>OX393565.1:11351512-11412321 GCA_947652115.1 Blastomussa wellsi | reverse complement strand
ATTGCACTAATCAACAGTCATTTTCATGGTTCCTTTTCTTATCCCTCTGGATCTTTGCAGAATCTATTGTAAGCAAATTAAGTCCAAGTTCTATTTGATTTATGCTCTGTATGTGAGGAATCCATCAAAGCATGATCTGTTCATTTTAGCTAGTGAAGTAAAGTTAAGTTGTCTGAAAACCAATTTTACCACTGAGGAGGGAATTGTTATCATTCTTTCAGTGGTAACTGTTGATGCAAAATGTGCTCTCTCATTGATGCACGGAGGGCTGGAATGTCATCCTAAAAATAAGAACAAAAAAGTGAAAGAATTTGTTTACTATTGTTACTTAATTACTTAAATTTTGTAGTGTTATTTGAAGTAGGTTTTTGCATCTGACTACCTAATTATCTCTCCTCAAACACTGGGGTTTAGGGGCGAACCGATTGGCTTTTGAGTGGATGGGGGTTGAAGGTTTTTCATAAAAAAAAAAAATTGGCTTGCCATCGAACAATGCAAATTTTTTTATTCCAAAAGCAACGCACAATATATATGGGATTGCAATGGTTCACTGTAGGAATGTCAGAAAAAAAAGTTGGGTATGCAACTGCTATGCAAGGGAGTGCTTGGAGCCATTCACTAAACCCTTAAAAAGGAAATTCTGTCGAAAAAAATAATGCAGATGGCACAAAACATATGAAACAAATTTTATTGCCTTAACTTACCCGTATTTTACAAACAGAAATAAATAAGTTATGAATTGCCAAGGAAAACCATTCTAACAGCTTATACGTTTTATTCTACACATGGCATTTAGGAATTAAACGCTACCTTTAAGATAATAAGTTACACCATCAAAGGACAACAGAGTTGTTCTTCTGTACAAGTCTAATGGTAAAGTACATAGTATCTAAAGACTCCCCTAAGATCCTTATTGAAATGAATTAACCTGACATTTCAATTTTCAAATTATGATTTCAGTAATGTACTCTAGGGGGGTACACTTCACTTGGTTCGACTGTAAGAGTAATGTAAAGAAGCATCCTTTGGATAAAACAATGAATGAATTCACTTATAATTGCCTAAACATGCATTATGTCCTTCTGGCTGGTAGTATCTTGAGGCTCCTCTAAGATCCTACCAGCCAGAGGGACAAGAAAAAAAAACATGAATATATTTCCACAGCAAGGTTTTGTAAATTAGTCTAACACTTAAGAGTTACGTACAGAGGCATTCTTTGAATAAAATAATGATTTAATTCACTTATAATTGCCTAAACATGCAATGTGTCCTTCTGGCTGGTAGTATATTAAGACTCCTCTAAGATCCTACCAGCCAGAGGGACAAGAAAAGAAAATATGAAAACATTTCTACAGCAAGTGAATGTAAGTTAGTCTAACACTTAAGGGTTATGTACACAAGCATTTCTTTGAATAAAACAATGATTGAATTCACTTATAATTGCCTAAAGATGCTATGTGTCCTTCTGGCCGGTAGTATTTTCAGACTCCTCTAAGATCCTACCAGCCAGCAGAGGGACAAGACAAAGCTAGACAAAGAAAGTAACAATCTAACGTCTCACTTATTAAAATTACAAAAAGAATATGTCCTAACAGCAATACATATACCTTACTTGAAAGCACATGTGGCGTATCGAAACAATTATTGAAGGTCTTTATACGTTGACTGAATACATTAAAATACGATCGAACAGATGCACGCCGTGGCACAGATACTTTCAAGACGTCGGTGGAACAATTAATTGAATTATTTTCTTGTCTGTGTTGTATTTAGATAAATAAAAACAAACTTTTCTCGGTGAGTCTTCGTGCGTAAGCATTGTTTGATTCCTGAAACTGTCCGCCATATTGGAATTGCCGAAAATTTCCGAGAAGTGCTCGACTCGGAAATTCGTCACTAGTACTTCTCGGCTGTCCTTCTGACCGGTAGGATTTAGGCACAACCGTGATAAAACGCAAACGAACAACGAGCTACGCCTGGGAACGAGGCAGTTTGTGGAGCAAGATCAATCCGCAGTCTAAATGGATCGCAGGCTCTCGAGACGAGGCGCAACCAAGATCAACTTGCGGCCGCCGAGTGATCGCACCTCTAGCTCGTCGACTCCTTGATTTACGTTTATTAAATTTCAGGGTTTTTCACGATATGGATTTCGATTCACCCACACTGGTTTACAATGAAGAGGAGTTCGGCCGAACACCACTAAACCAAAAAGCCATATTTATTTATGAATGGCTAAGAAATCTCGAAGAGAACATTACCACTGTCAAAAAGGTGAGACTCGAGAAAATTAAAGAGTTTTATATATAGTCTTATATATTAATTCTTAGGAAATTTTCAACAAGCATATGAAATACGAAGCTTACGATATCATAAGTTTGACAGAACTGGTATGACTTTCGTCGTTTTAACTTAATGGATGGTATAATTAAGTGCCGGCAGTGAATTGTTAAAATTAAAAACCCTTAGTTGTTTTGAAACCTTGCATAAAAATGTTTATTGACAGTCTACTCGATGTCGTACTGTCAATATTCCTTCTGTGGCGTTGTCCGAAAATGTTTATTTTTTCCAAACTGCTTTATACAATGGCTACCTGTGCAGAAAATGTTAACTAGGGGGAGGTGGTGGTGGGTTTGGTAGCAACTTCCCATTCATTTATCTTAACCCTTTAACTCCCAATTTTCTTTGAGTTTTTTAAGATTTTTTCGGAGCATAAGCAATCTGTAGAATTTTGTATACAAAGTTCAAGTCAACATAGCTACTGTTAATAACACCGAGGGCTCAAATTTTCATTGTGACGTCAGCATTTGGCCTTTGCTGCTCGATAAGCGAGCACATGGGCCATGGGCTTTAATTTGTCAAGTTTTTGGCTTACAAGTGTTTTGTTGAGTCATTTTTCACCGCAGAAGCGCCCAGGCTGGCATTGTTAAGCTACAATGGTGGGTAGATGCAAACGTCTGAAAGAAACCAGAAGTGAGATATGATTTGACTATGATTGGAATGCCAAAACTATTCGTAGGCCGTTCTGTGGATGGATTCCAAGACCTACCAAGGCAATTTGGACGAATTTTGACTTCTAAAGAACGCAATTGATGCAATATTTTGCTGGTAGAATTGGGTGACTTGACACTTGTAAAAAACATGTGAAATAGAGGTAGGTTGTGTTGCATGCTGCCGGACATGGTGAATTTCCTGGCATCCCTTTTGATCGGGAATAGAATACGTACAGGTTTGCAAGCATAGCTCTAATCAAATGGCAATCGTTCAGTTCACTGAAGGTTTGATAGAAAATTTTGTTAGTGAACGGAAAGGAAAAGGCTTGATGTTTGCTGCAAATGCAAACTTTTGGATTTAGAGTTATTTTTTCATTATAAAATTGAAGGCAAAGATGTGTGTTTTTTGTTGTTTTCCTGTGTCGAACAAATAGCCATATGTGACAAAAATTCAGAGCTGTAGCAAGGTATTTGGCTTTTGCCATAACAAGAGATTGTTACTATCATGTGTTCAGATCTGTGAAAGCTGCAGATTTTTATATCATTGCTAGTGGTTTTCGTACAAATTTGTATGATTGGGTGTTAAAGGTCAAGGTGATTCAATGGTTTTGCACTGCACATCTCTCACTGCGCATAACAAAATGGTGACTATAGAAAGGAGTTTCTGCAGAAAGATCATTAAATGGAGTCTATCAAAGAGTAAAAGTCAATGAAACTGTCGGTAGGCAAGTTGTCTGGCCAAGATGAGTCTTACAATGTAAGCCCTGGTCAAACGGTACATGATAGTTGATGATAGTTGAGGTGCGCGTTCCCATTTGACCACCAACTATCATACACTATCATCCACTATCATTCAATTTGACCTTGTTCAAAATTTTCATGATAGTCAATGATAGTTTTTCCCTTTTGACCACGCACATGATAGTTGATGATAGTATTTCGGTCAACTGTTCTCCTCAGTAATAAGCGGGCTTGCATGAAATGGCTGAATTAAATTTCCCAAGCAAATGGAGCACAAATAAACAAGCTACCGCTTTCTTTCTCCATGCACAATTCATGTTTTATCAAAGCTTGACTCGTGTGACGCCATTGTTGTTTACAATTTAAGCGGCATAGAGGGAGCCTGGCACTAGCTGCTTGCGCGACTTTGCTTGCATGACTGCCGGCAATCTTCATCAACTATCACACTTGTTCTGCCCGTTTGACCACGGGCATGATAGTAGATGATAGTGCAGCAAAATTTAACTGTCATCGACTATCTTGTACCGTTTGACAAGGGTTTTACATGAAATATTTCAAAATTTGTATAACATACAGTGGTGTATAAAGTGGTGGTGTCAGTTGTTGAGTTTGACTTACCAAGGGTGGCTGTTCAACTTGTACTGAGCCGCTACATTGGCATTTAAGCTCCCACTCTATCATATATAACGTTCTAATTGCTGAATTTTGATGAAAATTCCTTAAAATATTTTCTTTGATGCCGTCTTCCACCTTCCAAGGGCCTTAAAACCATATGACAGTTTGAACACTCACCCCAGTCTTCGCTCAATAATCGGAAAAATGCAGGGTGTGCGCACATTCTGCAGCTCAATTGCGATAGCGAGTATGGTGACCCCCATTTTTTATTTCATGATTTTAACAATAGTAATCTATGGCCATTTTTCTGGAAATTGAACTAAATTGCATGGATTCAGCTATAAAGGGTTGAACAGTGCATTTCAAAAATAAGTCTATTTTGGAGCATAAAGTAAAAACATTGGTGTTCAAAGACATTGTTTTGGTACATTGATGAATGAACAATGGAGCCAAGTCAAATATTGTGGGATGCTGCTGGGATGGAGCTTAGTTGTCTAGTTTTGGGTTATGCACAGCTGTTTCCAGAGAAGCGTAAATAGCCATATTCGTCAGCACTTTCATGTGGAAATGAGCACGGTGACCCCCACTTTTTATTACGTTTTTAGAATTTTCTTGACTTGTTGCAAACGTGTCAAGTTTCAAGGAAAATCTATGACGGGTTGTTTTACTATGGAATCACCTTAAGGTCATTTTCCCAAAATAGAATTCAAACTTTTCCCATTGGTTGTTCATCTTGAGAGAATTTAAATTTAAAAGAGAGGGTTCCCCATATTCATTTAGGAGCAGGAGCACCTTAAAAGTACCCCATAATTCCTTAAAACAGCAGCTTCAGAAATGTTATTTGAATCGTTCATGCCACGTGTTGTGGGTAGAGAAAAAAGTAGGGAGAAAGCAAAACAAGAAATAAAACTATAGATCTACTGAGTACATTGACTTCAAGGAATAATCTACAGTGCAGACACTCAAACCATGAACACCAAGGCTTTATTTTCACTTTATTTGTACTTTTTTATACTTGTTACTTTTTTCAGAACTACATGTAGCCAATCACAGCCACGAGTCAATGCAACGGCTGAGACATTTTTTCTGCATTTTTTCCATGTTATTTTCAAAGTGAAGGAACAGCGGAGTCACTGCCATTCTTCCAAAAGTGAAACTTGAATTTGCACGGAAAAGTTTTTATTTTTTAGGTGCTTCAATTTCTAATTCTTTACCTTTAAAAACTAGGCAGATTAGCAGTAGGGTTTTATTTAGGGAGTCTCTAGATGAGTTTTTTGCATAGAGTAGTCAATGTAGTTTGTGTTAGTTATTCAGTATTAATTTTAGCGTTCTTCTTTTTAGTGTATTTTATTGTATTTTAAACAGGACCCCTTTGATAACAGTACTCTTGTACTGAAGGGTTATCCTGTATAAATATTCATTATTATTATTTTTATTATTATTTCACACAATGGCAGAGACATTTTTCCAAATTTTTATGCGTTTTTTATCAATCACGGTCGGTCCGCTTCTTACAATAGTGGGATATTTTACCAGTGAAACTGTCATGGCGCCTTCTGATGGACCCAGCATGGAGGAGTCTGAAGAGTCAATTGATTTCGCCATCTTCATTGAATGGCAACACTCCTGTTTTCCCACCCACCACGGGGGCTATAAAATTTAATAGCTTGTGTGCAAGAGATCGAGATCTGGAGATAAGCTGTCAATCATGATGTTACAAGTATATGCAATGGAATTTGACTCCGTCAGTACTGACCTGCGTAGCTGGTGGTTTATTTTGGTAGCGCGCTCGATTGAAACAAGCAATGAAAGTTGCGAAACTGAGAGGTGATTGCTTGTAAAAAAACATAGGCACACAATGCATGCGAGAGGTATTTTTTTTCAGTTTCTGATATGGACGTAATGGGTATTTTTCTTTTGAACAACAAAACTAGCCCATCCAAAACGAACGCTCAATGACCAGTTTTGTGTTGGGCCTTTTGCTGACAGTGTGTGCATTGTAAGTAAATGAGCACAACGCAAAATACATTTGACCAGCGATTTTATTCTTGACGAAACTTTCTGTCGACCATGAATAATATATAGGTCATTCCATTTTTATCACACAATTTGACTTGTTTCTTGATGCAACCCCAAACCTGTTTGCATTCTCACCTCTCTTTTATTGCACTCTGGTGTGACACCTAAAAGTCTAATTTGACTACTTTAGGGTTACACTTGCCGCCACAAAGTCTGCAGCAATATTTGAAACTCTCTTCTTTATCACTGCTCATTACTACACGGCATTACAATGTTGTAAAAACATACTTAAAAAGTAAATCCTCCACCTACCGCTATCATTTACTTGTCTTATTTGATTATTGTTGTGACTGAATGCCAATTCTAATTAACAAAGCTATTTCTACCTGAAAATGAAAAACTCAGAGACTCAAAGGATAGTGCAGAATGCAACACCAAATGTGATTCTTAGCCTATTCTTGACAGAGGTAACACGATACTTTTGTTTATTTGTAATACGATACTTTTGTTTTTCTTGCAAATGTTGTAACATGATACTTTGTTTTTTCCACATCGCTGATTTTCAACACAAAGGGTCATATTCCGTGATTGATTAAACATGCACCAAAGTATTTTCTCGAAAGACAATAAACGGGTCAAATGGAATAAAATTATCTTTCGAGAGGGTTTTTAAAACGTAGTACAGCTGGTACATTGTTCCCTGGTTGTTATGAAATTTGTGCCGAAAATCCTGGGGAAAGAAGACAAACGGTTCGTGAAATATTTACCAGAGCTGGTACATCTGCGATGAAAGCTGTTTCTGTGGAATTACTGTACCCTACGTTCTTATGTATGTGGCCTCCTTTACTTTAAATGTTGTATGACATCTATTATGTCCTGAAGCAAAGAAATAGCAAGCTGCGCACATCCACTACTTTAATTTTAACCAAAATTAAAGCTATTGTTACTTACGGTAAGTCAGAAACATTTTAAAATTCTACACGGTTCTTATTCACAACTAAATGCGATTAAAAACAATCCCTCAACCCAAAGCTGCAAAAACAGACTGCACACAGCATGTAAAACTTCATATCCTCGTACCTTCTTCACCACCATGAAAATTTCCAGACACTTTTCCGCTTAAAACCGACACACAACGTTCTACACCAGAGCTACATAAACACTGAGTGCTGGAAATAGAGACATCATGCCAACGCTGCCCAATAAGGCCAAGTTTATACGAAAACAAAGATGGCTGTCCCTTGAATCCAAAAGAAATATTGATACAAAATTAAGCAATGCATACAAGCAGCAATTTCATTGGTTATTGATAGTATCTTAATTTTGATTGGTGTGAAATACATACATCGCTCGTCCATCCATCCAACCAACCATCCATCCATCCATCCACTGAATAGCAACATACGTCCCTACGCCGACTAAGAGTTATTTTTTCAGAATAATAACTCAATAAATAAACCGCCAGCTACACAGGCTAGAAAAATTTCTGTGCCATTGCTTTGGTTCAGAGATGTGACTGGTTAGTTCTGGAAAAATGTAAAAAAAATAACTACAAAATAAAGTGAAAATAAAGCCATAGCGTTCATGGTTCAAGTGTCTGCACTGTAATGTATGCTCATCATCAGAGAGGTAAACTCTAATATGCCTACATGTATCTTAAACAGAAAGAAAATCAGATGCCCTGAGCAGGATTGAACCCATGACACCCCGATCTCATGAAAGGTGCTCTAACCACTGAGCCACCAAGGCAACCACTGTGTAGTTACAAAGGAAACATTACTTCTGTCGATCGTCAAGATGCAGCTCATTGGACCAGATGTTGAAGACCAACAGATGACCAACGCCTGGGAATCGATGTTTCCTTTGTAGCTAATATTTGACTCAGGGGTTAGAGCACTTTCTAACTATTTTGTTCTGTTTAATATAGATAGGCATATCAGAGGTTACCTCTCTGATGATGAACATTTCATTCGAAATATGCGGTGCTACCCATTAATCATCTGATTTTTCTGGCATTTGTTCTGTTTAATATAGATAGGCATATCAGAGGTTACCTCTCTGATGATCGACATTTTGAAATATGCTGATGTTTCCTTTGTAGCTAACCGCTGGTTAGATCACCTTTCATGAGATCATCGGGGTTTGATGGGTTCAAATCCCGCTCAGAGTATCTGATTTTTTCCGGCATTAATTTGTTCTGTTTAATATAGATAGGCATATCAGAGTTTACCTCTCTGATGATGAACATTTCGTTCAAAATATGTTGTGTTACACAATTTAATATGTGTCGTCATAAAAACACATTTCCAGTCTACCCTGATTCAACTTGCTACAACCATGAAGTTCACGTTTCCATCGATTATTTGTTATTCTGCAATAGAAATTTGTTTATATTACTGTTATTGCTAGTCTCAGAAAAAGGAAAGGAAACGCCACAATTTTCTTTGTGCGCATGCTAATGATGCAATAAATCGTGTGTAGTAAGCATGCACAAGGGAGTGACCTGATCATAATTAATATTGCATTTTGCATGTTTTGACAGACACAGGTTAAGAGTTCTCAGCAGCAAATTGAGGAACAGCTCTCAAGACATTTAACTGAAGTTCTTGGTCCACCAACAAGACAGCTGCTTGCAAAATGTTATGCCCTGCTGTACAGTATTGGTAGTACCAGGACATTATATGAAACAGTTAACAAGTGCAGTGATATCATCCGCTCAAAAGATGATTCACAGTCATACCTTCCAGTCAAACTGTAAGTGTTTTACATCTACACGCTGTTTTTCACTGATTGAAGTCATTTATAAAAAAACATTGAATTGTTGTAGAGTATGGATCAATGTGGCCAGATAGTTACAGTACATGTATGCTGTACAGCCATTTACGATTGGATTGTCCCCATGACCAGAGTTACATGAACTCATCCCATTCTATAATTTAAATCTTACAACAGAAAACTTTGACATTGCATGCTTTTAAAAATGCAATACTTTATGTGGGCTTAGAGTAATAATTATTGTTGAAGAATGTATTGCATTTTACTGTAGTCTGCTATAGGAAATAAATAAATGAATCAAATGGCTAATATTATGGCTAATATGTCTGTGAGAAGACTGAATGTTTTGTTTGACAAGATGTCTAACAAGGTAAGATGTATCAGAAAGAAAATGTCAGGAGACAAAAAGAGACAAATTTGAATTAACAACAGACAAGCCAAAGTCATAACAAATTGACTTGCATACTCAAGTGAAATGTTCATTGCAGATTTTGGATAAGTTTCAAGATAGTGATTTGAGCATCACCATCTGTTTCTACTGTGCAGTTATTGCTGAAGGACCACTTTGGAAATGCCCTTAAACTTACATTTTAACTTTTTTCTTCGCTCCAGACGCCATGTTATGTAACACTTGGCAAATTCATTCAGGTGATACGAAACCAAAAACTGGGTTGCAAACTGGAAGCGATTCAAGATGGCGGATGGGCAGACACTAAACAACACTTAAGTTAGAATATCCCAGACTCGTGACAAAAGAATTGCTCCCCAGTTGACAACTACAGGAGACAAATTTATTCATATCATACAAGGAACTCTCATGCATTTCATTTGCCTTTCTGTCAAACTAACATCAAGCAATTTTCCGTTTTTTATCAAGGACCTAAATTTTACAACTCCTTAAATACCAAGATTGTCAACTTGTCCTCCACTGACTCCTTTAAAAAAAGCACTTGGCATTTATTTGTATTTATTTCTTTCAGTTACTTTCCATCTGATATTGTAATTGTATCCATCGTCATGTTTCTGCTTTTTAACTTCATCTTGTAAACTATAATCCACCATAAGCAAAAAGATGTTGACTGGTACATTTACCTACAATGCTTTGCACGCGAAACCCCTAAAAGAGCGAAGAAAAACACAAAGAAAAGTTGTAAGTCATTCAAACTCGGAAAGAGTAATGTTGTTAGTACAAGGAACGTCTTCCGTTAAACCATACCTTTCTATATGCCCAGTGGGCTTTGTTTGGATCGCAAGGTATTCTGGTAAAATGTACAGCCGCCATCTTGTTTCTTACGGTGGATTGAGGAGGCCTAATTAACATTAGTTTGCATAGTTTCCTTTAGGCCTACTTGCCATTGTTGCCTTTATTCTTTCCATCCTTTTTTGTTTTCTTTATAATAATTGTATCTGTGGTGTGGCAAATAAATAAAATAAATAAATAAAGCTCGTTATTAAGTGAGTTTTGACCAGTAAAGTTGAATATGTCAATGGGAAACAACTTTTTGGTTCTGTTATTTTACGACCATGGTAATGACATGGTAACGGAAACAATCGTTAACGTGAAATCCTAGGGCTTGATTAAACAATTGAGGTGCAAAGTCCTAAATTTAGTAAGGTACTATATACATGTACGCCATCCTTTAGAATCGATAAAGTACATTTAAAATGTTCATGGTTGTTTATTTGTTGATGTAAATAATAATAAAAATTGTTTGTATTTTGTTACAAGGACTGCAGTGACTTGTATAGGTGCCATTTATGACAAGCTGGGAAGAATGGTAATGAGAATGACGAAAATGATAACAACAATGACCATGAGAATGACAATTGATAACGACAATCGAAATAATAATGATAATGGAGATGAGAATGGTAATGAGAACGACGAAAATGATAACAACAATGAGAATGACAATGACAATTGATAATGACAATCAAAATAACAATGATAATGGAGATGAGAATGGTAATGAGAACGACGAAAATGATAACAACAATGAGAATGACAATGACAATTGATAATGACAATCAAAATAACAATGATAATGGAGATGAGAATGGTAATGAGAATGACGAAAATGACAACAACAATGACAATGACAACGACAATTGATAATGACAATCAAAATAACAATGATAATGGAGATGAGAATGGAAATGACAATGACGAATGACAATGACAATGACAACAACAATGGACCATTTCCGAGTTCCCTTTTCCCTCTGTTTCAAAACGAGTCTAAGTGCGAAACTTCATATGGAAATGAGCTCTTTTTGCATGAGAATGAAGATGCAGGTAAAACACATTTTCATAACAATGGTTTTGCACTTAGACTCGTTTTGACACTGAGGCAAAAGGGAACTCGGAAATGGCCTATTGACAATGACAATCAAAATAACAATGATAATGGAGATGAGAACAGGTATGATGGTAACAATGACAAATGACAATGGCAATGAAAATTACAATGATTATGGCAATGACCATGATAATGACAATGACTATGATGATGATAATTAGTGACAATGACAATGTTAATGAGAACATCAAGCTGCCCTTACACTGAGGTACCTCTCTCCTCCCATGAGTTATTGTATAATACCTTATTGGAAAATGTAATGTTTGTGGAGGGGCAACCCATCCAGAGGGAGAAGGAAAACGTCAAGTTGGAAACCAGGATAAGCTCCAGGTTTGAGCTGTTTGCAAGCCCATTAACACTAGCCCAGGATTAAAAGTTGACTTCAGGTTCAATTGCTTTGTAATAAATAACCAGGGCTGCAAATAACAGCCAGACATCAGACAATGACCAAACCAAAATTTGCCAATATCCGATTAAATCCCAACTGTAGTCGAACAGTGTCCAGTCATTTTTTATGCCTTTGAATGCAAACACCATTTTTTTTGTGTTGACAATGCTTTGTTGAGGAGCACTGTTGGATGATATCTGACATCACTACTGTTTTGTCTGATCAAAATGGTGACTTAGTCTGACAGATGGCCTTTCACAGGAAAAAATTATTTGCAGCCCTAAATAACTGTTTTATTGTTTATTTTTTGTGGAGTTTGAGTTTGTGTGTGGTGTATACACAAGGTTCTAAGAGTGGTAGGTAGCAGTAGCCAGCAATTCTTGTTTGACTATAAGGTCGTTAATAGTGCTCTTGACAATTTGTTGGTTAGTGGAAGTGAGATTTTTATCGACTTTAGCATAAAAAGAGGTGTCACAAAGTTGCTGCAAAGCTCCTTTTTGGTACAGGTCGGCCCACCAAACAACCAAAGCGCTGCCTTTGTTGGCCACTTTGATAATTATGTCTTTGCGCTTTGTACTAAGAATTCTTAGTGCCGCCCTCTCTTCCGAAGAAAGGTTTGAAAATTTGGTGTTGCGATTGAAATTAAGTTTGATGTTGTGACGGCATTTATTCATGAAAAAATCTAAAGAGGCGAACTGGGCCTCTGGGGGAGTCCACTTCGATTTTCGATTGTCTGTGGTGGTAGAATCATCCCCTTTGTCATGGAAAAAGGCTTTCAGTTGAATGTGGCAAAGGAATTTTTCAACATCTTGCTTAACTTTGAATTTGTCCAGTTTTTTGGATATAGGAACAAAATTCAAGCCCTTACTGAACACGGTGTTAAGGCTTTCAAGTGATGAGTTGCAAGTAATTTGAGGACCTATTAATTGGTGAAGTTTTTGGACCTTAATATGGTGAAAATAGTTAAAAGTTTAGAGTTAACCTCCTGAATTTTGGTGCGAATAGATTGTACTAAGGCTAGAGCTTATCCAAGTTTCCTTAAGCATATTGCTATTCCTCCCTTCCCCGGATGGAGTCCTAGTCCATTTCAGGATTACACTCCAATATTGTATTTTCGGGTACTTACCATCCCTTTAACTTCTACTAAACCTTCCTTCTCCCCCCAACCTACATGATCTCTTTCCCCCCCCCCCCCCCACCTCTACATGATTCCTTTACCCCCACCTCCACATCTTGACCTGTAATATATACAACTGAGTGAAGAGAGGGGCTACTTAATCAAGAGCCCAACACTAACAGCAGTCATTTGAAATGGAGAGGAGAAACTTTGTGTTGGCTTTCGAGACCAATCTAATTACAGTTGACTCTTGTATATTTTTATTTTCAAAGTGATTCATAAACTTGCACTTCTACCCACAGATTCTCCCCAATGTGAGCAACAATTGCCTTCTGAACCTAACATAAACCAATGGGCATATAGAAAGCTGTGATTTAACCAAATTTGTCCATGTTGTAACAACATTGCTCTTGCCAAGTTTGAAGGTTTAAGGGCTTTTCTTTGCCTTTTTATAAACTTCTTTACTGTTTTTGCAACCAAAGAATTATCATGGTAGTTAGGTGAAGTCTGTATATGAACCTAGTGGCCCATCAGGCTGGAGCTTATCCCGGTTTCCTTAGCATGAAGAGACAGAGTATTTATACTCCTCCCTGGATGGGATGCTGGTCCTTTGCAGGGTTACCCCAGCAGTAAGTTTGCCAGTACCCATTTGATCACCTGGGTGAAGAGAGGCAGTTCCTGGCCAGGGCTCAAACCCAGCCTGTCCGATCTGGAGTCCAGTGCACTAACCGTTACTTAGGCCACCACGGTACTGACATTTGCCTGTTGCCATCTTTTTCTGTAAGGTGGATTGTGATAATTTAAATGCACTAGGTTGTACGTCTGAGGTGAAAATACAGCTGCTGTACATTTCAGCTCAAATGTATTTATCTCTTTGCCTTTCTTAGTGTGAATGTATTGTCAATCACAATGCATTACATTTACTAGTAAATGTATCTGTTTACTTTTTAAAGGCTGGTGGATCTTATCAAGAGACTGTACAAACTCTCATTAAAGCCACGAAAAATGCCGAGGTACTTTGTACTTTTGATAATTACTTCCAGTTCCATCTTTATTCACATATATTGTTACTGCAGGATCAATAAATTAAGTAGTGCCATTCAGTGAACATTCAGTTTGGAAAAAAGTAATACCTCACAAAAAGCACCTAAAATAGTGTTCTGAGCTTCTGGATTTCAAAATTTTATCTGGGTAGTCTGGTCCCCAGGGTGCTTTTCTGAAATTGCACTGGATATTGATGGAAATGAGTTTATTATTTTTTTTGAGGGGGGGGGGGAGCAGGCATGCCCATAGACCTCCTAGTGGCTTACGTTTGCCTCATCTGTGTCAATAGTCTGGCTACAGTCCTGTCTCTGTCCATACCGTCTTGTTGTGTTTTCCCAGTTCCCAAAATGAAACTATTCTTCCAACCCTCAGAGAAAAGACTCACTGCATTTTTTGGGGATATATCGATCAGCCCAGCAATGAAGAAGCCAATGATCTGGCAAATCTAAAATACATGCATGGAATGGTGTCATGGACCTTTGTACCCATTTTAATTTGTGCACATGCTACTTTTCAGCTTTTTATAAAACTTGCTTATTTCACATTCCATCCCATTAAGGCAATACTGTTCAACAACAAGGTTAATAAGAATACCTCAAATGGTGTTTTGTTGTATTGCAGGAATTTATAAGCTCTTTTTAACAGAACTTGTAAAACAAAATACTGCATTGACGTGTTGATGCAAACACATAAGATCTGCGTGTGAAACTTTAGATTGGCCAGATTGGTCAATCAGCTTCTTCATTGCTGGGATAAAGGACATCCTCAAAATTGTAACAGTCTGTAGTTCGAGAGAAAAACAGACTGCAAGCATACAAACACATCTCCACTCAACCAACACAACTCCATTCCACCAACAACTCCACTCAAGCGACAAAACTCCATTCCACCAATATGCCTCAAGTGAAGTTAAGTTGGTGGAGTTGAGCGGAGCTGTGTTGATGGAGTGGAGTTGGGTTGATGGAGTGGAGCTGTGTTGATGGAGTGGAGTTGGGTTGATGGAGTGGAGCTGTGTTGATGGAGTGGAGTTGGGTTGATGGAGTGGAGCTGTGTTGGTGGGGTGGAGCTGTGTTGGTGGAGTGGAGTTGGATTGGTGGAGTGGAGTTGGGTTGGTGGAGTGGAGTTGTGCTGGTGGGGTGGAGCTGTGTTGGTGGAGTGGAGTTGGATTGGTGGAGTGGAGTTGGATTGGTGGAGTGGAGTTGGGTTGATGGAGTGGAGTTGTGCTGGTGGAGTGGAGTTGGATTGGTGGAGTGGAGTTGGATTGGTGGAGTGGAGTTGGGTTGGTGGAGTGGAGTTGGGTTGGTGGGGTGGAGTTGGATTGGTGGAGTGGAGTTGGGTTGGTGGAGTGGAGTTGGATTGGTGGAGTGGAGTTGGATTGGTGGAGTGGAGTTGGATTGGTGGAGTGGAGTTGGGTTGGTGGAGTGGAGTTGGGTTGGTGGGGTGGAACTGTGTTGGTGGAGTGGAGTTGGGTTGGTGGAGTGGAGTTGGGTTGGTGGGGTGGAGCTGTGTTGGTGGAGTGGAGTTGGGTTGGTGGAGTGGAGTTGGGTTGGTGGAGTGGAGTTGGGTTGGTGGAGTGGAGCTGTGTTGGTGGAGTGGAGCTGTGTTGGTGGAGTGGAGTTGGGTTGGTGGAGTGGAGTTGGATTGGTGGAGTTGGGTTGGTGGAGTGGAGTTGGGTTGGTGGGGTGGAGCTGGGTTGGTGGGGTGGAGTTGTGTTGGTGGAGTGGGGTTGTGTTGATGGAGTGGAGTTGGATTGGTGGAGTGGAGTTGGGTTGGTGGGTTGGGGCTGTGTTGGTGGAGTGGAGTTGGGTTGATGGAGTGGAGTTGGGTTGGTGGGTTGGGGCTGTGTTGGTGGAGTGGAGTTGGGTTGGTGGATTGGGGCTGTGTTGGTGGAGTGGAGTTGGGTTGGTGGAGTGGAGTTGGGTTGGTGGGTTGGGGCTGTGTTGGTGGAGTGGAGTTGGGTTGATGGAGTGGAGTTGGGTTGGTGGAGTGGAGCTGTGTTGGTGGAGTGGAGTTGGATTGGTGGGTTGGGGCTGTGTTGGTGGAGTGGAGTTGGGTTGATGGAGTGGAGTTGGGTTGGTGGGTTGGGGCTGTGTTGGTGGAGTGGAGTTGGGTTGGTGGAGTGGAGTTGGGTTGGTGGGTTGGGGCTGTGTTGGTGGAGTGGAGTTGGGTTGATGGAGTGGAGTTGGGTTGGTGGGTTGGGGCTGTGTTGGTGGAGTGGAGTTGGGTTGGTGGAGTGGAGTTGGGTTTTTGGTTTGGGGCTGTGTTGGTGGAGTGGAGTTGGGTTTATGGAGTGGAGCTGTGTTGGTGGAGTGGAGGTGGATTGGTGGAGTGGAGGTGGGTTGGTGGAGTGGAGTTGGGTTGATGGAGTGGAGTTGGGTTGATGGAGTGGAGCTGTGTTGGTGGAGTGGAGTTGGATTGGTGGAGTGGAGTTGGGTTGATGGAGTGGAGTTGTGTTGGGGGAGTAGAGTTGTGTTATTTGTATAGGTGATCGCATGGGGCCGAGTAAAATTAAGGATTAATATCACGCGTGTTTTTAGAAGTTGCAGTAATTGCCCGAGTCACGCAGCGATGAGGGCAATTTCTGCAACTTCTGAAAACACAAGTGATATTAATCCTTAATTTTATGAGGAAACATGTGATTACTTGTTTAGGACATAGAAGGCAAAATTTTCTGGAAACCTTCAAGGCAGCTTACTAACAGCTTACTAACATCACGCGGCAAAACAACATGCGATCAAAAAACGTTCAAAATATGATAAAGACAACAGTTATGTAAACTGAAATCTTAATGTAAGTCGTGAAAACAAATAAGTTATAAGTGTACACGCAATGAGCAATGAAAATTTTATTCACCTGTTTGTAAGCTTTGAAGATTGCCAGTGCGAACTGCTTGACATGTTAATCCTTAAACATCGATAGCGAGTCCAAGCAAACTAGTAGAGATAATTTCGCTTGTTTAAGTTGACCATCTTCCTTCTCTGGGAACAAACACTGTGCTCTTTACTTCGGTTGCACGTGGTAAAACCATTTTTGACAGAAGCGAAACGAAGAAACGGGAAGAAGTCAGTTGGCCGCATCGCCATGAATAATTTTCGTTGCAAACTCGCGGTGCCTGCTTGCTGATGGAAGTTTTCATTGGAAATATCCTTCTGTTTGCCGAGATTAAACTTTCTCCATTTAGTTTTAAGCTACCACAAAGATTCCATTCTTTTTACACCAAATAAATCGGGAAACTGAAGAAAATTCATGAAGCCAACTCAGTGCAGTGCGCTCAGCCAATTGGAAACGAGGAATTTTCACGCTCACCCAATCAGGACCAAGTAATTTTGCCCCGGGCAATTACCAAAATTAATGAAAAACGCCCTCTGTCTCAGCCAATCAGCATTAAGTAATTTTGCCCTCTATGTCATAAGGTATAAAACGTGCTTGTTGTGATTGTTCCCAGTGAAACATACACTTGAATAATCATGGAGACTTCTTCTTCTTCACTTTGTTTGTCTTCTGTAGGTCCTTGTTGAAATCAGCATCATTTCCATCCCAGACAAGAGTTAGAGCTTCTTGACACATCCCATTTGATGCCATTTTTAAATGGCAGATAATTCCAAGCCAAAATATTACTTAAGTTGACTCAAATATCAACAAAACTCTTCACTCAAACAATTTTATGGGCACTTTATAATAAGATTACATGACAGACACAGCGATCTCAATCAGTATATATATTTTTATATATACCAGCATACTAAATACCAGTAAGTATAATAAAAATAGTTTGTCGTCGAAGCCAATTACTGGAAATGAGTTTAGCTTATGGTTGTCACTTGTGATATCGCAGGACAGCATTAGCAGATAGTTTGTTTAGACGTCTTTTCTGAAACAGGTGACCAGAGGAAGTGAAGATAGCCTGAAACTCAGGGTAGTCTCTGTTGTTGTAGAAACATTTCTTATGAAAGAAAGTGAGTGCATCCATTATCTGTTTGACTGTCTAGTGTCAAGGACGCTGTGAAATCATGCTAAGTCTGGAGCGAGTTTTGCGTGGCCTTGGAAGTAATGGAGCAGTATTGCACAGGGATATTTACAAGGCGGTACGGGGTGCCTTAACAGATAGAAGTATGTCTGTTAGATGTGCAGCAGTAAAGGTATTTTTGACAGTTCGACCGAATTTTATCCTGTTTACATGAAGAGCTGTTTTTTTAATTATAATTTGTGCAAGGTGTTATTATCATTTCTTTGTTGTAAACATCATAGCAGCTGCATGTATTGATTTGGACAGTCGTGCGGTAAAAATAGGGTCATGCAGAAAAATAGAAATCCCCCTGCTAGGTATTATAATTATAATCATATGATTATTTTAAATAAACCTTATCCTAGCATGGTCTGAGAGTATTACATATACATAGATTGATAAAGTTCACCATAATGTCTGTAAAAATAATAATGGGATTGTTCTTGCTATGTTATAGTGTGCCCTAGAGTTAATGAAACATGCAAATTTCCTCTACACTTCTGAGTTGGAAGGCGTGATGTCAACATGCTTTAAAGCACTGGAGGGTTCAAACTACGATGTACGTGTATGTGTTGCTCAGCTGATTGGTACATTAATGGCCATGACGCAGCAGGTTGCTCCAGCTGCAGCAGCAGGCAGCAAAAATAAAAAGACTTGCAGTTTGGAAGACGTTTTTTCTTCCATGTCAGGAGGGTTTCTTCGTGGAGGAATTGGATTTTTAAAGGGAAGTGGCGGAGAACTGCTAAAGAGCATAGCATCACGAGAAGTGAGAGTTGGAGTTACACAGGTGAAATCATTCAACATAATACAAACTACATTGAAAACATGGTACAGAAACTTGTGTTAAATCTTTCAAACAGTGCCCAGTCAATGGCTCAACAACCATCTTAACTTTACCCTACCCACTTCATGTGTTCAGTAAATTAAAGAGCAATAAATATAATCCACCATGCAAAAAAGATGGCAGCTGTACATTTTACTACAATGCCTTCAAACATGGCAAATACACCAATTAAAAATCAAGGAAGCCATGCACATCCTTTGGGAACAAATATAATAATACAAATACAAATATTTTCACTTTTTTCTGTTTTGCGCCTAATCATCAATTATGCCTGCCTTCTTCTCGCTTTGTTTTACTATATTTGCTCAATTTTGTTATACTTTGTTATGCTATTTTTGCTAACCGCCGACCGGTTAGCTCAGTTGGTAGAGCGCCGGACTACTGTGCGGGAGGTCTCGAGTTTGAGTCCCAGACCGGACCAACACTTGGGGACTTAAAATAACTTAAGAGAACGTGCTGTCTTTGTAACTGCATCTGCAAATGATTAGATGTTCCAGTCTTCTCAGATAAGGATGATAAACTGTAGGTCCCGTCTCGTGCATCTTCAATGTTACGGGTCAGCTGGGGACATTAAAGAACCCGCACACTAATCGTAATGAGTATGGCACAGAGTTCCCAGTGCTGTGGTCTGCTCCGTTCGCATATGTACTCATGGGTTGGGCGGGTAGGGTAAGATCATGAATGGATTGTTAGTGGCTGCCATTGGCGCCATCCGATCTAACCCCTGACTAGAAATGTAAAAGCGCAATTGTACTATATGGAAAATACATTTGAACTACCGGTATATCCGCTATACAAAATCCACTACCATTACCATTACAACCGACGATGGACGATCATCCAAAACATGTTTTAAAATCTGTATATCTTATTAGACATTTTGTTGTGTAGTATCGCTGAGCATTTTTACAAGTTGTGCCGTATTTTGACAAGCCCGAAGGGCAAGTCAAAATACAAACAACGAGTAAAAATTCTCAGCAATACAACACAACAAAACACTAATAAGAGATTTATTATCCAACACCCCAAATTGTTATGTCTGTGCGGGCGAATTTCTAACCGGTTCTCTGGAGTCAAATTCTAACCTCTTAGTCACCGAGCGTGAGGGCCGTACTGGGGAATATTGGCCCGAGGTTGTGGCAGTACGGACTGAGTGCAGCAAGGTCCATACAAAAACAATTGAGGGCCAATATTCCCCAGTAAGGCTCGAGCAAGCTAGTTAAGTTATATGGCACTCGGGTCATGCATGCTTATTAAAAACGCACTTTCGGTGACTTTAATTCAGAAATTTTCCGCCTTGTTAAGGTGGCTGAACACAGCGTATTGCTGATTTCATCTGTCAGATTTTCATTTTTATGCTTTAGGTGTTTCTGTTTCAGTAATATTGTCTGAAAGCATGCAAAAAATCATCAATTTCTAATGACTGTGATCATCATAAAGGCTGTTTTACCTTTTTTGAGGAAAATAACATGGAAGTCACAGAGAAATTGTCATTGTGTTGTTAACGGAGTTTATTTTCCATTAAAATCGCCCGCAATCAAAACTTTTAAATAAGAACTTAAATTTACTAGTAAGAATGACAGTGTTAAGAGAGACAATGAACATGTCCTGTTACTTTGTAAAACTTCTACAAAAAGACTTGATTAAAGGGGTTACATAAAATCATGCTAACCTTTTATGTAGAGAGGTAGTAGAATGAAATATATCTGCATTTAACTCTTGCACGCAAAATATGCATGCTGTTGAATGGCGATTACATTTGTTGGTCATTACTTTCTGCAGTTTCTGCTTCAGTCACAGTGTAACTCTGTGTGTAAAAGCCTCGGAAAACAGTTGTAGTGGACTTCTTTTGAAAAACTGGGCAATAAACCGTTTCTAACTTAAAACCTGTTCAGTTTACAGAGGATGCTATTGACCAAAACACTATCAACTTTACTTTATAATGCTCAAATGTAAGTTGACAGTCCCTCACGTTTCGAGACTCAAAACTCGATTCTCGAGAATCGAGTGCAGAGTCTTGAGTCGAAAATTTCAAGTTTCAAGCATAACAGTTTTAAAATGAGCTTTTAGCTTGACTGACCTCTCGAGAAATAACAATTGAGTAAATGGACTGCACTCGCAAATGTTGTACATGTATGTCGACCTTCTCAAGTCATGCAATGCCTGAATCGCCTTCACTTCACAGTCGCAAATGTAAACATTACTTCCGCTTGTGGTAATGAAAGCTCCTCCGCATTGATGTTTTTTAATCACCAAGATGTTTTCAGCGAATTTTTGCATAAAATGAAAAACACAATGGTTTCAAATTACGCTGGAGCCCATTGATGATGGATGCTTTGTTGAAATCCAAATCAACTAAATCCCGTTTTAACAAGCATTTTATACAACGACAAATAGATGCAACATTTTGTTGCTAACACGTCGAAAAATTTACTCAAACTGTACGTTTGAATGTAAGCCACTTGGTTCATGACGCTTCGTTGCAAAGCAAAAACAATTCGCTTCTGCATGCAGTCAATTCCACGTGTTGCCCAACAACACAAAAATGTTTCTGTTTTTTGTTTTCGAAACATTTTGTGCTTGCAAAAAATGTTTCCCAGTTTGCTCGAAAGGAGCAACAATGTGTCCTCATTTGCCACGGCCTTAAGTGTTGTACATTACATAAAGATATTTAACATTCAAACCTGTTTCTTGTACCACACAAGATTTCTTGACAATACTGCACTCAAAAAGTCCGGTTTGCTGCACGCATTTCCTCGAAAACTTCTCCGCCATGTCTTCATTGGTCTTGCGTTATTCTTGGAAAGAGGCTCCAAGTATGTGATGGAATTTGCATTGCAGAATGATTTGTCACGTTAGTCCATTGAGTAAATAAACTGAAGTCAAACGGAGTTTTCAGGACTGAAGTCTGCTAAATGGTTAATTTCAATAAAAGATTGGACTGCAAGTGTTCAATGGCTGTTTTTGTTTGTCTCTGAAGCTACTCCTCAGAGAATCGTTTTTATACAAGCATGACAAATTTGCATAAAACTTCCAAACTTAATTTCCACATTTGAATTTATTGACAAGTATGACAAATTTGCTTAAAACTTCCAAATTTGATTTATTGACAAGCGTGTTACTTTTGTGCTTGAGAAGTAACTATCTTTATTTCATTTCTCGGAAATTATCTGAGGTAACCGATGATGTGAAGTGTACTTCAACGTGCTTGATGAATTTTATAATTTCTACAAAAGCACGCGACACAAATGGAAGTAAATAGGCTTGGGTTACATCGGACGGCAAAAAACCGTCAGTGAATGAATAAATCAAAGAAACAGGTAACTGAAATTGAAACTTTTTTCTTGCTATCTCAACGAAAGAAACCATCTTATTCTAAATGAGGTGAATAGTCCAATAATGTTCAATAATATGTTTCTTAATTACTATTTTCTATTTTATTTTTTTGTTTGAATTTGACTTGAATGTGGTGAAATATAGCCGGCGATTCACAGCAAAATACCCGCCGGAGCTCCGGCAGGTGTCGGGTCTTATTGAATGCACTGCCGCCATGTTGGGTAATACCACTGACCACCCAGAGAAACTGTGCTCAGCCACCTTAAAGATGTTTTGATGCCGTGAGCAACTCTGAAAGTACAATCTACCATGATTTTGAGAATTTATATACGTTTTCTTTCCACAGTTCTAGTTGCAAATTTTAAATTCTCCAACTTTCTGTGGAAACGGTCCGTATGGCAAAATCCTGACCAAGAAAGAAGCAATCAGAACGCTCAGATTTTCCTTGCCATATAATAATTTGTGATATATGGGTGTTATTTGTACTCTATGAAGCACAGTTGGATAATAAGAAAAGTATTAAAAGTTTTGTGTGGTTTATTAGAACAACTTATTAATCATTTTCATATTAATTTTGTTACAATAATATTATTTGTGCAGTTTATACTCTCTTTTGTTTTCCAGGCTTATGTGATCTTTTTTAATGAGATGGGTGGAGTCTGGGTGCAAAGAAACATCAGCTTGATATTGAAACATGTTCTTGAGCTTCTATCAAGCCCCAAAGCGACTCAGACCCATGTTGATGCTGTGTACTCAAGGCGTTGTATTTCATTTATTCTGCGTGCTGTACTTGGAAGACTTCTTGGTGAACCAGCCCAGTTAGATGCAGCTAAAGAACTGTGCAGTTTGATAACCAATCAAATGAACATGGTAAATGAAGCAGTACACAGTGCTGCAGACAGTAGTAACTCGGCAGGTGTTATTCAGAGTATGGATGATGTGATCAGTACTCAACATGTTCTTGTATGTGCATTGCAAGAGCTTGGATGTTTAGTACAGGGACTAAGTACCACAGCAATGTCACTCATTCAAGAGAATTTGTTAGATCATGTGCTTTCTGTTCTGCTTCATCCAGCACCTGCTGCTCAGTTATTAGCAGCCTGGTGTCTAAGATGCATAACAGTTGCTGCTGCATCGCAGGCCACACCACTGATTGACAGGTGCATTAATCGTATCAGTTCCCTCAAGTCGTCTGGTGAAGCTGTTGGTGGGTATGCTCATACCTTGGCAGCTCTTGTTGGAGGAGTTCATCAGTGTCCACTTGGAATACCACATGCTAAAGGAAAGGTAATTGCATTCATTATTTTAATACACCTTGCATTCATGTCCAACTACACCCGATCCGTAACAGGTTGCAAAAGGGGTGACACTCTGTGATGGACTGTGATAATTTGCCACATTGTTATGACCTGTCATTGATTGTCACACATGAATATACCTAAGGGGTACAGTCGTAGTAAACAAAGTCAACTTTGGCAAAGTATAAAATTGCCTTTAGATCAAAGGAAACCTTGAAATCGTAGTTTACTAAGGTAGGAAAGATGCACCAATGAACTAGGAAGAATCAAGGATGGCTTTGATTGAGGAAGATTGAGAAGGATTGTAATCAACAAATTTGAAAAATTTAGGCTAAACTTTTCAAACTGTAATCTGTGACCAAGCTTCTTTAATCCGTGAGTTGAAACAAGCACACAGGGTCCCAAGTTGGTGCATAATCATGAGGTGAAGCTGATGTAGATGATAGGAAAGTGCCGTTTAAGGTTATGGAGTAGGTATGTGGGTGCCTGGTGAAAAACCACCCTCGCTGGCATATAAGTTAAGGGAAGTTCCTAAACTGGACCTGTTTATAATTTAAAGCCTGGATCTGTATAAGACAATTTTATAGCTCATAGAACCAAGACTGCCTCAACTAGACAGAGTAAAAATGAAATGACCCATGATCAGTTTAGTGCAAATAGAGTGATGTATGTTAATTTGACAAAGTCATGCCATATTTTGGCCTTGCAAAGATGAACAATGATTGCATGACACTCCAGACCTGCCAGCTCCTGATAAAGGAAAATCTGGAGACCCATGAAAAAAAAAATCGGGAGATTTTACAAAAATATATGTTTATAATTTAAAGCCTGGATCTGTATAAGACAATTTTATAGCTCATAGAACCAAGACTGCCTCAACTAGACAGAGTAAAAATGAAATGACCCATGATCAGTTTAGTGCAAATAGAGTGATGTATGTTAATTTGACAAAGTCATGCCATATTTTGGCCTTGCAAAGATGAACAATGATTGCATGACACTCCAGACCTGCCAGCTCCTGATAAAGGAAAATCTGGAGACCCATGAAAAAAAAAATCGGGAGATTTTGCAAAAAGTAGTGAGATTTTGTTTTTTTCCCATCAAACAAACAAACCCATTTTCCATCGAGATTAAGTTTTAAGCATAAGCAAAAATCACAGTAGTTTGGTACAAAATAGTAAGAACAGTGTTCTCCTTTATTAGTTTATACCTTTATGGCACTAGCATTCCATGTTAATTTTCCATATTTATTCAACAAGATAATTTATTTCATTTCAGAATGATTTTTCCACAAAACCCGTGAGATTGGGAGCGTTGTCGTGAGACCGTGAGAAATGACAAGAAATCGTGAGACTCACGGCAGAACCATGAGAGTTGGCAGGTCTGACACTCAGCAATTATTTGCCAGTCAAAAGTGTGTCACTGTACAACACACTTTTGCAGAGCAAGGGGTATCATGCTGCTGAGCTTCCCAGTGTGCTATCTTTCCCTTCTTGCAGTCTAGTCAGTCGCTCTACAGTTTGCTTGCAGTTAGCATCTACATGTATTTACTGTCCTTCGCTTGTGGTTAGCATGTATTTCTTGGTAGGGCAACTAAATGCTGACTTGCCATGAAGTACTTGCCCAAGTCCTAACCCTTCTCTGAACAAACTATTTAAGCTGGGTTCATTCCCAGGTAATGTAGTTACCGGTAATAAGATTGTCCAACTTTGCTGGCCAAGAAGGATTGCTTGAATAGGTGTCATGATATGGATTTTTTTCTCTGGCAGTTTTCCTTTATCATCATTAACACAAATGTGTTCGTATTTAAGGCTGTGTTTAATGTGGCAGATGAGCTCCTTAGGACAGCTACTCAGAATCCCAGGCTTGCTTTGCACAAAGCAAAAGCTGGATGGATTCTTTTAGGAGCATTGATGACATTAGGTACAGTGGAATAATGGATTTAATTATAGACTGTACAGCTTTGATGTATGTGATCAAACTTTATATCTTAGTTTTAAAGCTCCTACTTCATACTTTGTAAACAATTTTGCATGGCTCAGTTCAACTTAAGGTGGCTTACTACAGTTTTGAGGGAGTAATGAGCCCAACTTTTGACTCTTTTGTTAAATACCCAGAAGTGTTTGATCTTTCTCTTATTACTATTTCTTACAGCGTACAACAATTATATGAGACATATTTTATTTGGCATGAATGTTTAATCAAAGCCAATTTCTAATTCCTGGAATCTTGAGGTGAGGTCATACAGGTAGATTTTGAGGAAAACGCTATTGAAAGTATTAGTACCCAGTCCCTTTTTGCACCATTGATCGTTCATTTTGGCTTGTTCAGATGTCGCATATGATGGTTGTATGCTGTAACAAATAGGAGTAAAAGAAAGATAACACACTTTTGAGCATTTAACAAAAGAGTCAAAAGTTCGGATCAAGTACTCCCTCAAAACTGTAGCCTATATACAGGCTCCGGGGGTGGGTCGGGTGGGTAGGGGGATGGTGGAGCCTGTTGACAAAGGGTTCAAGCCACCATTCTTCCCCCTTGTAATTTAAGCTGTCAATAATCTTTCAAAGCATGTCATTAACTACACAGGGATGCATTGGAATGTAAATAGATTCACACAAAAATATACACTTTACTCCGGGTTTATCCAGCTCTTTGCAAATTAATCTCCATTTCCTATTTTGTAAAAAGACGTTAACCTGTAATTCTCAGAATTCTAAAAGAATAACTTCGCCACTGATCTTCATCGTTTCCAAAAATAAGGAACTACTTGTTGTCCCTGGTCAAAGCATGGCCCACGAGCCTCACTAGAAGAGATTTTTCCAACCTGAGTTGTATGTCGTGTACAAGCTGTTTGTCTTTCACATTCAGTTTCCATCCTTGCAAGTCGTTGCATGAGCCGGCTGACAGTTGATAGTTTGCTAGACTTAGTGCATCTCCAGACAAGACAACAAATCGATAAATATCAGAGGTGCTTCGTTCGGTTCGCTGGCTGGAATTAAACATTCAGTGAAGCGAATTTAAGACGAGAGTCTCACCATGGAAACACGAAGCGAGACATCTACGAAATTCCTCAGCGAAAGGCTTATAAATGTTCTTTAAAACAGATCTGTAAACCGCTAATAAACAGCGCTGCCTTCAATGTTTACACAACGATTTCAGCGATATGCAAATTTTGATCAAATCGTGTCGGTAAAATGGAGACGTCAATCAAACCTGTCAACCACCTCCTGGATCTGACCAATCAGAGCTTGCACTAGAATCTAGTGCAGAGCACGGCGGCATGAAACCTTTGTCTGCGGGCTATGATACCCAACCGCCGCCGACACACCCCCATCTAGCAGGAGCCTGCTCGCAGGCTATCAAAACTGTAGTAAGGCACCTTAACAATGAATATTGTTGCAGAAAATTTTGTTTATATAATTGTAACAAAACCATTTCAAGAACACTCTAACTCTGGATTTACATGAATGCACTGTGTTTGACAGCCGCATGTACCAGATTAATGTTGAGGTGACTCAGCATTAATGTTTAGGTAATTATTCTGACTGATCAGTTTATTGCAAATTAACAGTAAATGATAGTTTTATTTTCTTAATTTCGCCAGCTTAAATTTTTGCGTTACATGAAGCAAAACGCCTCAAAAATGTTTGAAAACGGCGATTTGTTATGAATTTTTAAAGACGGAATTATTTGACACACGACCGAGTTAAGGGGAGTCTGGGGCTGCTGGCGTCATTCCAGGACATGGCAGCAGTTTTGAACAAGAAAGCATATGGACCCAGATGAGTAGATCTGGATGGATAGCGCAGAATTTTCGTACAATGTCAGTGAAATAACTTTTTATACGATTGTTTAGATTGTAATGAGTGCTGATGATTTTATTCTGACTAATTTGCTGAGCATTTACTCAGTCTTTGCGTCCCTTTTACTGAGCTAAGCTCGCAGAAATATCATGCAACCTCCCGTTCAAAGATTTATTATTGCATAAAGAATTCCTCACAACTTGCAGTAAAGAATAGAATGTAAAGGATGAGGTAGGGGAACATTATCAGCAAATTTCAGGAGCATCCTAAACTCATGAGCCCTTACAGATGCTAGTTGATGTGGGCATAGTTTTACAGGTAATGACCTTCCACAGCCAGCTGACCTTTGGTATTTGGTACCTCAATCGCTCTAAACTTTTGAAGAAAAATATAATACAGTGACTTGACTTAACTATTTGCACGACCATTCTTTAAAGTTAAAACGTCTGAACGCACGAATAGATTAGTTTATTAACCCATTGACTCCTGGAGATTTTTGAAAAAAAAACTTGTTTTTTTGACATTTTGACATTTTCTAGTCAGTTATAGTCTAAATATGCTTCAAATTTCTCCAAAATGCATTTGCAGAATGAAAGCATGCCAGGTTTTTCACTGGTATCGCATTTAACAATATTTAATATTTAATAATAATAGGGTAAGTGAGGGAAATTTTCCTCCTAGTTTTTGGCGGAAAATTCTAAGCGTTTTCCTGCATATTTTAAGCTCCATTGGCCCAATCAATATCATCTGGGTATCATTGGAAAGCTCTTTTCCTTCTGTAGAACTGGGATAAATGGGATTCCTATTTTGGTCAAAGCTGATGACGTCAGAAGCGGAACAAAGGTGAAGGTCTGTCACAGCCGGTTACGGCCGGTTTAGAAGTCAATGGGTTAAAGCAAATGCGAAGCGCCTCGTCATGAGCCGATCGTTCGCATCACACATGTAAACAGATTGAGCAAATTTAACACGCAGACTGGTTCAAATCCGAAACTCTCACAGGAATCACTTGATGCTTTTAAACAAAAATAATATTTTGAATCGGCAAGAATAAATTGCCTTGATTCTACAAAAATTCTTGAAGCCGTGCAAAGCAAGGGGTTGAAGCCTTGAATTTATATTTAAGATAGATCGAAACTCTAATTTCATCTTTACTCGTTCTTCGCTGCAGACTTGCCGATTGATCAAACCTGGCCATGAAATCTTGTTTGCTGAAGTGTTTAGTGTACACCGCCGAGAACTTGATTGACACTCTCAAACAATTTTAAGTGCATTTTCAAGCTCGGAACGAAGCCACATCAACTCAACACAAGGCGAGTTATGCACTTGCATGATGTCCTGGAATGACGTCACAACATGTACTACATGTAGACCCAGATCCTTTTGACCGATTCTTTGACTCTATCATGATTTTCAAAAGAGCGATTTTCACGACTTTGAAAATTCATAAAAAATTGAGGTTTCAACCGAAAGCAAAAATTTTTCGGCATTACGATCAGGCAAATGCCAATATTTCTTTGGACCGAAAAATTTTTTGGGGCTTATAGGCACTTTAAGGTTACCTCCCACCTTCATGGGTGTCCTTTGGGTTAGTTTCAATAAAATCCAAACTATACATCAGAAGAAAGCTTAATAAATGGAGCTTACGATAAAAATATAGTTTACCGATAAGTGATTTTTCCTTTTAGTAAGTGTCTGGAGCCGGTAAGACGTGAAGCACCCAAGGTTTCTTCTATTGAATTTATTGGGTATCGGATGCCGCAGCACGAGCAAAATGATGGCACAGTGTTATTCACAAGGAATCAATCAACAAAAGTGTATCAGGCTTTGACAATATTCTAATTGGTTGTCTAGATTTCTGCATCTAAAGTTGGAGTGGCTAAAAATAAGCGAGACGTGTTGTGTAAATGGACCCCACCGGAAAATATTTTAAATATCAGAATTTCCCAACACACTTTTGTTGGTCTTTATGTATCAGTCAGTCTCAAAATTGTCTTTTCCGCCTGCCCCCGGGCATATATCCCATATATCCCTAGGTTTAATAGCTCTGTATATTGGGTAATTAGATGCAAAACTTCTCCCGCCATACTGGGTATTTGGCCATGGAAGGAAACGATTTGTAACAGATTCCAAAGAGGATTGCCTGTCATTAGTGTTTCATTTCTTCCATTTTTAGCTCATTCATGTGCGCATGCACAGAATGAGGTTTTGTCGACTTTCGATTCAACCGGATGTCGACTAAGTCTTGTGGAACAATTTTGTGGACCGTAGATATTAACCAAATATGGAAATGACCGGATATGGCGATTGACCTCGCCACCCTACCCCCCCTACCCCTTCGACTAAATACAGCCTGTGATATCATCCCGCAGTGTATTAAGCATACAAGAAAGTGGAAAGAAAAAAATTCACGATGTACCTAATATATTGACTCGAAGTCACAATGTCGCAACTTTTTTAAAAATTCAATATATGGAAGGAATGATAAGCTGAACTGTACGCACCCAAGTGGACCCCAGACGGGTTTTTTTACACACGTCGTCAGAGCACGAGGCGGCGAGGCGGCCATATTGGAAAATTGCTGAGGTCGTTTGCTGGTAAGTACCTTTGCGTGAAGCATTGCTTTATTATTGTGCTTTTTCTTCGGAGCTCTTAAACATACAACACACACATCATTAATAGCGGCCAAGATAGTCACACTAAAACATTTTTGGAGCTCCACCAGTTTCGATCCTGACTTGAGGCTCGCGCTTACAAAACTCAGAAAACTGCTCAACAATCTGCTTTACAAACCACTTTACAACCACTTTACACTTTACACCCCAGTTGTACTCCTTGGTGATTTCAATGTTAACTTGCTAGAGAAGACATCTGAACAAAAAGCACTAACAAGATGTTTAGTAGAAGAAAGAGGTTATATACACAGCTTATAAAGCAGTACACTACAGACTATCGCTCACTAATAGATCACATCTATACCAATATTCCAGATTTTGTGCAGTGTTCAGGTGTCCTAGAGTCATACTACAGTGATCATAAACCACTGTTTATTTCATTGAAAAGTATATAAGAATTTCTATATTTGAAAATATTACTTCTGTAGTTTCCCACATAATATTTTGAAATGTTTGCCATGTAATTGTTACATACAACATTCCAGCTTAATTTATCACCATGTTACATAGGCTTACTATTTGAAATCATAATGCAATTAGACATGAACAAATTCACTAAAAAAATGATCAAACAAGACAGGGAGTCCCCAAGGCTGGTCTCCCTGTGCTTAGTTTCTTGGCCCCTTGAGTACACAAGGCAGGTGAGTTTGCACATATTCACCCTAATCAACTGTGAGGGCTATATGGACTAAAGAAGCACTTTCCTAAAATTATATTAGTCAGTATAAATATTAATAAATATTATCCCTTATGTTACAGGAACAACTATAATGGTGTGGAAAGGAAAATATACAATAAAGATGTATTCAACACACTGACAGACATCTCCCAGATCTAGCTAAACAAAAGATGTGATATGATGTTGTGATACTGGTAGAATCTATTCAAAGCATTCAAAGGAATATCTGCTGTTTGCAGCTTAACAATTTAACTGATGCCAGGCTACCACACAATAAACAGCAGAGTTGTGTCAGGGTCATAGACATGCACTTCTGATTTCGAGACTTTGCAAGGAGACATTTTGCTGTCATACAGTATACAGTAAACAACATTCCTAGCTGAATACTGTCTGCTTCAAATAATATCAGCATCCAAGACATCTGCTTTCTGCACCTAAACAGTTAAACTGATGTCGAACTACTGCACAGAAAATTACAGAGGTATTGCGTGGTCATGGAGGCAAGAAATTACAATAAATTACAAAACAATAGTTTTACTATAAATCACTTGAACAAGGATGACAGCTCATGTGCATACATGTAAAATATTATCACAAACGCAGTGGAAAAACATAATTGCTAACTTTGTTGTCAACTTGCCTTAGTGTGCATCTATTACAATTCATAGTAAAAAAAATAGAAAATTAGATTATAATTATTTCTCCCAGAGACACAGAGTAAATATAAAGTTGTTTGCTGGTTACAGCAGAACATATTTTTCTCTGGTTCTTTCTTCAAATAGTCACCACCCTGGGTGCCAGAGGGTTTTTTTCGAAATTTATTTGCCTCCAGCTATTTGATGAATGCATTTAAAGCATTCTTATACGAACTCTGGTTCCTCCTGCTCCTCTTCTACAGCCTAACAAAAAGTCTTTTCAAGCTTTATTTAATTTTAAACTTGAAGACAATTAAATCAAAACTCGCATGTTCTATGAAATGGAGTGATAATGACAAAAAAATAGTTAAAAAAAAAACAGACAGCATTAATAACCTGTCCGCCTAAAATGTACCACTTAGAGTAGGGGCAGCTCTAGGGGTAGGGTGCAGGGAAGGTGCTAACCTTACCCCCACCAAGAGGTGACCTTTGCCTCTCTGACATTTATTTACATAACCTTTCAGTGTGTTCTGGATCCAACCCTAGAAATAAAACTCCCTCTTCAGAAACTATGTACTTTTGCAGAACTGATTTTATTACCATTCATGTTATTATTATTATTAGAACATGTTTAGACTCACCTGGGAAAATGCATGGCTTTTTTTACTGTGTTCAAACCGTTCTCGACTTTTTCATTTCATTTTTTTCATTTCATTTTTCTTCACGCCTCCCAGTCGTTGTCCTGGAGACGAGCATGCCTCCGAACGTGCGCGCGCATACCTCGTGCTCTGGGCTCTTGCGCTGTCTCTTCGCTCATTCCCTGTGCATGTAGAAGATGGCTTCAAATTCTCCAGCGAAATCTTCTTCATCTAGCCCGTATAAAAACGTCCAGGGATACATCCATGCAGTCTCTGAAATCCGAACACCTGCTAATCCAAAATCTTCTAGATATTTTGAGTTCACCGTTCAAGAAAACGACGAGAAAACTCGAGTGGTCTGTTTCAACACAGAAAACAAGGATGAGCTCAAACGAAGGGAGCAACACAAACTTCCAACTTGCCTCACTAGCATCAGCCCACAGAAAAAAGATACAGTGATGGTGTAGAATACAAGATGAACAAGTACTCAAGAATCGAACCAGCTAAAAACCTTGAGTTTCAATGGAAATCTTCGAACACCAACCGAAGTGAAATGACTGTAACACAACTACTTCAGAGTACACCCAATGGACAGTCTGTCGGACTAAAGGCAAAAGTTTTATTCAAAGGTGAGAAGGAAACTGTGTACTCGAAGAACTTGAAAAAAAACATCACTAAATGTGACCTTGTTGTCGCTGACAGTACTGGAGCGATCACCGTGGCGTTATGGGAAAGTCAAATCGACCAAGTTGAACAGGACAGTTGTTATAACTTCAAAGAACTGAAGTTAAACTTTTTCAACAAAATTTATCTAGGATCTTCCAAAAGTACTACGATTGAACAATTGAATGAAAAAATTGACATACCTACAAACATAACAAGTGAAGCTGGCAATCTAAAGCCGAGTGAAAAGGTCACAACGCCTATCACCGGCACCGTATTAGCTGTCGACATAAAGAAGACCTATATCTGTATAAACTGCAAATCCAAAATTCCTGATGATCCAGACAAAGGATTTGTCAAGTGTCCGAAATGCAATTTAACGATTAAAAAAGGAGAATTGCTATCTAATACAACAGGCGTGATGATGATAAAAGATGAAGGTGGAGAAAATATGGGACGATTTTTCTGTCAACATGCAGTTCTTAGCAGTCTATTTGAAACAATTGCAAATGCCCCTGGATTCAGTATTGACAAAAATATAGACAACTTATCATCAAATACCATGGAGTTAACTCTTCTTAATGCCAGCAAATTACTTTTTCAAGTAATCACTAACGAGAAAATTGTGAAATCTATCACCATTTAATATTATTTTGCTGTTGATGCTTTTTAGTACATAATTTGGAAATAATTATGTTCTGAAACTGCAAGCTGTTTATTTCATTGAAAAGTATATAAGAATTTCTATATTTGAAAATATTACTTCTGTAGTTTCCCACATAATATTTTGAAATGTTTGCCATGTAATTGTTACATACAACATTCCAGCTTAATTTATCACCATGTTACATAGGCTTACTATTTGAAATCATAATGCAATTAGACATGAACAAATTCACTAAAAAAATGATCAAACAAGACAGGGAGTCCCCAAGGCTGGTCTCCCTGTGCTTAGTTTCTTGGCCCCTTGAGTACACAAGGCAGGTGAGTTTGCACATATTCACCCTAATCAACTGTGAGGGCTATATGGACTAAAGAAGCACTTTCCTAAAATTATATTAGTCAGTATAAATATTAATAAATATTATCCCTTATGTTACAGGAACAACTATAATGGTGTGGAAAGGAAAATATACAATAAAGATGTATTCAACACACTGACAGACATCTCCCAGATCTAGCTAAACAAAAGATGTGATATGATGTTGTGATACTGGTAGAATCTATTCAAAGCATTCAAAGGAATATCTGCTGTTTGCAGCTTAACAATTTAACTGATGCCAGGCTACCACACAATAAACAGCAGAGTTGTGTCAGGGTCATAGACATGCACTTCTGATTTCGAGACTTTGCAAGGAGACATTTTGCTGTCATACAGTATACAGTAAACAACATTCCTAGCTGAATACTGTCTGCTTCAAATAATATCAGCATCCAAGACATCTGCTTTCTGCACCTAAACAGTTAAACTGATGTCGAACTACTGCACAGAAAATTACAGAGGTATTGCGTGGTCATGGAGGCAAGAAATTACAATAAATTACAAAACAATAGTTTTACTATAAATCGCTTGAACAAGGATGACAGCTCATGTGCATACATGTAAAATATTATCACAAACGCAGTGGAAAAACATAATTGCTAACTTTGTTGTCAACTTGCCTTAGTGTGCATCTATTACAATTCATAGTAAAAAAAATAGAAAATTAGATTATAATTATTTCTCCCAGAGACACAGAGTAAATATAAAGTTGTTTGCTGGTTACAGCAGAACATATTTTTCTCTGGTTCTTTCTTCAAATAGTCACCACCCTGGGTGCCAGAGGGTTTTTTTCGAAATTTATTTGCCTCCAGCTATTTGATGAATGCATTTAAAGCATTCTTATACGAACTCTGGTTCCTCCTGCTCCTCTTCTACAGCCTAACAAAAAGTCTTTTCAAGCTTTATTTAATTTTAAACTTGAAGACAATTAAATCAAAACTCGCATGTTCTATGAAATGGAGTGATAATGACAAAAAAATAGTTAAAAAAAAAACAGACAGCATTAATAACCTGTCCGCCTAAAATGTACCACTTAGAGTAGGGGCAGCTCTAGGGGTAGGGTGCAGGGAAGGTGCTAACCTTACCCCCACCAAGAGGTGACCTTTGCCTCTCTGACATTTATTTACATAACCTTTCAGTGTGTTCTGGATCCAACCCTAGAAATAAAACTCCCTCTTCAGAAACTATGTACTTTTGCAGAACTGATTTTATTACCATTCATGTTATTATTATTATTAGAACATGTTTAGACTCACCTGGGAAAATGCATGGCTTTTTTTACTGTGTTCAAACCGTTCTCGACTTTTTCATTTCATTTTTTTCATTTCATTTTTCTTCACGCCTCCCAGTCGTTGTCCTGGAGACGAGCATGCCTCCGAACGTGCGCGCGCATACCTCGTGCTCTGGGCTCTTGCGCTGTCTCTTCGCTCATTCCCTGTGCATGTAGAAGATGGCTTCAAATTCTCCAGCGAAATCTTCTTCATCTAGCCCGTATAAAAACGTCCAGGGATACATCCATGCAGTCTCTGAAATCCGAACACCTGCTAATCCAAAATCTTCTAGATATTTTGAGTTCACCGTTCAAGAAAACGACGAGAAAACTCGAGTGGTCTGTTTCAACACAGAAAACAAGGATGAGCTCAAACGAAGGGAGCAACACAAACTTCCAACTTGCCTCACTAGCATCAGCCCACAGAAAAAAAGATACAGTGATGGTGTAGAATACAAGATGAACAAGTACTCGAGAATCGAACCAGCTAAAAACCTTGAGTTTCAATGGAAATCTTCGAACACCAACCGAAGTGAAATGACTGTAACACAACTACTTCAGAGTACACCCAATGGACAGTCTGTCGGACTAAAGGCAAAAGTTTTATTCAAAGGTGAGAAGGAAACTGTGTACTCGAAGAACTTGAAAAAAAACATCACTAAATGTGACCTTGTTGTCGCTGACAGTACTGGAGCGATCACCGTGACGTTATGGGAAAGTCAAATCGACCAAGTTGAACAGGACAGTTGTTATAACTTCAAAGAACTGAAGTTAAACTTTTTCAACAAAATTTATCTAGGATCTTCCAAAAGTACTACGATTGAACAATTGAATGAAAACATTGACATACCTACAAACATAACAAGTGAAGCTGGCAATCTAAAGCCGAGTGAAAAGGTCACAACGCCTATCACCGGCACCGTATTAGCTGTCGACATAAAGAAGACCTATATCTGTATAAACTGCAAATCCAAAATTCCTGATGATCCAGACAAAGGATTTGTCAAGTGTCCGAAATGCAATTTAACGATTAAAAAAGGAGAATTGCTATCTAATACAACAGGCGTGATGATGATAAAAGATGAAGGTGGAGAAAATATGGGACGATTTTTCTGTCAACATGCAGTTCTTAGCAGTCTATTTGAAACAATTGCAAATGCCCCTGGATTCAGTATTGACAAAAATATAGACAACTTATCATCAAATACCATGGAGTTAACTCTTCTTAATGCCAGCAAATTACTTTTTCAAGTAATCACTAACGAGAAAATTGTGAAATCTATCACCATTTAATATTATTTTGCTGTTGATGCTTTTTAGTACATAATTTGGAAATAATTATGTTCTGAAACTGCATAATTTCAAATTATTACTACTTCACTGTTAATGTTCTCGTCCCGTTTTCAAATAGTTGCGTTCTGTAAAATAGCAGTAAAAATATCTACTACTATTGTGCTGTTTAATATTTCACATTATGAAATCGTTTAGTTGTGTTCCGGCTTCAATTTTTCTGTCAAGTAATACTGAACCAAAATGTAAATTACTATTTCACTATTGTATGTTCTAATGTCATTTTGAAATAGATATGTTGTGTTAACTTCATGCAGTTATTTCTGTGAAACAATTAATAGTCTCTAGTCTTCAATTACTATTTCAAAATTGGTTCAGTGTTATGAACACTACTTCTGAGAAGTAATCGTCTACCACAATTTTATTTACTATTTTACTGTTGACATTCTTATCTCATTTGAAAATAAAGTTGTTGTGTTAGCTTCAATTATTTCTGTGAATGCAGTGATACTCCAGCCCTAGCACCTAAAAAATCACTACGAAGAAGTTATTTTAGAGTGATTTTACTTGGGCCCTGAAACACTATCTAACAGTTTTTTTGCAAGTAGTAAACAAATTCAACATAAGAAACGATGAAATACCAATAAGTGCATAATAATGATTACACAGGCCAAATAAAATCACTCTAATGCCTAGTTTATAATGCTAAATTTTCTTTCTGGATGCCCTACAATTCTGCATGTTCCATTTCTGACTTTTACTGATGCCAATGCAACCCAACCCCAACTCATCCGGGTTTGTTGAACACTTGCTCTATCGCAAACGTTACAAAACATGTTCATTACAGTACTATCAACAACAGTCTTCAAGGGTACAATAAAAATAACCATTTTTGACGTGAATGAGCTGGCTCCAAGAGCCCTTTGATTTTATGAGTGACCGAAATAATATGATAACAAAAACGATTTCTCAAATAAGCGTTGTGGAGATGGTTCCACAAATTGATTCTGTACTGCCTTTCTCCATGTATGTATAAATGCAGTTATCAACTAGTGAGACAATCTTGTAGTACAGAGCGTTATCTACAACTGAACATGTACAAACTTACAGCCGTGGCAAACAAGGACACATTGTTGTGGACAAATTGTTGCTCCTTTTGGGCAAAACATGTAGCAAATAGGGAAACATTTTTTTGCAAACACAAAATGTTTCTGGTCATCTATATACATTAGGCAACAGTAGTCATGCAGGTATCTGCCCATATTTGCTTGCCAAATATGAGCAGACAAGCAGAAACTTCCATTTGCTTTTAGCTCAATAACATGATACTTTTTGATTTCTCGAAAAATATTTAAGATGTGTTTATATTTTTTTTTTCAAGACCGGAGATAACTGGTAGAACGTTAAATATCTGATAAAAAAATTGAAAGAGAAAAGATTTTGCTTCATTCAAAAAGCAATTTTCATTGAAGTGACAAACAAGAACTAATTTAATAGTCACGGAATAGTATGTCCTTATTCTGTTGCCACCATTGCTTGTATTATCTTCTGTAAAGACCACTTAAAATTATATTTATATACAATGATATTGATTTATCTGGGAAGCGTTTCAAGGAAAAGTAATGAAGGAAAACAGCTTTGCTTGACCGAGAGTTTCCTGCACTGGTGAAAAAGAAAAAATATTTGCGGTTTCGGAAGGGGCTGCGGAGTCTGCAGCAATATTTAGGAAGCTTTCTTGTTTCAAACCCCAAAAAATATTGTCCAAACCTTTGACTCTTCTTTTTCTGTGAACTACCCGTTAATGCCAGTAGCGGTAACTTAAGTTGTGGAGGCACCAGACAGTGTGCAATAATGCTGTCAAATTTAACAAGTTTACCGTAATGCCACAAAGTTGGCGGAAAGCTTGAACGTTTTGCAAGCCACTGAAGATTAGAGTGTATTAAAACGAATGCGCCTTACACATTACGTTCTACAGAAGGGAAGAGCACAAGCTTGCAGCATGTAAATTCACATCCTTGTGCCTTCTTCACCACCACGAAAATCTCTGAAGTAAATTACATTGACTTGTAAAGTTTGTCTCTGATTGGCTTAAGCTGCAGTATGCACAATTTTCAATCTTGTGTTATTTTCTTAACCACCAACATTCTTAATAATTCCAACAGTTTTTCTACCCGCTGGATACAATTCTATAGCCAGTCTTTTCTTTCTTTCTGCATGGAGTTGAACAGCTTCCTCCTTCCTGTGGCGTTCTGGGAACTGCGTGTTTAAGGGCTTCGGAGCACGTACAGAATATCTTTCCAAAACAGCCTTTAAGTCACTTTCTGGCATAGTGAATACCAATTTCCTCAACTCTTCAACATAACCTATGGATAGATTAATATGCAAAAAAAGTTGAACAAGTCCTACAAAGGGATAGCTTTTCAGTTTCTGGAATAAGTCAAGCTATTTATTTAATAACATTGTTCCTCTACACTTCTTGGGCTAAATAAAGTCAAACAGAGTTAGTCACTATCTGTGGGAGGAACAGCAACATCTCTCACAACTTCTCCCAGCTTGAATTTGGGGTAGGTTATTTTGATGTAAGCTTCACCTTCTTTGGACATTTGAGTACCTCGCTGCACATTCTCATTAAAGTTAAGTGATGCAAGGATATGTCTACATTATCCAAAGAGAAAAAAAGGTTACTTTTCAGTTGTCATCATTTAAACTACATGTATTTTCTGTTTACACTGCTGAAAACAATGACAATGATTATACAGTAAATGGTTTGAACCCATAACAGTCAATCATGCAGTTTGATGGTCCAGGTGAAGGTACTCCAGAGCCAACTGTATGCTTTTGATTCAATACCATGTTGTGCTGCATTTTACAATCGTGTTGTAATTATCCCACAGCGTTCGAGAGTTGGGACCATCGAAAGCTACGCAATATATACAATGAAACGCGCCAAATTGTCCCGCGAAAAATTGTGGCATTCTCACAAAATATCACAAAAAGTAGTCTCTCATCTATTATTTGTATCCATTAACGAAAAGAATCTTTAAAGCGACATTTTCTTCAGCACACAGCTCGTGGCAATTGACATGCTTTACAAAAGAGTGAAATCAAGCGTGACTGGTAGCGAACAGTAAAAGAATACAACAATGGACTCACCTTTCTTCGTTTTCGTGAACTTTCGGGAGAAGAATAGGGAACCACTGTGTCTCTTGTAGGAGTTGACCCCTTAATGAGAAATCTTTTGAATTTAGTAAGACTCTCTCTCTCTCCCCTGAGAAAACTGCGGATCTTTGAACAAAACAGCTGTCGTCGAAATGAACGAAACAAAGGCTTGATGTCTTCGAAGGGACGAAATCCTTTCTATGTCTGCAGACAAATTTTGTCCATTTTTGATTCCGCAAACGGAAAATAGTGCATCGATACACCTTCTGTTTAAGATGTATTGGTACAGCTGGTCTTATTTGGACCGCCATCCACGCAATACCGTCGGCCTCGCTTCACACGCGCCTTGTCGGCCATGCTATTTTCAACCTTCTGCAAACGTTTCTACGTCATAGCCTTGTAATATGATCGTTTTGGCCGCGCGGCAAAATAGAACCACTTTTTCGTGGGGTGATGAAAACTTAAAGACTCCAGAAACAGGTTTTGCGTCGTTTTCAATACTTAAAACCCTTCAATTCCAGATCACACATGCCTAAACTTTTCATAGATAACATAAAATTTTTCATTTCATGGGCACTTTAAAACCCACACGAAAACTTCTAGACTAGAGCTACATAAGCACAGAGTGCTGGAAATAGATCAATCATGCCAACAACGCCGTATAGGGCCAAGTCTACAAGAAAAAAATTTTCATACGAGCAATACAACTTTATAAGCGACAATTTGATTGGTTCTTAACTTTGATAATAGCTCCAATCTGATTGGTTGTGGCATACATACATGAATGAAACAATGAGTGAAGAGTCACAGTCCACTTGCGCTGACTAATAGTTATTATTTTTTTCCAAAAAATAACTCAAAAATTGTTTAAACTGCATTTTTATCGTAAACTCCATTATTAAGCTTTCTTCTGATGCTGTATAGTTTGTTAGGATTTTATTGAAACTAGCCCAAAGGACACCCGTGAAGGTGGGAAGTAACCTTAAACAAGTGTGAATAAATACCTAGAATGAGATCTTAGGATTGATTAGAAATCAAGCACTGTTTTGATATTTTGGCAGGACCATCAGTTACCAAACATCATTTGCCACAGATGCTTGCCTTGTGGGCAAATGCATTTCCTAGAACAGTAAAAGAATTTGAGCAGGAGAAGAGCAGAGGTGATGCATACACTTGGCATGTCGCACTAGAGTGTCGTGCAGGAGCCTTGTGTTGTAAGTATAGTCATATATCACATGACTGTTATGCATAACACCAGAGACAAACCACTGATTACCTTAAAACCTCTTTTACACTGATTTAATTGAATTAATTGAATTAATAATTCAATTAAATCAGTTGTATAAGAGGTTTTACAGGAATCAGTGGTTTGCCTCTGGATATGCTTAAGAGTAAAGCAAAGTTAATAATCTTTGTGCTGTATTTATCTAATTCTTGTAGCTACTTGCAATTGTTGTCTTGAGTTTTTGTGACAGGGCTGTGGCAAGTAATAGTGGATGTACGGCAAGTCCTCCTTTTTCCATAGATTTGTATTGAACATCAGTTCAAAGTTGGTTAAAGTTTTGTTTTGTCAATATTACTCTCACCGTTATTTGTTGGCTTTTAGCCATGGCAAGTTTTTGTACAAACTGTTCTGCTCTTCTCAATGATGATCTAATTCGTCGCCTCCTGGTCACGACAGATGCATGTTTAGCCATGCTTCCAAGGTTAGATTTAATTTGAATATAATAGCATCAAATATTTTGATTGACAAAGTCTGTAATATGGGGTATTCATTGCCCCAGTATCTTTTTATGGCTTCATTAAAGTGCTGATAACCTCCCCAAATTTTTTTGGCCAGCTTAAATCTTTGCTTTGCATGGAGCAAAACACCGCAAAAAATTTCTATTTTTGGTAAAAACAGCAATTTTTATGAATATTTTGAGATAATTATTTGACACACGACCAAGTTGAGGGGAGTCTGGGGCAGTTTTGAACAAGAAAGCAGATGGACCCAGATGAGTAGATCTGGATGGAAAGTGCAGAATTTTCGTACAAAGTCAATTAAATAATTTTTTATACATTTTGTTTAGATGTACACGTGTATTACGTTATTGTAATGAGTGCTGATGATTTTATTCCGACTAATTTGCTGAGCATTTGTAGCTCAATCTGTGCATCCCTTTTACTGAGCTAAGCTCACAGAAATATCACGCAACCTCCTGTTCAAAGACTTACTATTTGCATAAAGAATTCCTCACAAAAATATAATACATAAAGGATGCGGTAGGGGATGATTATTTGCAAAACTCTTGAACTCGTGAGCCCTTATAGACACTAGTTGATGACCTTGACACATGGCCGGCTGACCTTTACATAAACAGCTAAATTATAAACCGATTCGCTCTAAATGTTTGAAGAAAAATATAGTACAGTGACTTGGCTTAACTATTTGCGTGGCCATTCTTCAAAGTTTTAATGTCTGGACGCACGAACAGATTATTTCCAGATTTTGGCTCAAATTTTGGGAAAGTACCAGCTGTAATGCGCTTGGAAAGGGATGTTTTTGAAAACAGGCATCGCAATATTCAAACCAGTGCGTAAACAAAACAGCACTTGGCCTTATGATTCACGGCAGAGTATTGTATTTCATATGTCATAAGTCACGCCTCAATACTGTATAATGTAACAACTAGAAATATTGCTAGGGTGGTCTATAAAAAGCCATGGGAGCTTGAATATGTAGTTAAATTTGGATTTTGTGGCTGAAAGATCTCTCTGATCTTCTTGCTTTGTTTAGTATGCCTCAGATCATCAAGCAACATGGGAATCACTTGAAGGCCAGTACTGCTATTATGAGATTAAGGTTGTACTCTGTGCTTGCTCTTCTTCCACCAATATGTTATGAAGGTAACCAATCAACATAATGCTGTTCTTTTCAATTTTTAAGAAACATTGCTTAGGCCTTTTGAGTGCATGAATGAGTCTTGAGAATAGACAATATTTGAATGTGAATTAAATACTGCTGATGTAAATCAGTAAAATCAATAGTGGTGTCTGCCTAAGTCAAAGGCTTGGTTTAGAAGATTGTGTTTGCTAATGTGTTTAGGTCCACTTAAGGGAGGTTTTAACAAGGCGTCTGTTACTCCTATTCACACCTATACTGCCCTGAATGGACAATTACAAGCATTAGCCTTTTTTCCACTCCTGACATCGTCACCTTTGACCAAGAATGCTTTTAATACTGAACATAAGCCTGGTAGAAGGCCACAAGAATACAACTGCAACAATTGAATCTAAAAAGCCAGTTGCAATAATGTGATTGGTATGTATACCTGACCTAATTAACAATAAAAAAAGCCTTGACTATGCTTCCTTTCTGTATTGTTGAATGCTCTGGTCACTCCCTTGCAGGCTTTTAACGGAACATAGCATGCTCAAGGCTTTATTATTTTTGTTTTTTGATAAAGTTTTACCAGAAACTGGTTTTGCTTAGGCTTAGGCTGTGATAGCAGAAATGGTGTAATGGAGTGTATGTGTTTGTGCCAACATTAGAGCTTCTGATTTCCTCAATATATAACAACATGCACCAATTATGGTCTATTCATTTTGTGTGTGACATTTGTAATTATTAATGTGCAGTATACATACATACAACAGTTGAGATGATGGCGAAAGTAGGATCAGCAGCTTACAGTATGTAGTTTGCATAAAGCATGCTGTTTAAACAACTGAGAACACTTGTCAAAATGACTAGTGGCAAGCAAGGTACAAGTGTATGCTGCATTTTTTTAAAAGTTAATGCTTGTTTTCTCCTAAAGGAAGTTTCCATTCCCTATTGCGTGTGCTGGTTGCAGAGTTTACTTTGGCAGAAAACCCTGCAATGACAACCACATCTTTGCTGCGGACTGTCTGTCATAAAGATGATTCTATTCTTCTTGGCTCATGGCTTCAGGAAACAGACCACAAGTTTGTTGAGGAACAGGTTTGTGTACATATCCAAGTGATACTGAGTAATTCATGCAGACTTCATGCATGTAACTTGCAACAATGTTAAACTTGAGAGAAATCCTGTTGAATCAAACTGTCAAGGGAGTGAACTCCTTACTGACACTGATCAGGATGTCAGTGTTACCCATACAGGGCTCACACAAGCCTTGAAGAGCCTTGTGTTTTATCATCTGGAAGTGTTTTAGAAAGATGGGGAGGTCTCAGGTCTAAAACCTGCCTAGATCAGCTATCTGATCCAGCAGATTACTAAAAAAGTTGATTTAAAGTTTTTGAAGCAGTAAGACTTTGACTCATTGAAATCCATTGACACCTGCCTTAAAACCTACTTGAAACCCTGGCATGAAAGTACTTACGATTTTCTGTCATAAATTTTGTTCCCTGAAAGTCCTTTTCTTTCCACTAAATGACAGCTTAAAACATAAATCAAATTAATTAAAAAATTATGATTATTGTTAGTACACTCTGCAAATTACTGGATTCTGATTGTACGAGAGTACTGCAATTAACCCCAAATTGTAGAAGTTCAACCCCAGACATCCGAAGTTTTCTGAAGATGACCCGAATTTTTTTAACAATAACAAAGTTGATCCGAAGTGTTCTTTCTGATGATTTCCAAAGTTACCCGAGCTCCTCCCAATATTTCTGAAGTTGACCGGAGCTCCTCCAAAGATTTACAGGGTCCACCAAAAGACTTCCAAGGATTTCCCAAGTTGACCTGAAGAACTCCAAAACTGATGATGTGTCTCATAAAACACCATGAATAGTAGCCTTTTGCTCCAAAGCAATGAAGAGTTGTACCACTATAAATTTGTTGCAAAAAGACTGACAAATAAATTGAGTGGAGTCTGCTCGTTGTCAGGACAGTAAGGGTGCTGCTTCTTTTTCATTTTGAAGGATTTTATTTGTATACAGGATGTTATGAACAATTTTGTAGATAATTTTACCTTGTTTTTTTATTTAAAAAGGAAGTGAGTAGATTTTTTGCCTTTCTTGGGTGTTGAGTCTTCTCTCTACAGTTGGAGGAGGGCAACACGCACACTAAACCGGGATTGTTACTTTTTATACATAACAACAAGGAATATATTTGGTTCAGAAAACCCTCTGCTTTCCTTGTGGTAGTATTCTCTGTAGAACAAAGCACTTTGCTTGTTATGCATGTGCAGGAGATTAGTCTACCTAAATGATGCAACATCATTCCTCTTAGGCAGCAGTATGGAATGATTAACTCCAGCACCACATGCTTTTTCCACTTGGAAGGACACAATGTGTAGTCCGCTTTGGTACTAAGACAGTTATAGGGCCTTTTGATAATTAATGTTTGCACTCAAAATTGCTCATTGGAGGTTAATAACTGACCACATGTTATTGGCAAACATGTTGTCTTGGCTGTTGACCAACTCTTGCACCAAAAAACAAGTTCAGGTGTTTTTGGAAGTAAGTGCCAATGACATGTGTACTGAATATTTTTCTTGCTCAGTACCAAGCAAATAGTTTCTGAAGAGACCTTTGTTGATCAAAATGGTAAGTAATTCCAGAGGAACAGCCTTCACCATAGATGTGCCAGCTCTTGTAACTTTTTGATGGCACTTTTGTAATAATTGCATTTGATAGAACGCCTTCCTAATCTAGTCTGAAGTGAGATTTTTTCGGCCGGCCAGTGAATCTTGAGACATGAAATTGGCCTCCTTTCATATATTTTTACAGGGGCAAATGACATCATTGCCAAGTATGCACTAGCCTGGGTTCTTGATTGATTGATTGATTCTTTCAAGAGCGGAAGGGAATTAATGGAGTCCGGTACAAAACAGTTTTGCTTGAAAACGTGGCTGAAATGTGTGGCCGAAGTTGAAATGATACTGAAAATGACAAAAAAAGCTTTCGAAAGATATTGTTCAGGGCAGTTGAGGTTTAGTCAATTCGCTAATCCTTAATTGCTACTAGTTATTAAATATGCAAAAACTTCCACTCTGATTTCCGCTGAAAATTTTGTTACAATTAGAAAACAAACATTTCAGCTGTACTGAACTTTGAAAACCCTTTGAAAGGGATGTTTCTTTTATCCATGTATTATTTTTGTATATAGATGACATTCAAGTATGTTAAATAATAAATCGCTGAACATTAATCTTTGTGTTTAAATCATTCATGTAGAAAAACGAGACAAACTCTTATTTGACAGCTGAGTCAACTGGAAGCGGCATAGGACTTAAAGGAGCAGCATTTCAATTTACAAGCCAAGACCTATAAATAATAAAGCTCATTTACCTATGGAAACTCTGCGAATATACTGTTCTTTATTTAGTGTGAAATATATTATTTTATTATATATATAGCGACAATTTTAGGTAATAAACCTTGCAAATAGATTTCTATATCTGCTATATTTTCACATGTGAGAAAAGCGATACGTCCAATCAGCTTCGCGTATAGCTTTCTTCACATGTGAAAAATATAACCAATCAGCATCAAGAGTAGAACGACCTAACCAATCAGAGCGCGGGAATTCAAATGGTTTCCAACGAGGTTTTGAAAACAACGCGCTGCAAGTTTTCAAGCTCTCGAAGACAGTTTATGTTTTGGCTACAAATTTTGTACTTTTGAGAACTTTATGGAAAGGAAAGCCATCAGAAACACGCAAAGCAAAACCTTAAGAACACAGTTATGGTATGGAAATGCAAAAATCATTGTCCAGGCGGAGCGAAGACAAACTAAATGTCGATCAGGGAAAGCCAAGAAATGAAAGACTTTCATTGTAGCTTTGATACAACGCAGCCGTGGACGTTCTAAGAAAATGCAAGCACTCTTGGGAACACCAGGGTAAAGTAAATATTTCACTTTTGAATATGGATTTACGTCGTAATTGTTGTTTAATGACTCCTTGTGTTATCAGAACTTTTGCTCAAAAATGCGCCAGTTGATTTGCGCGCAGTAGTTGATTCACTTATGGCGACGTTTCTCGATGCGATAGCAAAAGCTTTTCTTTCAAAAAGTATTAACACAGTGTGTTTTATACCGCTATTCAAATAAAATTCTTGCTTACGATAGCTTGTCGTCGCCGTAATTTTTCTTTTCTATTTAAAAGAGATCTTGCTTGGAAAGCCATCAGAATGCATTTGCAGCTTTGTTTTCCTCGCGCTGCGTTTAACTCTTTGATTATAGACTAGAAAAATCGCTTTAAGTTTACAATGGTTGAGTACTCGTTATATATAATAAACAAATTACAGCATAGAAAGTGCTTTGTACGGATTATTATTCACTCGTCGCAAAACTTCGGAAAACTCACTCGTTCGCTGCGCTCACTCTTTCGTTTTCCAAAGTTTTGCAACTCGTGAATAAAAATCCGTACGTCGCACTTTCTATGAAGTAATCTATATTTCTTGATTGTGCTATTTGAGTACTTGCTTTGGAGCAAGTACAAAATATTCTTGCTGTGAAGCCTGGAACATGTTTCAACAAGCATCTTTGATAAAAATAACGGAGACCATTGTGGTACATAATTTGTGGAATGTGTTTACTTGGCAGAAACATTCCCACTGGTCAAGGTCTCAACCTAGATCAGATAATTTCCCTTTTTTATTTCCTGAGATTCTACAGTCAAATTGACCTAACTGTTGCATTCATGTAATTCAAGCGTTTGGCTCAAAAAAACTGAAGTTTCATTTTGTGAAACTAAAAAGTACCATCACGTCAGGATTCATGGAATTAATTGATGCTGTAACAGGCCTGAAAGATAAGATCACAGGCATCTTTTTTGGGAAGCAGACTGTTGCTCCCACCTGGCCAAACTTGGAGTCTCACAATATCTGAAGTGCATTTCCAAATTAAGACCATTATGTCATCAGTGCCTTCACAACATAATGGATTGTAATCAATAATACACTTTGTATATACAAATATTCAGTTAAATTTTAAGGGAGCAGTTACATATTCTATGAATGTCTCTTTTAATTATTAATGGTTTCTCTATAGCAAAAGTTCTAAAGAAGTGTGGCATCACATGGTTGTAAATGCATCATTCTGTTTTTTTTTTGTCAGCTGCAAACCAACAGTGCATCAGGTTCTGGATCTCTAGAGCATGATCCATCATGTATATTTGAACAATGTCCTGAGGTAACCAATGAATACCAAGCCACTGCTTTTACCTATGACAATGGGAGGTGACATGGTTTAGCAGTTAACCAAATTGGAGCCATACAAGGGCCAGTATTGATAATGAAACAACTAATTCCAGAACTAAGCATTACATGACTGTGGTCAAATAGAACTTTCTTTTCTACCCAGTACTTTGCATTTCAGTGTAGCAAAAAAGTTGTGTTTGCAACAATTGAATTTGCCAGCTCACTCATGGAGTAGTTGTCTAATCTTTGTGAAGAAATCTTAGCAACATAGTGGTAAGAGTTGTAGCAGTGTACAGTCACTTTACGAGTATGAGACAGTTCACTTCTCGCCACAGGATGTTCAGCAAGTTTAACTTATTTTCTGAAACTTTGTGAAATTTGTAATCATGTCTCATTTAATTACTAGTACATGTCTGTAAATGAATCAAAACTGAGTGAAGTGGACATGCATCAATGCTCATTTGTGAAGTGAGAAACATGTTTACCAAGAGTTATAATTTGTTAACTATTTTAGGGAGAAGATGTTCCTGGTCCATTGCCCTTAGGAGTAGCTGTTATTGATGAAGCCATTAAATTGTTTGGAACTGTGTTTCCATTTGTTGCACAAAAGCACCGCAGTCAGCTATTAGCTCATTTTGCAGAGTGCATTCGGCAGGCCAAGTCCTCAAGACAACAGGCTATACAAACAAACATATTGACAGCATTTCTCTTCTCTTTGAAGGTAAATATTGTCCTAGTTAGAGTAGAAACGTACAAAATGCTTTCAGCAGTTTGTCCAGTGTAATCATCTGGCAAAGGAAGTCTTAACAATGACTGTTGTTAGTAGCTAATGACCAGTAATTGTGTTGAACAACTCCTTTTCATTGCTTGCTGGCTAACACAGTACCGGCAGGTTACCAACAGGCTATTGAGAAATTTTTCTGTAAAATAGAGCAATACAACTTGATTCAGAAATGATTAAACCTAGTGCAAAATAGTAAAGAAATACAAGACTTAACAAATAATATTCAGCCATAGAAGATAATATTAATTCTGAATGTAGTGATAACAGTTTTCCAAAGCAGTGTAATTCTATTTTTGGTGTTTGATAATGATTTTAATAATAACAATCGAGCAGCTGTCACCAACACTTTGGACGTAAACTGTCAGCCATCTGACCAGCAGATTAACAAAACCAACAGTTGGATAGGAAACGGCTGAATGTCAGCAAACAAACAGCCATCAGTAGACTGAGAATTGGCCTTAAATTGACTGACGGTTAGTGGAGGGAAGCTTTTCTTCCCTATTTTTCAACAACCTGATTAGTGTTTCTCTTCAGAGGCAAGTAAAAGGCACTTGTCAGATGGTACAAACGTCTTAATTAGTAGTGTAGCACTATTTTACTACTGCAACACTTAGGTACTTGTAAAAACATCTGCCATGAATACAGTAGTTTCAGTACTTCTGATACATGCAAAAGGCGACTTGCCAAAATTCTCATACTGTTTTATCACTGAAAACTTGGTACTAGACTGGTTAAGTTGTAAAATTAATATGCCAGGTATATAGTACAGAGGATACAGCCCTTTTGACAGCAGTTCAAAGCAAGGTACTTCAGTTGCTTAAAGGGACACTGTCACGAGTATAACTGCAAAAATTCTACAGCCCAAAAATGTGTTCACTCCAATGGAAACCTACAAACAGTGGTTACGTTTTGTTAAAATTTCTATGCCAGTGTACTGAAGCTAATTATAGAGTGATATCATTATGACACCATCAGGAGCTTAGGTCTCAACTTGAAAAAGTCAGGCTGGCTTTTTCAAGTTCTGTCCTTGTGATTTGGAAAAATTGGTGAAAACTACAGTATTGACATGCACGCTCTTTCTTAAACAATTCGCTTGATATCCATCTCTTTAGGTTCTAGGAGCATTTCCTCTATGGATGAAAGAACTTGCTCATACTTTTGTGGCCATTTTACTAAAAAGAGCTTAAAAATGACTATGGCAGTGTCCCTTTAAAGAACATGACTCAATCCATCAAATGAGTTATGGTAATGAATAAAATTATGTATTGTTTATCAGGGGATTGCTGAGTCAAAAACAAGTGTAGGTGATGAAGATGTCAGGAATACTGCTGTTAATTTAGTTATGGTGAGTCTTGGTTATACTCTGTTTTCTTATAGAGAAAATCAAGGAACTTGTGTTCAACGTTGCATACATGTATCTTGTAAGCAAACCTGCAAATAATTTTTGTCAAAAGGGAGGTCATTTGTCAGGCCAGGGACAAATTTGATTGGACAAGAAGCCAGTCTGGTCGGACAAAAAAATCAACTGGTTGATATCTATAAAAAAAGTTCACTGACTTTTCCCCTTATCTGCATCAGGACTGCCAGTCAGGATGTCCAACCAGACCAAGCTTTTGCCGGTCAAAACCTGAGATTTGCCGGACAAATGTCTGATGACCGGCTGTTATTTGCAGGCTTGTGTATGTGAATTTATGCCTCCAGTTGATGTATTTGTTTTGATAGGATGCTGTTACAAATCCTAACCCGATTGTTCGCTGTGCCGCTGGTGAAGCTTTGGGGCGTATTGCACAAGCTGTAGGGAGCCCTGTTCTAACATCAAATATTACTCAGAAGATCTTTGACCAGCTGAAGGCAGCAAGAGATGCTGTGTCCAGGACAGGCTACTCTGTTGCACTGGGCTGTATTCATCGTTATGTTGGTGGAATGGCATCAGGGCATCATCTGAACAGCAGTGTCAGTATACTTCTTGCCTTAGCCAAGGATAATTCTTCCTCTCTTGTACAGGTGTGTCATTACTTTTGTATTAAATGGTAAAAAGGTAAAGTCCACATTGAGCCTAGTGGGCCATCAGGCTGGAGCTTATCCCAGTTTCCTTAGCATGAAGCGATGAGGAGTATTTCTACCCTCCCTGGATGGGATGCTAGTCCATCACAGGGTTACCCCAGTATTTTGCCGATACCCATTTATACACCTTGGGTGGAGAGAGGCACTATGAGAGTTAAGTATCTTTCTCAAGAACGGGGGAAGCACGTGGTCGCTATGGAGTGAAGTCGTACGTTACGGAGCTCCGACTGAGTTCGAGAGTTTTTCTGTTTAGAACAAAATTGTTTCTTCAATAATGCTTCATGTAAGGTAAACGTTTAAGGTCTGGAAGGAACCTGCCAAGTTTAGATAATTGTAACCAACTTGAAGATGGTGCAACGTCGAAAGAAAGCAAGAAGCTTACGCCTAAACATGAAGACGCCATGACGAGTGAAGTCTTGCAAGAGCTAAAATCTATGAGAAGCGACCTCTCAGGAAAAATTGCAAAGCTATGTGTGGACCTAACAAACTTCCAACAGGATACAAATGCAAGGTTAGCCAAAATAGAAAGCGTTATGTCGAAGATGGAGGACATAGATAAACTGAATACGAAAACACAACAACTTGAAGAAGCAGTTGTCCGCTTGGACTCTGCAGTTGAAGCCATCGAAGGTAAAACGGACATTGCACTAAAACCTTTGTGTGAAAGCAACAAAGAATTTAAGAACGGAATAGAACACCTTGATATTCCCGTAAATTTAATATTCGTCTTATTGGAGTTGAAGAAGAAGATGGAGGAGATTGCATGGATATTGTTTTGAACTGCATCACACTTCTAGGTTTTGAGAATGAGTGCGGGGAACTAGAAAATGCACATCGAACAGGAAAAGCACGAGGAGACAAAGCTAGGCATATCATTGCGAAATTATATAGCAGACCGTTCAAACGAAGCCTTCTTCGAACAGTGAAGATACCAGAGAAAAAGGACGCGCTTAACGGCATAAGATTAGTCGAGGACTTTGAACTTTGTAAGAAAGCATTACCTATGATGAAAACAGCTTTCGAAGAAGGGAAAAAAGTCCGGTTCACAAAAGGAAAATTGCTTATCGACGGTAAGGCGGTTCCGATTTTATAGAATGAAATAAAATAGAATGAAGCTGCTATTTTTTAAATAATTTACTCATTATTGTTATCTTACGTGGTTCGGAGCGCGATTAAGATCGGCGCAACAGACATTGTGCGATGACTTCATTTGTTACCAAAATGCTTGTGCATTGCTGCACAACCGCGATTTTTGTGAGTCAGTACTTGTTTTTATTTCATCTTTTTTGCTATGCTTTTTTTGAATGTATACCTTGTATACTCTAATTTTTGATAACATTATTATTATCACTAGATATAGAATTTACATTCTAGTGTTGATTCTAGCGGGTCTGTATTTGTTCGTATCTAAATCCACTCCTTCCTGTCTTAACTTTTCCTTTGCTATTACATGCTCAAATGATTATGGGTAAGCTTATTTCACTCAATATCAATATCAATATTATTTTTCTACAGGAAACTCATTTTACCAACAAAAATGAAGCTCAATGGAAAAGAGAATGGGGTGCCCCATTCTTCTGTTCTCATGGGGCTAGCAACGCCTGTGGAGTTGCAATCTTAATTCGGAATAATTTTGATTGTGTAGTAGAACAAAAGGTAACTGACGCACACAGTAGATTTCTTATTCTTAAAGTATCACTCAACAGAGAACAAACTCTTCTGGCGAACATATACGGGCCAAATCGGGATAACAAATTGGCTCTTTTTTATCGCTTACTAAGTACTGCAAACTATTGAGGAAAATGATCTTGACCCTATTGAAAACATTATAGGAGGAGATTTCAACTGTCCTTTAAATCCCACTATTGACAAGCGAGGTGGAAACCTTTTCCCTAGACAATATGTAATTAACGCTATCGAAGAAATGCAATCGGAACTGGATTTACATGACATTTGGCATATAAAAAACCCAACGATGCGCAGCTTTACTTGGAGTCAGTCGGATCCTCAGATTTTTTCTAGATTAGATTACTGGCTAATTTCAAATTCTTTGACAGACAATGTTTGTCATGTGGATATAATACCCTCCATCAAAACTGGTCATTCCGCAATATTAATAGAATTTGGAGATGTCGATGGTAAAGCAAAAGGCCCCGGAATTTGGAAACTCAATTCTTCATTACTGAGTAATGAGGTATACGTTGAGAAGATAAATTGTTTAATACCAAAATGGGTGCAAGAAGGAAAAAAAAGACCTTCAAGTCCCACGATCACTATGGGACTGGGTAAAATATAACATTAAGAAATTTTCTAGAAAATATTCAATGGACAAATGCAAAGAAAAAAGAGCCGAAGAGCAGATGCTAAATAATAAATTACATGATGCGCATACAAATATAGTGCAATAACAAATGGAAAAATTATATGTCATCATTGTGAGATCCCGGGCACGTTGGCAGGAGCATGGTGAAAAAATTCTAAGTATTTTTACAACTTAGAGAAACGCAATCACATAAAAAAGAATATACGGAAACTTCGTATGAGCGGGGTAATCACAACTGACCCTTTTGAAATTTTGGGAGCCGAAAGGACTTTTTATGAGAACCTTTACAAGTCCAAGTGGAAATGCTGGCCGCTAAACGAATCATGTTTTCCATATGAAGATTTGCCAATACCAACTCTTTCGCAGGAACTCAGGCAGAGCGGAGAAGGAACAATTAGCCTGGAGGAATGCACCAGAGTTTTAAACTCATTTCCTTTAAATAAGGTACCAGAATTTTATAAAATGTTTTGGGGCTTGGTCAGGAAACTTTCAGTGGATAGTTTTAATGATTCATTTCAAAGAGGGGAAATGAGCTCATCACAGAAACAGACCGTGATTACGCTTATTGAAAAAAGGATCAAGATCGCTGCGATCTAAAAAACTGGAGACCAATCTCACTTTTAAACGTAGATGCAAAAATAGCTTCAAAAGTTATTGCAGAAAGAATGAAACGGTTACTTCCGGGATTAATCCATGGTAGGTAACCAAACAGGATATATTCCAGGAAGAAATATTGGAGAAAATATATGCTCAATTCTTGACATAATGAACTTCACGCAAACTAAAAACTTACCAGGTCTTTTGTTATTCATTGATTTTGAAAAAGCATTTGATAGCTTAGAATGGGATTTTCTCAACAAGTGCTTAGAACTATTTAATTTTGTACCTGACTTCACAAGACGGGTCAATACGTTTTTTAAAAATGTTCAAAGCTGCGTAATAAACAAAGGCTCGGAAACCAAATTATTAGAATTTGCTGATAATACCACCGCAGTTTTAGCGGACTTGAATTCCGCTCATGCTATGCTAAAGTTACTAAACGATTTTGAAAAAGTTTCAGGATTGAAATTAAATGCTGTGAAAACTGAAGCCATGTGGATCAGATCTATTAGAAACTGTGAAGATGAACCACTTGGGAATAGTTGGAAAGAATGTGTTAAGTTTTTGGGCATTTTTATCACATATGATGAAAAGGTACTTGTTGAGAAAAATTTTAAACAAAGATTGAAGAAAATTGCAAGTCGCATAAATCCCTGGAAGGCAAGAAATCTATCAATTTACGGAAAAGTAAACATTATTAAGACAATTCTTCTTCCAAACTTGATCTATCCCAGCTCTGTTCTAAGTACTCCGCCCGATGAGAAGGGAAACCTGTTTTAAATGTATTACAATTATTTATCAAAAATCTAGATCACTATTTAGACCATTTAAAATCTCTGCAGAGTAGGTAAGAAGCGATTTTGAATTGAGGTTGCACTGTATCGATCTTGACCATCTGGAAATGTAATTTCAGCGACAACCCCCCGTCCCCTCAGGAATTTCCTGGGCCTTTGACCCCCTCCCCACCCCTCTGGAATTTCCAATTCCCTCCGTGGTGGGGGTATGGATATTTTCTGGAACCACACATTCTTTGTTCAATGTAATTATGATGTTGAGCAGATAAATATTTCTTTAACCTTTTATAATGAACTTTTATCATGGTGGTCTGATTTAAGGCAATCTATTGATCCTGACAGAGGACACAAATATATCTTATGGAATAATAAAGAAATAATGATAGAGGGTAAACCCGTTTTCTACAGAAAGTACTTTGATAATGGGATTATTATTTCAAAGGACTTGCTTTTTGACAAGACAAATACAGAGTCATTTCGTTATATGAGAGAACAAGGTCTAACAGATTCAAACTTTTTTATTTGGACTGGTCTAAAACAGTCTGTTCCGTCAAAGTTACAGAAAAATATACCTAATTTCAAGGAAGTCATTGATTTAGTTAATTATAAATGTAAAACTACTACTATCATTTGATAAAAGTTAAATATGAAAGACCTAGAGGGTGGGATAAGCTTGGCCAAGAATTTGATCTGGGAGAAGATCAACTTTCTGAGGCGTACCTACTACCTCTAAGAGTTGCAAGTGAACGTTATGTACATTCCTTTCAGTATAAAGTCCTGAATTATATTCTTTATTCAAATGTCCTTTTATTCAAAATAGGTTACGTATCAAATCCTAACTATGCTTTTTGCCAAGACAGTTGTGAAACTATTAATCATGCCCTCTTTGAATGCTCCTTTTCAAAGTCCTCCTGGAATTTGGTGACTGTTCGTTTACTGAATAAGCTTGGTAGTTGCAGATGCCTCTCTTTACGTGACATTATCATAGGATTCTTGCGGGAAGGAATGGATTTAATTAACTATATAATAATACTAGGACAAACGTATCTTTGGACTTGTAGGCGAAAAGAAATTAAACCTAATTTCGACCACTTTAAAAGAATCTTGGAACTTAAATATGACACGGAAAAATACATAGCTTTTATGACAGATAAGACTGAAAAGTTTCACAAGAAATGGAAAGTATTCAAGGAAACTATTTTAAATAGGTAATTGAATTAATAAATGTATGATGTTATCGTTTTAAAAACTACAGTTATCTTCCTTTTGTAATCAACCTTTTCTTATTTGTACTTAATTAATCTTTCTATTGTATACGGTGTCAAAACAAATGTGTATATATGGCAAATGTAAAAATTGAAAATGTATTTTTTGTAATTGAAAGTGTATTGTTATTGTAACAAGGAATTGTTTTTCAATAAAAAAATCTTTCCCAAGAACACAATGCAGTGGTCTGGCCAAGGCTCGAACTTGGACGGTTCCATCCGGAGTCCAATGTACTGACCATTATGCCAAGGTGCCTCCCACATAGTATTAACCCATTGACTCCTACACCGGCTGTAACCAGCTGTGACAGACATTGTTCTGCTTCTGACATCATCAGCTTTGATCAAAATACCAATCCCTTTTACCCCAGAAATTTCCGTCAAAAACTGGGAGGAAAATTTCCCTCACTTACCCTTTGCTACTCCGTGTTAAGTATTTCCGTCTCATTGATGCTATCTTGGCAATTCTTGAACCGAAAGCAAGCCCAGGAAAAGGCCAACCAATGCATCAGAGGAAGGAAAAGCAAAAAAAGTGCCCAAGCTAAAGTGTTGTTAAATGCGATTCCAGGGAAAAACGTGGTATGATAATGTATATAATAAATGTAGATTTAGCCTACACTGACTAGAAAATGTTCAAAATGTCTAAAAAATGCATTTTTGCAAAAATCTCCAGGAGTCAATGGGTCAAATACTGGTTCATAAAGTTAGCCCTTGTGTCAATCTTCATAATAATTACCTTGTGTAGTGGAACATTATATGTCTCTTTTTAGAGTTGAAACTGTTTTTACACTGATGGTTTAATTGTCTGCAGTTAATTGTCACCTTCACAACTTCTACCAGTCTATAAACTGACTTTTGACTCATTCTGTTATTGCTCCTGATTTGCATACATGTAGGTATGGGCTTTACATGCTTTAGCTCTTATTGCTGATTGTGGTGGACCAATGTTTAGAAGCTATGTTAATCCAACATTGGAACAAGTTGTTAATCTTGTGCTGACTGTTCCTTCTGCTATAACGGAAGTTCACCAATGCCTTGGAAAGTGTCTAGCAGCTCTGATTACTTCCATTGGACCTGAACTTCAAGGTAAACATATTGGCTTTTGACGGAGTCGACGCTTCCTAATGCGGACAAAAGTGAGATTTTTGGAGGATGTATATGTTGTAGTTTGAAATGTATTTTAGGTCAAAATGATTTCAACCTAGGTCAAGTATTTTAACCTAGTTCAAAACGATTTTAACCTAGGTTAGATTGTTTCAAAATAGTTTGTTATCAACTGTCTAAAAAGGGCTTTAATTTTTTGGGGTGTGGTAAAAAAATGGGGCATGGTATTTTTAGGGGGTAAAAAGAATACAATAAAAACAATAAAAAAAAAAACAAAACAAAAATGCCTTACCATTTATTTTAACTCCCTTGACGTTCTTCTCTGTACTTTCTCTTCTTCCTATCTACCTAACTACATATCTCACCTAATTTCCCCTAACATCTATACTAACTTTTTTTTTAACCTTTTTCTTTTCCTGCCGGCTACGGGATTCGAACCTCCAACCCAACGATATCACTGCCTTGCCTGTCGTGAGCTTATACCACTCGGCTATCCAGGAGATGCGTTGCAAGTTGATGGTCAATTATTAATATCATCACTTAGAGCGAGGTCCAGGCCTCCACAGTATTTTCAAGTTCGCACATGCGCAATTGAAACAGATTAAACTTCCAAATATTCAGTCCACATGCAATGGACTCCGACGGTGTTTGTGTAAACTCCGAGTACTTTTATCAAAAACTACAAGAGCTAAAGGAATCAACCAAATCCAAAACTAGTCAAACGACATTATATATAGACGATGAGTTTTACGAACAAGCAAAAATGTGGTTAAATTTGTCTGAAGAACAACGAAAATGCTCTAAACTCTCGAATGCAGCGAGGACGAAAATTGTTCGCAAGAAATGGACTCTTGATGCTGAAGGGAACATTGTCAATGGTGAGAAAAAATATGTGGTGCCGAAAAGACACTTGCACAAAATTCTATCAGAAGCACATTCTTCCACATGTCACCGCGGCAGAGATAAAACTGAGAGATACCTTCAAATGTCTTACAATGGAATTTCCCAGCAAGTGGTAAATTTATTCACATCGCTCTGCAAACTACATCAACAACAAAGCAGCATAACAAGCCACTGCAAAAAAACAATTTCCAACCCAATTAAAGCCTCAGGTTTTCTTTGTCATGTCGAAATGGATTTAATTGACTTTCGTAAACTTCCGTGTAATTGTTCCAAGAATCATAACTGGGTTCTTCATGTAGAAGACCATTTTTCAAAGTACTCGTGGCTATTACCACTTAAACACAAAGAAACTCAGGAAGTTGCCAATGGTCTAGAATCCCTATTTTGGATGTTTGGATTTCCAACAACCTTACATTCAGGCAATGGCAAGGAATTCAAAAGTAAAGTGATGACTGACTTTTGTGCAAAACACAAAATTAACCAAGTATTTGGTGCACCAAGAAATCCATCCACCCAAGGGCTTGTGGAACGGGCTAATCGAACAAGCAAAGAAAACATTTCTAATATAATTAAAGAATTCGGCTTGTCACCAAACAACTGGTGTACAAAGCTTTCAGAAGCAGCATATAAAAAAAACATAACAATTCACAGGGCAATTGCAAAAATTCCTTATGAGGTAGTGTTTGGATGCCTTCCAAGAAAAGAAATCAAAACCCTACAAGTTGGTGAAAAAGAAAGTGCACAAGAAACAGAAACAACCAACACAGAACATGAAATTGATCAAGAACTGGAAACAGGGACAGAAGAAAATATTGAGGAACAAACAGAATTCATTGACAACACACAAACTGAACAACAACCAGAAAAAGAACAAGAAAGAGAACCACACACGGTGACGGGTGACAAGAGCAGCAAAAAGAAAAAGGGAACAAGAACAAGTGAACACAACACAAGAAAAATATAACAAAAAAATGAAAGAAGCAAGACCCCCAAAACAAAACTTTAAACTTCATGATTATGTTGCACTTAAAATAAATAGAGAAGACAAGGCAAACCCACTTCATCCAAATGTATTGCTAGGTCAAATTGAAGAACTTGAAAAAGACTATACAAAAATTAGCACAAAGTTTGGATTAATCTCCACTTACATTTCCACAAATAGACTAACTAAAATAGAAAAGCCAAACATTTCATTTGATCATTCCAAGGAAATAACACTTACAAAAGCCTGTAAAATGGCCAGTGAGCAATAGCCAGAGTTAAAACTATATAACATAAATGAAATATTTTTTGTATTTATAATATTGACAGTTACATGTAATTTAATTTATAAAGTAAATCAGTGGTTACTGGAGGAATAGATATGTGGAAAATGTAATCCAAACAGCAAAGAATGTAAATAGTGGTGAAGAGTTAAATACATTAAAAACAAGAACACCACACTCATATTTCAGTAGTACTTTTATTTTCAGACGACATTCAATTTTTAACACCCTGGATAATATGATTAAGCAGTGCAAGTAGCACTTTCCAAGGCTTTAGAACTTGCAATGTAAAACAAAGTAGTTAAAGACTGTACTGTACCCTACAATCATTTAAAATCATTGCTTTCCCTGCCTAATCACTAACATCAATTATTACACCTAAACTCTTAAAGTACAATGTAAAATTGTAGAACTTATAAAAACTCCCCCAAAAGAAAGCAAGGGTAACTCTAATAGCCCTAACCTCAAAAAAAAAAAAACTATTAAAAAAATAAACTATCGAAAATTAGTGCTCAGCTCTTGTTGCTATTGCAAATTATATGGTCACTTACTGCCAACAAACCTGTGTTGAAAGATATGACTTAAAATAAAGAGAACGGACTAGTTAAAACAAATTAACCTAGGGTGAAACAAATTTACCTGGGTTGAAATCATTTTGACAATTTAACCTAGGTTAAAATATTTTGACCTAGATTGAAATCATTTTGACCTAAAATACATTTCAAACTACAACATATATATGTCAGGTTACAATTTTGGACCCCCCTAAAAATTTATTCAAAGACAAATGTCATCATCTCCATGTTATGCCATGCTGTTTCATGTTGATCTGTTTTGTGTATGGATTGATGGACAGATATCGGGAAAGTTACGTTTTTTATTAACTCCATTTTGAAATCACTGGTTATCCTTACAATGTGATTGGCTCTCAGCAGTGCGATTTATTCCCAAATCGCACTATCTTTTGCTCTAAATCGCATCTTTTTCTCAACCAATGAGAATGAAACAGTAAAACAAAACAACCAATCAGAAAAAAAATCAAAAAAAAAATCAAAAATCAAAATCAAAATCAAAATCAAAATCAAAAAAAAAAAAAAATCAAAAAAAAAATCAAAATCAAAATCAAATTGTGCGATTTCAAAATGGATTTAATAAAGTGGTAATTGAACTTCGGGTCGTGCAATTTTGGTCTGAAATCATACTTGTGATTTCAAATCGAACTCGCGCTGCGCGCTCGTTCGATTTTGAAATCACGCGTATGATTTCAGACCAAATTGCACTCCACTCAGTTCAATTTCCATTATTTATTGCTTTAAAAAAACCTTGTAGCTAGGATTTGTCAATGTCTGCAGGAACGCTGTATGACTTTTGTAGCTCGTATGCAACCTTCCTGCAAGGTTGTGATAAATAGTGTCCTCAAGCATAAGTTAAGCACCCTGGCTTTTAATACTCTCATTTCGTCGAATGCACTCCATAATCACTGATTGCTTCTAGTTTACTATATTAAAGTGCCTATGAAATAATTTTATTTCGGTGTTTTCAGTAGCTTATTCTAAGCAATCAACCTAAAAATGTTTATTTTGTAAGAGTGTAGGAAAAACAGAATTTCAGCCTCTTAAAGGTGGCTCTCAGTTTTGGGGAGACTGATTAGAAGCAGTTCCTTGCAGATGGTTAATTAGATGAAGCTATGGATACTTAAAGTGCCTATGAAGTGAAAAACTTTCTGGCCCATTCGTTTCTTTTTGTCTTAATTAACTCAAATTAGTGGGTTTAAGCCATCAAAAGCGCATTCTTTGCATCCGAAGTGGGTCTGTTTTGCTCTTGGCCAAACGTTCAGATTACCCAGGAAGTGATGTAGTTGGTGGTTCTGAATACAATAGCGCCATGGAAGAAAAAGAGAGCAAAGAAGGGAGGAATTAATTATTGTGTGGCTGGAGGCCCCAATAAAGTCAACTGCTCCAACAAGAACTGGCACACCAGGGATTTCAATGTATTACTTCCCAAAGGTGAAAGTGTGAGGCACAAATGGACTTGATTCATGCACATTCACCGACAAATTTTGTGCCAAACAAGTCGTCATATTGTGTTCAGCACATTTGATGACAGCTGCTTCGAACACAAGCCAGGCTTCATCGGTGATGGATCTGGAGAAGCCGTGGAATTGAGAAAACTTTAAGGGTTCAGTACCATCCAAAAATTCAGATATACCGAAGAC
>OX393565.1:11339012-11346512 GCA_947652115.1 Blastomussa wellsi | reverse complement strand
TGAGCCGGCTGACAGTTTATAGTTTGCAAGACTTAGTGCGTCTCCAGATAAGACCACAGCGGCATAAAACCTTTGTCGGCAGGCTCCGATGCCCAACCAACCCCGTCCCATGTACCCCATTCTAGCTGGAGCCTGCTCGCTGGCTAGCAAAAACTAATCTAGGTGGGCAGTACCTTTTAAATACAAAAAAAGAAAACTAAAGTTGTATACACTGATAATTTATTACAACCTATTACTTAATATTACTTAATATTATTTCGCTGAAAAAAGTAAATTTCCTTTTTTCATATGTCCTGTTGGGGAATTTTACGGTCCTTCTTTTGCAAATAAATTGAAAAGAAAAGCTAGCTGAGTGTCGACAAGTTTCTGTCATCGCTTACTGTCAATTCACCGCCAAACCTCACGTGAGCGTTTCATTTCACAACAAACTTCTTTCACGTGATATGATCACACTTTAGTTCTCCTGTTCTCTTTCAGTATTTTCAGTACGTTCTTTCGTTAGACTTTAATGTTTGCGGGTTGCAAGTTTGATGGTCTCACAGAAACTGAAAGTGCCACACCCGTTTGCTTCTGAGCAAGGAAGCCAAAATGGGGAAACAACAAGCAGTCGTTTAATTTCCCACTTCAGTTGATCGTGGTTCCTTTTACAAGGTTCCTTTTATTTGCTAGAATCTCTATCTTCATAATTTTCTGCTGCAATAGTGATGTTTCTAGTGCAAGCACTTTATAAAGATTACGAGAAACTCACTACCTTTCATTTCCGTGATCTTTGGATCATTTGGAGGCTGTAAAATGTAGAACGTCATCAATGCCATAGTAACAGTAAGCCGATCCTTAGAGTTATCTGTCAATACATCATTAATTCTGACACTTCATGTGTCGTCAATTGCTTAGAACAAACAAAATTGAAATATCTTTTTTCGACTATCGCGAAATTATAAGTTGCTGTGCATAAAAAGTGCACACATATTTAGTTTGCTGAAATGTTCCTTATTGCCTGCTCTACAAAAGTATGTCTCCAATTTGTAAATTTCGACCTGGTTAAAAAGTTATAGCCTTGTTTGTTCAATGGCATCACAAGGTTTGGAACCTCAAACTTTAGAGTGGCATAAAAAGAAAACAAAGCGATCTTTGAGAAATCGGAGACACACTTTTGAAGAGCCATCTGTAATGAATCATTTGCAATGCTAAACATGTTGCGGCAACAATTGAGGCATGTAAACTAACTTGATAAAGACAAAAGGGGAAATGTCACTTTATTGAGTAAAAATTCTAAACCTATTACTAATTTTTCTTTGTCCCACGCTCGTGTCATGTTGATTAATTAATCTTTCACATTAAATTTACCGAGATGAAAATTTGCCATCACTCTCATTTCCACAACTCATGATGATAGCGACATTGCTGATCCTATGCAGTATTCGGGACGCGTGTCACATAAGAACTCAGTTAAAATGACCTCGCTCTCCAGGAGTTCTCATAGCTCAGTGGATAGAGCGCCCGCCCGGTGTTCGGGAGGTCATGGGTTCGATTCCTGTCGGGGACTCAGAATTTTTTCTTTGTCCCACGCTCGTGTCATGTTGATTAATTAATCTTTCACTTTAAATTAACCGAGCTGAAAATTTGCCATCACTCTCATTTCCACAACTCATGATGATAGCGACATTGCTGATCCTATGCAGTATTCGGGACGCGTGTCACATAAGAACTCAGTAAAAATGACCTAGATCTCCAGGAGTTCTCATAGCTCAGTGGATAGAGCGCCCAACTGGTGTTCGGGAGGTCATGGGTTCGATTCCTGTCGGGGACGCTCATGTCATGTTGATTAATTAATCTTTCACATTAAATTTACCGAGCTGAAAATTTGCCATCACTCTCATTTCCACTATTATTACCGGTAATCCTTTCTAAAAAAGATGGAAATTCCTCAATGTATCAATGTATCTTAACCCAACGAAAAATCTGGGGATGGCTTCCTCCCACGGCCAGGGGTTTCATTAAGTTTTTAAGTAGGAGGGTTTTAATGGTAGAGTAAGCGGGCACCCCTAGATACATGAGAGCTGAAGGCACGAGTCCCTAGGGGGGAAATTATACTCTCAGAAATGTGTTTCCAGCAATCTGAGGTGGAAATTTATAATTCTATGTTCTCATTTTGCAAACACAAAATTGTGAATATTTACAGAGCTTTTACCCACTTGCACAGAGTGACTGCATGAAAAGCAATATTGTAACTGTTTACAGTCTTAGAGAATTTACTAAATTGACAAGCATAAAGTCACTTCATGAAAAATAACATTGTAACTGTTTGAAGCCTAACTAACTTCATAACAGTAATCTAACTCATTGGATTATAGTGCGTATAGTTTGTTAGACGTTGAGCCACACTTGCTTTTCTGATTCAAATTGTGTGCACAAAAGGTTTATCTTTACATTCCTTTCACTGTTATTTCTTTTATGCTTCTATAATTATAGGCTGGAATTTTTTCTTAGTTTTTTTAAGCTTTTCCACTTTAAACATCTTTTTCACGTTACGCGCTACTGAGAACTTTTTGACTCCCCAGATTTTCCGCAATCTTTTCTTGTTTAATCCCAACATGAATAACAATGCCGCTAATTTCTTTGAAGAAAATTTCAGTAAAAAACCTGATTTTGAGATTAAGCGATTGAAACAGTGCAAAAGAAATCTTGCATCAAAAAGCTGACAGCAATCAGCAATGTTCATGGGACAACATCCACATGCTCATGCAGGGTTTGTTTTTATATAAGATCAGCTTACTTGCAGGCAATTTAATTAACCATCTTGTTATTGAACTGTTAGAAATCTCCAATAACCAAACCAGAGGGCTTGAAATTTCTCAGAGTTCTCACAATAAGCAAAGAATGTATGTATTCAAAGGTTGTTGCAGTTCAATGAGTCTTTGACATGCAAAATGCACACTTATTTATATCTGCCAGCCCAAGTTCATTACGTTGAAAAAATAACTTGTTTTGTATTAATATTTCACCTTTTGACTTTGGAACAACAAGGAAAAAATTATCAAGGATGCCTTGAGCATGAGATCTTTTATTTGTGTTATTCGCCGCCATTTTAAAATCACGTGCTTTTCAGTCGCGTAAGCTTGTAAGAGAGGGTCCTGGTAGCTACAACGGGTTTTGCAAAGAGACACAATGCAATCAAACTTCGAAATTTATTACTTTGCTTGAGAAATTCATCAGTTATACGGACGCAAAAATATAGAAAAGGCTGTCATTCAGAGATGTGATTCTTGGTTAGATTCTGCTAGCAAAGCGGGAGAACAGTAAAAAGTTGTTTTGGTTAGTCTGGCTTTTGATCGTCGATTTGTGTACTTGAGACCTCATTTGAGCGAAGGCGGGTACAGAGTAGATGGGTGCCAGTACCCAGGTCCCGGCTTCTAATAAAACCCCTGCCCACCCCCCTACATCCAAGGGTTAAGTACCAAGCAACATGATGGTGTCAATCATTTTATTCACCACAAGGATGATTGAGCCGTATTGCCGACTGGCTTTGGAAAATCTTTTTGTTCCAGCTTATTCCTGGAGTGCTTGTCAAGCTAAACTAATTTGGATACAGCCATTACCCGAAAAGTCCTGGAGGTGTCCCCTGGATGTCCTTTTTGAATGCTACTTGATGGAGTTCAATCAACAAGGCATTTCATACATGCATTTATCGACAACCCAACACACAGAGACCATGGTGGTTCTGGCGCAGCTGAGCGCAGCTGGTTGCGAAGTGGTGGTGGGTGGTGGAGGGGTGGAAGGGGGTGGCAGGGAGTGGCAGCGGGTTGGCAGCTTGTGCGTGCCCAGAATCTCAAAACATGTGTGCCAAACGCAAACACAAGTAAAAAAAACTGCGTAACACAAGTAAAAAAAAACGTGTGACACGTCAAGCTAACAAATGCAAACACAAGTAAAAACCGCGTAAAATAAGTAAAAAACCGCGTGCCAAGCGGTGGATGTGTCATAGAAAATATTCCCTGTTGAAGAAATATCAGCACAAGTATATACGAATTTGCGCCAGAATAAAAAAATCCATTTGAAGAAATATCAGCACAAGTATATACGACAACATGGCTGTACCAAACGAATTTCTGCAAATGTTTTACGGCGGCGAAGCAAAACATGAGGGAAAGCCGTCTAACGGCTCGATTTCAGAGGCAATTCAAAACCTCCCAGCCGAGCTTCGTGAGAAAATATACAAAGAATATCTTACCTTCATGATAAAGCAGAAATTGGCCCTTGGTTTTGACTTAATTCACCGCCAAATTGAATTGGCACCATTTTGTGAAGAGAATCAACGGATCACAAAAATTATACTTCGCAAAAATCATAATAGCGGCGCGCTAAATGAAATGTGTCCCCTGTGTTTCAAAAATGGAAAGATAGAGTTTTTCGGCAATCCTGTGTACGATTCCAATGACTTAGAAGACGATGACAAAGGCTACAAAAGAATAAAATTTCAAGATTACATTTGAACAAGGTCACAGCTGAATAGCTGCAATGTGATGAAATCAAAGCGTGGGTTTATTTTGACAGGAAGGCATGGCAACACTGCACAATTCACGAACCCAACTCTGAAGAACAATTGTTTCCCACATTTCAGAGTGCTGAAATTTTGTCTTTTAAGCACTCAGGAATGTAAACAACTTGATGGTTGCCAAGGAAAGACATGTTTATGAGAGCGGAAAAAAATTATGTCTACCAAATTTGCACAAGCGGCAGCCAGACAACAAACTGCAACTACGAGAGCGGAAAAAAACGTGGGTCCTACCAAATTTCAGCTACCAAATTTTGCACAAGCAGCAGCCAGACAACAAAATATTTTTTTTCGCAATTTTTTTTCTCCCAATTAAACATATGTAGCTGGAAAATATTTGCATACTTCGGCAACAAACAATACTACAGCAACAAATGGCAGTACAAAAAACATTCGAAAGCATGGGTCTCCGTTGTGAAAAAAACGTGGCCTCCCATCTTCTTGAGAATGCGTATGATAGCAACCTCTTGCCGGACATCTCGAAAGTCGACTATCTAGCAGGAAACTTCGGCAAGACACACCTGCAACCTCTGCGAGGACTGCCCGCGTTTGTCGACGACATCTACGTGTTCGGCTATCTCCGCCGCGAAGACTGCGTTTTCCAAAAAGGCAGCTTTTCTTGCACAACAGGCGAGGAAGGTTCTGCAAAACTCGTGGTCGCAAAAATCGGCCTCGCTGTGCAGCAGAGCCTGGGCACAGGACCGGACTTCAGCAAAAGAAAACACATGCCGACAAGCATCGTTCACACCCTCGCAAAAACAAAAGGAACCAGCGGAAGCACGATACGTGCAACAATAGCAGCGATAGAAGACGACACGTTGCAACAGGCACAGTCCCACTGGCACAGGCTGTATCCAGAAGACGAGATAGCGGGCTACTTCGTGGCCAAGGTAGACGTTTCCGAAATATCTTTGGAAGATTTGCATGAAGTGCTGCCAGCTTTCGAACGGCAGCTGCACGCATTTGGTTTTGGAATCTACTCCATCGACTACACGCAAGATCTCGCGAAAAAGCGTTGCAAGAAATACAGGACGCGGCAAGCGCAGAAGAATGGTGAAGACGTTCTTGGGACAAACAAACGGCCGAGCAAGATGCGAAGCGAAAAAAAGACGATCGCCTGAGCTGGAAAGGGAGGGAAAAATTGTGCAATCGAAAAAGGTCTACGAACGAAAAAGCCAAGAGGTGTGGGGGATGATGGAACAATGTTTGTGAGAATCCGCAACCAAGATTGCGGCGCTTGCACGCGCAAAGTGGAAAGTTGTCGGCGGCAGGCAAAGAAAGGACCCCCAAAGCAAATTTCGGGTTGTATTGGCAAACAAAGGGAAAATCGCCAATGTGTTTGCAACAAAAGCTCTGCAAAAAATTGTTTCGGAATGCCTGGACATTTTCGAAAAGTCCAAAACGGACTGGTTTGGCAGAACGACTTTCTGGCTTCCTTCTTTCAGCAACGTGGAAAAGCTTGCAGGTTTGGAAATACAGATAGGGAAGCCGCAAAGTTTCTGCAACAACGAAGGGACAAATATTGTATGGAACCCAATACGTGTTGTTTCCACCCCAGACCTGCAAAGAGCTGCAATTTTGCAAGCGATGGCAGAGGAGAGCGCAAAATACGATATTCTTCGAGAAGAGTTCGAAAAAGAAAACGAAACAGAGTTCGAAAAAGTAGCGGCGCCAAAAAACAAGGACACAAAAAAATCGATAGACTTGCAGCCCGGCGAATACAAGTGCAAGAAGTTTGCTTACACAACTTTTCAAAACTCTCCGCGAACCATATTGTTTGTGTTTCCGGTTGGAGAGGACGGGCAGCCAACAACAGACGATGAAACCCCAATACAAGGCTATTTTCCGGAAAAAGAGGTGGAGAATCTTGGAGGCTTCGACTTCCTCGAAAAAAGAACAACGCCATTGCTTTGCAGAATCGGGCAAGAGAGAACCACACCACAAAAAAGAAGGACAGACTTGTTGCTCTGGCGTAGAAACCATGTCTATGCAACAATTTGGCCGCCAGGAAGGCAGAAAACAAAATCTCCGTAGAAAGCAACAACGAAAAGTTCTCCAAGATGCCAGGATTTCCATTTTTTCGCGTGTTCCGGGGCTATTTTGCCCACAATTGTGGCAACATTTTGGTTCTCCTTTGTTTCTGCATATTTGCAGAGAGAATCCCAATCTTCCCAATATTCCGTGTCTTCTTGTTTCTCGTACGTTTTTCTACATTCTTCGAACTGGTTGCGTCGAAAGTGTGGTAGAACACCTCAGCCGTAGACCAATTCCATTTGGAATATCTGTTGCATCTATCCAATTGCGTGCACTCTAGTCCATATAACAAATTCCTTTTTGCGCAGGCTGCTGTGGCGGGTTGGGCAACTGCTCCTTGCGGGTGGCGTGGCGCTCTGCTGTTGCCACTCTTCGAATTTCGGTAGCAGTTTTGCATGCAGAAGAAGGAGGAGAGCTGCAACCCCCATCCCAATCCCAACACCCCAAACAGCAGACGTTGCAGCATTGGCCGCGCGCACCACCTTGTCTGTTTGCTCTCGAACAGCATTGCTGTGTTTTTCTATGCTCTCCTGGATTCCTTCGCTATTTTCTTCCAATTCCGCTTCCAGCCCTTGCAAACCTTCCCCAATCTCCTCCACACCTTCGAAGTGGCTTTCTTGGGTCTCCAACAACAAATCCATATTTTTCTGCAGGTCCTGCACGCCGGCCAGGATCTGCGGCAGAAGAACATCCTGCCACTTTTTGGTTTGTGCGGGCTTTGCAGCCGCGGTTTCTGGTTTTGCAGCCGCTGTTTCTGTTGTTGCAGGACTTGCAGCTGCTGTTTCGGTTGTTGAGAAATTGTTGAGAATTGTCGAGAAATTGCAAGGGAATATACAGCAATGCACACATACACCAGGGGATGCCAGAAACACCAACTTGGAGGCCGTGCCAAAAAAATATCTGCAATGCCG
>OX393565.1:11325176-11338812 GCA_947652115.1 Blastomussa wellsi | reverse complement strand
CCAGAAACACCAACTTGGAGGCCGTGCCAAAAAAATATCTGCAATGCCGCCTGCAAAAGTTCTTTCCCCCGAAGAAATACGAGAAATTGTCGCTGCAAGAGGCAAACTAGCACCCAGGGAGATACAAAAGAAATTTGGTATTGGCACAACAAGGCTCTACAGAATATGGAGAGAAGCAGCCGTTCTCGATGGAAAAACCTCCAAACCAACCGAAACAGCAGCTGCAAGGCCTGCAACAACAGAGACAGCGGCTGCAAAACCAGAAACCGCGGCTGCAAAGCCCGCACAAACCAAAAAGTGGTAGGATGTTCTTTGCAAGGGCTGGAAGCGGAATTGGAAGAAAATAGCGAAGGAATCCTGGAGAGCATAGAAAAACACAGCAATGCTGTTCGAGAGCAAACAGACAGGGTGGTGCGCGCGGCCAATGCTGCAACGTCTGCTGTTTGGGGTGATGTGCAGGTTGTTGGGATTGGGATGGGGGTTGCAGCTCTCCTCCTTCTTCTGCATGCAAAACTGCTACCGAAAGTCGAAGAGTGGCAACAGCAGAGCGCCACGCCACCCGCAAGGAGCAGTTGCCCAACCTGCCACAGCAGCCTGCGCAAAAAGGAATTTGTTATATGGACTAGGGTGCACGCAATTGGATAGATGCAACAGATATTCCAAATGGAATTGGTCTACGGCAGAGGTGTTCTACCACACTTTCGACGCGACCAGTTCGAAGAATGTAGAGAAACGTACGAGAAACAAGAAGACACGGAATATTGGGAAGATTGGGATTCTCTCTGCAAATATGCAGAAACAAAGGAGAACCAAAATGTTGCCACAATTGTGGGCAAAATAGCCCCGGAAAACGCGAAAAAATGGAAATCCTGGCATCTTGGAGAACTTTTCGTTGTTGCTTTCTACGGAGATTTTGTTTTCTGCCTTCCTGGCGGCCAAATTGTTGCATAGACATGGTTTCTACGCCAGAGCAACAAGTCTGTCCTTCTTTTTTGTGGTGTGGTTCTCTCTTGCCCGATTCTGCAAAGCAATGGCGTTGTTCTTTTTTCGAGGAAGTCGAAGCCTACAAGATTCTCCACCTATTTTTCAAGAAAATAGCCTTGTATTGGGGTTTCATCGTCTGTTGTTGGCTGCCCGTCCTCTCCAACCGGAAACACAAACAATATGGTTCGTGGAGAGTTTTGAAAAGTTGTGTAAGCAAACTTCTTGCACTTGTATTCGCCGGGCTGCAAGTCTATCGATTTTTTTGTGTCCTTGTTTTTTGGCGCCGCTACTTTTTCGAACTCCGTTTCTTTTTCTTTTTCAAACTCTTCTCGAAGAATATCGTATTTTGCGCTCTCCTCTGCCATCGCTTGCAAAATTGCAGCTCTTTGCAGGTCTGGGGTGGAAACAACACGTATTGGGTTCCATACAATATTTGTCCCTTCGTTGTTGCAGAAACTTTGCGGCTTCCCTATCTGTATTTCCAAACCTGCAAGCTTTTCCACGTTGCTGAAAGAAGGAAGCCAGAAAGTCGTTCTGCCGAACCAGTCCGTTTTGGACTTTTCGAAAATGTCCAGGCATTCCAAAACAATTTTTTGCAGAGCTTATGTTGCAAACACGTTGGCGATTTTCCCTTCGTTTGCCAATACAACCCGAAATTTGCTTTGGGGGTCCTTTCTTTGCCTGCCGCCGACAACTTTCCACTTCGCGCGTGCAAGCGCCGCAACCTTGGTTGCGGATTCTCGCAAACATTGTTCCACCATCCCCTGCACCTCTTGGCTTTTTCGTTCGTAGACCTTTTTCGATTGCACAATTTTTCCCACCCTTGCTCGGCCATTTGTTTGTCCCAAGAACGTCTTCGCCATTCTTCTGCGCTTGCCGCTTCTGTGTGGAAAGGATATCTACCCGAAAAATCGGGCATGCGCGGAAACCAAAGTCGGCTGCCACCCACACTACCAAATATTCCCATTTCGCGTTGTCCTCCACGTTCGCTTTGGTTGGTTGCACGTGCACCCTCGATATTCTTCCTGTTTGTGTGTGCTCAAACCAGCCGACAAATATGTGGCCCTGCGGGCGGTCCACCAAAACGAGGCAGTGGTCCAGGCAAGAAGCAAGGTTTTCCCATTGTTTGTTTGGTGGTTGGACCACGAAAAGACCTTCTCCTTCCGGCAAAACCTTTGCCAAAGTTTCCTGTACCACCTGGTCGGCGGTTTCTTCCAAGAGCTCGTTTGTGGGGCACCCGTATATGGAAACTTCGATTCTGGTGCATCCGCGATCTTGGACATCTGGGTGTTGGAAAGTTCGGGGCAAGTGCTCGTTTGGGCAGTCTCCATAGTCGGCAAGATGGCCGCCCACTGGTTCTGGAATCTCGCCCGCTTCGAAGTTGGAAACGATCTTGTTGTATACTTTTGTCCGGACCGTGCGGTCTTCTCTTTTTGAGATCCATGTGCACACGTGCTTCACCACACTGTCGGTGTTCTGCAGAATCGTTGGTGCATCCGAACCCATGCAGTACATAAGTCGCCCATCTGGAGAAAACCTTCGAATTCTAGGTGCGAAACAAGGGCTTCGCGGTCCAACACTCCGGAAAAATCTTGCGTGTAGTCGATGGAGTAGATTCCAAAACCGAATGCGTGCAGCTGCCGTTCGAAAGCTGGCAGCGGTTTGTGCAAATCTTCCAAAGATATTTCGGAAACGTCTACCTTGGCCACGAAGTGGCCTGCTATCTCGTCTTCTGGATACAGCCTGTGCCAGTGGGACTGTGCCTGTTGCAACGTGTCGGCTTCTATCGCTGCTATTGTTGCACGTATCGTGCTTCTGCTGGTTCCTTTTGTTTTTGCGAGGGTGTGGATGATGCTTGTCGGCATGTGTTTTCTTTTGCTGCCGTCCGGTCCTGTGCCCAGGCTCTGCTGCACAGCGAGGCCGATTTTTGCGACCACAAGTTTTGCAGAACCTTCCTCGCCTTTTGTGCAAGAAAAGCGGCCTTTTTGGAAAACGTAGTCTTCGCGGCGGAGATAGCCGAACACGTAGATGTCGTCGACAAACGCGGGCAGTCCTCGCAGAGGTTGCAGGTGTGTCTTGCCGAAGTTTCCTGCTAGATAGTCGACTTTCGAGATGTCCGGCAAGAGGTTGCTATTGTACGCATTCTCAAGAAGAAGATGGGAGGCCACGTTTTTTTCGCAACGGAGACCCATGCTTTCAATGTTTTTTGTACTGCCATTTGTTGCTGTAGTATTGTTTGTTGCCAAAGTATGCAAATATTTTTCGGCTACATATGTTTAATTGGGAGAAAAAAATTGCGAAAAAAAATATTTTGTTGTCTGGCTGCTGCTTGTGCAACATTTGGTAGCCGAAATTTGGTAGGCACCTTGTTTTTTTCCGCTCTCGTAGTTGCAGTTTGTTGTCTGGCTGCCGCTTGTGCAAATTTGGTAGCTGAAATTTGGTAGACATAATATTTTTTCCGCTCTCATAACGCTTTTTAACTTTCGGATTTCTTTTCCAACCAAATCTGTAAACTTTTCTTTGTTTTCTCTTGCGAACTCTAAAAGATCTTTATTGTTTGGATTTTCTTCGGATACAATCATCCACCAAACACGAAGCCATTCCCGGTAATTACTTTGTGATATTATAAACTCGTCTTTTATTACATCAGGATCTATTTCTGGGTTTTGTTCTTGTTCCAGAAATTCTTCCAGAAATTCGTTTGGTACAGCCATGTTGTCCTATATACTTGTGCTGATATTTCTTCAAATGGATTTTTTATTCTGACGCAGTCGTATATACTTGTGTTGATATTTCTTCAAATGGATTTTTGTATTCTGACGCAAATTCGTATATACTTGTGCTGATATTTCTTCAAATGGATTTGTTTATTCTGGCGCAAATTCGTATATACTTGTGCTGATATTTCTTCAATAGGGAATATTTTCTATGACACATCCACCGCTTGGCACACGGTTTTTTACTTATTTTTCTCGGTTTTTACTTGTGTTTGCGTTTGTTCGCTTGACGTGTCACGCGTTTTTTTTTTTTACTTGTGTTACACGGTTTTTTTTACTTGTGTTTGCGTTTGGCACACATGTTTTGAGATTCTGGGCACGCACAAGCTGCCAACCCGCTGCCACTCCCTGCCACCCCCTTCCACCCCTCCACCACCCACCACCACTTCGCAACCAGCTGCGCCAGAACCACCATGGTCTCTGTGTGTACCCATTTCTGTCATCTCTTTATGTACTGGTAAATGTGGTCACAGTTGGAGACATTCACTTTGGTTGGTTAAAAATAATAAGATTAAACTGATTAAAGTTCAACAGGGACAGTAAATCATAGTGCTCCGGAGCAGAATTTTCTCACGGCTTCGCCGCTCATGGCAGCGGCCTTTGCCCGCCGAAGCGAAGTTTCCCCCATGCCGCGAGAACCTCTGGTACCCAGGGTAAAATCGACTATAATGAAATTAAAAATCAATTTTTAGAAGAAACATTACAGGCTTTTACTTTGTTAATGATCTCAGGAAGATAACTATAACGGTCTAGCGAGCATAAGATTGAAAATAAAGTTTGTTTAATCTTTTTCTTAAACAAACTTTTGTTATGGTACTCCATTCCACTTTTAACACATTCCACACTTCACAGTCAGGTAGCTACCAGTATTTACATTCAGAGTGGCATTTATTAATTCTATAGATTGATGAGTGATTTGTTATTTCTTCTTTAGATTTTCTTGTCATGCACCTTCAAGAACTGGTGAGAATGGTATTCATTGCAGCAACAGCAATATGTGATCAGTTGAAGCTGGCAGGCTTGAGCACTTTACAGGTATATGACAGTTATCTCTCCACATTATACAAACAAACTTGTCTAGACCACAGTGAATTTTAGTACAAGATGGAAGCAAGTAGATTAGCAAGTTGGATTTAGGATGTGTTCTTTTTTGACAATTAAGGTATCAGTATACCTCAATTGACGAGCTCTCGTTAACTCATTTTCGTGGCGCGCTGTTAAAAGTAAACCCCTATAAAGTATACATTTCCTGAAAGCTTAATAAATGACAAATTCGAATGTGATTTTCCTTTTTTTGTGTCTCCAATTTTTTTTCTTTTTATACCGCGTGCATTTTGGACATTTCGGAGATACGGACACGAAAAGATTTTCTGGCTTTGTTTATTCTAGGTGATCGATGTCACGTAAACTGTTAGATTTAATCATGCATTGCCAGATTAGTTCAGGGATCGACTTACCGTAACTAGATTTTTATGATCGCTTTTATCATTCATGCAGTTACAACGGTGCTCATCTAGCCACGTTTCTTGTTCATAATATGAACCCCGATCACTTGCTGCCAAATCAGTAGCCTTCCAGCGAGGGGGGAAATGGAACCTTATTTTTTTGACGTTTTTTCGGCTTCTTTGCTGAAGAATCAAAGGGATATCGTGTGAATGTTTGTGATTTCCCACGACGCTTACGTGACATTTGACGGTAGTAAATAAGCGATGACACCTTAATGACACCAACACGCAGTTGGTGGTAATTAAATGCAAAATTGTCTTCTTCCTTTATCTCAGAAACCAAAAAAGCTTTTCTCTTCAATTTTTTTGTGAAAGAAAGGCCACAAAATTTTCTAACATGTAATTGAAAAAAAGTTTTAGATTTTTCTAGTGAAATTGAGGTATACTGATACCTTAACTGTGATTCGAAGTAATTTGATGAAAGGTGGTATCAACACATGTGGTCACTTGTTTAAGAATTTATAGGAAGTTCAACTGTATTGACAGTGTTATTTTTATTCCACAACATTTTTATAGTTCCCTAGTTCCTGTTGAGCTTACCCCATCTTGGTTCATGTGTCATTTATTTTCTTCAGGATGTTGTGAACATGTTTGCTTCGGTTTTGGACCCTGATTATCCAGGTCATGTTATACTAGAGCAGTTTCAAGCTCAGGTAAATGACTTTTATTCATTTCAACTCATTATACATGTACAAAAGAAAATGTATCTTGTTCTGATACAAAACATGTTACTAACAGGTTGGTGCTGCCTTACGACCAGCATTTGCATCTGATATGCCATCTGATGTTACTGCCATGGCATGCGAGGTATGAAGTTAAATCTTAAAGGTGAAAATATGCAACTCTTTGAGTTACCTTTCTTCTTGTTAACGTACAGAATGATTATTGTAAATTAAATGGGAAGTTACTAAAAAAAAGGAATGACCTAAAAATGATCTGCAATGATGTCTAAAATGGCCTAAAATGATCTAATGATGTTTAACTGCTTTGTCACAAATGGAGGTTGGGTGCCCAGGTATCGGGGGCTGGAGCTGCTGACCCCAAACCCAGATACACTCCAAAAGCCTGCCCTACCCGCAACGCAGCCAGGAGTCCCCGCCCGCCTAACCCAGCCCCAGCCCTAGCACATGTCACACTAAACTTCAACTGGAAGATCAGTGGAAAAAAAACTACAAAGAACTACAAACTACAATGCCAATGCCAACGCCTTTGTAGAAAAACTACAAAGAACTACAAACTACAACGCCAATGCCAACGCCTTTGTAGAAAAACTACAAAGAACTACAAACTACAACGCCAACCTACAAACTACAATGCCAATTCAAAAAACAAATGGCGAGCTACAAAATCGCCCTGTACGCTGAGTAAGCTACAAGCACATGCTGTGGCGCACGCATAAAAATGCGACAGAACACCACTGACCCTGCAAATGCACGAAATGCCATAACAACAACCTGGGACTGCAGAATGACAGTGGTAACGCCACAAACGCTAAGGCCCCTGAGCCCCGCAAGGCTGGCCAGTAAACGCTGCCACACCAACCCTGAGCAAACTTGCTCCTAGTCGTTAAGGTAAGGTAAGTCTGCAGTCGGGCCTAGTGGCCCATCAGGCCGGAGCTTATCCCGGTTTCTGTAGCATGAAGCGACAGAGAGTATTTCTGCTCCCCCCTGGATGGGATGCTAGTCCATCGCAGGGTTACCCCCCAGCAGTAAATTCGCCGGTACCCATTTATACACCTGGGTGAAGAGAGGCACTGTGAGAGTAAAGTGTCTTGCCCAAGAACACAACGCAGTGGCCCGGCCAGGACTCGAACCCGGACCGTCCGATCCAGAGTCCAGCGCACTAACCATTAGGCCACTGCGCCTCCTAGTCGTTAACTGAGTTAAATTATCATTAAACTTCATTCAACTCCTTCGTCGCAAATGGAGGTTGGGTGCCCAGGAATCTGGTGCTGGAGCTGCCGACCCCAAACCCAGATACACTCCAAAAGCCTGCCCTGCCCGCAACCCAGCCATGAGCCCCCACCGCCACGCCGAAGGACCTCCGAGCTGGGACAGCCCAGAGCAAAGGGGGCTCATGGCCTCAGGCCACAGACCCCGAGGCCCCCAAACCTGAGGCACCCAACCCTGAGAGCGATGCAAAACGCAAACTACTAAGCGAAAACCTAGCAGGAAAACCAACTTAGGTGCAAGAGGGAATAGAATCACTGTAGATCGGAAGGGACTGCACGTCGGAGGGACACTATCTGAGGGCCAGTAAATTCGCAAAAAAAGGGCACCTGCTACTCCAGTGGTTGGCAAAGATGGAGATGGATGATGGAGATGGAGCAAGGCCCTTATGTAATAGGAAGGTGTTGCTAAGGAGCTGACCAAGAACTGCTTGCCAGATGGTGACCCCCAAGCTCAGTGAGACTGGTGTGTGAGGCAGGTCTTGGAGGTGAAGAAATGGGACCCATGCAGATGCCAGGAAAAGCAGAGATCCCCCTAGCTTACCCAGCACTGGTTATGCATGGACTTGAGTAAACGGTATAGGACCGAGACACATTTGCCTGCCCATGGCAACCTATGCACCCCAAAGACATGGGGAACAGAGGTGATGGGACTGCTGCGACCTGTAAGACATAGAGTGAAAAACTGGCCCGCCTGGAGACCATGACCGTGTCACCTATGCCCAATGGACAATAGTGAACCCCCTAAAAAATGCCGAACTATGTCTGAACCAGGAAGGGAAAAGAGAAACCCTACCAAGCCATCCTGTGCCTGTAGGAAAAACGCTAACATGCCGTGCTAAAACACCACGCAAAACGGCATGCTAAAAATACCACGCAAAACGCCACGCTAAAAACACCATGCCAAAACACCACGCCAAATGCCACACGCCACGCTAAAACGTCAAGCTAAATGCATACATACACTATTTAATTCCGGATTTACAGAGTAGTAGGAAAAGTAGAAATACAAAGATACAGGCAGAAAATGAAAATTATACGGTTATACAATAATGTGCATGTACATATATGTGAATTACCTAATGATAACCTACATAAACAAGTTGCACATAAATCGTAGTAGCAGATAAGCCACTCAAAGTCAGAATGAACTAACTGTTCTGTAATAAACATGAAAAGAGTACCAGAATTGCGCGGCAAGATAACGAACGCTATGCCTGAACTAAAAACAGGCTACAGAGAACATACTACGAATACCATGCTATTCCTGAACAAGACAGGCTACAGAAAAACCCCTACACAGTGCCACCCTGAAGAACTGGCCTGCCTGGAGACCATGAGCTGTGCCGGGAGCCAGCTAAAACGTCCAGCTATGCCTGAACTTGGCAGACAACCCCTACAGAGCCCCCCACCCCCTCCTGCCCCAACTGAACAGTGACACAATGCAACGCATGGACTACACAGACAACAGCAAGCACACTAAAAATGCCACACAACCAATGCCTGGACTAAGCCCGCCGAGAGAAGGTCGATAGCAAGAACGCCCTACAACGCCACAATGCAATGCAATGAACTGGACACAACGGTAACGATTATGTTTATGCCTCTTAATTCCTTGGGGAACAAAGGGCCGCAACAGCACTCCTCCAGCGAACACGGTTTTGGCTGGTCCTCTTCAGCTCGGCCCAAGTCATTCCGGCAGCCTTCGTCTCGGCGTCAACACTCCTGCGCCAAGTCTGTGTGGGTTGGCCCACTTTCCATTTTCCTTGTGGGTTCCAATCAAGAGCCTGTCTGGTGACGTTGGATGTAATGCCCCGAGACAATTTCTAAAACTAAACAGAAAAGGCTAAATGGAGATGAAAACAGATAACAGCAAAGAATGCAAAAAAGCCTTGTTAGCAAATAAGCTAACAACAGAGTCTAACCGTAGAATTCAAACCACCCTGTGGATGGAGGGTACCTATGTTGCACAGGTCACATGATGTACCTCCATGTGACAAATGGCATAATAGGACTAAACATGCAAATACGGTGATAAATGCAAGGGATAACTGTTAAATGGATATCCAACTGGTGGAAAGCCGAGACATATACGATTGAATAGAGCCAGCATTGTCCATCCTGCGAGGGGTGTCAAACTCACAAAGCACAGGAAAACGTTGAACGTTGTTCATTGTGTTCTTGTAATAAGAAGTTTGGCCATTATTTATCTCTGACTACCAAGAAAAACTCTTGGCAAGTCGGGAAAAGTCAGCATTTGCACAATTCTATTATCTGTACCCTATTATCTGTAGAAATAATGTCGGTTCTGCATGTATAAAATAATCTATTGTCTGTAGATAATGTATGATGTCAAAGTTCTTTGCTAGCTTGAATTAGCTGTATGTTCTCAATCATTGAAAGTAGAGAGTGTGGCTACAATGTATAATAATATAGATTGTCAGCCCCATTGGATTCTGCACTATCCTTTCAGGGCTGGACAATGGATGACAATCAATCGATAACATTCGATTAGTTTCTGTTAATTAGCATCAGCCAATCGGATGACCAATAGTAATCACATAAACGTAGTCGCGAACTTCGTTGGTTGCTGCAGAGCTTGTTTTCCTTACACACAAATTCATAGGTGTGTTATGCATTGTAAAATACGGTTTTTAAGGGCATATACAGGCTGCAGACATGCTAAGTTCTATTGTAAATCTACCTAATGAAGTGTGTCAGTCACGCAAAGCATGTAGGTGAATAAACAAGTTTTACGACTGAAGTTCACATGTTGCTGCTCACTAGTTTATTAACTGACTCAAACCCAATGTAATCAAAATGTGTACCTTCATTGGAAGTCAATGAAATTGATAATCTATGTAGTTCACATGTTGCTGCTCACTAGTTTATTAACTGACTCAAACCCAATGTAATCAAAATGTGTAACTTCATTGGAAGTCAATGAAATTGATAATCTATGTCAATCAATGTTATTAATTGATTGATTCCCATTGATCATCAGTTTCATCATCCTTTCTTCTTTTTCTTCCAGAGAACACTTACATTGTAGTACAATTAGGTGAAACAGAATTGACCTTCCTTTTACCAGGTAGTGAGGGGCTATCCATAGGGTGTTGTTGGCTAACTTCAAGAAAGAATGTGTGGAGCTAAAAAATGCACAACTACCCTGCAGCCTTTCCTTGTCAATCTTGCCTAATTTGACCATCCTAGATATCATTTTAGATCATTTCAGGTCATCCTTGATACCATTTTAGATCATTTCAGACCATCCTTGATATCATTTTAGATCATTTCAGGCCATCCTAGATATCATTTAAGATCATTTCAGACCATCCTAGATATCATTTTAGACCATTTCAGACCATCCTTGATATCATTTTAGATCATTTCAGGCCATCGTTGATATCATTTTAGATCATTTCAGACCATCCTAGATATCATTTTAGATCATTTCAGACCATCCTAGATATCATTTTAGATCATTTCATACCATCGTAGATATCATTTTAGATTATTTCAGGTCATTTTAGATCACTGGGTCATTTCAAGTCATTGTAGTAATTCTTTTTTTTAGTAACAACAAAATTGAATGTGCCTGGATAATTCTTGGTTTACAGGGTTGCCTGTAACAATAATAACATAGTGTCTACAGGTGTGGGGTTTGTTATTGCCAACTCTGGATGTTAGGCATCTAGTGCTTATCATGTGGTCCCTGTATCTGTTTTGATAATAGTATACCTTGCAGGTCTGTAGTGCATGGATTGCTAGTGGTATTGCCAGAGACTTGAATGATGTACGAAGAATTCAGCAACTCTTAGTCACTAAGCTCACAAAAGTGGGGCAAGCCAAGGATTCTTCTTTACAGTTGTACAATGAGGCAGCTACTACAATGGAGAAGCTGGCTGTTTTGAAAGCTTGGGCTGAGGTAATGCCATCCATCCCAGCATATGTAGAGTGCTTGAAAATAGTTCCAGAAAACTCGGAGAGGAAACACTATTGAGAGTAAACAATAATCATCTGCATGGTTTCTTTTCTGAAGCTGAAAAGCAAGGTAGTTTAGTCTGAGCAAAACTACTTTCTTTCCATAGATGGCAGGGAATGTCAACATTGTCAGAACAGAAGCACATGGCATATTTGAATAATGATGAAGTATTTAACACCCAAACACAGCATTTGGTTACTAGACAGTTGACGTAGTGTAAAAAAACCAACACTTCCAAGTATTGTCCAGAAAGCCTGGTCATAATGAACATACTGGATTGAAGACTAATTTAAAATCTGCCAGGCAGAAAATTAACTATGCTGACCAGTCAATTGATAACTTAGTGATCTCAAATTGGACGGTAAATGTATAAGAAAGAATGTCATTGAGCTAGAGTACACAAAAGCTACAATGGACCTATAATATGCCATATGGGTATTGGGCACTGGAGGTATATGTTCACCAATGGTCAACCATGTCTTTCCAGGGCTGTCTCCTTTGCCTATCTCAAGGTGGTACAAATACACCTCTAGTGCCCTATCTCCACATGGGATGTAAAAAGTCTATTCATTAACCGCACAATGCACAGGCTTGGAAATTTAAAGTGCACCTAACCCCAAATAATGTTTTCACTAAAATAAACCTTTGCACCACTTTGAAATGCATTGCACATTTCGTTTCTCCTTTTTGCCAAATTCTGACTATTTATAGCATTTAAGACTGTGTATCATTTGTTTCATGACCGAGTCAGGAGGGGCATGGGTCTATTCCCGTTTTGACGTCACAAACTGATTTGCATCGCATTAAGTCTTTGTAAACATGTACGCAAATCAGTTTTGGACGTCATATCGGTAATAGACCCACGCCCCTTCTGAATGCTCTAAATAGTCAGAATCTGGTAAACAGAAGAAACGAAAGATACAATGCGTTTCGAACTTTTGCAAAGGTTTATTTTAGCGAAAAAATATTTTGGGGTTAGGTGCACTTTAAAGTTGTTTCACTGGTCAGCAAGAGGGAACAAGTTTATGGGAACTATGTGAAGACATTAATTTTAACCTAGTAATTGAACTCAAAACCAGTTGCACTAATGTAAATAGTGAAATACTGCAGTATAAATATAATCATGTGCTAACCCACAACGACTTCTCATTGTGTCATTTCTCCCAGGCCCTGGGACCATGCACTCAACACTTAGTGTTTAAAGTGCCTATGAAGTAAAAAAATTTTTTGACCAATTCTCTTGTTTTTGTCTTAATTAACTCAAATTTGCGGGTTTCAGCCATCAAAAGTGCATTCGTTGATGTTTTTTGGAACCTCAAAGTTTGGATTTCGTAAGCTGAAATGGGTCCATTTTGCGCTCGGCCAAATGCTCAGATTACACAGGAAGTGACACAGTTGGTGGTTCTGAATACAGTAGCACCATGGCGGATAAGAGAGTGAAGAGGGGAGGGATGAATTATTGTGCCGCTGGTGGCCCCAATACAGTCAACTGCACCAACAGAACTGGCACACCAGAGATTTCGATGTATTACTCCCCAAAGGAGAAAAGTGTGGGGCAAAACTGGACTCGATTCGCACGCATTCACCGACAAGATTTTGTGCCAAACAAGTCATGTCTTCTCAAGCCAGGAATTAGAAAACGTCTTATTAAGGGTTCAGTTCCATCCAAAAAAAATTTGGATGTACCGCCACATTGCCTATAACTGAACAGTCTGAACGAAAGCGGTGAAGAATAAGTGAAGTTTATTAATTAACATCCTGTACTATGTGAATTATACGTGCCGGTGTGAAACATGCACACATCTAATTGTTTAGTCGCAAAAGTTGATTTCTTTTCAGAAAACGATCGAGATTAATTTTGTCATCGAAAAAGATATGGCACATTGTAGTCACCATCTGTCTTTTCATTGGCTAAGAGCCTACAGTTAATTCTTGGAAACAGCGGGACCTACAGATTATTCACTAATCTGCTAGCAGATTAGTGAATAATCTGTAGGTTGCGCGTGCAATGCATGATTTCCAAGAGCAATGTCTTATATTCACCAACAGCGAAGTAAGAACATGGTTTGTCTATTCGCTTCATCGACCCATCAAGAAATTGAGAAATTACTTGATGATAAAGATAAGGAAAATACTGAAAGATCGACAAAAGTGGCAAAGGAACTGTTCTACGAATACCTTAAAGAGAAAACATTCATGAGCAACACGACAAAAAAGAATTTTTAATAGCGCAAGTGTTGAATCTTTTTTGTGGAAGCGCGAAAAGAGGATGGGTTGTTTTACTCCATGGGAAGCCTGAAAACAATGTATAATAAAACAATTATTAGCTTCGTTTTTTGTGATATCCGAAATAATCAAGGTCTCGGCAAGTGTTATCAGCCTCAGGCTTCGGCTGATAACACTTACCTCGACCTTGATTATTCTGGATATCACAAAA
>OX393565.1:11300176-11317676 GCA_947652115.1 Blastomussa wellsi | reverse complement strand
ACTCCCAAGGCTAAACACAAGGCGTTATATTTTATACGCTAACGATTGCATGCAGACGGGCTGAATTCAAGCTTCCGGTCTTGACACTTATCTTTCACAGTTTATCAATAATGTCACTCATTCTAAATTGTCACGCATTATTATTATGAGTCCCAGTCTCCGACAAGCCAGGCGTTAAGAACGGGTGTGTCGTTCCAAATTTAAATAGCCGTTCCAAATTGATTTAGACGCCGATCTTTTCATGTACTTAATTCAAGGAATTAGGTTTGGCTCATGAAAAGATCGGCGTCTGAACCGGGCCTTACCAACATGACAGCCAACACAGCACTGACATTCTTCCAACATGATGGCCAACGCATCACTGACATAATACCAACATGGTGGCCAATGCATCACTGGCATAATACCAACATGTCAGCCAACACATTACTGCCATACTACCAACATGTCAGCCAACACATCACTGACATACTACCAACATGTCAGGGAATATGTCACTGTCAAACTACCAACATGTCAGGGAATATGTCGCTGTCAAACTACCAACATGTCAGCCAACACATCACTGACATACTACCAACATGTCAGCCAACACATCACTGACATACTACCAACATGTCAGCCAACACATCACTGACATTCTACCAACATGTTAGCCAACACATCACTGACATACTACCAACATGTCAGCCAACACATCACTGACATACTACCAACATGTCAGGGAATATGTCACTGTCAAACTACCAACATGTCAGCCAACACATCACTGACATACTACCAACATGTCAGGGAATATGTCACTGTCAAACTACCAACATGTCAGCCAACACATCACTGACATACTACCAACATGTCAGCCAACACATCACTGACATACTACCAACATGTCAGAGAATATGTCACTGTCAAACTACCAACATGTCAGCCAACACATCACTGACATACTACCAACATGTCAGCCAACACATCACTGACATACTACCAACATGTCAGGGAATATGTCACTGTCAAACTACCAACATGTCAGCCAATACATCACTGACATACTACCAACATGTCAGGGAATATTTCACTGTCAAACTTCCAACATGTCAGCCAACACATCACTGACATACTACCAACACGTTAGCCAACACATCACTGACATAGTGCCAACATGTCACTGACATACTTCTAACATGCCAGCCAATACATCACTGACATACTACCAACATGTCAGCCAACAGATCAATGACATAATGCCATCTACTATCAACATTACACTGTCACAGTGGCAAATACCAGTTTTCACTCTTCTAACACTACAGTATACATAAATATTGGCTGACATGTTTGGAGGTACAATTGATACACAGTTACCTACTTGTGTGCAAACATGTCTCTCTTTGAATGGATAATCATTTTAGCCCTTGCAGATTTATTATCTATTGATATTTTATCAGTGTTGATATGCACAAAATTTCAATTTCTTGTCCGTGATAGAATCATTGTAAGTTTTCTTTATTGCCCAGATTCTTGGTGTTGAAATGTTGAGTGTGTTACACCGAGTGCTGCTCACAAGAGACTCGCTTGATATCCATCTAGCTGCTATGAGAGTTGTAAGGCAGATTGTCAAGGCAGCACAGGAATCACTGGATGGCAAAAAAGCTGCAGTCACACAGTAAGAAATGTTCATAATGGCTTTTTTTGTCTGACCATAACCTGTGCAGCACAATAATATCATGGCCCCGCTACATAAGTGCTCTTCCCTCCAAGTTGCTATTGTACTTTGTACTCGAACATGGCGTGATTCCCCCTCTTGCATAACAACCAATCAAGTATCAGTCTGCACGTGTTCACAGATTGTCAGCCAGTCAGCTCCATGCTGTTACCTTGCTTACACACAAGTACTTATACCGCAGTCGATCTTCGCTCCCATCTCTGAATTTTTGCCTCGTCTCAAGCAGTTATTCCCCCCCACCCTCTGCAGCCAATTCATATATAACTACAATAACTGTAAGGTCGTTACTCTCAGGGAATCAAATTACATAGGCCTTTACTGTGTCTGTTGCAAATGTAACTGTTGATATTATGTAGATTACACAAAAAAGTCTTTTAACTATACTGTCCCGGCTGTAAAAAACTATTTGGGGCTAAGTGTTGCTGGCGACAACCCTTTAATGGAACGATGTCTGGATTGCCTTAGCTTGGGTAAGAAACGGTGGTCACATCCACCTCCCCTTGCTATCATCCCTCCAGGAGCTTAGCATAGGTACACACCTCTGTGCCCCATGACACCCATCTTATGGTATTATACGCCACTTGCTGATGCTAGCCCCGAGTACTGGCCTTGACTGTGGCAGGCAGCTCTTGCATCCAAGACAACACTTGGCCCCCTACTTTTGTCCCACAAGAAATGTGTCTTTTATTGTGTGTGATATTAATTAACAATATACATTCTATTCTGTTTTCATTTTATCGCTATTACCATAAAATTCCGGTTGTAAGCCCTGGGCTTATACAACTTTGTAAGGGGTTTTAGGTGGGTTTATAAACTGAGGGGCCTGTTTCGTAATGAGCCACAGCAGTGTTGATGGAAGTACGTTTTTAATTTACTGGTTTTTAATTAAGCTTTCAAACCTCATAATAAATAGAATGCATTTCAATTTTACGAACCATATCTAAACTTAACAACGTGAACGTAACCAGAATGCGACAAACCAGAAGATCGGAGTTCGTCTTCACTGTCATTGTTAATAATTTCAATGTTTAGTTCACAGCAGCGAGGCTTTCTATTTTGCAATTTACAGTGCCTAAAAACACGCTAAACGATAAAGAAACTGTCTGTCAAACTGAAAACGTCATCTCCTACCTCCCATAATAACAATAATTGTTTTAGTCCTTCCTGTTGAAATTGCCATGAAAGGGTATGTTTGAAAACTGATACCCAGTAAAATCCATGAGGAGACTTCCAAAACTCTACTTACCCTTGCCATCTCATTATTACCAGCCTCAGTTTCATAGAAGTGAGAGAGTGAACATTGAATGTGATAAGTACTAGTCTGTGTAAAATACCCTGTTTCCAGTCTAACAGGTACAGTTTGCCTCCGAAATTTAAGGGTGGTCCTGCAGATGGTCCATGGACCGGGTCCATTTGGCTGGTCTACAAGTGGGGTCCATGAGGTGGTCCATGGACTTGGGCAACAGGGGTGGTCCATGGCAGATATGTTGAGGATTGACCACTAATGAGATGCAAGCTCTTTTTACAAGCATCACAAAGTATCCTCATTGATAAAAGTTAATTATAATATAGATAGGACTCTGCACTCGCTCTGATTGGTCAAAAAGCCATGTTTTATCAGAGTATAAAACATAGAAAAAGCGTGTTTTATTGTTTTTCATCAGCTTTACTCTAGTGAAACTGCAGAGATTGTAGAAGAAGCTTCTAAGTTCGAGATGAAAGTAGAAGAAGCGAAATTAAATTGCTTCAGTTTATCGATCGTGTGTGTTTTGGTGGTTTTACTCGCGGCGTATAAAATCTATATCGTAAAGCAAATGAAGAAGCCTAAGCCATGTATTATACTGTCATAAAACACTCTGGACATTTGAGAACACTCGAGAAATGTAGAAAACACGAGCCGCAGGCGAGTGTTTTCTACATTTCCCTCGTGTTCTCAAATGCCCTTCGTGTTTTATGACAGAATAATACATGGCTTAGGCTTCTTTATTTGTTAATTAAAACACACAAAATGCTGTCAGATATAGAGTAATATGAAAATGGAAAACAACCCAGTCAAATATGAAGTAATATTTGAACAATATCTGCGTTCAATCCTTCCATGGACCTGTGTCCAGGTTATGTATAACAAACAACCAAATTAAGTATGAAATGATCCTTGCTGGGGTATACAAATCAAAGTACCCTTTGTTAAATGTTTACTCTCTTGTCTTTCACAAAGAAGTGATGAAACCAGTACAGATATGGAGGGAGAGGTTGATTTGACTCCTGGCCAGTCTTTGGTATTTGGTGTCATGGAGATCTGCATGTGTGTCCTCACAAAACAGCTTCCAAACCTTCTTCCTTCATCGGCCTCATCCAGTCAACAGCCTGTTCTTCTGGTGGCCATTGGCACAGGATTTAGATGTATGTTCTTTTATAGCTTAGTGTTAGTATTTCCAATCATATCGTTGTGTTGTGGCAATAAGTTAACCTTGCTTAATTTTGTTTTATCCGTTTGATGGAATCAATTTTAATATAGGAGCACACACTGTTAATATTTTGTATTATAATATAGATAGGACTCTGCGCGTGCTCTGATTAGTCAAAAGCCCATGTTTTATCAGAGTATAAAACATAGAAAAAGCATGTTTTATTGTTTTTCGTCAGCTTTACTCTAGTATGATAGATAGAGTTAGGCTATCGGTATATTTCGGCTAATTTCATGTAATGGTAATTAATTTTTATAAGTATGCAGCTTATATTACTTGGTGATCAGGCAAGTTGATAATATTATTATGTTATAGAGACTCGAAGCATAGTGCAGAATGCAGTGGGACCAAGAATAAATGATATCTTATGTTATTTCCTTCATCTTATTTCTGGTAATATGTTGAAACACCAAATGTGATACCTAGCTTTTTTTGCAACCATAACATGATACTCTTGTTTGTTTGTTTGTGACATGATATTTTTGTTTTTTGATTGTTTTGTACTGCAAACATGCCAACATACATGGTAGTTGCTTCATTTTCAATAACAAAACAATACAACATCAATATAAGTGATTTCATATAACAATATATGAATTCATGACGCATTGAAATATACAATTGCACAGAGATTCAAGACAATGGATAGGTAAAATTAGAACCACAAGCGACAAGTCTTAAAATAAGTGCATTGTTAACCAAAGTTGAGGGTACAAATTGACAGCCTTACAATGTTTCAAAGAAGTTGAAACTCGGGGATTATATTAATTAATCCAGCGTCCCATCATGTTACAGAAAAGAGAGTCAAGTGCCGACAGCTATGAGCCAATTTGGCATAAAAGGCTTTACTTACAAACATTCAGACTTGAATGCTGCCCATCAAAATTCCATGTCTCTTTCGGTTGCCTGACCTGTCATATTTTGACCAGTCATCACAATCCGTAATAAGTTATTTTTCTGCATGAGTGATCTTAGACACAAAGATCAATGTTTCACAATTTATTAAATGCTTGATAGTCATTTCTCAAAAAAAAAATGATAAATGGATCAAATAAAAAAATCTCTTTTGTTTCAAAGTGCAAGTGGAATATTATTTTAATTTTGTTCCCTGGCTGTTATGAAATTTGCAAAACCTGGTTCCACGCTAAATGCACTAATATGGGAAAACATATTTTCCAATTTTATTTAGTGAACTGCAATCTTGACTGGACATGTCTTCTCTGTTCCCTACCGAAATGTGGAAACTCTTTCTTTGAACAAAACGGAGAGGAACCAACACTTGAGTTGTCCTAGGATAATGTGGACGGCGAAGAAGAAGATGCTAATGTAAATTCATTACGATTCACTACAAAGAACAAAGGAGGCTCGTGAAATTCTTCTCATTTATATGAACGTAAACATCCTTCAAAATAAAGTGGAAGAGGTTGGATCATTAATCAGGGAATCTAAAGCCCAAGTTGTCTTTCTTACTGAGACCAAGATCGACCGCACACATCCGGATTCACAGTTTGCACAGAGTGGCTATAATATAGAGGGGGTAAGTTTCTAAAGAAACTGTGGTGCTGCGTCGGTGGGAAGTATAACAATATAATTTGGTTTTATCAACTGGGTTGATAAAAGAGCTGACGTTTCGAACGTTAGCCCTTCATCGGAGCGAACCCGTCGGATTCGCTCCGACGAAGGGCTAACGCTCGAAACGTCAGCTCTTGAATCTCTTTACTGTGGCCAATTGACATTATCAACCCAGTTGATAAAACCAAATTATTTGGCTATAATATACACAGGAATGATTGTAAAAAAAAGGAGGCGGCAGTGTAATGGCATATATTTCAGATATACTACCTTCCAAACGGCTAGCTCTGCCAAGAAAATTTTGCTACGATCAAGCCTCTGGCAATTCAGTCGAAATTTGGACGGCACGATGTAGTAATTGTGGGCATCTATAGGTCACCCAAACCGATTGGAAATGATTACCATGCTACCCTTGAGAAAGATCTCCACGACCTGACATCATGGGCTTCAGTACAGAAATCATTATTGGTGATAACTGGCGACCTGAACCTCGACAGACTCTGTCCACTCTCGAGGGAAGGGAAGATCTTGTGTGATTTGGAAGACACACACGGGCTGGCTTGCGTCATAACTAGACCAACAAGGATTGCTAACAACAGCCAAACTCTAATTGATGTTATTTTAACTAACAAGCCTGAGCTATTTATTTGACTGTGGCATTTGTGATGTCGGAATAAGTGAATAGCTTTTACGAAAGCAAGGTGCTGACTGTTAGAAGCTACAAAGAATTGAATGAAAAGGAATTACAAATGGATTTAGACATGGCTCCTTGGCATGTAAGTACCATTTTCGATTCAATTGACGACCAATATTCTTATTGGTATACTCTTCTGACCAGCATTATTAATGATCATGTTCCACTGAAAAAGATGAGAGTCCGTGCAGTGCACGTACCATACATGATGCTCGAATCGAAAAAGGCAATTAGAAAAAAGAGGAAGTATGCGAAACGATATACAAGAAACCCTACTGAGGAGAACCGACGACTAATGAAAACGTGGAGGAATACAGCTACGAGACTTCGGCGGAGAGCAATCAAAGAGTATTGGAGCAAAAAAGCTGATGATCTGAAAACAAATCCTAAGAACTTGTAACAGTGTTGTTAAACCTTTTCTTCACTTTAAGTCGAAAAGGTGTGAAAATGTTTTACTTAACCTTGACATAGACGGTGTCATTGAACAGGATCAACGTAGGATCGCGGAGCACTTTGCCAAACATTTCTCTTCAGTGGCTAATGACATTGGTGACACTCGTTTATTAGATATGTCTGAGGACCAATTGTACCATCATGAGAATGTGCATACGATAATGCAAAGCTGCAATCGTCGACCTCCTGGTGACTCTTCGTAATTTAAATTCCATGTGCTTGAGCTGACGGAAATTGTGGTTGCCCTGTCTAACTTGGATTCTACCAAGAGCACAGGTCACGACCTTATACCAGCTAAAATCTTAAAGCTAGCGAACAGGGAGCTCTCTCATCCCCTGGCTAACTTATACAACAGCTGCATTGAATCTTGCAATTGGCCACTGCAATGGAAGAAAGGCGACTGGGTACCAGTGTTTAAGAAAGACAATAAACAGGACATGAAGAACTATAGACCTGTTACAGTACTAACAGTGATAGGAAAGGTATTTGAGCAGTTACTGAGCAAACAGCTGATATCATTTATTGATCCAATGTTAAGCAACAACCTAACCGCTTATTGAAAGGATCACAGCTGTGAAACCTCCCTTATTGGATTGGTAGAAAGATGGAAACAGGCTGTTGATAACAGGAACGTTGTGGGAGTCTTGTCCACTGACATGTCAAAGGCATTTGATTTGCTGTACCCTCCCCTACTGATCAACAAATTGAAAGCATACGGTTTCTCTAACAACTCACTAGCCCTGATGCGATCTTATTTCACAAATAGGAAAAACAGGGTTAGGATCAGTCAAGAAACAACAAGTGAGTGGTACGTGACCATGAGAGGCTGTCCCCAGGGATTGGCCTTCGGGCCTCTTCTTTGGAATGTTTTTCAAAACAATCTACACCTCTCCACAGATGAAAATAGGTTATTTATGTATGCAGACGATCACCAACTGTTTTAGTGGCGAAGACAGCTAATGAAGCGGAGAGCATTTTAACCGAGGAAGGGAACAACATCTCTGAGTGGTACAACAACAATCTTTTACAAGGAAATTTTTTAAAGTATCAGGTGATGAGTTTGGGCCTGAGGAATTGCCATAAGGATTTACACATTGTTATTAATGACACTATAATTGATCAGAAACCAGAGATAACGCTCTTAGGGGTTACTTTAGACGAACAATTATCATTTTCGAGTCATATAAGCAATGTTTGTAGAAAAGCCTCCTGTCAAACTGGTGTTCTTCTGAGATTATGTAATCTCATTCCGACGTCTGCTAAATTACACATTGTCAAATTTGCCATACTACCTCATCTCACATTCTGTCAGACTGTCTGGCATTTTTGTTGCTCTTCTGACGCTAGAAATTCAAGAACGAGCACTATGCACTGTTTATTGTGACAACAAATCGACATATGAGGAACTCCTGCAAAGAGCGAAACTACCAAAACACTTCACACACAACGACTGCAAGTCATTGCAATCATAATGTATAAAGTCAAAAATGGTCTAGCGCCTCATTACATTGCAGACTTATTTGTTGTTACCAATTCTCAGTATAATCTTAGAAATTCTGATTTTGCCATACCCAGATTCAAGTCTGACTTATTTAGGTCCTGTCATTTGGTCCAAACTCGAAAAATCTATTCGATCGTCTGAATCACTGGACACTTTTAAAAAGCGCATTAATTTAGTTAATTTCACAAGTCTGTTAGACAATACTTGTAAAGACTGTTTTTTTATGTAACAACTAATGATTGTTCTTAATGCATGGCTCATCGTTTGTTTTATATTTTTATATATTTTTAATATTTACAAATGTACATACCTTTTATATTTTAATTAATAATCACTAGATGAGTAATTGTAGCTAGGTGTCCCCAATTAGTATACCCTGTATGCTAGCGACCTCGATACATTAATAAAGTTCTTATCTTTCTTATCTTATCTTTGCATGAAAAACCCTTTTTTTAATTTTTGCAAAATATTTACCAGAGCTGCGCACCTGCGATGAAAGCTGTTTCTCTGGAATCACCTTACTGCTTTGATCAGCAAAGGTCTCTTTGGAGACTGTTTTTGAGGTGCTAACACAAGGTACAAAAACTTTGAAGCTTCCAAATGCACCATTTTTCGGTGCAAGAGTTGCAGCACTGGAAACACCGCTTGCCATTTTGACCATGCAAAATAAAAGGCATAGTTCTCCTTTTTGTACTTTGTTTGCGTGCTTGGTTCTCCTATTTCTAGAGGCAAGCAGCACCTCATTGAAGCAGCAATACCATTGGGCGTTGAAACAATAGAGAGCACTCCTAAACAAAGCCTATAGCCCTGATAACAAAGAAGTCTATTGTTAAGGAGAACGAATGAAAAAATATGTTGATAGGAGGTGCTGGACTACTCTATTTCTATGGGTATGGGGCTCTGCTTTGCAGCCCTTTGGGCTGCTGGAGCTCCGCTATCAACTTTCATGGTCACCTTGTTATATAAGCTGGCTACTTGTACAATTAACATTACTTTATACAAAACCAATTGTCACACCTTAGGTGCGAGTTTCATGCTTTTGGTTAATTTCTTATGCCAAGCAGAAAAATTTGAGATATTACAGCCTCAGCTGACACGGGTGCTAAAAATATGTAAACTTCAACCAATATTGGAAAAGAAAAGTATGGTTTCAATTGTTTTTTTGTCTTTTAGCATTGTCAGAGGAGAGCTCCAAACTAATATCTGAAGCAGTGTCCATTTTGCCTTCTGTTCCTTGCTTGTGCACGCCAGAAGCTTCTGTTAATGTGTTGCCAAGTGTGTTGTACCTTCTGACTTGTGCTCTACGTGAGGTCGCCTCGGTAAAGGACTCCTCTTCACAGAAAACAGTGTCTTCAGTGTTACAGGCTCTGAAGCAGCTCACCACATCACCATTTACACGGCACCCTAAATGTTCAAAGGATTGGATTGATTTGCTTCAAAGGTTCAACTTTATTCTTTCTTGGCCAGAAAATAAATCAGTATTCTTCTATTCCTTTTGAGTGCCGAACACAAGTGCAAAGACAATAATTATTGCTAAATGTCTCAGGCCTTTCAAATCCTGCAAGAGAAAACACACATCTCCAAATAAGATTTAAACATTGAGACTATGTTGACATTTGTAAATGTTTCCGGATTCATCTGATTTTCGGGTATTTGGATCCATAGGCATCTTGTAAAAGGGTTTTCAGATTTCCAGCCATTTACACACATCAATAATGCAGGAAAATTCATACAGCAATGGTAACCAAGCAATTTGTCTGTTGCCATACACTCAACAGAATTCCACAGAGATAGTATTGAATATCTTTTGGGACCCAAGGACAGTTTATGGTAGCGAGGGAAAATCGAAACTGTGGGAAAAAGAATTGACAAGCAAAAGGTTGAGCGAAAGCTAGAAGCCCCTGGGGAAAGAGTTTTACCACACTACCGGGAACACTCTTTCCCCAAGGGCTTCTAGCTTTCCTTCAACTTTTCTTTGTGGATTCTTTTTCCTGCAGTGCTAACTGCCCCTGGGTCTCTGAGGATGAGTATACATGTAGAATGGATACAGCTGCCACAGAAACCGTTAGCTATACAAATTACTATAAAACATTACAGATTCATTCGGATACAAAGTATTCTCTTTAGATTTTGGATTCAAATTCTCCGGAGACATGACCAAACCGGGACATTTTTACTTTGGATTTTCCCACTTGCGTGTAAACAGCAAAACAAATTCGGTACGTAAACAACCTTTATACAAAACATCAAAGTGATTTATGGCTCAAATATAAGTACAAATGTGTACTTGCTTTACTGAACATGACTGTGTACACATGCAACAACAAGTTAAAAATCCATTGAGGTTGAAGTGAAAATTCACTTCAAGAGTGACAACTACAGGGTACAAAATTTTGAAATTTTAAATTCAATGCATGGGGGAAATTTCAAATTTTAGTAATTAATGCTATTATAAACCAAATTATAAATCAACAATCAAAGTAACTACAGGTTGTGATTTTTCTGTACAACATTAACAGCAGGTTGATTTAGGTCTCTTTGGAGTTACGGACCAGAGAAGATGTCTTGTTGAAATAACTCGGACTATCATTTAAGGTAATGGGTATTGTTTGTTTTAAACCACAGTGCATTAGCCACAGTCCTGACAGATGCTAAAGCTAACACAGACTCTTCAACAATATTGAGTGCAGCAGCATGTGAGTCACCCAGTATGGATGAGTCGGTGGTGATGCTTGCATTGGCCATCTTTATTCTCTCTGCACCAAAAGAAGTAGTGTTGGCATTAGATCTTCAGCAACAATGCATCTTAGTGTTCACCAACTCCATCAGATCAACAATACAGGTGTGCTCTGTTGGTAGTTTAACTTTTTTTTAGGTGTCTTACCACATGCTTATTCAAAAATGCGAAGTGCCCACCACAATCTGCGTTACGGAAAAAGATGGCACCACACATTGCATTCTGGGGAAATCGACATGTCACTGTGTTTGTATGGGAATCTGATGGCAGGTAATTTTATTAAAATATAAATTACAGGCAATTTATCGATAGCAAAGTGAGGGTACTAGGCAAACGATTGTATATACCAAATCTCAGGGATGTAACTGGTGCTAGAGAGTGTGTAATCGCATTTCTAATTTCTCATACATTTGCCTGCAAGTTTGTGGGGGAAAATTATAGGCAAATGTAAGGAAAATTGAGAATGCAAGTGTAGCTTTTCTAGTACAGCTACATACCTCAAATATAATCTTTTGCCTTCACTTTGCTATTCATATATTGTTCGCAATTTATTTTTTAAGAAAATTATTTTCTATCAGATTCCCATACAAACACAGTAACTTTGGGGCCAACATGTCGATCGACCCAAAATGCTATGCATGGTGCCATCTTTTTCTCTATCGCGTATTGTTTTACATGCCTGTGCAAACTTTTTGCCAAGATTTGAGCCAGATCTCAGCGAGGCTCTTAGCAAGTTTTTGGCTGCCACATTTTTGGTAGTTCCCACTTACATTGCAGTGCAATCTCGGTGGGATTGCAGGAAGATCTCTGCAGTGCGATCTTGGTGAGCTTTCAGCAAGATCTCTGCGTTCACCACATTCGCCATTATCTTGGCATTCTTAGCCAGATGTTCTTGGCAGAATTGCCGATATCGCACAGATATCTCGCCAATCTTGCTAAGATTACAGAGATCTCAGCAAAGCGTTTTGCACAAATGCATGATCCTGTGTTAGTAGTAATAGTGGGATTATTTAAGCCCCTTTAGTGGATTCCCTTGGGCTCCTTGCATACTGATGAAGGGATTCTGGTTATAAACATTCCTTCATATTACAAGGGGGTAATTAAAAAGGGACTCCTTCATGCTAACAATACTACCAACACCTTACAACAACTTATTCGTGACATAAAACAGACCAATGGACTTCTAACGGAACAACTTAATTTAAGTATCAGCAGATGGATTGAAACTGACCAACTAACATTACAATTGACTAACTTTATATGAATCGTACAGACAATAACATCACAGCTAAACCAACCAATCGCATTTGATGGACCAGGCTTGACTGCCAGCAACTTTTGGCTTGACTCTGACTGTTTTGCCGTGAGTAGTGAAATGACAAAAAGACAATTGGAAATGATGTATTGTAAATTCACTGCGATGATCATTTCTCACTTCCATATTATTCCATAATTTCAAATATGTGACGTCATTTCACTCCTCGTGGGAAAATGTGAACCCAGTTGGTAGAGCATCGCACCGGTAGTGCAGAGGTCACGCGTTCAAATCCTGTCGAAGCCCTGAATTTTTCAGGCTTCTCTATTTTCATTGTTTTAATTGGAAGTTCACTGCGATGATCATTTCTCACTTCCTTTTTTTTTTGTCTTGACAATTTGCTCTGTGCTTTGAGTTTTGCATGGTAGTAACATTCAGTTGTTTGTTTCAAAAAGAAATATTTGGGCTGTAGAAGAGCTAAATTTCCACAATACATTTTTTTATATATTGCCAGAACTAAGACAGCTTTTAAAGCTAAATGACAAAAATTGAAATTTGGGGGTTCTTGTCAATGTTGTGGTGCTACCATGACAATGACTATGATGTCATAAACATCCTTTGCCCAAGTGATCTTAACAACTTTACTGTGATCCTTTATCATTTTACAAAGACTGTTACAATGAGAAACCCGCCTGATTCCTGCTATGAAAATTGTGTGCAGGGTATCATAGTAGTTGCATGTAGCTTTGCATATGCTGTGTGCATATAACTGCCATGATTCCCTGAGTTCATGTCTCATTGAGGGAATCAGGGATTGCAGGTGGTAAAGTTGAAGATTGGTAGTGAAATGTGAAAGATGTGATATTCATCATGTGATGAGCATGGACAAAGAAAGCTATCTGAGTCCCTGACAGGAATTGAACCTTTGACCTCCAAAACACTGGGTGGGAACTCTGTCTACTGAACTAAGGAGAACTCTTGGTGAGCAAGACATTTCACTTTTATTTCAAAATTACCGGTGTTAACATGGCTACTCAAACTCCTCTTCTCATTATCAAGAGAGCTGTAACATAAAACAGCTTCTTCTAGAAGTGAAACAATATAATTTGGTTTTATCAACTTTGTTGATAATGTCAATTGGCCACCGTAAAGAGATTCAATTGCTGACGTTTCGAGTGTTAGCCCTTCGGATTCGCTCCGACGAAGGGCTAACGTTCGAAACATCGGCAATTGAATCTCTTTACGGTGGCCAATTGACATTATCAACCCAGTTGATAAAACCAAATTATATTGTTATACTTCCCACCGACGCAGCACCACAGTTTCTTTAGAAACTTACCCCCTCTCTTCTAGAAGTGAGTTGTGGTGTGATTTAGACCCTCTTTCTTAATGTGACTCACTTACTAAGGGAGTAATCTCGCCATTTGGGTCTGATATAAATATTGGCTACCTGTAGCAAAACAAATTACTCTGAATCTACAATGAAAGTGTTTAGTCTATCATCTTGAACTATTTATTCCTGGTTTTCTAAGGTTCAACTCAAGGCATTACAGACACTGGAGTCTGTCTTTCAGTGCAGAGAACGCAGTATTGCTTTTCCCTTTATTAATGCTTTAGCTCCCCACATTGTGATGGTTTTGAACGACATGTGTGTCAGTAAACCAACTACTGAGGATCAGTTAACAGTCACATTAGCAGCCATCAAGATACTGGAGAATTTAGTGGAACTTACAGATGATAATCTAAGTATGCAGTATGTCATTCTATCTTCTTCTAATTAAGAGGTGCCTTTTGATAATTTAAAATTATCTTAACACTTCTCAGATGGGCAATTTTTTTATTTTTTTAATACATAGCTAAAAAGGCCAATTTCCAGTAAAACCTCATGCCCATGTAATAATTCATGTAAATGCCTTTTTTAGTGCAGAATGCACTATTGTGATGGTTTGGTGGGGTTTTCTGCTTTTCCACTAAATCACTAAAGCACTGTGGTGTAAACTTTAATAGCCAATTAATTAATTAATATCAATGATTTATTATCCTTGTGAAAGGGGTAGGGGGTGGGGAGAAACTGACAGTGTGTATCAGGTAAAAGTCTGTGTTACTTCTGTTTCACACCAGAAAGGTATATATTTGCTTTGGAACACCCTCTGCTTTCCTTGTGGTAGTTTCTAGAACAAAGCATGGTGCTCTTAACGCATCCATAGAAGTTTAGTCTATGTTACTGGCCCAAGAGTGTGTGTTCCTCTTGGCCAGCGGTCGGGAATGATTGACTGGAATGTCACGTGCCTTTTCTATCGATAGAATAGTGTTGTAGGATGCATGTGCCGTAGGTCTGTTGCTGGGCCATTTGACAATTAATATTTGCACTCTCATCGTCTCACCGTTGCCCAACTCTTGCACTGACAAACGAATTCATTTCTGAGTATGTTTTAAAGACATGACACTGTGTACTTATTACTTTTCTCTGTTGGGCACCTTGGAAACGGTTTCCAAAGAGACCTCCGTTGATCAAAAAGGTACAGTAATTCCAGAGAAACAGCTTTCATCGCAGACGTGCCAGCTCTTGTAAACGAACAAAGTATGTTACAACACGTCAAGAAAAACGAAAGTATCGTGTTACAAACAAACAAAAGTATTGTGTTGCTGTTGCAAAGAAAATGCTGCTGCAAACTGTCATGTTTGGATTTTCAGTACGTATTATCAATTGTCAGTCCCGTTGCATTCTGCACTATCTTCTGAGTCCCTGAGTTGTAACTTCAGTCGACCACAGTAGTGTAATCATTTTAACAAAACTACGACATTACCTTTAGGTTTCCATCAATATAACTATACCTTTTGACTTCTCAAAGTTATCCTCATCGTGGTAGAGTCCCTTTAAATAAGAAATATATTTATATAATAAGTATAGCAATGTAGAACATTATCTTAAAACAATTATTTCATGAGCGTGTGTTGGATACAAGATGATAGATATCCCCTGAGGCATGTAGTGCCAAGTTGGCTATATAGATAGCCAGTGAGGCATGTAGTGCCAAGTTGGCTATATAGATAGCCAGTGAGGCATGTATTGCCAAGTTGGCAATATAGATAGCCCCTGAGGCATGTAGTGCCAAGTTGGCTCTATAGATAGCCCCTGAGGCATGTAGTGCCAAGTTGGCTATATAGATAGCCATATAATTTGGTTTTATCAACTGGGTTGATAATGTCAATTGGCCACCGTAAAGAGATTCAAGTGCTGACGTTTCGAGCGTTAGCCCTTCATCGGAGCGAATCAAGGAATTGTGCGTCGTGTGTCTTTATATACAGAAAGATGGAGCTTCGCTATTGGCTGGTGCCTGGTAACGTGAAAACTTGGGAATAAATTAGTTGAATGAAAAGCGTTCGTTGATACCGTGAGGATTAAGAGTGCCGATTTGAAAAATAAATTTTTGTTCTAGAGTTTTACGGCCTTCCGTGTTTCCTTGGTGAAGGGAAAGGCCGCAGACTGCCATATGTTGCTTAGAATGATTTGGGAGATTGAAGTGTCTCGCGACCGGTTTCGATGCATTTTTGTCGTCTTTCTCTACGTCACGAAGGTGTTCTCGGAATTGGTCGCCAAGTTGTCTCCCTGTTTCGCCGATGTATAACTTTTTGCAAAGAGTGCAAGTTATACAGTAGATGGCATTGGCTGAGGTACAGGTGAAATGATCAGTGATTTTGATAGATCGCTTGGGTCCCGATATTTTGTCAACGTTGTGAATGAAAGGGCATGTTTTGCATCGTGCGCGAGCGCATTTAAAAGTCCCGGGTTGATCACTAGTTTGGAATGCACTTCTGACTAAAAAGTTACGTATGTTTTTGTCGCGTTTAAATGAAATTAATGGAGGTTGCGAAAAGATTCTACCAGTGTCGGGATCATTTTGAAGTAATTTAAAGTTTTTGAGAATGATGGATTTAACTGCGTGGTTGTGAGGGTGAAATGTGAGGGTGAATGGAATTCTATCGTTGTTTTCTCTCTGTGACGTTTGTAGTGCTGACTGTCGATCAATTTGCTGGGCGCGATGATGGCCCGCTTGAACAACAGAAGCAGGATAGCCGCGTTTGTCGAAGAAATTGCACATTTCCTCTGATTTTAAGGAAAAATCAGAGTCGTCACTACAAAGACGGCGAAGTCTAAGAAACTGAGAATAAGGAATGGCATTCTTGACATGTGATGGATGTGAAGATGAATACAACAAATAGCTATGAGAATCTGTGGGTTTGTAGTGCACACTGGTGCATAAACTGTTGCCTTCGATAGAAACTTTGATATCCAGGAATGCTAAGGAAGTATCGGAAATTTCCCAGGTATACTTAAGGGCAGGATGAAACGAATTAACAGCGGTTATAAATTGATTAAGATCTTCTCTGGTAGAAGAGGTAGCGCCGATACAGTCGTCAATGTAGCGACGATAGAGTTCAGGTTTTGGGCCGTTGTATTGATTGAAAAATTGGTGTTCAATGTAGCCTACGAAAAGATTGGCGTAGCTGGGTCCCATTTTGGTACCCATGGCCACGCCATTGATTTGTTTGTAATAATTGTTCGCGAATGAAAAACAGTTGAGTGTTAACACTAACTCAGCCAGGCGGAGTAGTGTTTGCGAGCTTGGTTCCTTAACAGTGCGTAAATCAAAAAAATGTTTGAGGGCTAGAAGACCTTCGCCATTTGGGATGACGGTGTAAAGAGATGTAATATCCATAGTGAAAATAAGTTTGTCTTCGCCCAGGAAATTGAAATCGCGAAAAATTTGAAGTACGTGTTGACTGTCTTTAACGTATGACGGTAAAGATCTGACAATAGGTGCCATAATTTTGTCTAAATAGCTGGAAATGAGTTCGGTAGGGCAACTACAGGCAGAGACGATAGGTCGACCTGGGTTGTTAGGTTTGTGAATTTTAGGTAAAAAGTAAATACACAAGGTTCTGGGAGTGGTAATGATGAGATTGGTAGCAGTAGCCGGCAATTCTTGTTTGACTATAAGGTCGTTAATAGTGCTCTTCACAATTTGTTGGTTAGTGGAGGTGAGATCTTTGTCGACTTTAGCATAAAAAGAGGTGTCAGAAAGTTGCCGCAAA
>OX393565.1:11247864-11299976 GCA_947652115.1 Blastomussa wellsi | reverse complement strand
CAACAGTTTATGCACCAGTGTGCACTACAAACCCACAGATTCTCATAGCTATTTGTTGTATTCATCTTCACATCCATCACATGTCAAGAATGCCATTCCTTATTCTCAGTTTCTTAGACTTCGCCGTCTTTGTAGTGACGACTTTGATTTTTCCATAAATTCAGAGGAAATGTGCAATTTCTTCGACAAACGCGCCTATCCTGCTTCTGTTGTTCAAGCGGGCCATCATCGCGCCCAGCAAATTGATCGACAGTCAGCACTACAAACGTCACAGAGAGAAAACAACGATAGAATTCCATTCACCCTCACAACCACGCAGTTAAATCCATCATTCTCAAAAACTTTAAATTACTTCAAAATGATCCCAACACTGGTAGAATCTTTTCGCAACCTCCATTAATTTCATTTAAACGCGACAAAAACATAGGTAACTTTTTAGTCAGAAGTGCATTCCAAACTAGTGATCAACCCGGAACTTTTAAATGCACTCGCGCACGATGCAAAACATGCCCTTTCATTCACAACGTTGACAAAATATCGGGACCCAAGCGATCTATCAAAATCACTGATCATTTCACCTGTACCTCAGCCAATGCCATCTACTGTATAACTTGCACTCTTTGCAAAAAGTTATACATTGGCGAAACAGGGAGACGACTTGGCGACCGATTCTGAGAACACCTTCGTGACGTAGAGAAAGACGACAAAAATGCATCGAAACCGGTCGCGAGACACTTCAATCTCCCAAATCATTCTAAGCAACATATGGCAGTCTGCGGCCTTTCCCTTCACCAAGGAAACACGGAAAGCCGTAAAACTCTAGAACAAAAATTTATTTTTCAAATCGGCACTCTTAATCCTCACGGTATCAACGAACGCTTTTCATTCAACTAATTTATTCCCAAGTTTTCACGTTACCAGGCACCAGCCAATAGCGAAGCTCCATCTTTCTGTATATAAAGACACACGACGCACAATTCCTTGATTCGCTCCGACGAAGGGCTAACGCTCGAAACGTCAGCACTTGAATCTCTTTACGGTGGCCAATTGACATTATCAACCCAGTTGATAAAACCAAATTATATTGTTATACTTCCCACCGACGCAGCACCACAGTTTCTTTAGAAACTTACCCCCTCTATATAGATAGCCCCTGAGGCATGTAGTGCCAAGTTGGCTATATAGATAGCCCCTGAGGCATGTAGTGCAAAGTTGGCTCTATAGATAGCCTCTGAGGCATGTAGTGCCAAGTTGGCTCTATAGATAGCCCCTGAGGCATGTAGTGCCAAGTTGGCTATATAGATAGCCCCTGAGGCATGTAGTGCCAAGTTGGCTATATAGATAGCCCCTGAGGCATGTAGTGCCAAGTTGGCTCTATAGATAGCCAGTGGGGCATGTAGTGCCAAGTTTTGCTATAACTGTCTCATATCCAACAAGTGCGTGCGGAATAATTAGCCATTTTCAAAACGAGCAGAGGAGTGGGTACGAATGCCTAAATCGATTGGGTTCAATATTTAGTATGGAATGAGATGCCTGTCCCTCCAATCCATACATTTTCAAAGGTGTACTATGTCGTTGCGTTTAACCTGATAGTTCAAATTTGGCAAACCTACTAATTTTCGAATTCTCTTTCCAGTGACAGGCAAACTGTTTCAATTCAATTGGTTTTAAATATTCGTTCCCAGTCTTCTGCTCGTTTAGAAAATGGCTAATTGTTTTATTAATAAACAACACCCACAATTGCCAAATTAGAGCTCCCCACCTATTGTTGTACATATGAACGCCTATACCATATTTGTTGTGTATGGTATATGAGCTCATAAACCATAATGGCTAAGTCAGTGAAAACTCTTGAATTACATTTTCCAGTGATCCATATTTAAATAATATGTAATATTTAAGCAACAGAGAACATTTGCCGTGTTTACATAGCCTCATCCAAACACGAGGGGGTTTGGGAGAATTCGAGACAGTTTGTCTCGGGTTTGCATAACTTTCGAGAATTCTCCCAAACCCCTGAGTTTTTAAATGAGGCTATGTAAACATGGAAAAAGTCCTCTATTAATTTTATAAAGCATTTCTTTCCTTTATTTGCATACTCTCATCTAAACACATCTATCAATGAGAGCGCGTGTAGTATCTCAGTTATTTTATAAAGTATAACATAGCTGCTATAGCCCACACCAACAACATAACACAACAACATAGCACAAGAACATGACAACATGACAACACAAGAACATAACACAACATAACATAACAAATAGCATACCATAACATGTACATAACACCATAACGTAACATATAATGTATAACGAACATTAACGTAACGTAACGTGTCATCATGATTAGCGTTTTGTTATATCCTGTGAGGTGACAAAGCACAAACTGGGTTTAATTTTTACTTTGTTTCAGAGGTACACATGCTTGGATTACTGGTGCCAATCCTGATATCATTTCTGTCTGACAGTGCTAACTTGCCAGAAGGAGGCAAAATAACCAAAACCCTCCATGAACAGGCTCTTCAGAAACTCATGAAAATTGGCCCCAAATACCCAGAGCCATTTAGAACAGTGATAAGTTCATCACCAGACTTGAAGTCACGTTTAGAAGGTGCAGTTCGTGCCAATCAGGCTTCAACCAAGCCAAAGCAACCTGCTGTCCAGCCTAAAGCGGCACCCTCTCAGCCATCCATCAAGTTAAGAATGGACTTCAGCAACTACAAGTAGCAGTGTTTGGGGCGGATCAAACACCACCTGACAATGCCATATGATGCAACTAAAAAGAACCACGACTGAGTTGGATGTACAAATAAGATAGAAATTGTCTTGAACTTGGGAGAACTGTAATTTTTGTGAGTCACTATTATTAAACAACAATTATTAGCCTTGGGCTCAGTGAACATTGGTAATTATTTACCGAGTAGAAAATTTAACAAAGTAAAGAACTATAACGTGGAAGGAATGTATGTGCAATAAAACAAAGCAAAAGGAAGATTCCAAATGAGAAAATTCATGTGGTACCTTTGTTTCATTGTTAGATGGGCAATAATAATTATTGTACTTATCGTCTAGAAAGTAAATGAGAGGCTCGTAGCTGAAAGATAAATAAAATAATTTCCATCTCCTGACTGGACACAGTTTAGTCATTTAGGCCCTGGTTGTTCATGCTGTCCACTGGATAAATCACTATTCAGTGGATAGCATAGTTTGCTTTGTTGATAAATATCTCCAAAATTTACCAATGTTAGAAATATCCTGGATACAGAGCAATTTCTTTCAATCAACAAAACTTTTATGTAGCAACTTCAAACGTTATATTTGCCTGGGTGCAGACTGCCTTTACATCAAATTTGAGGACAAATATAAGATGGTGCTTCAGGCTAAGAACCTTCTGTTTTGTAGCTGCCATAATATGTAGATTTAGCCAAGCCTAAAACCGGAGCTCCATATTTTTGCTGGTTCTTAATAATTTATCTGAAGTAGTATAGGTGGTCGGTTTGGCCCGTAACCAATCACAGAGCAGCATACAGCACACGTGACACGTCTCGACCAATCAGAAAGCGTCTCACAAAATTACCCATGAGCAATTCTTTTTTTAGCGATCGTAGTTCCAAGATGGCGTCACCCATGAGTGGAAAACTGCGCCCCATCCCTCGACAGAGGATCTGGACCCGTCTCACGGATTTCTAGGGCGAGCCGTAATCGATAAAAATCGATAATGGAATGACGTCACTGGGTATACGCGTGGAGCGCAGAGGTCCTGACTGTAACGGGGCCATGTTGTAAAAAGGAAGAATGTTGCTGAGCGCGGCATTATATGGGTAGAGACAGCCTCGAGGTGGAACGGACCAATCAGCGACAAGATGACGTCACGGCCTCGATACGGCGGAACCAATCAGCAACGAGATGACGTAATCGCTTTCCGGTCCCCCACTCCTTAAGGGAGCGAGTGCTACATACGTAGAATAAAATCACACAGAGATTTTTTCAAACGTGTCAAAATTGTTTTAATTACAATTCTCCTATCATACATCCATTCATTTCTAACGTTTACAAATTTTCAAAACGTGACAATGATTCTACATCGCTTGCAAAATAAAAGTCTTCACGAATTTTATATGAGCATGTGCTACATCAACAAATCACAGATGTTTTTTTCCAACGTTTACAAAATAAAAGTCTTCACAAATTTTATACGAGCGAGTGCTGCATCAAGATTCTCACCTAAAAACACGGTAGTAAAGTTCCACTCCTCTCTGTCATAGTACTCTCCGTAAAGGGAACCGCAACAAGTCAAGAAAACGCGACCAAGACTCCACTTCGCTCTTATTTCGCCCCATTTGATTTCCTTAACGAACTTCTCATGATGAGCGTTGTGCACTCTGTGAAGAGGTTGTGTACACGTGGGAGGTTCCTTGTCACAGACCACACAGCAGGATGGTAAATTTCTACAAGACATGACTGACAAAAGAAAACAAAAATCAAAATGGTGACACAATAAAATGTTCCATCAAGGGTCCAACGCATCGAATGCCTCTGCCCACACAAGCAAGGCGTTCCACAGAGAGAGCACTTCAGGGTCATCCACGCCTGCGTCCCATGACAAGCGACTTATCCTGTCAAGCAAGACTGCTCCATCTTGTATTAAGTCCAACATGTCTTAGTAGCGGTCACCTTGACAATTCTCCTTGTTAGCATCCAACTTCAACTCCATTAACGTCGTCGCTTCATTATACGTTTCCCACAAAAGTTCTTTTTCAAATGCCATACTTACCTTTAATCAACTCAGCTTCAAAGGGTAACTGGTGGTGTGGGATGGAAAGCGAATGCCTTTTATAAAATCAAAACAGGTCACGTGATACCAAGGGGATGGGGGATGGGGGTATCCCCCTATGAAAGGTTCAACACACTATATAAGGAACTCACTTGTTGAAGAACATTTTTTTTAATTGCAAACGATGTAAATATTTTTTGAACTACAACAATTGTCAATAAAAGACTTTATTACGTTATTTACAACTTGAGTTTTTTCTTGGCTTGCATGATACGTCTTACGATGCGTTCTGTCATGGTTTTCTTGCCGGGTAACTTGTTGATCGCACTTATCATCTTAGCGTCCGCTACCCACTTGTCTTGTAGGTTCTTAGCACGAGAATAATCGATGTCGTGGGTTCTTGCAATCCGATCCAGACGATTGATGCCCTTGTCGCCTCGTTTTAGTCTCTTTTTCAAATGAGTGCCAGGTCCCATGAACTGATATCCGGGCCAATGAAATTCCATGCTGGTTTTTGCCAGTAATTTCTGGATGTCCTCGTACGACTCTTCTTCGTCGGTGTCGTCATACTCGGGCTCTAAAGGACGTCTCAGTTTCTTGCCTTTGTGCCAATCTTCCCACTCGGGTGCCGGTTTCAATCGCTCGGCTTCTGTTTTTCTCTTCCTCTTGAACAGACCTGTCAGTTTTTCTTTGAAAGTCAATTTTGGTCCTTGGTCTGCGTGGGACGTGGACGGTGTGGCAGGTTGTCGTTTGATCGTTTTCTTGCGTGGAACTGATTTGGATTGCGTCAAGGATTCTTTTTTAACGACGACGGCGGGCGTTGCTGCCGCTGCAGCTGTCGCCTTGTTGGCTTTGACGATTTGTTTCAGCATGTTTTCCAAGGGGGCATTTAAGAGAATGTCGTCGTCGTCATCGTCGGGTGCACTGCGAACGGTCACGGGTCCTCGTCGGATGCGTCGGCCGAGTTTACCCACTTCCTTGGCAATCGGTTTGGTTTTCTTCAAGGCCAGACCCGGAGGTAAGTGTTTCTCCAACAATTGTTTCTCGGCAGACAATCGAGCCGCCTTGTTCAATAGTGCGCTCTGTGTCAACTTGCCTTTGTAGTGGTCCGTCAATCGGTCGAACTCCGAGGACGGGATCATGAGCACTTCTCGCGTCATCGGCACACTCCTGGCACAACTCGCACATTTTACCTTGGGCGACGAGTCTGCAGTCGGGACACAAACGTTCGTCCGCGTACTTCCAGGTGTGTTGGTGGCGTAGATCATGGTAGGCTTTATACCATTGGTCTCTGTTTTCTTCCACGCATTCCAAACGTTGTCGTAGCTCTCTCGTTTCCGACAATAGGTAGGCCACGCGTTGCTTCCACCCTTTTAACCGCTCTTGCAGTGACATGCTTTGAAGACGTTGCGTAGACCGTTCCAAAACCCGCTGCCTTGTTGCTTCAACAGTTGTTCGCGTCGTCGTTTGACCGAGTGTTTCCGTTTGGCCAGTTCGCGTAGTTTTGTTTTATGAGGTTGTAACTTCTGTATCACTCGTTCGCTCACCGGGATGTTTCTCTTGAGCAGATTCAAGACCATTTCGCTGACGGCATTGATCTGATCGGCATTGGCGTGCATCAACATGTCTTGTCGCCTGTACCGGTCCGCCTCGTTCAGGACGGACGTCAGGAAACGTTTCTCCTTACGTAACAGTCTCATCCTACTTCCCACGGAGCAGAGCGTCTTTTGTAACTACCCGTGACACCCTTGGCACCCATTCTTTTATACCTCTTGTCCTTTCCGAGTTTGTACCCGATCGTCGCAGCGTTCTTGAGTATACTGAGCAATGCACCGCCTCGTTGTCGTCTTCTGCGTCGTGTCTTAGTCCTCCTTTTCATCTCACAAAACCTTTTACGATGCGCGAGATGACTTTGGCCTGTTTCTTGGCTCCAGAACTCAATTGGGACCGTGATGGGGCTTTTCGTTTTCTTTTTCTTCTTCTTTCTAACGCTTCCAATCCTTTTTTCGCACCGTACCCTGCAGCTCTGTACAGAGCACCTGCTGCTATGGCCTTTCCTCCGGCCACCAAAGCTGGAATGAGTGCCGCCAGGGGAAAGAGTCCTCCTTTTTGTCTCTTTCGCGTTGTTCTTTTACCACGACCTGTTCGTCTCCCCCTTCATTGCCGAAACTGATTCTCACACCGTCGTGCTCGCGCCTTTATCCACGTGATCGTAACGAAATGTTTTTTCGTAGTCTCGCATGCACTTGTCGGACATGGGCGGGGTGAAATCGGTGATGGTGTCGTCCAAGGTTTGCATCTTGATCAAGAATCCGTCCAACTCGTCCATGGGAAGACCTCGTGCGTAGGTTCTCAACTCGATTAACGTCTTGTCGTAGGTGGTGTAGGCAAAACGACACATGTCGACTTTGAACGAAAACTTTTTGAAATCGTTCCATCCCTTGACCACGGTACCTGCCGCCGACAAACAAGCGATCAGGATACTGTTTTCTAACACGGAACCCACGACGATTCCTGCTGCCACTACGATTAAAGCCAATGCGTTCAAACAACCGTGACACCGTTTGAAATGGTAAAACATCTGACAATGGCACCACCATTGACGATGATAAAACGCAAAGAGTCCGTCCAACTTGTACAATAATTTACGGTCCAAGGGGCATTTGGCGTGGGTTCTGTTCAAGAGTGAGACCTGTCGTTCCATCTCAATCACTCACTCACGTAGAAGTGTGTCGCACGCTGGGTCTGCCTCCGTCTTTGTAGGTCGTGGTGATGGTGTTGGTGGTCGTGATGCCGGCGATGCGTTGTCCAGCTGCCGATTGACTTTGATCGTTTAACAACAGTTGCAATTGTCGCTGCAAGTCGTCTTGATTCATTCTCGTCGGTCTTCTAGGTGTACTGCTGCTGCTGCTGCTACTGCTACTCGAGGGAAGACGCCTACAAGGGCTCTTGTGCGGGACCGTGGGTCTCGCGGGTTGTGTACCTACACCTGCAGGAGAAGGAGTCAAGAAAACGGGTGTGGGTGGAGAACCTACGCCAGGCGTGCCGTAGGCGTTTTCCATCATCTGGTCCACGTGTGCGGGACTCAAAGCAGCCATGATGTCTTTTTCTCGTATGTCGTCCATGGCCTGCAACTGTTGACGATCCACTGCAGACGGATCCAAACGATCCAAATCGACGGTGTCGACGGGATGAGGGCTCAAAGGCGACATGGTTAATGCCATGTGAATGAGGTCTCCCATCGACGGTACATGGGGAGATCTGCCCACGCCCACCGAAGGTAACACTTCCTCAGCCATCGCGTAACAAATGAATCAATTCTCTGAAGTGAGTCTCGTTATATGCTCGTACCAGATCGTCCACGTCTTACACGTCGTCACCAATCGCGTCATGGCGTTGCGATCCATGTCGTCGGGCCTCATCTGGCTCAAGTGTCACCTGCACCACGACACATGGCATAGCTGCATCACAGATAGTCTAGGTCGCGGACAGGCACGTGATGAAAGAACGATAGTTATGGGTCATCGTCTTCTTCAAACTGATAACATCGCACGTATCCCTCGTCTTTTAACAAGTGGCTGAGGAGTCGTCGATCGTCGCTGCTGGCAGGATGCAAGTCCAAGACCATGTAACCGAAAGGCTTGTCTGTCACTCGTCTGTACCTGTCGTGCACGTCTTTCCACTTATTCGGAAACGCTTGAAGCACCAAGTTTCAAGTTTGGTCGTGAGGGTTCTTGAACGCTACCACGTAATGCGCGTTTCTGGAAATGCTCTTGGCGTACTTGCCGGGCGGGAACATGTCTTGACACAAGTACAACACCGTGATGTTTTGATGATGAGAGTGTTTGGTGAATAGATCGAGCATGCGTTTGTCGCTGCCTCCTTCGTCCATCAAATCGTCCATCACCAGTACACCTCCTTTGGGAAACCACTTTTTCAAATTGTTCGTGTCTGGAATGCCTTCGTGGAATTTGATGCCTCTTCGCTGCATGTCCTGGAATTTGTCCTGCCACGCGCCGTAACAGTATCGTACGACCTGGGGGGATGACCCGAACAAGTCGGCGTTTTCCGTCAAGAGTTTGGAAGTGAAGACCGTCTTACCGCAGCCCGACGGTCCCACAATCAAGATGCTGCACGGACAGTTGAAGGTGAACGCTTCACCTCGATCCATGGTAAAGAGTGACTACAGGGTTCGTTTTCACACCTCTTTATTTGAAAAACAAGTGATTTACACCGCTGTGCGATCGCACGGTGTTCTGAACGTGAGGTCGTTTACAAACGTCTTGCCATCCTAAGGCTCTTACTATTTTTTCTCGTAACATCTGGCCTACTTTGTGGTCGTCGGCCGCGTAATCGTGTTTGGAGAATCGATTTACAAAGTATTGCATGCTTTCGTTTCTGGCTTTCGAACTCAAATACAACAGGGCGTAATCGCCGCAACTCTTGCTGAACAGCGACTGTAAACTCTGTCCGTTTCGGATCACATGCTTCCAATGTTTCTTTAACCACGCTTGCAACGGTCCCACGGTCTGGTACGCCTCCAGAGGTAACGCGTAACTGTCCATCACCTCGCACACATTGCCTTCGGTCCACAGGGAGAGCCAATGGCGACCCGGTAAGTCGGACGGATCTGTGGGATCTGCTTCTGCCAAATGGTCCAACTGCACGTTGTTCAGGGCCACGCATTCCATCAGCATTCGTACACGTTGTACAGGACGGCTTTGTTGGCGTCGACTTCTAACAAGTTTTCGAATTCGCCGTACACCACGACCGTGATGTTGACTCCCGCCCGGATTGGCAACGAAATTCAGGACCAGCTGCACCTCTCCGCTCTGTTTGGGATTCAACATGGGACTGTCCAAACATCAGTTGGCCGCGTTGTCAAATACGAACAGCGTGCTGTTCCTGCCTTGTCCCCATTCCTCGCTCCTCACCATGTTTCCTTTCTTTCGGCACAGACACCCCGTGGCTTGCAGGAACCTGAAGTATCCTCTCAGATCCTTGCTGTCGTCGTCGTGCACCAGTTCCAACGTCTCGTTCGGGTACTCTTCTCCTCCCACCAAGCGATTGGGGATGCGTCCTTGAAACAGGTTGTTGATCTCGAAGCGTTGTTGGTTGCCTTGCATGTTGTAGGTCCTGATTTCGCCTCTCACGGTGGTGTAGCTGACAGGTTTCCTGGTCGTTCTCTGTTTGTTTTCCAATTCCAAGTACACGGAGGGATTGAGTCTCAGTTGACAGAGGTACAGTCTGACTTTGACATCTTGGCTGGTGAGTCGAGCCGCAGCTTGCCCTACGACACCCACGGTGAACAGATCTGGGTTGTTGAAGTACATCTGGATCTGGAGTTGCACGCCTGGCACCAAGACCTTGTCCATGTGAAACACTTCGATGTGGGGCGTGACGTACCTCCCAGGTACTTGGCTCTTTCGGCTTTCAGGGCTTTGACGGTTTCTTGTTGAGTGGTAGTCAGAGCTTCGAAGGCGGCGTGAGGCGCGGCATCGTCCAGGTTGTTGGCCGTCAACGTGTTGGGACAGTCGATGCCGTTGTACCAGCCTTGAGGTTTCAAGATGGTGTCGCCATCGTCTCTGTCGTGGTTCAGCAACGTTTCGAGGTAGGCCTTGTAATGGTACGTGTCAGTCTGAGGACTGATCAAGGTTCCGTTGAGTTTGACGTTGATCTGTTTGAACAAGGTGTGCGCCAAGTTGTTGACGGGAAACACGTTGTCTGCCACTGCGTTATTGGTAACGTCCGCCGCTTTCTTCAACCTCAATTCCACTTCGAAGTAACTGCGACTCAAATCGATGTAATCTTCTTGCGGATCGACCTGAAAGTCCACTTGGTTGATTCCTGTGGTAAAGGTCTGGATGGGCACCATGCGAAAACTGGAGATGCTGACATCGGTGGGTGGGACGCGGAACAGATCCAATTTGGGATTGGACACGCCCGCCAATCCGGTCAGTGGCACGAGATCCGTCATCGTTTTCGTTTGTGTTGACGTCTGAGAATGAACGTACCTCCGCGTTGACCTCGCTTTTTTATAGGATACTGTCGCTGCAGTTGTTTCACCAAGTCGGTCCAAGGAAATCGAGCGGCGCCAGCGCCGGACCAAAGCGTCCCACCTCGTTGACTTATTTTCCTTATCTATTTCACGCGTCTGGAATAGATGGGATTCATCATCATCACGAACCAAACAGATCGTTGAGGCCTCTCTTGAGTCTCTTGCTGGCTTCTCTTTCTATCTTACGTTTCACCGTGCGTTTCGCTCCTCTCTTGGCTCCGGCCACAGCAATGGAAATGTTGACGGGTAGACCCAACGGACCCCTTTTTAAACCTCACCAACCTTCTCAGGCGGTGGAGGAAAGGATGTCTTTGAAGAAACCTGTGCCGTCTTGGTCGGGTACGTAGCGCGTCAAACTACCTCCTCTCATTCTCGTTTGAAATGCAAAGTTAAGAGGGTTCTGCCTCCACCGAATTTCGTAAGGGTTCCGTTCGTCTCGGACACTTGTGTCTCGAAAATGCCCAACGTGTCCTTGCGCACCGGAATATATTGTGCGTGGAGCGGTTCGAAGTAGGCGTTGCCTCGTCCTTTTCTCACGTAGTTGACTTCTCGCAATAGATTGGTGACTTGATCGCCCACCACGGAACTCTGGGCCACGTCCGAGTACACGATCAACGAACGTGATGCCTCCTATCACTTTTTGAATGGCTCTATTGAAGTTGACGAATCGCCAATTGCACAAGCAACTCAAGTACAACTTTCCGTCTTTGAGGCGCCAGAATGAGGCCTCTTCTCCATCTTCTTTGGGTACGTCTGCAGGATTGGGTATCTGGGTGGTGTAGTGTTCCTCCTTCAGGTTTGGTCCGAGCACGATATCTCCGTTCTCTTCTGTCTTCCATGTAAAAAGCCAACTTTTCGTTGAACATCATTTTAAAAACGGCGTCGGCATAGAGAACTGGGAATTGTCCAACAACAACTCGTCTCCTTCCCACGTGAAGGTGTATTCCAATTTCGTTTGATTCGTAGGATCCCGTGTCATTGTGGCTGCGTTTGGAATTGGTCACTTGATCAAACTTGAAAATCAAGGCTTTCACGAAACTGAGACCGTCCACGATGTTCTCGTCGTAAAGGATGTCGTCGAACGCCAACTCTGTGGATCGTTCTTCCACCTTCAGTCTACTTCCACCAACTTTCGTTTTGGCCAACCACTTGACGCTCAGGAGAGGACTGTTCAAGGATTTGAATTTCGTCAAGTCGATCTTGGCATCGGGTAAGGAAATGCTGCTCAATCCCACTTTCCAACCTTGTCCTTCCAAACGAATTGGATTGGGTAGTCGCACCTTGAAGTGATTGTTCGTGTTCTTGGGATATTCGCAGCGACTGCTGTCGCTGGGTAACGTGAGGTAAAACTCTTTACCAGGCATACTTGAAATGTAACGTCACCACGGTGTTCCCGGTTTCGAAGTGAACGTCGGTGTCGTCTTCCTCCTCCTTCACCACGATCTCGATAATGTCCAAGAGTTCTCCGCGTACGGGCATATATCGAACGTGTTGCATCTCGTAGCCGCGCCGTTCCAAGGAGTACGGAATGTCCCCCAAGAGATTTGTCATGCGTACGCCCACGGGGATGCTTTCCACCACGCTGGAGTGCACGAACAGTTGGCGTCGATTGGACCCGAAGGCTCTTTCATAACTTTCGTCCAGGTACGAAAACACCCAATTGCAGAAACAGCTCAACTGGAGGGCATCGTTGTCCACTTTGTAAAATTCGTCGTTGCCTTCCACGATGTCGGTGGCACCGGGCACGGTGTCGTCTGGAAAGTCTTTGCATAAATTGTCGCCCAGGACGTAGACGGGAGTATCGGGCAGACCCGTCACCTCGATCCGTCCCATGTCTAGGGCCAATCGAAATCCCACAAACACGGCCGGGTAACGATTGACGTCCCCCGTGAACGTTTCGCGGTTGTCCAAGACGAATTCATCTCGGTCGAACACGAGCTGGGTGTAAAATTTCTCTCCACCCTCTCGTCCCAGGTCGGCGTCCACCACGTCCACGTCTGGCAACGTCTTGTAGTAGAGACGTCTCACGGCTTGCAGGAGTTGGGTACCGCTGGCGATGTTGGGGTGCAGCCGTTCCAGAACGTCGCGCGTGATCTCCAACGTCATGTCGTCCGCACCGGCATAAGTTCCGTCGCCGTACTTCAAGTGCCACTCGAAACGGAACAAGAAGGGATCTTTCAAGTCCACTCGACGGGGCGCTTTGGGCACGTGAATGTCTGTCATGCCCACTTTCCAACCGGGTTCCTTGAACTGCATCAGGTACGGGAGTCTGTTCTTGAAACGGTTGGCTCGGTTGTCTGGAAATTCGAACCGATTTGAACCGCTCGTCAACTTGACGTAAAAGTCTTTCATGGTGTCACCAGAGCTTTCTTGTCGATCCAGCTATCGTATTTGATTGGCCATCCTTTCCAACGTACCGGGACTTTTGTACCTTTTCGTTTCAGAATCATTTCCACCCTGAACAGGTCGTCGTCTCCCACGGACACTTTTTGCAAATCCTGCTTGTAAAACGTGCCTTTCAGAGGAGTGCCGTCGTATTCGTCCAACTCGTAAGTGGTCAGAGGAGGTCCCGGCTTCACTCGGCACACCACGAACACTTCCTCCGTCCATCCGGGCAAGTAACCTTTCTGAAAAGGACGAAATTTCGTGTTGAGACGTACCTTGTCGCCCACTTTGAATTCGCTGCCGCGACGTCTTCTTTTTATCTTCCCTTTCGAGCTCTTGGCGTACAACACGTTCCACACGGCTTCTTGGTTGGCCGAGTTCACTTTTGCGGGTGCCATGCCGATGCTTCGGTGAAACGAGACGTTGTACCCTTTCACCAAGGCGGGCAGCACTTTGATGTAATTCGTCGTGTTCGCGGCAGTGAAGTACCTGTACATGCGTTCCTTCAGGGCTTTGGTGTCTCCGGCCGTGGAAAAGTCTTGTTGTAAAATTCTTTACCGTCGTCCGTCTGTAAATTGATCGGTTTTCTACCTTTGGCTCGCTTCAAGATCTTGGCGAAGGCTTCCGTCACGGCTTTCCCCGTCTTGTTTTTGACCGGTTCCACCCACGCATACTTGGAAAGAGCATCCACGACCGTCAGCAGGTACCTGTACCCTTTGTTTTCTCTCGCGATGTTTTGCACCTCGATCAGGTCGGCCACCCATTGCTCGTCGATGCCGAACACCAACACGGGTAAGGTGGGGTAACGTCTCCTTCTGGGTTTGTGTAACGTGTACGCGAGTTCCGTTTCCAAGAGTTTCTTGACTTGAGTCGGGTCGAGTCGGTGGGCTCTGGCAAACCGATGCACGCCTCCCAAACTGCCAGGTTTGGAAGGATCGACGTAGTTCTGCAATGCTCGTTTCATGTCGCCAGAATGGTGGTCAGTCGTACCGTGCAATCCCGTACCAGGTCGTCGCGTTGCGTCAACAGACAATTAAACCAATCGAAAGCGTGGGGTTGGTACCTCAACCACATTATGTAGACGGCGAAACGAAAGGGTTTGTTTTGTACGTCGGCCTCGTCGAAAACATGCAAGGGATCGTGGACGGGATCAGGATCTAAGGGAACCGTGATCCCTCGCCCATATTTGAGATAGACGCGTAGACACACGTCTTTCACCCAACACCAGTACGCTTCGCTATTCATGACTCAAATGAAGACAACAGGGTAAAAGGCACCCTTGATGTAGCAACACCCTACGTCGCTACAACACGATCTAAATTCTCTTAATTCCTTATCGTAGAAGTTCATGTCTCTGGCTTCTAAAGCGTCCCATTCTTCTCTGCAAATGTCGCATCCGTAGTCGCGCACCAGGGTCCTGGTCTTGGCGAACCAGAATTCGCTCGTCTCTCTTTCCGCGTACAACAGTCGGGCGAATCTGTCGCACAGTCGTTTGTAATCGTAGGTGTCCTCCACCTTCAGATCGAAGGGGTTCACTATATCGTCCTCGATCAGATTGCGTGCCGTAGTCAAACAACCGAACAGAGATTCCAGGGCGTGCACGGCAGAGAACGACAGAGCGACCTCGTCGCCGGTGATGATGGCGGCGTCACCTTCCAAATCGGGCTTGTCACAGATCACGAATTTGTTTTGCGCGTGATGATACTCGAACCACCTGTGCTGGAACAAGTACACGTCGTACATACCTTTGTCGAACGCCCAATGTTTGTCGAACCAGTCTGGGTTCTGGAGATGTAAGCGTTCCTCGGTCAGTTCGTACTCGCTGAACGGGATGTGACAAATGTCGAAAAAGAAGGCGGTCGTGTGGTCGTCCGGTTTCACATCGTCCAGTGTGGAGAAGGTGGCGATTTTGGCGTAAAGGTCCGGATCGTTCACGAGTCCTTCGACTTTGGTGTTGTTGGTGTAGAAGCGAAAGGTGTCGAAAACCATAGTTTAAACTTTTCAAAGGTGTCGCACTCGGCAGGCACAAAAAGTGTCATTTCGAAAAGTGGGTGCAGGGACCTCACGACCTACAGGACGAACGGGATTTGGAATTCAGAAAATCGAAATTCAAGACGAAGCGGGACCGTCTAAAATTGTACATGCATCTGAGACATCTCTCTAGACCCTACACGTCAAAACGCCGTCACATAAAGACTCACGTCCTTTCTCGCATTGCTTCGCAGAATTCGACCCAGACGCCTTCCTAGCCTCGATTCCTCTGACGTGCCCCATACACGACCGAACCCCGTTGCTGCGCAAGCAAGCCAAGAACGGATGGGAGTACTACATGTGCGGCGTGGGTAAAGACGACGACGACAGAGATTTGTGTTACGTGTGTATGGGTGTGGAAGAAGGGCCCCAGTATTTTCGAAAGTTCCGCGACACCCTGAACGAGTACTACTCCAGAAACCAGAAAGATCTAAAGTGTCATTGTGGATGTTCCGTCTTGTTGTGCATGTCCAAGTCGGAAAAGAACCCGGGGAGACTCTACTTCAAGTGTCGTAATTCCTTCAAGTGCGAGTTCTTCCAGTGGGCGGACAAGTTACCCAAGGGGTTTAGCAAAGCGACTCACGAGGGTCCTCATCCTTACAGACGCTGAGGTGTGCATGGTTTTGGACTTGGAAGGCTTTCGCCTAGAAGACAACTTTGCGGTGAGGGAACTGGGTTATCACGCGTGGAATGGGGAATACGGACGAGTGGCCTTTTACCCTCCCGTACGTTGGGACGCGTTATTCCCCAAAGACAAGAGGACGGTCTGGTACGTGAAATACAACGTGCACGGACTGACGTTGTCTCCCACGAAAGACGAAAAGGCCCTCCCTCAATTCAAAGTAAAAGACGAACTGTTGGAACTTTACTCGCGTCACAGGTTTCGCGGGTGTGACGTGGTGGCTTACAAGGGTGGTCACGTGGAAAGAGACTTGTTAAACGAACTGAACATTCCCAGTTTAAATTTAGAAGACTACGGTTGTCCGAAATTCGAACGAGTGTTAGAAACGATCGTAGAACCCTTACCCGATTGCGGTTTTCATTTTAATTGTACTAGGGCACATTGTAGCATGGTAGAATGTCACGCGTTTTGGTTATGGATGAAGACACACACTTGTAAATAACCGTTTTTTATTGCATTAAAAGCATTTCAAACGTATAATCACAGAATATGGACAACTTCTTCTTTTCGCCGCACATCTAACACATTCTACAAATAACAATCCCTCGTAGTATCTGAAAACAAAACAATTACAGGGTTTCACACCAGTGAAAGATTTTCCACACGTACCACATGTCGATTCTAAAAGTCATCTCAAACAGTTGGCAATGGCAAGGGGGTATTACGAGTGGGATACAACGTAACTTTGTAACGTTTACAATCTTTACAAAATAAATGAAGGGGTAATCGACTAAAGTAATGTCTTAACCATTCAGAGAAACACTTTATTTACATCTCAAATCAAAGGGTACGAGCACATCCCAATCGAGTCTGTAATACCAGGGTAAATTTTTTTACAAAAAAACTTTAATGTCGATTTCTCTTTCACAGATCAAACAATACATCCAAGTGGGATACAAACAAATCTTGTAACGTTTACAATCTTTACAAAATAAACGAAGGGGTAATGGACTAAAGTACTGTCTTAACCATTCAGAGGCGTATACCCTAGGAAAAAAGAAAAAACACTTTATTTACATCTCAAATGACGTTCGTGTTACAATCACAACAATAAAAACTCTCGCCAAGAAAGTTCATGAAAACAGTATCATATTCGCAGTTTGGACACCAGAACATCAACCCATACATGAAAACGTTAGATCGACACATTCTGAAAAAAAAGTACAATAACACTTTTTATTTACGGTGAAGTGTGGGTAAAAAGTGGGTCGAGCAACAGCAAGACAACCTAGGAAAAAAACACTTTATTTACATCTCAAATGACGTTCACGAAAAATTCAATCTATGTATACAGCAAAAAAAAAGAAAAAAGATGGTCTAAATTCAAAACTGGATTCGATCGAACAAGTACAGTAAGTGTCCTACAGGTATCGAGCAACCGCAAGACAGCCTAGGAAAAAAGAAAAACACTCTATTTACATCTCAAATGACGTTCGCGTTACAATCACAACAATAAAAAATCTCGCCAAGAAAGTTCATGAAAACACTATAATATTCGCAGTTTGGACACCAGAACATCAAGCCGTAAGCGAAAACATTAGATCGACACATTCTGAAAAAAAAAAGTACAATAAAAGCACGTAGATTAGACGGCTGGTTCTGAAAAAATCAACGGGAAAAATTAAACACTTGTCTACAGAATCTGAGAGTGTATCCCACGTGGGAAAAAGTCAATTTGTGTCTACGGAAACGTGGTGTCCTAATAGATCTAATACAGTCGAGTAAACGACGGTCTCTGTATACATAACGGGATTCGATCATCCATGCTGGAAAAAATATCAAAAAGTCATAATCGTGTCGATCTTTCTCGACATGAAACAGCAAGACGCTAGACCACGGATGCCATTCTGAAAACGACCAGGGCCCCTCTGTTCGACTTTTGGCAATTATACAACAAAATAAAAAATAGTGTAGTTCTAAGGAAACCCTTAGCCAGCGCAAGTATGTAATTTACAAACGTACGTTCAAAGTGAATCCCTCTTAGGTTCCGGATTCAGGTAATGAACCATGTCATTGATCTTCTGCCATCCCATCTCGTTCCTCTCTCTGATCTTTTGAGCGTACTGTAACAACAACAAACACGAGGATTAAAAAACGGTAAACGACAACAACAACAACAAGAGGACACTTACTGACCACTTACTACGTATCGTCGGATCATTTCTAACAGCTCGTCAGGGAGAATGAATAAATAATAACGAAAAAACAACGCTTCCCTCTGCTCTGCTGTTAAGTTGCTTCTCTTTCCCCTTACTTCTTTACCGGAGGTCTTTTGATTTTCCATTTCAATGAAACTACGAACTACGTTCAACTCGACCAGCGTACAAGTTTGAATTTGCCCACGTTCGCGCCTTTTATACTTTTTGGACGGATCGAAATGCACCAATCACCGACGACGGATCGAAAGGCACCAATCGGTGACAAGGTTAGACATGGAATGGGGGGGGGGGGGTAGGGGGTATTTGTAGTCAAACAATGGAGACAAGCACGATCCTTCGCTCGTCGCCATGTTGAACGATGAACAACAACAACAAGTGGGTGGCGGTCCGCCATTGCTGGATTTTCAGCTACGTCCCGTGGGACCGCGCAGGAACTGGCGCCAAGTCCTCGACCGCGAAGTGACCGAAGCCCTACGACGAACCATTCGTCACCAGATCGCCTCGGACTCCACCTTGCAGCCCCATTCCACTCTACACTTCACGCTGCAGTCGGAAGCTTTCACCCACGCGTTCCAGTCCACATCTTTCACCGTGGAGGAGTTTGAGGATGGCAGTGATCGATTGGATACTTATCTCCAATCCCTCTCGGCTAAACTCAACTCCAACCAACAGTTCGAGGCCGACGACTCCCTTTACCATGGAGACCACCTTCATCCGTACGCCAGGTCATGGGAGTGGTAGTAACAAGAAACATAGTCCTGGGCGAAAAGCCATCGACAAACTGTTGCAAGACAAAAAGTCCATCGTCACCATCAAAAACGAGGACGAGTTATGCTGTGCCCGGGCCATCGTCACCATGCGTGCCTACGCCGACGAGGGGAATGCGGGCAACGACTACAAGAACTTGAGACAAGGCCGTCCCATCCAGACACGTTTGGCTAAGGACTTACACGGACTGGCCGGTGTACCCGAAGGCCCTTGCGGTATTGCCGAACTCCAAAAGTTTCAAGCGGTTCTTACCGGATACCAGATCAAGGTCATGTCCGTGGACAAACCCCATTGCATCGTCTTTGCGGGACCACCTGCCCCCAAACAGATTCTCCTCCTCAAGGTCGACCACCACTACCACGGTTGCAACTCTTTCAGCGGGTTCCTGTCGCGCTCGTATTACTGCCACGACTGCGATCGAGGCTACTATTGTATATACGCATTGCGCACCTAGATTGTAGGGCGCAGGCGCAAGGAGGCCAGGCGAGGGCGGACGCCATGATGTAGTAAAAGTTTTTTGTTTTCTCACTCAACGTCTTGTCTTGTCTCTCGACAATACCATATTTTGGCGACGAGGATGGCGGAGATCACGTCTATTCCACCCTTCGATGCCTTCGATCAAGCCGGTAGCGTGGGTCCGCGATGGACCAGATGGAAACAACGGCTACAGTATTACATTGATGCTCGTGGAATTACAGTCGACAACCGCAAAAGAGCTTTACTTCTTCATCTTGCCGGACCAGCCGTCCAAGATATCTTCGCTACACTTTCTGACACGGGCACTACTTACGCCGACGCAGTTGCCGCACTGGAAACCTATTTTTTCCCCCAGAAGAACCTACAGTTCGAGCGGCACTCATTTCGACAGGCACATCAAGCTGCCAGCGAACCTGTGGATCAATACGTCACACGTCTGCGCCGTCTGGGCGAAAACTGTGAATTCGACAAGTATTCTCTCGACGAAGCCATCAAGGACCAGTTGATTGAACACTGTTCGTCCACTATACTCCGTAGACGCCTCTTGCGTGAGAAATCCTCAGCTACACTGAGTTCTTTGTTGGACATCGCTCGATCGATGGAGTCAGCGAACTTTCAAGCTGCGAACATTGAAGAAACTTCGCCCCAGGACCACTCCGCACACGCTCACCACGTTACGATGCCGGCGGACGAAGATGAACGAGCAAATTTTACCTCTGACCGGCGACGACAGTGCACCCACTGTGGACAGGCAGCTGACCACAAACCTCGAACACCCAAGTGCCCAGCGTTTCGTAAGACCTGTTCGCAATGTGGAATTCTACATCACTTTGGTCGGGTTTGCCTCAAGAGAACACCAGCCTCTAGACACCCAGCACCGCGGGACGCCAACTCAAACATCCAGTACACATCCCTTGACAGTGAAAATCAGCATGACGCTTTTCAACTCAGCTCTAGTCAAGCAAAGGCGGCGGCGCCTTAACTCAGAAGCACCCTGACGGATCTATACGCCCTGTGGCATTTGCAAGCCGTAGCCTTTCCCCCGTAGAGCAGCGCTACAGCCAAACGGAAAGAGAAGCCTTGTCGGGAGTCTGGGCGTGCGAAAGATTCCATTTTTACATTCACGGCAGCCAGTTCGACTTGGTTGGTGATCACAAACCTTTGGAAGTTCTCCTAAATGGTCGTGGTAACCCATCCCCTAGAATTGAACGTTGGCGATTACGACTTCAGCATTACAACCCACGAATCGTTTACCAACCCGGCATCCTAAACGCTGTTGACATCCTGTCACGCAAACCACTCCAGACTGAGACGTCCAGAGACCCGGTAGAGGACTACGTCAACTCTCTTATCGTGGATTCTCTCCCTTCTGCAGTCACCCTCCAACAACTACTAGTGGCATCAGAATCTGATCCTACATTGAACACTGTCAAAGATTGCCTTGACACTGGCAACTGGTCAGCTGCACCACAACCCTTCCAAGTTCTAAGAGAAGAACTTTCTCAGAAACGAGGCCTTGTTTTGAGAGACAACCGCATTGTCATTCCACATGCAATGCGCCCCCGCATTCTTGAACTTGCACACGAAGGGCACCAAGGTATCACCAAAGTTAAGCAGCACCTGAGGCAAAGAGTTTGGTGGCCTGGTATGAATTTAGAGGCAGAGAGATATGTACGTGAATGCCTTGGTTGCCAAATCGTGGGCCCAAGGCCCCCCCCAGAGCCCCTGAGGATGACTGACCCGCCACGACAAGTTTGGCACACAATTCATGTTGACTACTGTGGCCCGTTCCCAACAGGTGAATACCTCTTTGTTGCAGTTGATGAAACTTCAAAGTATCCTGAGGTTCATGTTACACACTCAAGTTCAGCAGCCACAGCTATTACTCATCTCAATCAAATGTTCGCAACACATGGCATTCCTGAGGTTATTACGTCTGACAACGTCCCCTTCGGATCTGGCGAGTTTACAGCATGGTGCAAACAAATGGGCATCGAACATCGCAAAATCACGCCTCTTTGGCCAGCTGCCAATGCTCAAGTAGAGCGGTTCAATGAAACCTTGGAGAAAACCATCCGAATTGCTAATGTAGAAAGGAAGAACTGGCGTTCTGAACTGTTTGTTTTCTTACTGAACTACCGAAATACCCCACACTCATCCACGGGTGTGTCACCTGCATCCCTGATGATTAATCGTCACATCCGTACCAAAATCCCATACCTGGATCTTTCTCGCCCTTCAAAGATGCTTCGAACCGCATGTTCCAATGATAATTTTAGAAAGTCGAAGGCAAAGGAGTACATGGACAAACGACACAAGGCAACTCCTTCTGCCATTCAACAGGGGGATCAAGTACTGTTGCTTCAAAAACGCGCCAACAAATTATCTACACGATATGACCCACGGCCTTTTACTGTTGTCAAGAAAAAGGGGGCTAGCGTCGAACTTTCCAGAGGAGAGGCACGATTGTTCCGGAATTTATCCATGGTCAAGAAAGTAATCCCTTCAACCCGGAACACTGAACAGTCCTCAAGACCCGCTCGAGAACTACGAATCCCCAGAAATTTGAGTATTACCGTGCCGGAAACTGGATATTCTCAGAGGCCTTCCCGAGACCGACGTATTCCCAGTTATCTGAACAGTTATGTTTTGGAATAGGACATTTCATAACTTTGCTCATTCAGGCTTTCACAGTTTAACCATAGTTTGTTGTTGTTCTTGTTATCTTACTTTACCCGAAAAGGAGGATATTGTATATACGCATTGCGCACCTAGCTTGTAGGGCGCAGGCGCAAGGAGGCCAGGCGAGGGCGGACGCCATGATGTAGTAAAGGTTTTTGTTTTCTCACTCAACGTCTTGTCTTGTCTCTCGACAATACCATAGCTACAACGTGGAAGACATCGACCATCATCCCTGCAAAGGCAAATGGTGCCGTTCTTGCGAGAAGACCAAGTGCCCGGACTTTACCTCGGCCAAAGCTGATCTTCCACCCGGTACGTTCCCTCAACCATCTCTTTCCTGCCACCTATGCCATCGTCGTTTCTTTGGACAGACCTGCTTCTCTTCTCATCTGAAAGAAACCAAGAAAAAGTGCCTTTCCTGTTGCAAGACCTACGACGCTGCCTCCAAAGAAAAGAAACGTGGACAACCGCGGCGTAAACACAAGTGCGGGTGGGACAAGTGCCCTTTCTGCGAAAAAGAGGTGGAGCTGGCATCCCACAAATGCTACATCCAACCCTTGGACCCTGAGGAGGACGAGCCCAAATTGATGAAGATACCATTGGCCGAAGTGGTTACGCGCGCCATCTTGGAGATGGACGAGGACGGTCAAGCGTGGGTGGAAAAACCGCGACCCCTCTTCGTGTACGCGGACTACGAAGCCGTCACCGACGCAGACGGTGTTCAGACACCCATCCTGGTCTGTGTAGAGCCCGAAGACGAAGACGACACGCTCTCCTTCTACGGTCCATCATGCACCGCGGACTTGATGGAATACCTGGACGGGTTGACGATTGACGAATACGGGGACACGCGCAAGGTCATCTGCGTCTTCCATAATTTCAAAGGGGAACGATGGCATGTTCGTTTTGAAGTACTTGTACGACACCCATCGCACCGTGGAAAACCAGATCAACATCGGGACCAAAGTGCTCTCCCTCTCCACGGGTGACATCAAGTTCGTGGACTCGCTCTGCTTTCTGCCGTTCCCGCTGTCAGCCTTTCCCGACACCTTCGGCATCACCGAACAGTGTAAGGTTTCCTCCCGCATCTCTTCAACACCGCCGACCATCAAGATTACGAAGGACCGATGCCCCCCGCAGACACCTACGACCCAGAAGGCATGTCTGCCAAAGTAAAAGCTGCGTTCGAGACGTGGTACGCCGCCAAGGTCGCCAACGACTACCACTTCGTCCTAAAAACGGAGATGGAAGCGTACTGCGTCTCGGACGTAAAACTACTGAAAGTAGCCTTCCGAAAGTTTCAGGGAGACTTTGAAGACAAGGCCGAGTTCAATCCGATGGAAAAATGCATCACCATCGCCTCCGCATGCAATCGTTACTGGCGAAAGAAACAGCTTACCGACAACACCATCGCGGTAGAACCTCCTAGCGGTTGGCACGGTGCGACCTCCAACCAGTCTGTCAAGGCTCTCAAATGGTTGACGTGGCACGAACACAGGTTGCGAGTGAATGCTTCGCCGTCCTGCGAACACCAAGGGGACCGCATACGACACGCCCACAAAGGTGGTGAAAAACGGTTGTTCACTAAGGCCCGTTCATACTTGGTCGACGGCTTCGACGCTCTCACCATCACGGTGTACGAATTTCACGGGTGTTTGTGGCACGGGTGTATCACTTGTTTTCCGAGTCGTCATCAACAAAGCAATGTGAGCGATCGAACCTTTGACGAGCTGCGCGAGGCCACCAAGGTTAAAGAGAACAATCTGTCAAACGAAGGGTACAACCTGGTCATCGTATGGGAATGCGAGTGGGACAAGATGGTGAAGACGGACACGGCCCTACAAACCTTCCTGTCCACCATCCAAGTAGAAGAACCCCTCCAACCGCGGGACGCGTTCTTCGGTGGCCGAACCAATGCCGTCAGCCTTCACTCGTGCGTGGACAAGACCCAAGGGGAACGCATCAAGTACGTGGATGTGACCTACCCTTGGGTCAACAAGTACGCCGAGTATCCCGTGGGTCATCCTACCGTCACCACTCACCCTGAGGACCAGAACATAGCGAGCTACCTCGGCATGGCCAAAGTCACTGTGCTCCCGCCGTACGAGCTCTTCCATCCTGTGTTGCCGTACCGTTGCGGCGGAAAGCTGGTCTTTCCCCTCTGCCGTTCGTGCGTAGAAACGGAAATGCCCAAACCGTTCGCGGACCGTTAAGGCGTTTGCTCTCACACGGACGAAGAACGCATGCTCACCGGCACGTGGTGCACACCCGAAATCGTCAAGGCTGTAGAGATGGGGTACACTATCATCACCATCCACGAGGTGTGGCATTTTCCAGCGGAACAACACAAGACGGGGCTCTTTGCCAACTACGTCAACACGTGGTTAAAGGCCAAACAAGAATCGGCGGGATATCCTCGTGGTGTCACCACCCCTCAACAACAGCAAGAGTACGTAGCCGACTACGAGGAGCACGAGGGTATCTCGTTGGACCCAGCCGTCATCACCAAGAACCCAGGCCGAAAAGCCACTGCCAAACTCATGCTGAACTCGTTCTGGGGTAAATTCGGAGAAAACCTAGACAAACCCACCACCGTTGCCATCTCCACACCTGCTGCACTCTTCGAAGCCGTCTCCAACCCGTTGTGGAACATCCGCCAGATCCGCATCTGCACCGACGAAGTGTTGGAAGTAGTTTACACCGACATCGCTTCGAACCAAGTCGACAACGGGAAGACAAACGTCCTCGTAGCCGCCTTCACCACCTGCTGGGCGCGTTTAAAACTCTATTCCTACCTGGAGAAACTCACCACCCAAGTCATCTGCGTCGACACGGACTCTGGTGTACAAGTGGAAACCGGGTCTCGTCGACATTCCCTTGGGCGACTACCTGGGAGACATGACCGACGAGCTGGAAGACCACAGACGACCCGACGACTACATCACAGAGTTAGTGTCAGGTGGCCCTAAAAACTACGGCTTCGTGTCCGACCAGGGTCAAGTCTGCTGCAAGGTGCGAGGGTTCTCCTTAAAATCCGTACGTGGTTCCGCGCAACTCAACTACGAGATACTCAAGCGGAACCTGTTGGAGGAACTCACGGATCCCCAAGGGGATCGCAGAGACGTGGAGGTGACCAACCCCCACTTTTTCACACGGGATCCTGCCACGAAACGTCTCAAAGTATCCCCACGAACCAAACAGTACGGCCTAGTCTTCGACAAGAGGGTAGGTAGGTAGGGTGGTCGACTTTGAAACCTTCACGTCCTACCCGTACGGCTACAAGCACGACTTGGACGAGCACGACGTGGAGATGGCAGAGCTCCTTTGCAATTTGTAAATATTGTAAATATCGTTGCGTTTCATTTGTAAATAGTTCCGGCGACAACGAGTCGGGGTGGCACCCCGATGATACCCTTTTCCGGTCTTTTCGTTAGGTCAGGGATCCCAACACGAGTCGTGGGTAACCAATCCCCGAGGAGTGCCCCATCTAGCGAAAGGACTGGAAAATAATACGCTCCCTTAAGGAGCGGGGGACCGGAAAGCCATTACGTCATCTCGTTGCTGATTGGTTCCGCCGTATCGAGGCCGTGACGTCATCTCGTCGCTGATTGGTCCGTTCCACCTCGACATTCTTCCTTTTTACAACATGGCCCCGTTACAGTCAGGACCTCTGTGCTCCACGCCGACCACGCGTATACCCAGTGACGTCATCCCATTATCGATTTTTATCGATTACGGCTCGCCCTGGAAATCCGTGAGACGGGTCCAGATCCTCTGTCGAGGGCTGGGGCGCAGTTTTCCACTCATGGGCAACGCTATCTTGGAACTACGACCGCTAAAAAAAGAATTGCTCATGGGTAATTTTGTGAGACGCTTTCTGATTGGTCGAGACGTGTCACGTGTGCTGTATGCTGCTCTGTGATTGGTTACAGGTCAAACCGGCCACCTATACTATTATCTGAAATAGAAAATAATTAAAACCGTCAACTCCAACTGCAGAATTTTTTCTGAGAATGACCATAAAAAATTAAGAAATGCTGCCAGAAGAAAAAAATCGAACCAGAGCCCAGGATCAATGAAACAAAACCAATGCCTAGTCAGCGGTCAACTTTAAAAACACTTTACCTCGATGAGTTCTAAAACTGAGCCCGTGATCTGGTCAGCAGATACTTCGATTTGACAGCCAATTGGCCATAACGTGGATGTCCAATACCAAAGATGTAAGCTGATAAGGCTGAAACTTCACCCCTTCCCCTCCGCAGGCGCGGCATACATGATGCGGTAGTCGTTTAGCAACCCCCGCGCCTCACTTGCAACATAGTGCCGGCTCTGGCATCCCCTTTTTGCGCTGGTAGTTGTGCTGCGTGCAGTACACCCCCACGCACGGTTATCCACGCGTTTGCTTCCGGTGCCTGATCAGCCGTGCACACCTGTTCGCCATGTTATATGACGCGGGCGCAGATCTTTCCAATTGCTGACTCTTTACTGCCAAGTAGTGAAAGAACAGTCAGACAGATCACCGGTATCATTGCGAGGTTTGCCGGTGTTTGTGTGACTCCTCTTTCACTACTAACATTGTTCTGATTGGTGTTTTTCAATTCCAGATGTTTTCTCATTTTTGTTCCAGGAATAAAATGATTATCTGAATTATATTTTTGTTGGAATGAGCCGATTTTAAGTGTGCTCCTGCGATCATACTATGCGAAAAGCTTAATGAGCACAACAATAGCTGCAACGGGAAGAACAATACAGATTTTTTTTAAGTTTTTTATTTGGACTGTACCATTTGTATTGTATTTGCCACTTTCACATCTTGCATAATTAGCGGAGCTGCAGCGGCCCGAAAAGCCGTAAAGCGGAGCCCCATAACCATAGGAGAAGGACAATCGTGCATGCATAGAAATAGTAGAACCATGCATTCAATTTTTCGTGGTCGACATGGCCAGTGGCATGGATCGCGGGCGCGTGCGCCCTACGACGACGGTCAGCAAAAAATAACATCGACCTTCAGGAGGTCATCTTCGGATGTTGCATAACGAACACTTACGACGATTGTACGATGGGACCTGATGTTGGAAAGGAATTTTAATCATTAACCAGAATATGCTGTCCAGTCTCGTTTGCTGTGTGAAAATGGCGGTAAAGTTCGATTTCCCTATTTCGGAAAATTATGTCCCCGGGTTCCACCAGTTGTAAACAAGAAGAATTTCTGCAGGCGGATGCGCAACATTTAACGTAACCACATGTTGATAGATCCGCTGATTCTCAAAACTGAGGAACAGTGAAAAAGATTGCAACTGCAGTGTTTTGTAAAGCCGACATAACGACAAGGTCACGCAAATGCAAAAAAGTCCTTACACTTATGTTTTATGTCACCAGTGTGAACACCACAACATAACGACAAAGTAGGAACATAATGACATAAAGCTACACGAACATAACTACAAAAGGAAAAGATTGATCTTTTCCTTATGTTGTTATGTCGCTAGTGTGAACCAGGCTTAAGATTGAAATTTACTGAAAGAGAACATCTTAGGGGCGGACCATTTGATTTTTGAGGGGGGGTGGGGAGATGGGGCTGGGTGAATTTTGTCACACTTTTTTGTTCCCTGAGGAAGGTTTGTCTTGCAAACCGAAATATCGGGTTAGCTTTCGCCGTCAGGATCAGCTAGTCTGTCATTTATAGTTTGATTTGTGAATAATTTACTGATCCAGGTTTACAAGTGATCCGGGACTTCTCATCGGTCTTTTGCTGTGGTCTTGCAGATACATTTATTGAAAAAAAAAATATCCTGCAAGCACACTTGAAGAAAACAAAAATTGCACACGACCTTTGTCCAAAAAAATCCCGCACGTTTAGTGAGCAGAAAAGAAAAATCCTGTTACATGGAGAAAAAATATCATGCACACACATGGACCGATTAAAAATTTCCTGTGCATGAAAGGGTTTGAAAAAAATTCGCCCCTGTACCAAATCATCAATCCCCCCTCCCCCACTCCCCCCCAAGAAGTCAAACGGTCCATCCTTAGTTCTTCTGAAGTTCTTATGCTCGCGGATTATTTGCTAACCTCTGCTAACCTTAACCTTAGCCTTGTTAACCTTGCTAACCTCTGTTTGAGAATGAAACAAACACAATGTGATATAGAATGAGACATTTGCCAGAAGGTATCATTGCAGTATTCCAGAGATTTCAAACGTTGGATGCTAGTAACGCAACAATATAGATCTAGGCAATGGAGGTGCAGTACGTAACGGCTGGAATACAGCTCTTGATGATTTTAGACAACCGTAGCTTAGAAAAGACTGGGATCTTAAAACTCCGTTAATGTGAGAAAGAGTATAGAGTATCGTACACGCTAACCAGAAGCTTGCGATAAACAAAAGGTCACTGTTAGAGAAATCAACTGATCCGGCTGACTTAATTTACAAGATCACATTTTAAAAGCTACAAAAGATCTGGAAGCAGAAAACGAGCCAATAAATATAACTAAATGCCACAAAGCTAGCAAACACGACGGCATAAACATACTATTAAACGGCTCTTAAAATAGCATGAAATCATCCATTGCTCTCAGTGAAGGCTAAAATCGACAAACGGAAGTCGTGTTTGGCCTGTCACTTTTTCACACAACATAATAGAGAATCAACCATTACTGAGAGAAATATGCAGGGAACCACCCTTCATTTCTTACAGGAAAGGTAAATCTCTAAAAGACATACTCTCTGAAGGTCACAGACTTGTCACATTACGAGACAGCGGGAGCCGTGATAAGCCTGTCAACTTCTTGCTAACCTCATTGCGATTCTGTCCGAATCAAATATTTCTGAAGCCAATTCCCTTATGATAGCAACGAGCGAGTTATTTAGAAGACGTCTTATCATTGCCTGCTCGTCCGCCATCTTGGACTCCAGAAATAAATTATTGTGTCCAAAACGCGTTACTGAGTGCCATGCCGAACTGCATGTTACCTTGTCAAAACACCAAAATGAAATGATCACCATCAAACTTGACTAATGCAATAACAAAAGTGCAGGTCGTAATGTTCCAATAGCAGAATGTCACAACGCAATAACAAAAAAGCGATTTTCAATAGCAAGATTTCAGAACAAAATGACAAAAGTGCAGGTGTAATGTTCCAATGCAAAATGTCACAATGCAAGAACACAATTGAAAAGAGCAGGTCCCAATAGCAAGATACCAGAACGCAATAGGAAAACAACAGTTTGCAAAAGCAAGATATCAAAACTCAATTACAAAACCACAGGTTCAAATAGCAAAATACCAAGTACTAATTTTGGCGGTAATCACACTTCATAGTGCCGGCTTTTGCATTCCCTTTTTTGTTTGGAAGTTATGCTGCGAGCAATATTCTCCGACACCGTTTGCCGCAGTTCTCTTTCCGATTTCGCACCAACCACACGCAGTTGTTTGCTCCGCTTACCATTTTGTTGCATACATGGTGTTGCTACTGTCTAATTGTACGAACCAGCCAGGGTTCGCTCGCTCGGGGTCAAGCTTTCAAAGGAACACAATGAATGTGGCAGACGAAGCGGCAATTTCTTTGCGACGGTATATAATTTTTAAAAACAACATCGGCCTCCAACAGTGAAATTATCTTCGAAGATCAATCTCTCTCTCTCCCTTTTCATCCTTGCAGCAATTCAGTGACAGTTTGCTTTATCCTTTTCTTCAGAGGAATTAATCAGTTCTGAGCTGATCATCTTTGTTTCAACACACTTAATTTGGAATCAGTCTTGATAAACCGCGAGATCGGTAGACAGCTGTAAACATTAAGCTCGATTTGCTTTGTACAAGTAATGCAAAATTACATCTTGTTTAGCCCCACAATTTTGCATAAGCTTTGTCTTCAGTTTCTCTTGGGACGACTCTAACACCCAGGAAAAAAGGTGTATTATGGGAAGTGGAATTGGTAAATACCTCTTAAAGTATTGGCTTTTTGTTCTCATTTATTGTTCAGATGTGTGGCACAAGACACGCACACAGAGTTTCAAACTGGCAATACCAGTCAGGATTTGGAATCCAACAAAAACAAAATTGGACAGGTGAAATAGTGAAATCTTTGGTAGAACCTTCTAGAATTTTTGTAGTTACTGTCTTCCTATTGGCCAACAGGCTCAAGCTAATTCTGGGAATCACAGCAACTTACAGTTTGCTACTCTACCAGCCGTTTAAAGATACGGATTCACGGTTTTGCGCATGTGCAAGCTATAGCGTAGGCCCATTAGACTCCATTGTTAAAGAACAATCAAATGAACAATCAAACATGCAAATGACTTTTGCGGGGAAATTGCCTTTGAAAATTTCGCACCCATTTGCGAAAACGTGGCAATATAGGTTTTATTTCATATTCGCTTAATATTATGCATTGTTTGTTTTTACCAGTAAAGTACTTTAACAACATAATTTGTCGTAAATAAGCTCACCTGTTACCTTCAGGAAAGTAGAGAATTTTATTAAACAACTGAGTTTTATACTATTTACATTTGGTTTGTGTATCCACTTTTCCTTCTGTTCAACCTTTTTTTCCCCAAAACGCAGTCAAAATTTAGGGTGCGTATTATACACGGCCGTGCTTATACACGGGTAAATACCGTAATCAGTTTCGCAAAGATCCCGAAAAACAAGAGCTCAAAAAAGTTTATGCACTTATGTATGCATGTAAGGCTACCATGAATACATCCTGAAAGAATTATGCAAACGTTTTTCGGAAATGTCAACGGATGTGAAACTCAGTGCTTAACATCGAATTTATTGTTGACCCGTCTAATTTATTCTGGACACAGGCACGAGTTCACAACTCGAAAGCTATTGGTTCATAAACAATAGAGTTGATTAGGCTTGCACATTCGCCGAACCGTGAAACTGTCCCTCCAATCAAATTGCTGGATGGTAAAGACTAGGAAAACACAAATACCTTGAGAAGAAAATATTAATATTCAGGAGCCGGACAACAAAAAGAAATTAATGCAAAAGAACTAGTGCTAGAGTTGAGCTCTTTTATGGGGAAGTGCCAAATGTCATTATTTTCTTTAACACAACATCCAATAAAGCAACTAGATTCGGTTTTTGTGATATAATCAAGCTCTCAGTAAGTGTAGTCGCTGATAACATTCACCTTGAACTTGATTATTCACAAAAAATCGTCCAGTAATGGTTTATAGCTGAGCTCCTGGCAGAACACCATACTCATAGATGCACTCATGCGAGGTCAAAATGACTTGCGGCATGGCTCGCTGTCGTGTACGACATACATGCATACATACATACATCTTTATTTAACAATGCTGGTTAAAAGTGGATTGGCAAGAACGAAGTCCTGATGTGGACCTGCCTAACAACATACGACATGCATCGCTCAATGCAACCCTTGGAATGCAGTCTTGGTTTAACGTCCATAACGGAGAGCCATACTGTAAACTTGCATCTTTATATTAGGCATCCATGTTATTGACAATTGTCAGCTATCAAGAGGTATCTGCTGACCAGTGTCACATGACCAGATTGCAGGCTCACAGTTAGAACTCATTGAGTAATTTTTTAAATTGACCGCTGACCAGGTATTTGTTTTTTTATTAATCACGGGCTCAGGTCCAAATTTTTTTTCTTGGCTTCTGGCAGGATTTTGTAATTTTTCATGCTCATTTTCAGTGGAAATTCTGCAATATGGAGTTGACGTTTTTAATTATTCTTATTTATTTTGGCTGTGAAATATTCTTGAGTAGTTGCACACGCTAGTACTTTTAATGAACACAATTTCACAAATTATTAAGAACCAGCAAAAACCAATAAGGAGCTCCTATCTATATATTAATGCATTTAAAGCTTTACAAAAATTTGGACTATGTAATACTTATGTGCAACTGAACAGCCATGGTTGTAGTAAATAACACTGATTAAACCCAGATTTACTTTCTACAACAACTTTTCTACAACAGTAAATTAATCAAGTCTTTATATTGAAAGTACATCTTCTTCAGTGCTCTTCTTCTTTCATTTGCTCTCTTTGCCTGTTGATTATGTCAATGGTTTCTTTGATGGCTTCCTCCTCTTTGTGTCTTATATATCTGCATGTTTCCCTATCAAAAAATTGATTGAAAAGGTGTTAACATTTTGCATGACAACATATGGGTTTATTGTTAGCTGCCCTTGGGATGCCTGTTCTCTGCTCATCTCCCTCCCCCCTTAAACCTCCCCAGCTCCAAACTGTTCAAAACAGACATTACATAAAGTCCACTCAAGCATCCCTAGCTTCTCAACAGACTCTTTCAGGATAACTTCCAATACCAGTGAAACCTCCCCATCAACCCAGGGTTGTCAGTAGGTTTTTGAGTAGCAGGTTCCATCCAAAAAGTAGGGGGCCATTTCCATATTATTTCTCCAATATCAAGCTCAGAACTGACCTACTAACATTCAGAGTAGCCAGCACAGTATTCGGAATAGCAGGTGAAATGTGCCAGTTGCCAGCTTATTTTGACAGCCCTGTCAACCTTCCAGTTGCTGTCCAAAAATCGCTGCTGCAGTCCATGAACCATTCCACCATCGCTTTAAAATCAAGTGGGCTCCTCATTCTCCCCCTCTGGGGGAACCCTTGTTGTTCTAAATAAGTTTTCCTGTCCTATCATTCTTTTTTGTGCATGTTTTCAGTCATAGTTGAGCACTTTTATAATAGGTCAGTTCCAGAAAAAATTTAAGATCATTCCACAGAAACAGAACCAACAAGGAATTAAATTTTGAAATAAAAATAAGGGGTCCTCGTGCACAGCACCTTGTTTATACCTAGCAATTCCTTTTGCAATTTTATGATTTTACTCACTTTTGGCTTGTAAAAAACACATTTTTTTATTATTGTTTCTTTTTCAACACTGGGAATGAATCTATATTTATTTATTGCTCAGTTCAAACAAAGAAAAAAGATAGGTTACCACACTTGTTTTTGACAAATTGACAATTTACTTCTCTGGTGTACTCCAGACAATGAAAAAGCCACCATGTTTAAATTCATGCGCATTGATCAAGCATGAAATTATGCAGAGTGAGGATGTGCAATGCATAACTAGGAAATCAACCTCAAGTGAATAACCTCAAAGTGCCCTTATTGGCTGATAACATGACTAAATAACAATTATTCCATGAGCCCGCGTTGGATATGAAGTGATAAAATAACCAACGAGCGCGTAGCGCGAGTTGGTTATAGACACTTCATATCCAACAAGGGCAAATGGAATAATTGTTTTAGTAAATTCTCAAACCATATCTCTTGAAGTTTTGTGGGAGACAGCTCCTGAAACCTGCCAGTGTCGGCCATTATAGGGCTGAAGTTAAAAACTTCGTGCGGAAAATTTTTAAACTTGGCGCACTATTTTCCATATGACGTAAAACTCCGAATATTGGCTCATAGTCGGAGTTTTTAAGCCAATCAAAAAGCTAGAAATGCAATAGTCGGAGCTGAGAATATACTAAATGGGGGTAGCCCACTACCTCTTGGAACGAGGCATGTGCATGTCACCGCTTTAGCAATGACCCCAACCCTAGAAAACAATGATAGACGGTAAATTTTCAGCTCAGTGAATAAATGATAAAGATGGAATGATCTTTAGTGACATGTGGGACACGATTTTAACCCATGACCTCCCAGAAAACCGGTCAGGCGCTCTAACCAACTGAGCTACGAGAACAGCTCAGTATGTTGCCCTATTTCAGAACACTTTTTGCATAAACCGGAATACCTCACCTCAAAACAACGCAAACAAGCTGAAATGCACCCACAAGTTAGCTTCCACTTCTGGTAAGTAGGTTGCAAAGTTTTGTCGCGTGAAGCTTTTTGGAAAGAGTTTGTCGAGTTAGATGCCCTATTTCCGGACAGGGTGCCCTATTTCCGGACGATCGTTACGAGATAAATACTCCACTTTTCTTGGGAACATTCTGCTCCCTCATGGCAAAATATATCTTATAAAAGTTAAATAAAGAAACATTCATTTAAAAGATTACTTTTTGTCTGAAATTGAAAGCTTTTTTCGATTATTTAGCAGAGAAGTCAACAATGTTTTGAAGCCACTCAAGCGGACATATTTGATTTGTATCACGGTAAGACGAGGAAGACTGGCGACTGATTTATTGGATACTGGACTGGACTTGGAAAACAACACACAAGCATTTTTTTTCCAATTTACAAAAGGGAGTTATAAAAGGGTTTGTCTTTCAACAACTCTTTGATAAGATTGCATTTAAAACAGAAACTAGTTTGCTATTGTTAGGTGTCCGAAAATAGGGGCACCTTACCAAAAATGCAAATAAACTCTTTTGTACGAAGGTACGAAACTGAAAATGGAAAATTCTCATATGCTAGCCTGCAGTGCAGGCATTATTTGGGAGCGGAACGCTAGACGCTAGGTAACAAATCATGTTTTCGTTGCCGCCATCTTGGACGCTTGACCAGTAGAGGATCGATGCAGAGGTTAGGTGGGGGTGGGGCTTAACCATTCTCGTCCCCAGAGCCGCTTGTCCCTCTTAGCCAGCTGGGCCTGTGCACGAGAAACAAGTGGCTCTGGGGACACACGATTTGATTCGCTGAAATCAAACAAAGGGAGTCCAATCACATAAGCCGTTTTAAAAGGGCTAAAGATAAAGAATTTTAAAACGGCTTATGTGATTGGACTCCCTTTGTTTGATTTCAGCGAATAAAATCATGTGTCCCCAGAGCCCCTTGTTCCTCGTGTACAGGCCCAGCCGGCTAAGAGGGACAAGTGGTTCTGGGGACGAGAATGGGGCTTAACACCTTCTTCCTTCAATCTCGTCCCCATAGCCCTTTTCGTTTCTCTTAGCCGGCAGGGCCTTGGCACGAGAAACGAAGGGCTCTGGGGACATACGATGTTCATAAATATTCGAATTTTCTTTATTGGCTGTTGAGAACAAAGAAATCTTAAACGGAAGTGAAAATGTTCGCCGGCTGCCTTATTACAACACACAACATGTAGAACCATCAATGCTACATACATGAAGTCCGGAAGTCCTAGAATCTCGGACTTGAAATCGTATGTCTCCAGAGCCCTTCGTTTTTCGTGCCAAGGCCCTGCCGGCTAAGAGAAATGAAAAGGGCTATGGGGACGAGAATGCACTCGGTCGATATGTCGGTCGACACTCGGTCGACACTCGGTCGAGTGTCGGTCGAGTATTGGTCAATATGTAGGCCGACTAGAGGTCTATACTGGTACTCGACTGATAATATTATGTTGACCGATATTTTTCATTTGAGCGTCCATTTGTTACCGAAGAAAATTACGGCTGGGTCGCATGGAAACGAGAAAATATTAAAACGGCTGCAAGGATGCAATCTAAATTGTTTATTTTCCAGGGGTTTGATATTTTGTCCAATCGTAAGATCAAACTAAGTACATGTAAGATCTAACGTAGAAAGCTAAGCATTGGCGAGGCTTCTCACAGAAATTTGGGCTCGTGGCTTGTTTCGTCAAAGAGCATCAAGTATATAAAATGTAAAAACAATGATAAAGCTGAATATAAGAGACTATAAGATTTCGGCAATTCTACTCCAACGATTTTCTTGAAACTTGGCTGAGATATGTATTAAGTTAATACACTCTGATTCTAGAAAGTTAACAAAAATGTATTAGCAAAATTTTTTGCTTGGTGCGATTTTTTTAAAAAAAGATGGATCTATGAAAGATTCACTGCCATCACACCAAAGCCGAAAAAGTTGACACAAAGTTTGGCAATGAAGAATTCACTCGGAATAATTTAACAGAGCCACCTTAATGCACAAAAGACCTTATTGCATTTTAAACGCAAATGGATGAATTTGTTCTGATTAATTTTTCTTTTTATTACAGCATGTCGTTTTTAATTTTCGTTTTCATTTTCATTTTCTTTATTAGTATACTACATATACGCTTCTATTGATTTCGACCAAAGTTTTTAAACACGCCGTTTGTTTATCATTACCAACCTTGATTTCCTTTGGTTAAAATGGCAATTCTCTACTTGCACAATACCATAATACACCGCTTCTACCCCTCAAAAAATTTGCATAGGCATTGTTTTAGATTTCCCTTGGGACATCTTCATGTCCCAGGAGAAATTGCAAACAATGATTATGCAAAATTTTGGGGGGTAAAAGAGGTGTATTATGGGATTTGTGCAAGTAGAGAATTAAGAGATAATTACCTTTAATAACACGTCCGCTTTAATGGCCAAATATAACTTCACTTGCCATGGCTATCGAAATTTGTCTAAAGATAAAGTAATGTCAATAAAAGAACACTATTGACAAGCTAAATGTTAATCAACCCGAGTTCACACATAATATAATCAATTGTCAAATTAAGAATTGAGCATTCAAGCACGTACAACAATTAACATTTGGCAAAGGTCTTGGAAAGTCTTATCATTGATATCGACGATTAAATAGAAAAAATATATTTTTAAAATAATCCCAAAATATGCTTCTACAGTTTACTATATATATGATTTTCAAGCGATTGAATATATTCACATTACAAGAGAGAGCCAAGGAAGGCCATCCGTAAGGGTTATTGAGCAGCACTGTCGGCCTGCCTTAGCCGAATACTGCGCGGTATTAAAAAGATACAAGGAAGAAAGGAAACTTCTACTTTTCTTTCCAGTAGACGGTTTCTATGCCGATAAATAATTAATTACGGATAGGACTATTATTTCCCGAGTCCCTTTAAGGTGGCTCACAACGGTTTTGATAATTTTTTAGCACTTTTTTTAAGGGGTAAAATACTACCACTCTTTTTTAGTTGATGCTTTTATAGTGTAATCAAACAAACGCCTAATTATTGGTAAACAAGTAATTGTCATTTCCTTGACTTTAAAAGGTTTCCATAGCAACAGTACAACCAAATAAAAAAATCCTTAATTTTAGATTTAAATGATTATAGCTCTAAAAAAATACGGTGATGCTTTTACTATTGAATTATATTGTAGCATCTGCTGAAAAAGGTGATGGAAACTGTTGCAATCCACCTTAAAATAATTCACGTGTTCCCATTACATTGTCCTTTAGAGTAGAAGTCTACTTTGTTGGATAAAATAATCTCAAACACCGACAAGAAAAAAAATCACACTTCTTTGTTATAATTATGTTTATGTTAACTTGTAAAGAGACTAGTTGTACTTCTTTGAAGAAGGGCAAATAGTATAAATACATAATAAAGATTTCAATGTTATACTTGTCTTGTCTTTTACTTGAAAACTCTTCCCGGCGACGTGTCTACCCAGAAATTGAGCTGGCTGCTATAGTCCGAACTTCTGTACTCAAATAATCGCCAAACTGTACTCAAATAATCGACAAACTTTGCCTCTGACGATTGGAATAAATTAGACCTTTCAAACAGACAAAGCCCATCATTAGCCAGTTTTAAAAGAGTGTTAAGAAATGTAAATAGTTTTTAGTTTAATTTTTATATATTCATATATTTAGTCTTTATTTTTCCTTTTTGTTCTTTGAGGACTCTTTTGTAAATCACTTATCAGTGAAATTGATTTCCTCAATAAAGATTAGTTTTATTATTATTATTAATAATAATAATCCTAATAATTGTTCTAGCAAGCCAAACTTGATAAAACTCGACGTTATCGACGCTTAAAAGTACAATATTGACACAGTAACAGTGGAGTGTCGGGTAATTAACGACCGACATATCGACCAAGACTCGACTGACACTTGGTCGGCCAAGTATCGACCGAGTATCGGTAAGGTATTGGCAGACTATCGGTAAAGTATGGATAAGGTATCGGCCGAGTGTCGACGAGACTAAAACCGTATCGGCCGACACACACATATCTTGTCGGTGTTTGAATTTCCACTTTTCGTGACATTTCATTGAGATTTGGATTCCTTTCCTTGATGCCATTCTTATCCGTCTTATCTGGTTGTAGCAGTCGCTTTGTCCTGGGTTTTTCTCTTGTATTGAATACCTCTTCAATTTCTTGCTTTAGTTGTTTCAGAAAATCTGATGCTCGATGAAATTTTATCAATCGCTGGTAGCATTTGTCGCAAGCCCTACAGACGACAGCGAGATCAAATTATTTCAGTAATGTCGAGTGAACCTTTCCCAGATTTGAAAATTTTGTTATTCTTTAGAAGCCGGAGCTGGAGCTGCTGTCGACTATTTCTCTCGGAGTTTATATATATGATCCACAGGAAATCTCTGAGATCTCGCGAAGGAGCCGTTAAATTCCTGTGGGAAACTGGCGCGTCATTGACAAACTACAACTGATACGTCATTGGTTCTAGCGATAATAATAAGTAACGGGTGATTGGTACATTTTGCAATTATCGCGAGAAGTCTAAACAAAGAGAAAGGAATGTGGTTCGGGTTTAAGCAGCCGTTAGTGGGGAGGAGCACTGCGTGATGACCCTAATAATGGCTGCGAAGGAGGCTACAATGTTGAAGCAACGTGTGTGATAAGTATCATGATAGATGATAAATTTTCAGCTTGGTGAGTTCACTTAGCTCAGTTGGTTAGAGCACCCCACCAGTAATCCGGTAGGTCGTGGGTTCCAATCCTGTTGGGGACAGAATTTTTTCTTTGTCCCACTCTTGGGTCATTAAAGATCATTTCATCTTTATAAATAGAGGTAGTGCTTACAGCAACCAATGAAAATAGAGGTTCCAGAAATGCATTGGCTACCCAACATCCATTGGGTAGTCACTTTCCCAAGACACCTTCCCTTTTATAAATAGGCTGTTAAAAAAACCAGGATCGGACCAGACCAGATCGGATCAGATTGGACCAGACGGAAACATGGATCTGATCCCAAAAATACAGATCACCATGAATTCCTGCCAAAATAGTCACGACAGCTTTCGGTCGTTTTGACCAAGTTAAAATGGCAGAAGAATAAAAAGTGTTTATCTGACTGGTAACAATATGTTGTTAATCCTACATACATTTCAATAATTTCTGTTTCTATTCGGAGAGATCACAGGAGGCACAAATCAAAACAAGACATTGGTACATGGCCGTTGACTTCCTTTGGTCATCTAAATTTATAACTAAGTTTACAAAAATAATGATAAAAAGTGCATTTAAGCAGACACCACAAAATTATTGCATGTGGGGTAACAAAAGCTATAAATGGTTTGAACCCGGTAGTAATAGTCGATCGTGCAGTTTGATCATCCGGGTGAGGTTAGTCCTGAGAAGGACTGTTGTTGGTGACAGTGACTGACTGAGCAGAAGTCATCATCAGAGTCATGTGAAGAGTTGTTTGTCAGTCGAATGTTACAAGTCTGGTTCATGAAAACTGATTGGTCAGTTTAGCCGTGATGTTATTGGCTGTAAGACTCGAGTAGTTGATGTCGTCGGTCGTGATTGGTTGGTTTTGATCTGTCGGTAAAGTTAGGTTGTTCTATTCCGTCTGTTTGTTTTGCCCACGTCGTGAATTAGTCATTTGTGTGGTGCCGGTAGTTGTTGACTTCTGTTGAGAGGACTCTGTTCTAAGTTAGTAAACCAGCTTTCCAAAGTCAGTCGTTGAAAATAGTTAGTGCTGTAGGTCAAACAGTAAGCAGAGTCCAAGTTGATATTGTGGTTCGTAAGTCGATGGTGCTCAGCAATGTGATTGTTGACGTCACAGTTCCTCATCGTAGAAAAAACACAGTCAAGGTAATAGTTTTCATGAGACAAACTGTATTGTGAGTTGCAAACTAGTTGCGCTTGTCTCATCAGTGTCTTGCATGTAATAGTCGTTGATTTGTGTGATGCTGGGTTGTAAAATGATTTGTCAAGTAGTCTGTCGGTATGCGTTGGTTTTCTGTAAACTGTTATTCTAAGAGTGATGTACTCTGATAATGACTTAGAATATGTGACACTCAGATTGTCGAAACGTCAGTCACTGTCACCGACCACAGTCCTTCTCAGGACTACCCTCACCAGGTCGATCAAACTACACGACTGACTGAGACATTCTTGTAGGTGGACTATACATTGGACTTTTTATTTGGTCTAAACATTAAGCAAACGCACTCCAAAATGAGTAACAATCGCGGATGAAGAGGTGTCACATGACTATTTTGGCGGGAATTTATGGCAACCCTCATTATTGGGATTCGATCCGGATTTTCTCAGTTGGATTCCGTCCGGTCCGGTGTGATCCTGGTTTTGTCAATGGCCATACATATGTACCTACCAGCTTCCAATGGAGATTAATGCAAACGAACCAACTGCATATCTACACGATCTTAAAACATGCACTGCGAATGAAAACGGCACAAAATTAATACCCAATGTTTATATAATTATATGCTTCTAATTATTTATTAAATTATGCCGCACACCCACAGGGAGGCCAGACAAGCAGCATGTGTTGGTATGTTCGAAATATAAAGAAATTTATGGCACTACTGAGGCCCTATTAGGGGTTTTAGGGATACAGGATATTTGGGTAAAAATTATAGGGATACGGGATATTTGGGGTAAAAATTAATGGGATACGGTATATTTAAACAACAGATTCAGGGATATCGAACATAAAAGTTGGAGATACAAACCACTGCAATTAACAGGATATGGGATATTTAGGCCAAAAATTAATGGGATACGGGATAGTCAGACCCCTCTAATGGGGCCTCACTATTGAAAGCGTCCTACTATCAAAAACTTATTTCGAGTAATGCTTATTTTTTTGGTTGAAATAACCATGAACTTACCTCAGGTGTTGTATTTTGTCGTTCCTCGGCTGAAAATGACAAATTTGAGCGATTTGGCGGGTTTCGTGTTGACTGTTGCTTCATGTTATTAAACAAAACCCTCCAAATCGCTCAAATTTGTCAACAAAATACAACACCTGAGGTAAGTTCACGTTTATTTCAACCAAAAAATAAGCACTACTCGATATAAGTTTTCGATAGTAGGACGCTTTCAATATTCCCATACATTTCTTTACATTTCGAACATACCGACACAGGCTGCTTGTATGGGGGCCCTGTGACACAGCCAGACTTTGATTCCCAGCACTCCAAATGTTCCTCAGCAGTCGTGAGGTCAATAGACGACTTACGCGAGTATGTTGACACTTACTTGATTTAAGAAAGTATCCAGCACCAACGATCAAACCGCCAATCATGCCATACAAGAGTGATTCACGAGCGCAAGGGGTTCTCTCGATAAACTTTTTAACATTCCAGCTGTACTGAGCGTAATGGTGGCAGAGTAATAAAATGTTAATAACTATCACAGTAACATAATAAAAAGGCACGTATTCTATTCAAAGTTGAGCCAACCGAACGCCAACCTTTTTCTTTTCACCCGAAACCTCCAACAAATCACCCGCCATTTTGATTTTGATTTTGGAATTCCAATGCGATCTCTTGGTCAGCAGTCGTCAACATAAACAATATGGCGATATTTGACAGCAAGATGTTTTTGTTGTATAAACTGTGAAGCATTTTCTCAAAAAACCAGCCATCTACTTTCTAGCTGACTTAAAAAATGGCCGGCTACCCAGTGCTATTAAATGTCTATGACATGGTAAGTAAAGTGACTTGTTTTTCAGAGAAAGAACCCGCAAAAAATGGTAAAAATCCTCAAAACCCAGAATGAACAAAATGGAAACAATATCTGAATAGAGGAGATAAGTTTCTAAAGAAACTGTGGTGCTGCGTCGGTGGGAAGTATAACAATATAATTTGGTTTTATCAGCTGGGTTGATAATGAGAATTGGCCACCGTAAAGAGATTCAATAGCTGACGTTTCGAGCGTTAGCCCTTCGTCGGAGCGAATCGCTCCGACGAAGGGCTAACGCTCGAAACGTCAGCTATTGAATCTCTTTACGGGGAGTTCAGTCGTTTCGATACACGGTCGTTTCGATACACGTCGTTTCGATACACGTCTAAGTTGTTTCGATGCAAATAGGAAGTCGATTCGATACAACCGGTATCAAATGCTGAAAGAGCTTGTTGGTCATGTTAAATGAACATTTTCTGTTTCATAACTGCGATGATCACGATTTTTTGTGTATAATCGCTGAAATTTTAAAGTTATGTGGTTCATTTGGTTGCTATTTTGGACTTGGAATAATTTCAAGAGACTGCTTAATTGAAAATCATCGTTCTAAAACTCGCACTATTTACCGCCGAGGTGAGAAATGTCTGACAACAACGAAACATCATGAATATGAATTCCAATAAAATGGTGAAGGTTTTTGTAACGCTTTGATTGGTGATTGATGAGTTCAAAGTGACTGATTAATAGATCGTTCCGTCGGTGTTTAGACAACTATTGATATTGGGAAGGTCACAAAGCTATTTGTCACATCGCTCGTGATTCTACGAGATTTAATAATAAAACAAGTTTGGAGAGTTTTTTCCTGAAGACATCTAGTTCCAAATTAACTGTATCGAATTCCTATTTGCATCGAAACGACTTTGACGTGTATCGAAACGACGTGTATCGAAACGACCGTGTATCGAAACGACCGTAATCCCTTTACGGTGGCCAATTCACATTATCAACCCAGTTGATAAGACCAAATTATAATGGAAACAATGTCGTCGAGGAGGTCGAGAGTCTTAATGAAACTCATTATGACTTTTAATATTCGAAAAGAATAGCATACGACTTATTATCTTTATATTTTTTTACAGTACTGGGTAAACCAATATACATTTCCCGTTGGTCTTGGAGTCTTCCACTCAGGAGTAGTCGTGCACGGAAGAGGTATATTAAATTAAGTTTAAAAATACGAAATGACAATTCCCTTACCAAAGCTGTTGATATGGCACATACATAGTCCAAATATAGAAATGGTATGGGACAACTAATGTCTAATGTGTGGGTGTTGTATGCCTTTTATATGGGATGTTAGCTCCCAACTATTATCTTAACCAAGTTTGTTCTATTGTCTTTCACTATAGGATTTCTACATATTTCGTAGACTGAACATTTATATGGGGTTGCTACATATTTCGTAAACTTCCATATATTCCCCATAGAATCGCATAGCTCAGAATTCCCGCACTCTGATTGGTTATAGATGTGGGGGTATTTTGTGTGGAATTGCGACTTTGAAAACGAGGCTCTGCTCGATATTGCACCCCCTCACAAGATTGTTTGTTGATCTTGTGGCATCGCAAGTGATGCCATTAATTTGTGTCAATTAATGCAAACCAAAGCCACTGAATTTGATAAAAAGCCAAGGGAAAACATAGCTTTTATCGAAGGCAAGGTATCAACCAGTTTAACTCAGCAGACGCTTATGCAATCTGTCAAGCATAAATACGAAACATCAGCGAAAGTCGAGCGATCCAGAAAGAAACTAAGCATCAAAATGACTGAAATAACCACAAAAATAGTAGTTTACTATAGTTAAAAGCCAAATCTGTGAATCTTTTGTATTGGCTGAAAGGAGCTGCAAGAGTATCGCAGTTAGAAATGTTTTTCATTCAGAGCGGTGATGCCCAAACTGTACGAACACAGACTCGTGAGTAATCTCATGTTTACATGAAAGCTGTATAAATGTCCGCCAAGAAAAAGACTACAACTCTAAGAAAACAGCTTTGTAATTTGTCGAAATAATACTGCCGATAGTTTGACAGTAATACCCTTGCCTTACGATAAACCCAACAAGCTAGAATCCAATGTTTGACATTTTATAATGCGAACCAGCTACAACCTACAGAAACTAGTGGAAAACAAAAGACATTTTCAAAACTTTGTTTCCAATGAAATATTCTAGACGTTCGAAGAATAAATGACTTCTAAACATTACTTACTGCATTGGTCCACACCTCCTTTAAACCTGTACTTGGCGTTGTTCATCTTGAAGCAGAAGATTCAGTGCTTTTCGCTTCGGATGCATACTGCAAGTCTATTTCTTTCAGTGCAACGTCCAAAGGCGAAGAGATAAACAAGTTCAAATGAAGTTGATGATGATTTTGTCTTTTGTTTATAATACAGAAACTTGTAATAGGATCGTTCTGTAAAACACCATGATTTAAAACTTGTGTGAACTGTTAGGAAACGAAGGTTTGTCACCAACGAGAAGCAAATGAAGTTTTTTTTGTGATCAATTTTTAACTTGATTCCGATTCGCTGGCTCCTGACAATTGATTTGACATGGCTTCTCGGCTAGCGTGCGTTTTGCAACATTTACCATAGAATAGTCAGAGGTTTTCTTTGTAATACGATTCAAGGAAAATCCATTACCTGACTCGTGACGTTAAATTCCAGTTGAAAATCCGATATTGCACTCATCGCTTCGTGCGATATTGGTTTTTCGTGAGAAATTTAACGTGGAATTCCCTCCTCAGGTAATGGATTTTCCTATAGTATCTATCAGAGGAATGGCATGCAATACTCCCATACCATTCCCATAATGACCCTGGACCATTCTCTCTGAGATTGCTATGGCCTTTTGTAAAGTTCCATATCATTGCTGTAGCATTCAGCAAAGCTGACATCTCTTATTGGAATACAATGGATACTTTTGAATTCAGTCCCATATCTTTACCATATGATTCAGAAATTACTCTTGAAACTGTAAGCTGAAAGAAATATTGAAGGTGATCAACAAGTAATGGTCTCAACATCATATTCTTCAAACCATCTTTAATTGCATCTAAAATGTCTTGGAAAAAAGAACAAACCAAGAATGATATATTTCTGCTGTTATTTTTCTTGTTGGTCAACACTACAGGATTTACAGAGACAAATTCGCGGAGATTTTGCAGGAGTTTTTGGGGCAAATTTCGGTAAAAAGCAAACAAGAAACATTCCAGAAAAAATACTGCATGATGTCAAATTCAGGGTAAGAAAGAAAACACAAATGTTCATCCAACACAGTTCTGAAGGAAACTGTTCTTGTTTCGCACGGCAAGAAAAACGTCAACCGGTTATCCTCCTTTTTCAACTGCAATTTAGAGCCAAAAACAACAACGCAATAAATTTCTTTTCTGTCCTTGCTGTCTTGTGTTGCTTTGCAGTTTCAAGGCAAGATATTTCGTGATTGAAGGTTGAAATCCATTCTTGCGTCTTTGATCGTGTCCTGCACGTACGAGTAAACATGTGTCTGCATTAGTACAGACAGCAGTTTCCTTTCACACTCCGTATAGTGTCAACGTAAAGTCTTCACATTGTGGCCAGTGCCCAGTTTTTTGGCAACATTAGTCTAAGAATGCCTGGTAGTTTTTGGTACGTTGTTTGCCCATGACTGACGAAATTTAAAGATAAATTTACAAGTTTATGGCAAGTAAACAGTCCCAATATTCAAGATAAGTTTCAAATATGTTGTGCCAACATGTCTTTGGTAGGATTTGCAGCAAATTTCGTGGTATTTTGCGGCTCTGTGACTACACAAAATATCAGAAGCCCTGACACTATGAAAATTTTATTTTCTTTTATGTTAATGCACACTTTGAAATTGATGAAAATGTTATTAGTGCAGAGTGGACTATTGGGATGATGTGTTGTGGGCTGTCGTCTTCTAACCCACTAAGTCGCTACATCGCTAAGTCACGAATGTGTAAACTTTAATGTTTGTTTAGTTAATTAATACCAATTAATTAATTAGTCTTGCGGAGGAGGTGGGGGCTAGTAGGAACCTGTGTGCACTGTACCACTTAAAACACTGGTATCTGCACTAGTGCTCCTTGAACATCAAAAGGTACACGTATATATATTATGTTTCAGAAAACACCATACCCTCCTTGTGGTACTACCTTTACAGTTCCTAGAACAAAGCGATTTGCTCCCAAAGCATGCGCAGAACATTAGTTTGTGTTACTTTACTGCACACTACAAGATGAAAGTTAAAGAACGCAAATACGGACACAAGAACGTCTCATACTCTTCCTTGCTGTAAAACACAACGTGTAAGGCGCATTTGTTTTAATACACTCTGATTTTAGTCGGGGAGGGGGAGTATTTTGACTTGTTTCGGGTATTGACACTTTACCCATATTCAGTATTGTGGTTGTGTATCTTTTGTGTGGAATAACCCAAGCTTGTGTAAAGAGAGTTTTTCTGCAGTTTTGAAAGTAATTTGTTTTTCAGGGTTCAAATAAAGAGAAGCATATTATTTCTATCCGGCGTCTTGTTTATTTCTCCTTTTAATGGACACACGTGCAAACGTTGTTCAAGCTTTCCCCCGATTTTGTCGCAGTACGGTAAACTACTTTGGTATTCTATAGAACAACTTTAAACAACTTTTTCTGGAAGTTTCCAATCAGGTTGCCACAATGGAACACACTAACTTCAAACCATAAATTTTCAGCAGCAATCAGCCAAACCAAAAACTTAACTGGGACCAGGCTGGATAGCTGCTTTCTGGAGATAAGCTGTGTCCATACCCCTTGAATAATCTCTTGAATAATCTCTGAAGCAGGACGAAAGATAATTTTGGAGCAGTAGGGGGACTCTTGTTTCTTGGTCAGTGGTAATCTCCCTTGATTTGCTATGCATGAAATATACTCCTGGAGCACCAATAAAGAATACAAGACATCGAATAGTTCTAAGATAGCATTATCCATTCGTAACTTTGGCTTAGACTTTCCTTCTAAGTTGAAATCAGTTCTTTTGTTCCTCTCAAGCCAGAGGCATTATGTTAAAGATGTTTCAGAGACATTTAGGCCACTGGAATCTTTTTGTGTAGAGTCAATAGAGGTTAATTTGTCTTTGCATGTTTGACATGATCTATAAACATGCAACAGTACAACTGAATCCTTTGGCGTAAACGTTGTAGGCTTACTTGATTTTGGATTACAGTCATTATTGCATCAAAACCACCTTTTTAAAAGACTAATCAGTGAAGATCAAGCTCTCAACTCAAGCAACATGCATGCATGATAATTTGTCGATCACTTTGTGCTTTCGTAAACACTTTTCTCTGAAAGTTGCTTACCTTCTCGTAGATGCGCTGGGACATTTCTTTTTCTTGAATTTTGTGCAGCCATCATTCCTTGCAGTGTAAACAGTAAACAGGCAAACAAAGCTCAAAACTTGCTCTTTAACAGACTGATGAAATGTGTGAAAAATTTGAAAGGACGTGCATTTCAGCATGGGTTTGAAGGGTTCATGTTTATAAATGTATTGGGCAATTAAACGCCATACGTGTTCTGTTGTTGAATCACGCACATGTGTACTTGAATAACAATGTGTGTGTCACATGTGAGAGGAACTGGGATCTATACACAAAAAACGAAGAGGTTGCTAATGCAAATACATGCATTACTCTAATCCATACAAATTTCCAATGTAACCTCTATAAAGCAAAGCAATCATCAATAGCAAGGTTTGAACATTGCCCTTGTTCGAGAACTTAATTGTCTGTGATGGACTAAAGCATTGAACTATTATTTTAATTATGAAGTTTAAAATGTACCTACTACATTGTTCCATGCCTCCTTCAAACCTTTACCTGACGTTGTTGAATGTCCAGGGCTTTTCACTTCAGATGCTGTCTATTTCTTTAAGTGCAATGGCCAAAGAGTTAAACAAGGTCATGATTGTTTCTTTTGCTGATAATACGGATACTTGGAACGTTATGTAAAATACTACCATTCCCTTGTTAAAATGGTTAAAATCTTGTGTGAAGTATTTGAAAGCAAAGGTTTGTCAGGTTCAAATGAAGTTTTGTGATCAATTTTAGCTTAATTCTGATTTGCTGGCTCCTGGCAATTGATTTGAAATGGCTTCTGAAGCTTGTGGTTTGCAACATTTCTCACCGCTGCACAGACATGAAATTTGGTTTTCTTTTATTTCAGAAAAGGCTATACAAGGAAATCGAGGGAAATCCATTATTTGACCTGTGACTTGCACATTAAATTTCACTTGAATAACCCATACTGCACTCATCACTTCACGATTCGTGCAATATTGGTTTTTTCATGTGAAATTTTAATGTGGAATTCCCCATCAGGTAATGAGTTTTTCTGTAGAATTATTTCATGTTTAGTGTGAGTTATGTATTAGTCAATTCGAGAAGCGCCCATTCCCCTCTCACCTAGGCAAACCGGCCCTTGGTTTGGTCAAATTCTGTGCTATGCAGTTTACACGATCAAATGCCCCACTGATTAGGACTTCACAGTGTCCAATTCCCAACTCTTTTCAAATTTTAAAGACAAAATGTTAAATTACAATAAAGAGAAGAAAACATACTTTTGTTTTGTGTATCATAAACATTTGTAGCGGTAGTGGATTAAAGAATCATTTAGCAGGGTTGTCAGTAGCTTTTTTGAGTAGCAGGTTCCATCCAAAAAGTAGGTGTCTATAAAGGTTTATATAGAAACTTGTTGCAGAGCGGCTGGGCACGGTGCACACCGTGTGTTGTTTGGGGAGAGCATGGGAACCTTTAGCTTGAGACTGCAGACAAACACTTCTGAGTGTTTTAATCCATACTTCTGTCATTTCTGTTGTTTCATAATAGTCATTTCAGGTTTTGTTGGTGTCCAGTGCAGATGTGTTCAGTCGTTTTCTCGGCTTGTTTATTGACTTACAACACAAAGTACATGTATTTTCAACAACTGACTTTGGAAAGCTGGTTTACCAACTTAGAACAGAATCTTCTCAACAGAAGTCAACAACTACTGACACTGTAATTCATGACATGGACATAACAAACAGACCAAATAGAACGTCCTAACTTTACTGATGCATCAAAACCAATCGATCATCATCGACATGACAGACATCATAAACTACTAGAGTCTTACAATAACATTGTGGCAAAAGTGACCAATCAGTTTTTACAAACCAGACTAGTCTTGTAACATTCATCTGACAAACAACTGTTCACATGACTCTGAAAATGACTTCCTCTCAGGTTGTCAAAAAACATCAATCACTGTCACTGACAACAGTCCTTCTCAGGACTAGGTACCTCACCCGGACAATCAAACCACACAATTGATTTTTGACTCAAAAGATAAATCAAAACTAATTTAAAGTGAGTTTAGAGTTTTCATAGATGGCTCTAAAGTTATTGGTTCATTTGGTTGTGGTCGTTTGTTTGTTTGGTTGACCAGTAGCTGTACAACAACATACTGCAGCAATGTTTGTTGAACAGCAACCTTGGCAAAATTTCATATCTTAAAGAAAAAATGAAATAAATGGTAAAAAGTAAAATACAGTATAAAATTAAAAATGAGTAAACATGTCATAGTTTATGGACCTTGAGAATTAATACTATAATAACATATTAACTGAAAGTGAGAAATGATCTTTGCAGTGAAGTTCCAATTTAAGGATACTGAACAGGTTCGCGGGTCAAATTCGTTCGCAATTGTGATTTTTATTGTACATAAACTGTGTATATTTTTCTTTCTTTTACAAAAAACAGAAATCCAAAATCTTTTTTCACTCCGGAGTTATTGCGAATTTCCTTTTGTGCGTGACTCATTGCGTCACCCTTTAAAGGTGTCGAGCTGTCAACACTGCTGGATCAAATGCAGGAAATTGGCTTCCAACAGAGGGAAATTTCCTTTGCTCGCGTCGCTAACTTCTGTCGTTGCAGTACAGGTTTGGCAGGAGATTTTGGATGGAGAGAGAAAAGAACAGAAAAAAAGCGAGAAACAAGTCTTTGGGTTCCAAAGGCTGATCGGTGGTACTGTAAAAAGTAACCAGGGAATTTTTGCGAAAGCTATAAATGCTGGCGGAAAGCGACAAATTGTCACAACGACCGAATGAAACACTAAATATTGCTACTAATTCGGATACTTTCCTGGGCTTCCGCAAGCAGAAAAAACAAAAAAAAACTCAAAGAATTCTATTGAACCAGGCGAAGGTTTGGATTCCGGAATGGTGGATTCTAGGCGTTCTTTATCGGACGAATCTGTTGAAATATCGCACGACAGCAGTGACGAATTCATACTATTATAAAGGAACACAAGACTGAAGAGCCGATATGCTAAACAATACAGTACTGCTATCCAATGTCTCTTAACCTAAGAATATTAGAAGGTTCTTCCTGTATGCACTGGTACACGGACAGAAAAGAAGGAAAAGCAATCGTAAACAAATATTTTATAGATGCGTGCTACATACCCTGCTTCACGCATTTCAGAGAGCACGCTTTACCGATCGGCGGTTTGCTCGCGATTTTCGTTCGCCTTTTTTGAAGCCCTTGTCCTCTTTGGTGATCTTTTTCCTCTAACTGGGCCGGAAATTGTTCAGTGTTTTTCCCATCGTGGTCAAAACCCGCAAGAAATTACCACATTATAATTCTGCCTCAGAATTGTTGGCAAAGGATACTTTGATCTTGAAATAATATCTACCACCACTTTCCCCTGAGTTTTGCGAGATTGAACCTGATTGATACATTAAGGCGATAAACCGGAAAACCACTCCCCCGTAGGAGTGCTATGTTTACGAAAATTTCTTTGCTGTATTTCCCAGCAAAATTTTTCGTGAAGTTTGTCATCTTTGAGCGGCTAGATTGCATATGAGAATTCATTGTAGAAGAGTGAAATTTTGCTCAATAGTAGATGAATCCCTCTTCTCCAAAAGTGTGTCGGGCTTTAGCTTATTTGTTTTTCGTTTTGAAGATATAAGTCCAAATGCTGTGTCAATTCGAGAAAAGTATGTGAACAAGCTTTGAATTATAATAACTTTTTTTTGAGAGCTCATCTAACGATTCCCCGACACACTTTTAAAGCCAAACATGTGCTGAGTGGCACGCAGTCATTGCTTACTTCGAAGGGAGAAAATCCGACGCGAGTTTGCAGCACTTATAAGCATTGTTCTATTTGCATTTAACTGACTGCAGCTTCTCTTATATTTAATTTTATCAGTTAAAAACATTTCCACGATATTCTTGGTTCTATAATCTTTAAAATGATGTATAGGTTTAGGCACTTCCCGCAAATTACGTGCGCGTGAGGATCTTTTTCCACAAAGCACCCGCGAACCTGTTCAGTAACGTTAAGTAATTGGAATAAAGAAGCCCGATAAAATTCAGGGCTTCAGCAGGATTCAAACCCATGACGTCCTCAATAGCGGTGCAGTGCTCTAACAACTGAGCTATGAACACACATTGGGAGCGACGTCAATTTATTGAGTTCGTATTTCCCTGAGAGGAGTGAAACAAGTATGTGAAATAATTCATATTTGAACTGCAGATGAAGATGAAAGTGAGAAATGATCTTCGTAGCAAATTTTTAATTTAAGTAATTGGAAATGAAATTGGAGTCATTCTCTGTAAAACCCTGAAGAAGGACGGGCAGGGTTGGATGATTTGGTTGAATTGTCAATTTTCTGTGCCTGGCTATCTTGAAAATACTGCTTAAAATGCTGCCAATTTGTTTCACAGCCATGTTCATGCTTAAGGCAATGGCTCCAGTGGCTGTTGTGTCATCCAGCCGAGTAGGCAGGAACTTTTTTAATTTGTTTTTTGTAATGGAAGACAGGATCTATCACATACACTCATTTATTTCAGGATGGTACACATACCATGAGTATTATGAGTGCAAGCCAGCTTAAACTGGTAACATTAGACGTCTTATGTGAGCATATTATGCTCAGTGGACTCACTTTCACATATTTTGTTCAAATTAAGCCTCTCCAACTTTATATTATTTGAATCCCATAGAGTATGCATTTGGTGGTCATCCAAACAACTGGTCAGGTATATTTGAAATGAGCCCAAAATCTGTGGAAGTATTAGGAGATGATTTTACATTCAGGTTAGTATTACATGTATTTAACATATAGTGGGATTCCTGGTCAATCACTGAATGATCATGGCATTAGTTTAACCCTTTAACTCCTGTTTGTAAAACGATAACTATCAATGGTGGAGTTCAGTGAAGTAATATTCTGCTGTGAACTCACTGGCTAAGTGCTACACAAGGGAAGCCACCTACTGAAAACATAATGCTTAGAAATGCATTTGTCATAGTGGGAACTCCATGATGCAGAAGCCTAAACCCCAGTTTTAGATTTGTTAGGTTTTTCCTAGGATGTGGATGGTGACTGTACTTTTTAATGGCATGCTTTGGAATTGACCCACGATTTAGATGATTTAGTTCTTAATATTAGCAGAAGAAATGTGGAAAAGAGAGTCTGAAGAGATGGAAAAGAAGGAACGTTATTGCCATTTT
>OX393565.1:11225364-11240364 GCA_947652115.1 Blastomussa wellsi | reverse complement strand
TGAGCCACCATAGTCATTTAAAGAGCCTTTGAAGTAAGTTAAAATGCTGCTATGATCAAACTTTTGCGCTTTTTTAAGGGAATAATGTACTGCTCCATGTAAGATTGAAAAATGTCATTTTCTGTTTCCAAATATCTTTAGTAGTTCCCAAGATATTTAGTTTAAAAAATTGGTAACATATGCAACCCAATTTTATATCAAGTAAATAAATTGGGCTGTTTCAGTCGGTTTGCTGCAGAGACAATTGAAACTTGGCACACTAATAATTCTATAGGTGACACACCTATAGTTATAATAAAATCATGTTTCCATGGCAACACACTTTTTTCCAGACCTCTCAAACCTGTTTGATTTTCAGCCCAGGAAAAAAATAAACCAAGGAACCTACCTAACACAATCCCAACACCAAATTTTCCAACCTTTCTTCGGGAGAGAGGGCGGCGCTAAATAATCTTAGTACAAAGCACAAAGACGTAGTAAATATGCTTGTGAGATCATGCAGATCTGGAGTGATTGAGAAATATCAAAATGGACTGCTAAAAATGGCCAGAATAGCCTTAAACATTTGGGAGGTCTGGGACCCAGTATGTTGCCATAGCAACATAATTATTAATCTCATATTGCATAACTACTTAAGTCATGATGCAAAGAATCAAACATTTCTGACACAGGCTGGTGAAATATTTTTTCTTCAAATATTTGACGAAAATTTGGTTGAGTCTGATGTCATCACTTATCTAATTTGCATATCTTAAAAACTGGAATATCTCCACAATGAAAAAAGATATTTAAAAAAGTAAACTGTATTTTTCTTCTCATACAGACTACTTTTTACACGTTTTTGTATTATGCAAATTAGGTAACTGATGATGTCATAAGTGGTCCAGTATAGGGTCAATTATGAAGAATATCTGCAAATAATGAGGCAATGCAGATGAAACTTGGCACAAGTATTGTAGTCAAAGCAATACACCACATGGTGCCTATTTTGATGATGCTATGGCATCACTCCTGGTTCCAGAACTCTCTTATGTGGCAATGTGGCAAAGTACTGTTTTTAATCTTTACCAAACATCATCCACTTCCTAAAATTTAATGGTAATAAGGAGACCTAGTGCGATATGTACATTGACTGTTTCAAATAGATCCATGTACTTCTTCTTTCAGTTCCACAAATGGCAATAATACATTCACAGAGGAAAGAAACTGTAACCATGTAAGAGTGTTGCCATAGCAACATGAGGTGTATTTCTTAGGTACAATATTGGTGCCAATTTTCAACTCATTGCCTTATTATTTGCAGAGCTATTCTAGATTTTCAATTGAGAAGATATATCAAACACTATAGACAGTGTTCCATCGGCTATCCAAACATCTCTAATTCTGTCAAAAATACTCTGCTGTGCGTCATACTTTCAACTCTCTTCTTGGTGTTTGGATACCCAGATAAGACAACTGTCTCTCGTGTTTGATACATTAAGCATCATACTTCCAATTTATTGGCTCTATTGCATTCTGTACTATCTTTCAAGTCTCTGAGTCAACTGAATCATGATCAGCATGTCAAGATAAAACTTTCCAGTTGTTAAAAAACTTAGGCCTTTTTTGATACCATTGTAGCAGCAACTGATGTAGAGTGGAAATAGAAAAGTTGGGAAGTCCAAAGATAAATTTTGGGCATTTGATAGCTGTTTTATTTGGGCATCCCCATCAGTCTTTAACCTTAGTTAAATCCTGGGTTGTTATGTATTATTTAACTTTCTTTTAGGATTGTAGTGCAAAGATTGAGCAGCTGCAAAAACAAGATCATGTTTGAAGCTTGTATAATATTATATTTTATAAGCATTCCAAAAAATACTCTTCACTAACTTTAAATGGAAAAAAAACAAGAATTTACAAGAACATGGACATCAAGTAGCTGAATGAAATGTTAGTAATGCTTTGACATATTTTTCCTAGGAATTGTAATCACTTCACTTCTGAATTTTGTCAGGTAAATTACTGCTTAATTTATCATCTTCAGTGTAAATGTAGTAGTCTTAGTACACTTGATATGAATTGTACAAATTATGAAGGCTCTGCTGGTTACATCTCCTCATCATCATCATCAAGTCCCACACCTGTTACCCAGATGGCAAATAGGACCTTGCTGTTTACATATACTGCCATAGTTTCATATCTACTTAAATAATTGGTTATTGATTGAAGTCATTGCCCTTGCTATGCTGCTTGTCATTTAGTTTTTAAGCCAAGTAGGATTAGGAACATGTTGTCCCAGGTATTATTCATTTTAGCATGGATTCTGTTTATTAGAAACCCATAGGGAGTTGGAATGCAAGTGCCACATTTGGAAAATCACGTGAAAAAATTATCCAATCAAAATTGCAATAGGCAGTAATATCAATTGGGCTCCTCACATACATATCAAAATTCAAATTTTAGTTGGTAATCTTTTATCCCTTGCTGTTTGCAGAATTCAAACACCTTGTACTGTACATGTAATGATATTCATCTTAGCAAGCCAATTTCAATGTGGAAGTGTGCGCAATGTAAACAATGAAGAGCGGGTAACAATTGTTTCGAATTTATGCATCAAAGCAGTCTGAATTCACAGTGTGTGCTTGCTTAAGGTGGATGGTACCAGTTTTAAGGTTTTTGACTGTCTAAACTTTGGAAGAAAAGAGCAAAATATCAGTCCAAGGCCATAACAAAATGCTCGTATGATTCAATTCCATATTTTGTTCTTGACCAAAAATAACAAGTATTTCGTCATCAGCTGTCACCATGGTAACGGAACTTGATGATTATTCGGACCTACTTTTCAGCTTCTGGTGCATAAAACTTGAAAACCAACCTGGTGACCCCCAATTTTTTTCATGTTATAACTTTTGGCATTTGAAAAGGAAACTGTATAATAATTTTAACAAAATTCTACGAAGCGGATTTTTTTATAAACGTGAAAAAAGGCAATTTGTGAGTAGAGAAAAATTCCTTTCGTAGAATTTTTTAAAATTACGTCTGACGTTTCCTCTCAGTAAGGGGAAGACATTGAAACAATAAAAAAATAGGGTCACCGGGCTTGTTTTCTCGGAAAAGCCTTCGCGAGTTCAACAATATCCACGCGCGTCGTCACGCACTTCAAAATCTTGACTTAAAATGACTGGCATTTACTCATGCTCAGTTTTGACTACCGCTGACCTATTCGCGTTCATACGCGCGCGACCACGCACTTACCGTCGTTTTGTTTTCTTTGGTCTTCGACACTACCTTGAGGATCATCTTCGAGAATGTCGACTTCGCTGCCGTGAAATTAGTTAGTAGCTGTGTCGTGAACTGTTTTATTGAACGTTTGGCCTCCCGTTCAACGATTTCCTTTCAAACTTTCGTTTGATTTGCCATATTTTTTTGAACACGAAGCTGTCAGAAACGATAAGTGAAATCAACTCGACACATGGTTGGATGTCGATCTTCATTGCGGAAGCACTTCACGGAATATTTGTTATCATTCTTAGCGGTTGTTTTTTTCGAAGTGCTTGTTTTTTCTTGTCTTGCCCTTGTGAGATTTGTTAGTTTTGAAACTCGCCTTTTGGCAGTAAAACAACCTTTGTGACGAGGCCGGGATTGAACTTCATTATTTTCTTTTTCTTCGTCACTTTCTTCTGCATAAGCGGTGGACGAGGAGTAGTAGGTGTAAAAACCTACTAGTCCGGCAAAGTACACAAAACAAGATAATCGGGAGTAGGAATTAACCGCTTCAGTTTTAAGATCTTTGCGATCACCGACAGGATCGATCGCAGCACAAACGGGAATTTTAACTTTGTAACTCGGGCATTGAGTTCCGAAAACAAATTTTCTGACGCATATCGAATTGTCCAAGAACCGGCGCTCAAAGAACAACTTTCTTGTTGATCCAATCTCTGATAAACAGGACAAAAGCAACCTTGCATGTAGTAACCCACGCGCCGCCATATTTGTTTTTAAATTTTCAGCTTTAAATCTCACGGACTATCTCGCGCGTGAGGCGAGCGCTCGTCACCAGACTTCCCACGTACGAAAAACTGGTACGATCCACCTTAAACCAGATGGCTCAATCTTTTTTTTTACATCAGCTTCCAGTAATGTAATTTAAATGAAGTTTATTTCTGTTAAAGTTTTCTAATTTACTTTTGCTCATTTTTATCACTTTAACCTAGCTGCATTCGACAAAGTACTGTTACATGTAAAATCATTCTCATACAAACTCACCGTGTTTGGTACTTAGAATGTGCAAATGCTGTGACTATGTTACATTTTTAATCCCCTATGGGTTTTTTGTTTATATTGGGTAAATATGTTCTCTTTGTGATAGGAATCAGATATGGTAAATTTTCAGCTCAGTGATTAAATTTTTTTGTTGTCATTTTTTTTTTATTTCATTATAATACAACACAATACAAAATTACGCTAAATCACTAACAATACATTACATAGAACCCCTACTTACATTTACTAGTTCTAAGGATTTTGACTGAGATACATATATCACCGTAGAAGTACTTACAAAACATAACTGACAAAGACCACTATTACTAACTTAAAATTTTAGTGAACAAAGAAAAAATTGGAGTCCCTGACCAAATTCAAACTCATGATCTACCGTAACTGCACTCAAACAAACTGAGCTACACAAACTCTTGGAGGCTTGGCCATTCACTAGGTTCATACATAGCATGCATCCTGCATATTGCTAGGATCAGTAATGTCGAAAGCAACACGAGTGTGATAAAATGAAAGATGGTGAATTTTCAGTTTAGTGAATAAATTAAATATTCATATCAGGTATATCATAGTCAAAATTTCATCTTTATCATTTATTTACTAACCAATAGATGAAAATTTATCATCCTTTTTAGTGCAGAGTGCACTATTGGGATGATGTGTTGTGGGCTGTCCTCTTCTAACTCACTAAGGAACTAAGGCACTAAAGCTATATGGCGCTGATGCGTAAACTTTAATGTCAATTAATTAATTAGTCTTGTGGAGGGGGTGGAGGGTTGGTAGGAACGTGTGTGCACTGCACCATGTAAAACACGGATATCTGCGCTACTGCTTCTTGAATATCACAAGGTATATATATGTTTCAGAAAACATTGTACCCTCCTTGTGGTACCAGCCTTTCAAGAACAAAGTGATTTGCTCTCGATGCATGCGAATGCGCAGAGTATTAGTTTGCGCTGCTATACTAAACCATTCTCGTTCCCAAAGGTCGCGATCCTTTTGGTCAGCATGAAGAATCGCGACCTCTGGGAAGGTCCAACACCGGAAGTCCGAGATTCATGGACTTCCCATCACTCTGCACATGCACATGCACAAAATCAAATCTGACAAATCTGATTGGCTGAAAGCTACAAAACAAGTTCTCTACGCATGCTCGCAATTTGGTTGCGGCCAGAGGTCTCTTCCTTGGTGCTGACCAAACGAATCGCGGCCTCTGGGGACGAGAACGAAACACTACAAGATGGAAGATAAATTACATAAATAGGGATCGCACAAGAATGTATTGTGCTCTTCCTTGCTGTAGAACACGATGTCTAAGGCGCATTTGTTTTAATACACTCTGATTTTAGTTGGGGAGGGGGGTATTTTAACTTATTTCAGGTATCGACACTTCCCCATTTAGTCCAAAGTTCAGTATTGTGACTGCATATCTTTTGCGTTGAATAACCCAAGCTTGTGTAAAGAGATTTTTTCTGCAGTTTTGAAACTGCAGTTGTAATGTACTTGCCAGGGTTCAAATAAAGAGAAGAAACGTATTACTAATCTCCAGCGGCTTGTCTATTTCTCCCGTTTATGGACACGAAGAATAGCCCAAAACGTTCAAAGTTTAAGACGGAATCCGCCAGGACTTCGACTATTTATCAGACAAAATTATGTACCAAATTATTTACACCTTATTGCAAGCTTTTGTGTTACTGCTTCAAATAACTTATCAAGAGAAATCTTTTCTAACAACACCAAATATCGAAAGCAAATTTCGATGTTCCGCTGAATTCCACTGAATCACTTAAAAGATGTGAGATTTTGCCTATTAAGCTTGTGAATTTTGAAATTCATTTTCTCAGGCGCTTGTTGCTTTTGACATGGCTTATTCTAGGAGTATGAAGGACTTGCGACACATGTGAACCAAGTAAATGGCTTAGCTCACCAAGAGTTCTCCAGAGCTCAGTTGGTTACAATTCCCAAATATAGGTGTTTGAGAGGTCGTTGGGTTGGAATCCTGTCAGGGAGTTAAATTTCATTTTTATCATATATTCTCTGTCTCCTTTGGTGTTGTTTCATTAAGGACGTTTGCGCAAAAACTTTTCTAACATCGATTTTTTTCGGAGGCTTTCACCACTGTAAGATAATGAATACCTAATGCAAGGTTGTCAATAAGCGCTGGCGACGTCCCTGGCTACTTAATCGTTTTCGCCGGCTACAAATTGGCAGAGATAAGCGGGAAAAAAAGCGTTCATTACAAAAAGGGCAACAGTGACATCTACTTTCAAAATATCTCTGCATACTTCAAATCTTATTGACAACCTTGACCTTATGTCAGAAATGTGAAAAAAGTTGGGGGTCACGGACTTCGATTTGGAGATAAAATGCCTGGAAGAACACCCTACATATGAAAAATTGGGCTTTGTTAGCAAATATGACTACAGTGTCTGTAAGCCCAAAAATATTGCAAATAAATCTTTGAAGTGAAATTTTCTCTGCCAAATATTGTGTATGTGTGCCTATTAAGTGAATTTATTCAATTTGCAGTGTTCCTTAAAGAAACATTGCGCATTTAGCGACAATAGTTTCACTCGCCTAAAAGCAGCAAGATGGCAGAATTCGATGTTACGTGGGCAGAAAACTTGAGTACCGTATTTGTAAACCTTTTGTTCATTTTTTGACAATCTGTTGAAAATGGTAAATATGTTTCTGTAAAAAAGTAGGGGTCACTGACCATTAAAGAGAGTAAACTACAAGGAAAGTTATCACAGCCGCTTCTGGCCCTTTGTTTCTCCTTAGTGCGTGCGCTCGACGCACGGCATGGCATGACATTGCAGCATGAATTGTGTGCACAGTAACGATGTGCATAAACAATTAGTGCGAACGTCCTTAATTAGGAAATGTTTCATGCAAAAGGTCTGACTCACAATTTTGTGCACTGTTGCACAGACAAATTGTACAAAACATAGCTGAGTGTAACACATTAAAAATTATTTTGCTACATAATTTTGACAATTAATGTGATGAAAAGGGTTTTTGTTCATTGTGGCATAAAAGTACAATAATAATATTGTTTGTCCCGTGATCAATGTTTCACTTGTGATGTGAATCACAACATTTCAACTGCATACTGTAAGTCTTCCTGAGGCAATAAGTTTGATTGGTGACATGCAACCTTATAAAGCTTGATTCTCTACTACTGCAAATGCCTGTTCTCCTAAATACTTTTTAGTTGATTTGCATCCAGGTGCTAATAGCACAGTAGTTCCTTCTAAAGTGGATTAGCCTGTACCCAGACCTCTGCCATGGTGTGGTGTCGCAGGCATGCTCTGAAGCACACCTGCAACACCACTCATCTTAGGGCCATTAAGAGCAAGTCACAAATGACTTCATCCTAAAAATATTGATAGAGATAGAGATATTGATAGAGCTCAATCCACCGTAACGATGAAGATGACTGGTACATTTGCCTAAAATGCTTTGCGCACAAAAACCTTAAAATAGCGTATAAAACCACAAAGAAAAGTTGTAAGTCATTCAAACTCGGAAACAGCAGTGTTTTTTACTACAGGAACGACTTCCATTAAACCATACCTTTCTATATGCTCAGTGGGTTTTGTTTGGTTTGCAAGGTATTGTGGTAAAATGTAGAGCCACCATCTTTTTTCTTTCGGCGGATTAGGCTTGTTGCACTTGCTGTGAATGAGATCGTTGTAAGATTTGTTGAGCTATATATGTCACTGGACAGAAATTACGTTGTTAAAACAGTACCTTTCAGATGCCCTTGGATGTGTCCATATGATGATGGTGTTGGTCATGATGAGGATCTGTATGTTTCAGCTTTAGTAATATTTATTTCCTAGACTTTGTGTAACAAGTCAATTCCTGGTTGGGTGAACAGGTTAGCATCTGTTGGTTCATATCTGCCATTCCTCCTTAAGTGTCTTCCTAGAGAGTGGATTAGTCCTGAGCAATGTTCCCCAGTTGGAAGCCCTGGCTATGTGTCACATCCATTTAAAGGTAACATGACGATACATGATCTTACATGTACCTTATAGCTGAGTCTTGTTCTTAAGAACTTTGTAAAGCACTACAGACTGGACGAGGGGGGAAGGCAGTTCTAAAGAATAATTTGTTTTAACGTTTAACGTGTAGGCTGGTGGGTTCAGACAATGGTCCAGTCTACGGAATAGTACAGCATAGTTTATGGCCCACTTACAAAGAGTTTTACTGACATTTTTGTAACAGGAAACAAAAATGACATAATTTCTTAAACCTTTTCCCTGCATCCCACTGCCTTCAGTTTTCAAACTAGAATCACGAGCAGACAATCATGACTGTTTGAGGGAGCTTGATGTCATGCTATTTGATTTCGTACATTTACTGTATTTTGTAACGGCTTGGTTCAACTGATCATTAGAAATGCTCCATAAAATACCGAATTTTGCACCTTTTGATCCCAAAATGTGATATTATGTTGGCGAGACGAACAAAGTTCACTTACCTTCTGTTTCGAGGGTGGTCATTTGCATATTTGTGGCATTTTTTTAGCGATTTGAGTCCCTTGCCGCTGGTGCCCCCTGTCAAAAAAAGAAGAAGATGAGCAGCTCGAAAGGCCACTCAGAGCTGACCTCCTTCGGAATTTTGTCCTTTTTCCCCACTTACACACGTCCCTCGCCATTTAGCTTCAGGCAAATGAAAGTCAATTAATTTTTGGAGGATCCATTCCAACAATCACAAATGTCTCTCCCTTCTAATGACCTAAACGGACACCAAGAATTTTCACATACACGACCAAATCACCATTGTCATAGGATGTCAAAATATTGCTCTCCAAGACATTCAGGCTAAAAGTATCTCAGAGAGTGAAAAACCAAGTTAACAAAAAACTTGTTGGCCATGTCATAACCTAAACCTGGGGTGGCTGCCAAGGGTCAATTTTGTTGCCCTTTGAATTTGATATCAGGCGTTATGATCGACCACTGTTTCGACATCCTATGAAAATGGCTATTTGGCCGTGCATCTGACAATTATCAGTGTCCGTTTAGGTCATTAGCAGCAAGACTAATTCAAACTTCTCGGGTGGATCCTCTAAAATAACGTGACTTTTATTTGACCAAAGCTGGATGGCAAGGGACACATGTAAGTGGGAAAAAGGACAATATTCTGAAGGCAGTCAGCTCTGGCTGTTCAAGTTGTCAGCCTTGTCTTCTTCTGTTCTTGACAGGGGCGCCAGTGGCAAGCAACTCAAATCGCTAAAAGAGTGCTACAAATTCACTAACGACCACTCGCAAAACAAAGGGTAAGTGAACTTTATTCATCTGGCTTACATGATATCACATTTTGGGGTCATCAAAAGGTGCATAATTTGGTAATTTATGGAGCATTTCTCACGAGCAGCTGAATCAAGCCATTACAAAATGCAGTTAATGCATGAGATCAAATACTGTGACGTCACGCTCCCTTGAACAGACAGGATTGTCTGCCTGTGCTAGAATCAGAGCCAGAGCGTGACTCAAATGATATCTTGCATTGATTTTACTGATTTCAATGTCACGGTTTTACAACAAATTGACCAAAGGACCATTTCTGAAAAGTTGAGGCATGCAAAGATTGATGCTAATTGTGCAGAATTTATTTTACCAGTAGTTGGGTCTTAGTTTTCGGGCCATGTACAAGTCAAAAGGGTGATTTTTTGGAGTAATTTTTAGATTGTGAAAGGTTGACTTATACACGGGTAAATACAGTAGTTAAGATGTATTTTTTGTATGCTTATAGTGCACGCAATTAATTTTTACCAAGCTAACTATTCTGAAATTTCAATAAAGTCTTCATCATCATCATCATGGGGAAAGCCACTTGTCTAAACTTGCATTTCATCATATCTATTGTGATACCCCTTTGACATCTATGTTTTATCTGTAGGCTGTTTATGTCACTTACACCCCTGTAGGTTAGAACTGTAGCCTATGGTTGTAGTGGCATAGTATTGTAACTAGCTTGTAGGTCCAACCCTACAATAAAACAAATCAGGATTAAGTATTTTCAATATGAAATGCAAGCCAATTCTGAAGGTATCTTAGCACTGTAAATATTGGAAAATACCTTTTCCAGACGAGATCAAGGCTCATCTAGCAAATAAAGCCTTCTGGACTAGCCAAGAAGTGACAGGCAAATGTACGACATTAAAGACAATTTTGTTTATTTAGGAAGAAGTCAAATTTAGCTCAATTCTCTATTACTTGTTTGCAACTAATCCTGAGAGATTCAAAATGACAATGAGCATGGCAGCCATGTTGGATGACCAAACAAAAGAGGTTTACCAGAAATCTTTTGTTCATGTCATCCAACATGGTGTCAATGATGTCACTAAGTTGCAACCCAAGAAGTGTGAAATGATGGAATCTAGATGCTGTTGAACTGGCAGGGTTATGTAGTGCATCACTGCTCCAAAAATGTTTGGAAACACCAATGAGTGGTCAAAACTGAGCATGTGCGAACCACAACAATGAACTGGGACTCTGCTTACTGTTTGACCTAGTGCTATAACTAGTTTTGAAAGCTGGTTCTCAACAGAAGTCAACAAATACCTGCCTCATACAAACAACTAAATATTCATGACATGGACAATACAAACAGACTGAATGATCTAACTTTACCGACAGATAGAACCCGACCAATTACAACCAACGACAATAAACTACTTGAGTCTTACAGCCAATAACATCACACCAAAACTGACCAATCAGTTTTCACAAACTAGAAAAATAACATTTGACTGAGAAACAACTCTTCACCTGACTCTATCTGATGATAACTTCTGCTCGGGATTGTTGAAATGTCAGTCACTGACACTGACAACAGTCCTTCTCAGGACTATCCTCACCCGGATGATCAAACTGCACGATCAACTGTTACCCCTGGGTTCAACCATTTGCTGTATAAATATACCTTTTATGAAAAACATGATCATCACTTCATTGGTCATGCATTGCCATAACACTTAAATTAAAAATTCACTAGTTTTCAAATGAAGGTCACTATTGAGCTGAAAAGTTGTAAACAGATATAAATTTAGTACCTACCTCATGTCTTCTAAGGATAAAAGTACCTGATATTTCTTTAGTTTTGGATTTTAGTAGCTGATGAAAACGATCTATACAGCTGCCCACATTGTTAATAATTTTTCAGCACATTCATTGCTACAGTTTATTCTTTCTCTTGTTATTTTGGCATTATTTACACAATTGATTAAAACTCAGTTTTCTGTTTGCGAAGATTAATTTTGAGATAATTCAGAGATAAAGAAGCACTTGTCCACTCAAAACACTCAGTCTCTAGAAATTTTGTTATCATGTTGTGCTGATAACATAATCCGTGCATGGGTTCTGGTTTCTTCAAGATGGGACTAGAACATGCTATTTAAAGTGCTACTGTGATGAAATTTGCATGTCTCCAATCTAATCCATTTTAAAGTAGAAAAAACCAGTCTGTATAAGAAGAAAAATGCCGCTTACATTTTTAAAATATCTTTTTCCATTACAGAGATATTCAACTTTTAAAAATATGCAAATTAGCTTAGTGATGACGTCATAGACTCAACCAAATTTTAATCAAATATGTTAAGAAAAAATATCTCACCCAGTTTGTACCAGAAATGTTTGATTTTTTGTATGATGACTCTAGTAGGTGAGTTATGCAATATTAGATTAACAATTATGTCACCATGGCAACATGCTGGGTCGCTGACCTCCCCAATGTTCTAGGCTATTATGGCCATTTTTGGCGGTTCATGGTATTTCTTAGTGACTCCAGATCTGCATGATCTCACAAGCATATTTATGTGTTAGGTAGGTTCTTTGGCCTGGTTTAATTTTTCTGAAATACTGAAAACAGTTCGAAGGGACTGCAAAAGAGTGTGTTGCCATGGAAGCAGGATTTAATTATAACTTTAGGTTTGTCGCCAGTTGAACTATTTGTGCACCAAGTTTTTATTGTCTCTGTAGAAAACTTACCACAATATCCTTATTTATTTACCCAATATAGAATTGGGTTGAGTAGATGACATCATCATCCTTATTTGCATATTTTACCATTTTTTTAAACTTAAATATCTCGGAAACTACAAAAGATATTTGAAAACGGTAAACAGCATTTTTAATCTTACATGAAGCACTGCATGATTCCCTTATAAAAACAAGGTGTAAAAAATTGATCACAGTAGCACTTTAAAAAACTTTCAGGATGAACCGGTGCAGCCAAGTGGAATTAGTCAATAACCAGAACAGATTATGCACAAAATTCCTTGATCACGTAAATTTAACCATTAACTATCATTTATCTAAATGAAAGCAAATACAACATCTAAACATGATTTTGTCATGTTTTTCTGTAATGGGTGATCTCATTGAGGATTTAAGTTATCAATAGCCAAACATTCTAAAACTACAATTTAGCTTGACTGGTTTGAATATAGGGGGTAAGTTTCTAAAGAAACTGTGGTGCTGCGTCGGTGGGAAGTATAACACTATAATTTGGTTTTATCAACTGGGTTGATAATGTCAATTGGCCACCGTAAAGAGATTCAAGTGCTGACGTTTCGAGCGTTAGCCCTTCGTCGGAGCGAATCAAGGAATTGTGCGTCGTGTGTCTTTATATACAGAAAGATGGAGCTTCGCTATTGGCTGGTGCCTGGTAACGTGAAAACTTTGGAATAAATTAGTTGAATGAAAAGCGTTCGTTGATACCGTGAGGATTAAGAGTGCCGATTTGAAAAATAAATTTTTGTTCTAGAGTTTTACGGCTTTCCGTGTTTCCTTGGTGAAGGGAAAGGCCGCAGACTGCCATATGTTGCTTAGAATGATTTGGGAGATTGAAGTGTCTCGCGAAAGGGCATGAAAAGGGCATGTTTTGCATCGTGCGCGAGCGCATTTAAAAGTCCCGGGTTGATCAATAGTTTGGAATGCACTTCTGACTAAAAAGTTACCTATGTTTTTGTCGCGTTTAAATGAAATTAATGGAGGTTGCGAAAAGATTCTACCAGTGTCGGGATCATTTTGAAGTAATTTAAAGTTTTTGAGAATGATGGATTTAACTGCGTGGTTGTGAGGGTGAAATGTGAGGGTGAATGGAATTCTATCGTTGTTTTCTCTCTGTGACGTTTGTAGTGCTGACTGTCGGTCAATTTGCTGGGCGCGATGATGGCCCGCTTGAACAACAGAAGTAGGGTAGCCGCGTTTGTCGAAGAAATTGCACATTTCCTCTGATTTTAAGGAAAAATCAGAGTCATCGCTACAAAGACGGCGAAGTCTAAGAAACTGAGAATAAGGAATGGAATTCTTGACATGTGATGGATGTGAAGATGAATACAACAAATAGCTATGAGAATCTGTGGGTTTGTAGTGCACACTGGTGCTTTTCGTAGGCTACATTGAACACCAAGTTTTCAATCAATACAACGGCCTAAAACCTGAACTCTATCGTCGCTGCATTGACGACTGTATCGGCGCTACCTCTTCTACCAGAGAAGATCTTAATCAATTTATAACCGCTGTTAATTCGTTTCATCCTGCCCTTAAATATACCTGGGAAATTTCCGATACTTCCTTAGCATTCCTGGATATCAAAGTTTCTATCGAAGGCAACAGTTTATGCACCAGTGTGCACTACAAACCCACAGATTCTCATAGCTATTTGTTGTATTCATCTTCACATCCATCACATGTCAAGAATTCCATTCCTTATTCTCAGTTTCTTAGACTTCGCCGTCTTTGTAGTGACGACTCTAATTTTTCCTTAAAATCAGAGGAAATGTTCTTCGACAAACGCGGCTACCTGCTTCTGTCGTTCAAGCGGGCCATCATCGCGCCCAGCAAATTGATCGACAGTCAGCACTACAAACGTCACAGAGAGAAAACAACGATAGAATTCCATTCACCCTCACATTTCACCCTCACAACCACGCAGATAAATCCATCATTCTCAAAAACTTTTAATTACTTCAAAATGATCCCGACACTGGTAGAATCTTTTCGCAACCTCCATTCATTTCATTTAAACGCGACAAAAACATAGGTTAGTTTTTAGTCAGAAGTGCATTCCAAACTAGTGATCAACCCGGAACTTTTAAATGCGCTCGCGCACGATGCAAAACATGCCCTTTCGGGACCCAAGCGATCTATCAAAATCACTGATCATTTCACCTGTACCTCAGCCAATGCCATCTACTGTATAACTTGCACTCTTTGCAAAAAGTTATACATCGGCGAAACAGGGAGACGACTTGGCGACCGATTCCGAGAACACCTTCGTGACGTAGAGAAAGACGACAAAAATGCATCGAAACCGGTCGCGAGACACTTCAATATCCCAAATCATTCTAAGCAACATATGGCAGTCTGCGGCCTTTCCCTTCATCAAGGAAACACGGAAAGCCGTAAAACTCTAGAACAAAAATTTATTTTTCAAATCGGCACTCTTAATCCTCACGGTATCAACGAACGCTTTTCATTCAACTAATTTATTCCGAAGTTTTCACGTTACCAGGCACCAGCCAATAGCGAAGCTCCATCTTTCTGTATATAAAGACACACGACGCTCTTGAATCTCTTTACGGTGGCCAATTGACATTATCAACCCAGTTGATAAAACCAAATTATATTGTTATACTTCCCACCGACGCAGCACCACAGTTTCTTTAGAAACTTACCCCCTCTATTCCTTTAAATTAGCCCCGTTTTTCTTTTTCCTTATTTCTCACTT
>OX393565.1:11177923-11225164 GCA_947652115.1 Blastomussa wellsi | reverse complement strand
TGTGGGCACAATAAATACCTCTACAATTAATTTGTATTGTTTTGGTAATAATAGTAAATTATATTCATTCAATTTTCGAAATAGAAAAATTTATTTTTGGTGAAATCAAGAGTCTGTTTGACCAAAGTTTAAATGGTCCTTTTTGTATTAATTACATATGGGCTTGGCTCAACTGTAACTTATTTGCATCTATTTAGTAGTGTGTGGTCACAATTTTACCAGGGGAGCAAATAATGAAATTGAATTCTTGATCGATTGGCTTATGAACCACTAACGTTCTGGTATACCGCCTTGCATATTTACAATTTTTATAAACGAACGTGACAATAAATTATTTTTCTTTTTAGACTTCTCTGGTTCAGATGAAGATGATCAACCAAATGCCAAGACCAAACATAGTTGACAAGCACTGTGTTCATCAGCATTTTGCAATAATACCATGCAGTGAAGGAACATGGCTGTGGTATCTTACAGCAGAAATTATTTCAAATTCTCATAGCAGAAGACTGCTTTAAGTTTCAATAGAGACAAAAAATTACCCAGTTGATCACAGCCAAATAATCCTGAATCATTATATTTATTAGAAAACAAAGTAAAAAGTTTACAATTGAGGCAGGTTTAAGAATTATGATTTAATCAATTTTTGAGATACAGTTTTTTGTTTTTTGCAGTTAAAATTTCTAGTTTTTCTTTATTTGATATCCACTGCAGCTTATAGAATGCATGAAACAATGTACTATTTTGCTCCTTTGGCAATCAGTGTTCATGTTTTTGATGAACCAAATGCCTCTTCACATATATTCAGTAGTGTACTCAACAGATCTAAGTAATAATGATTAAGAATCAATTTTCCAGTTCTTATTGTCATCAGCTTTGCCATGGTGATTTCTAAAGTGTATCAGTTGGGTATACCCAGGCAGGGGTTTCAAAACAAGGCCGCAACTGCCGGAGTTCCACCGGTTACTTGACTATTACGCCACCGGCTACTGTGGTCATAGCAATTTGCTTGTCACAAAAATCTCACTTATAACAGCCGCCTACTCTTTCAGTCAGTGACGCCTACTTCAAAACATTTTGAAACCCCTGCCCAGGGAAGTTTTGGCATGGAACATGTTTTGCTTTCTGGGGAGGACATAGGCCACACTTTTGACCAATCTCGTGAAAACTGTCCTGGCAACTTAATTTGATATTCCATCTAGTTTAACCCATTGACTCCTACACCGGTCGTAACCGGCCGTGACAGACGTTGACCTTTGTTCTGCTTCTGACGTCACCAGCTTTCACCAAAATAGGAATCCCATTCACCCCAGTTCTGCAGGAGGGAAAGAGCTTTCCAATGATACCAAGATGATATTGATTGGGCTAATGGCGCTTGAAATGTGCACAAAAATTTCCCTCACTTACCCTTGGCTACTCCATGTTAAGTATTTCCTGTCTCATTGATGCTTTCTTGGCAATTCTTGAACCGAAAGCAAGCCCAGTAAAAGGCCAACAAATGCATAAAAAAGATATGAAACGAGAAAGGAAAAGTGAAAAAAAAAAAAGAAAACAAAAAGCCTAAAAAGGTGGGTCACTTTCTCGTCCGAAATTTTGATTTCTGCGCATGCCTGAGCTAAAATGATGTTAAATGTGATTCTAGTGAAAAACCTGCCATGTCTTTATTTTGCAAAATAATGAATTTTGGAGATATTTGAAGCAGATTTTGTCTATAACTGACTAGAAAATGTTAAAAATGTTTAAAAAACGTGTTTTTTGCAAAAATCTCCAGGAGTCAATGGGTTAAAAGAACAGTCTGCGAAGTAATCGGACTCAAATTGGAAGGCCAGACTATATAATTCGAAGACTGTTCTTTACGATGAGAGTATAGGAAATTTATGTTTTGGCAAGATTCCAGAGGTGATACGCGATTCTTCGATGTCAAAGTTGCATGCCTTGTGTGATTATTACTATTCTACACACAAGTCAAAAACTAAAACTCATCAAGCAGCTCTGGTGGGGCAAAAATTGACGAAACAACGATATAAAAACAAAATTAAGGTGGCTTACTACAGTTTTTTCAAGAGTGCACGATACAATTCTCTGCCTGACGTTGATATTGCTTACGCAGACGAAAATTGCGTTAGCATCTCTAAAAAGAAACAAAAGAGGTTTCGCAATTCAGTAAGATAGTTTTTGAGCTATTTTTTAAAAGGGCAAGATATCACATTTTCCTATTTTTGTGAAAAATCTGTCTTGCAGATTTTTATTTTATTTTGCATGAATGTTGAGTAATATTGCATGAATGTTGAGTAATTGGACAAAAATCGAGTACCAGAATAATTTAAATCATATTGCGTTATTTTCTACCCTTAATAAAAGGTAAAGATGTAAGTAATTATTTGTGATAACACTGACAACAATTTCTTATCAGAGCCCAAGAAAATGAATTTTAAAGATCACAAACTGTAGTCAAAATCTAACGAGTAGCCATTTTTGTAAAATCGTCTGGTGGAACTTCGAAATTTGTTTTCGATGTTTGGTGTTGTTAGAAAAGATTTCTTTTGATATGATATTTGAAGCAGTAACTCAAAAGTTTGCAATAAGGTGTAAATAATTTTGGTACAACAATTTCTTATCAGTGACTGAGAAAATGAATTTCAAAGCTTGCAAGCTATAGGAAAAATCTCACATCTTTTAAGCGATTCAGTGGAACTTCGAAATTTGTTTTGATGTTTGGTGTTGTTAGAAAAGCTTTCTCTTGATAATATATTTGAAGTAGTAACACAAAAGCTTACAATAAGGTGTAAATCATTTTGGTACATAATTTTGTCCAATGAATGCTCGAAGTCCTAACGGATTCCGTCTTAATTTCTGAAAATTTGAGGTAGAGTCATACGGGTAGATTTTGAGAAAAACTCCATTGAAACTGCTAGTGCCCAGTCTACTCTCTAGTGCTCAGTCGTTCATTTTGGCTGTCTATTAGCATTTTTATTGTTCAAATGTTGCATTTGATGGTTGCAGGCTGTAAGAAACACTAAAAAGCGAAACGTAAAACATTTTTGAACATTCTGTAACAGGTTTTAAGGTCAAGCCCTTTTAGCCCCTCAAAACTGTAGTAAGCCACCTTAAGTTATGCGAGAGCATTTCTACAGCATTTATTTCAAATACACAATCACAAAAGCCGATTATAATAGCAATTACTGAAGAACTCATTTTCAAGAATAATCAAATTGTTGCCACGGCTTTGACCACAAACAGGATGGTAAGCCAGTGGAATAACAGGCAAATAAGTAAATTTGTTCCACATGAATAAATTTGTTCCACATGCTTTCCACATAAATTTGTTCCACATGCTTTCCTCGCAAACAGGACTTCAAGATTGTGAAATAACTAAACTGCAGAGAGTACAGAATGAAGCAGCTAGGTTACTAACTTCGAGCAGCAAATATGACCATATTACGCCCGTTTTGCATGAATTACACTGGTTGCCAGTTAGGTTTGAAAATTTACTTTTTGCACTCTTTTTGCACTCTATAGAATTCAGGCACTATTCTATTACATCCAGCAGGGAAAATGAAAAAAAAAATGTTTTGGTGACATAGCTGCACCTGCACTTTGGAGCGCGCTCCCAGGAAGCCTGCGCAATATTGATTCTGTTTTAACTTTAAATATTGTCTTAAAACGTATCTTATTGTGTTAGCTTTTAGCCTTTAGGGCTTAAATTACTTTATTATTGTTAAATTTAGTTTATGTTCATATTTAGTACATTTTAATACACTTTTCATCATTGTATGTCAAAAAGTGCAATATCAATATTATTAAATTATTATTTATTATCATCATTTACATGGTTAAAGGCATTCTTGACCCCAGAGCTCATCTTTTGCACTTGACTGACAGTCTTATTTGATGTTTGTTTACAGTCTTTCCTGTAAAATTAGAAACACCAGAAATGTTTATGGAATGTTATTGTGTTACAAAGAAAAAGCCAATCAGGTTTGAGAAAACTAAACCGCCAGCAGCAACGGTCATTACTTTGTGGTTTTGAGGTTTGTTCGCGTGTCCTGAACTTTGCTGCGATTGGTCACTACACAATAAACATTACAGAAATTTTTTCTGGTGTTCACGCTTTTACGGGAAAGACTGTAAACAGTAGAAACATGTCTGATTCGTCAATCCGTAACGTGCCTAATTTGACTAGACATGTCTAGTCAGTACATGCTGAAATGACAAGGACTTTTAATTATTCAGCTGAGCATTCTAAGATCAAATAATCAATTATCTATGGACTACATTGGCAATTTTGATTGTATTGGCGATGCAGATTGATGTGAATTTCTGCTAAAGGAACTGTTTTGGCTCAGGATTGTAGAGCATGCACTGTAGAGTCAGCATAGCCAGATTTTGGCGAAACATGCTGAATTTTTTTTCTTGTCTGCCTATTGCAACTCTTCTTTGCAATAAGAGTTCTTGTCAATGTTTGAGTGAAGACTCCAGAAAAATCCTGCTTTAAATTTGTAATTGGTTTCATTCCCCTCAAGAATTTAACTGTAGCATGGATGGATATTGCGCGCATTTTTTCGGTGTGATGTCAGATGGCCGACTCTTCACTTGTGGCACGTGTCAGATCATTTTCTACTGCGCTTGAGTCATCATAAACGGCACCTAATGCCGTTATGATGACGTGAGAAACCTAAGCTCTGGGTAAAGGACTGTGATGTTTCCAATATTGGAGAGGGAAAACCATGCTGGGCTTCGAGATGGTTTTATTTTCGACTTTCATTTCTTACCACTATGCCCCTCATGGTTGTAACACCAGTTACACAGCCTAAAGAATGAGTTCAAACAGGTTTATTTACATCCACAAAGACTACTCTGTTTAATTGCCATTTTATAAATATATTTATATAGATGATCCAATTTGATTATTTAATTTTCACAAACTTTTTGATGCATGGTAGATTCATGAAACATCATTAAAACATGGTTAAAGGAGCTACGTCATGGTTTGTGCCTTTTGAAAAATTTAGGCTAAATTTTTCAAAATCGTCATTGGAATCCATCTCAGTCCTCTCCATCCTTGACCATGCTTGTTCCTTTTTGCTTTACTATCACCTCTTTGGTGTTTTTCGTCGTTAGTAAACTATTGGTTTTAGGTTACCGACGTTTTAAAGTTAATTTGGTGTGTTGCAAAAAATAACTCAAAAATTTTGACATAGCTCCTTTAAATAATACATCATCATCATAAATTAAAAAACCTTAATTTGACAAAACATCCAAAAAAAAGCATTCAAACAATGAAACATATGTAATCAAATATTCATCATTATGCAAAGGATAGGAGGAAAGCAGAATTAATTCTTTGGCATAGTAAATAAAATCAGATTCAAGATGAAACTGCAAGACTCAACCACAAACCACAAGATTAATTAGCTTAATGGTTCGATTAGTCAAAACAATGTGTTAGCTTTTTCTTCCACAATTTTATAATTGTAATTATTGTTTTATTCTAGAGCTTATGTATTAGCAGATAACTACAAACAATATTTCGCTGAAAAGAGATGTTGAATGGAACAAACACGATCAGACACAGCCACAGCGTCTGAGAGCTGCTCAAATTATAAACGAATGGAGCGTCTCTTTTCAGTAAAATATTGGTGATGATTAATACATAAGCTTAGAAATAGAACAATAGTGACAATTTCAGCATTGGTATTACCGCAGAAGAAAAAGCCAACTTGACGTTTCGTGATTACTCAAAACCTTTGCGGTCACGTCTTTGGTTTCATCTTGCATAATTTTAGGTGTTCATGGTTTTCCAGGTCGCACTGTAAGGGTGCCAGTCTCTGATTTGCTGAGGTAAATGTGGTTGCATGACAAAAAAAACGAAAAAGGTACTTTATGCAAGGAGTTTGAACACATACAGTGTAACTGAGTTTTTTTGTGAGAAATATCACCTCCATCTTCATGTTGACCACAAAAGTTTCGAACGCAAATTTCCAACAATCAAATGGGCCAAGGGTATAGCTCGCACATATAGTCAGCCATGAAATAATCCCTTTATGTTGTTTAGTCTGATACTTCTAGAAAATCAGTTATTATAATCCATAAAATATTTGTGCTCGCATGCGTTTGGTGTACATGCATCACATGACTGAATATGCCCCAGCTAAAACTGGGGAATATCCGAGACTTCCCCAAGCGATTGTTGCGAATTATTTGAAGGACAAATCGAAACTCAGAGTTTTCCTCAAGCTTCACTCTTGGAAAACTGTTCGCTTCTTGGAACAGATAATGCCCATGGACAAATATCTGGAGTGAGCATATTTTCGCTCCAAATGGAGGGTACTGTTTATATACTGTGTACAAGTTCTATGCACCAGATCTCTTGTTTTTTACATTCGTTTTGTTAGTCATCTCTGTAAAATCAAATAGACCCATTTCATCTGCCAATTTTAAATCATTTAAGGTGGCTTACTACAGTTTTGAGGGGTTAAAAGGGCTTAACTTTAAAATCTTGTATAGAACGTTCAAAAACATTTTACCTTTCCCTTTTTAGTGTTTTTTTGCAGCCTGCAACCATCAAATACAACATTTGAACGATAATAATGCTAATAAACAGCCAACCGAGTGCTTAAGAGTGGACTGGGCACAAGCATTTCCAATGCTGTTTTTCTCAAAATCTACTTGTATTACTCTACCTCAAAGTTAAACCTTACCATTAATTAAACTTTCATGCAAAATAAAATTAAAATTTCACAAAATAGGAAAATGTGATATTTTGCCCTTTTTAAAAATAGCTCAAAATCTGTCTTGCAGATTTTTTAAAATCTTTGCTGTGGACATGATTCATCCACAAATAAAATGTGAAAGTTTCATTGTCGGTTGTATGGTAGGTTTTTGAGAAATTTTGAACTTGGAGCTACCGAGAACAGCACCAGCTAGTGGTCAGAACGGGACTCGAACCCGCGACTTACAGATTTCAACGCCCTAACCACTCGGCCATGCTGCCTCCATTAAAAGTTGATATCTTTATTACTGCCATCAAGTTAACTTTATTCAAAACTGAGGTCCAGTTGTCCATCCCTTTTGAATTTCAGGTAAGCTGTGGCCGGGTCAATCGCTAGCCACTCTGTCTGTTTACTAATTTCAAGTCCAGGGTTATTGAATGGTACAAACAGCACTCTTGTTCTGTTGTAATGAGGCTGGCAGATCTGTGTTTCTGTTTTGTCTTACCATCTCTAAAATCTGAGGATAAAGATTAAAGAGGTCTTTTTCGGATACTGTATTTTCTCAATTAAATGCCTGACGCCAAATAAACACCAGTTTCAAATAAATGCCAGATGAGATCTAGTCAAGGTCCTGGCATTTTTGTGAGGCCCAGTGTTAATTTTTTAATTAATTTATGTAGTACTAACACAACTGCGAATCTCAACAACACAAAGAGATGCAATCATTCAGCTTCACAGGCATAGATGATCTAACAGTTCAATTTATCATTTTTTCTCCTGCACATCCAACAAACTCCCACATTGGTAGCATTTTGGCTTTCTTTCTTCCTGACAAGGCAGAATTTTAAATAAAAGTCTATTTTTTTGTCAAAAATAGTCCAGTAAATAAGTTTCATTACTCATATCAGATTACTCAAGAATATTACAAATACGTTTGAAAGTCTCCAGAACATCCTTAAAACTCTTTCACAATGCCCAGAATTTGTTGGAATATCTTTGGAAATCTCAGAAAATGTTTTGTCAATAAATCAGAATGCAATTACGCTAGTAAACCTGTGACATTTGAAAAAACATCGCAAAAATACATTTTGTTGTGCATTTGTAATATTTAATAAAAGAGTGAAAAGAAAGAAAAAATAATTTTCACTTACCCCTATACATTCAAAGAAGTCTATGGAATTTGTATTATCCAAGTCAATTTTCCTAAAAATCTTGTCTTTTACTTCTGACTTTGTGTACATTAGGGAGCTCCCCTGTTGTGCAACTAAATCCAGCATCTTTTCTAGTTCCTCACTATCTATTACCTGCAGCAACAAAGCAACATAAGTAAGACTGTAGTTGTTTGGCAATGCTGAGCTTTTAATCAGGATACTAAATGATGATGTCACCACAAGATATAAATTGAAGGGACACTGTCATGGGAATTTTTCTCCTTTTTTTTTTGGTAAAATGGTACTACAATGATATCATTCCTCTTAATCTTATAACTCCAGCGAACTTGCATAGTAATTTTAACAAAACTGAACCACTATTTGTTTTTCCATAATTGGTGTAAATACATCTTTAGGCTCTTCTGTTTTTGAAGTGATACTCGTGACAGGGCCCTTTTTTACAACCGTCTGCTTGTATGTACAAGACTCAAGCTCACATATGAATGAACAGGCTCCCCAGAGGGGCTTTAGACAAAGAAAATTTCCGACAAGCATAACGATCTGCTCGAATTTTCCCCCCAAACTTCTCCAATGGAGACGCTAGCTACCAGAAGCACATGTGTGAAAACCATGTGAAATAGTGTATGAAAAGAAGGTTTATTTCACATATATAATTTGGTTTTATCAACTGGGTTGATAATGTCAATTGGCCACCGTAAAGAGATTCAAGTGCTGACGTTTCGAGCGTTAGCCCTTCATCGGAGCGAATCCGCGAATCAGCACTTGAATCTCTTTACGGTGGCCAATTGACATTATCAACCCAGTTGATAAAACCAAATTATATTGTTATACTTCCCACCGACGCAGCACCACAGTTTCTTTAGAAACTTACCCCCTCTATTTATTTCACATGGTTTTCATATGATTTCCACACCTTTTCATACATTTCACATCTTTTTTTCACACACGCATGAAATTATACTGTGTGAAAGGCATGTGAAAGATATATGAAAAAGTGTGTGAAACTGTGTCATCCTTTTCACATACTTTTTCACGCATAATTTCACACATCTTTTAATGCTAGATTTAAAAGTAGAAATTTCACATACTTTTCATATGCAAGTTCATAGGTAAAATATAACCAGTTTCACATAAAATTGACTAAACTGCAACATACAATTAATTATGCAAGTACCATAAATTTTTAATAACAAAAACGTTGTTTGGTGTCCCAAAATTTTGCCAAGTCTGCCAATAGAACCTAATTTTTTGCATTCCCGAACTTAGCCAAGGCTAAAAGCGGAGCTCCCCAAATATTTTTTTTAATAATACTGTTTTTATTCTACAAAACAAGCGACCAAACTATTTAAAGTACTGGAATGGCACAATAACATAATATAGAATCGCGATCCTCTTTCCTTAGTTACGAGAGACATTTCAAAAGTTCTTGGAATCGTGGTATTCCCGTCGCTGCACTAAATTGGGTCCTCAAAAACATGAAAAAATAAGTTTGCAATAAACTCAGTGATCATTTTATCACTCCCATAGTTTGAACAACTTTTACAGTAAACTAATTTATCTTAAACTCAACTAGTTATTCAATGAAAAAAGGACTTCATAAGCGCTGCTATTTTGCCTCCATTCTCTATTTCTCGTTCGCTCCCCTTCTCGCTGCTCCTCACTTAAATTTTGCCTCCATTCTCTAGCCCTGGCTCGCCCAACTTCACAAAATCTTCTTGAAACGAAGATGGAGATGATGGAGATGCGATTTCCCAGCAGAAAAATGCGGGTTGCCAAAAAGCGCATATCGGCCTGTCGCGCATATTTCCTGTCAACTCCCCCATTCAGGCAGCCTACCGAGTACGGTCGTACGGTCACGTGACAAACCAAATTTCCTGGGTTTGGCAGATTTTTCTTACCTATGGCTCTCTGCTGGCGTGCTTTGCACGCTCTGAGCTCCGCTACTAGTGTATCGTAGCTACTTCTGCAAATTTCACGCCAGTCAATTACATGTAACATGCCTAGTTGGTTTTATTGGAGAAACTGCTTTAATAACTAGTATACCTAAATGGTATACTGCCAAAGGGGAGGACGAAATAACAGTGCTAGCAGTAACTTTATGAACTGTACTATCTTGTCTGCTTGGAACAATGAAGAGATGTGAGATTCCATTCTTACAACTATGCTAATTGGAAGTCACATTTGAAGCGTAAGGCACATTTACTGTCAAGCTCCCCATCTTATACCACCCGTCTTCCATAAAAATTTGAACGGCCCCCCAAGTATCAACATTCTGCAAAGGACAGTACAGAAAAAAACTCTTTAATAAAACTTGTATAAAAGGAGCCTTTTTTGTCAGCTATTAACATTGTAAGATCAACATTTCGCTGTTGATATGACTGATGCCTCTTACACTGTAACAGTAACTATCAATATTGTAAAACTACAAGCTATGATCATGAGAGACTCAATGAAACGGAAATTTTGGCATAAATTACGGGAAAAATTATCTTGTGAAAAAGATAAATTTCTCGAGAGTGTTTTCACCGGTTATTCAACAAAAGTTCGAAGATATAGTCGAGCAATTGATGATTTGTTTGCAACGTTAAGTTTGCTTATAGTAACTTGTGATAAAATTTTCATTTTGCATTTGAGCTGACAGACAGCGCATTGAATTTGCTCGTTTTACGTGCGAGCAAACATGAATTGAAACTTATTAGACTTTATTGCGTTCGTCACAAATACGAAACGTGAATGAAAGCAATCTCAAAATTGAAAATAAACACCCCAGGAAAAAGGGCTTACATAAAGCGCTTCACGGGATATTTTGACTTCACAAGAGACAGTGCGTTGAATTTGCACGTTGTTATGTTTTTCAGGCTTGTGTGCGAGCGGCCGAGCAAACTCAAAATTGCTTTTAAATTGAAACCACTAAAATTTATTACTTCCATTTCAAATATAAAACTTAAGTTAAGGCATTATCAAAAATCTAAAATAAAGACACCAGCAAAGGTGAATACTTTCCTCCTTTCGTTAATAACAGCGCAATGATCACATAAATTTGCATGTTGTGTGCGTCAAAGAAATTATCACAAGACAGCTTCTACAGTAAATCGAAACTCGCATCGCCAGAAGGGCCGGAGTTGAAACGGTTGATCACAAGGAGTCACCCCAAAATACAAGCGATTAAACGAGGTTGTAAAAACCCAAGGTTTTACGGACAACTTTCGACAGCAGCATTTTTGTCCTGCTTTCGTGACCTTTGCTCATGCTTTCCTCTGAATCCAAGAATCTCGTCTACATTTTATATTTAAAAGGCATTTTTACCCAGCGAATATCTGGATAGTTTGTTTCTTTCAGTTTTCAAAAATCCAAAACAAAATAAGTTCAAACCACCAAGTTGTTTTCAAGCATAACACATGTCTGGGATGCCGAGCCCGGAATACACGTGTTATGTTCTTTCCTCCAGCAATCAGCCGATCGATCAAGAACGAAACGTAAACTTTGGACTTGACCAAAGAAAGGTACATTTCATCTGATAAACGTATTTCTTAACTGCAAAAGAAACCAAAATAACCACGACAAATAACCATTGGTTAGAAAGAGCCGACAAAAATAGTCCGATAACGAAGCCGATATAACCTACTTTGGTGTAATCGACTGCACACACTAAGTCATCTTCTCATGCATATACCACTGCGCATCCTAAATCTTCCATTTGCGCATAACCACAATTCCTTGCGCCTTGGATCTTACCGCCGACCAGAATTCCTTACGTTTCGTAAAAAAAAGTGATTGCAAGCCCCTATAATGTAATCTTATGCCGATTAGAGAGCTGCCTCGCTCGTTCGCTTCATGCGCACTCGCTGCGGCAGCAATTAGTTGTACTTTATTACCAAAATATTTTGTAAGCTTAATTATAACAACTGCCATGTATGCATGCTATCTATATGCATGACATTAAAATGACATCTTAACTTCAAGCTTAGGTTTTATTGCACTATTCTTCTTTCACATAGAGTCTGTGAACAGTGCTCCTCTTTCAAAATACCTAGTTGGAATCAAATTACTCTATGCTGATCTTGACAATTAATTTATATGGCATTTATATATTAATAAATATCACGCCTGAAGATTGTTTTAACTGTGATTAAAAAGAATTGAATTGAAAACTTCCAATCCTGTCAGGGACTGAGAGTTTTTCCTTTTCCCACGCTCATGTCATAATTGATCATTTCATTTTATCAAAGAAATGATCAGTTGGTAATTCCCACAGGCACCTACAAAGGCTTACAAGATTACAATGTTTGAGCACAAACTTCACAATGGTGTTTGTAGAGTCAAAAGGAGAGCTTGAACTGTGTCAATATTAAACTTGTCCTACCCCATTTCTATCGAGATCCGCTTCCACAAACTTTTTTTCAGCAATAAGGACTGTACTTAAGGGAACATCAGGATATCTAGTGGCAATTTCCTGCAACACATGTAAAGAAAACATTTTAATTAATATTTCCTGCACAAAAGGAGCAACCGAATATTCATAATGATGCTGGTCAACCTGGTATAACTTTTCTGGATCCTCAAATGGATTGTCAATGTTATCTTTGTTGTTTGCATCAGGTGTTAATAATCTGGCATCTTTAGCTCCTTTCTCTCTCTTTTTCTGAGCTGGCCGTTTAAATTTCCGTGCACTTGATGGACGCCGCTTTTTTGTCTCCTGTTGGAAACAAACAGTAATTATTAAAGGTGGATGAAAACACCATGGACAAGCAAAAACAATAACAAAATTGCTACAGTTGAATTGGACGACAATAAACCAGACATTCAACCCTCTGATCTGACTGGGGGTCTTGAGTACTTATTGTGGTATGATGTCTTGCCCATCACTCTCCCATTTTTAATCAAACTCGTCTGATTTAAAGACAGCAACAAAACGTTTAAGTTTAAAGACAAATTTTGACAGAAACTTCTGTAATCTTCAGTTGATTGCTGTACAAAGCGTTGGAAGTTGAATTTACAACACATATAAGTAGGCAAAAATACAAAGTTTTGACATCAAAAGTTTGACATTTCCGATGGCAACGTCAGTGTATCCAATGGACACAAATGTGAGGAAAACCATTGTGCTAATTGGCTGTCAAACGTTGAATGATTGTTTGTCAAAGCAACGTCAGGCGACGTCGCGTCCTGCAAGAGCGATCACGGAAGTGTACTGATTGGCGATAAATAAAAATTTTATGCCTGCACAAATTTGGTCAAATTTAACTTTTTTATACAGCAAGGGCTTCAATTTCAAGCCTTCTCAGTTTGTTAAGGGGATAAAATTTAATGATTTTCAGAAAATTAATTTCACACAAAAGCCGAGTAAGCCAGACAAAAGTCGCGCCAGGGTTTGCGGCTCATAAAACATAAAATTATTGTAACATCTGCTTTTTTGACGTTTTATCTGCACCAGTTAAAAATACTGTAAAGAGTTGTGGCAGTTCACTTCTGTGATCGCTCATGCACAACGTCGCCTGACGTTGCTTAAAATTTTGAAATTTGACAAACGCTCATTCAACATTTGACAGCCAATTAGCGCATGTTTTTTCCTCACGTGTTCACGCTTGTTTCCATTGGATACCTTCTTGTTGCTATCAGAAATGTCAAAGTTTTGACGTCAAAACTTTGCGTGGAAACTTGCGTAGTGTCGCGCTCAACTGAAAATTGTAGTATTATGATAGTAACAACAGAATGAACATAAAAATGTAACAATGTTAGAATTATAAGGATAGTTTTAGATTTACAAGGTGTGATTGTTGGATCAGAGGGTTGTTCTCTGTTTTTTTTAAAGCTAAAGTAAAATTTAGGTGAAGCAACCCTACTTAGGCCATTTTTCTGTGCAGATACAGCCAGCGACCACTACCTGGTTATAATAGGTGCGGTTACACGGGGCACTTTTTAACGTGGGAAAACGCCCTTTTACCACGTGAAACTGCATTTAGCAGTGTGACCGACGATTCCCAAGGTAAATTTCCCGTGTTAAATATCCATGGATACGTCAAAAAGATCACACGAAGCGCCCATGACATTTAACGTGGTAAGTTGGAAGGGTGTTTTGATGCCAATCAGGAAGTTCCGTTTGACAGCAACACGTAACCGCAAAGTTTCTACGCAGATTTCATTCGCGCCAAATGGCAAACTAGTTCGCGCCGGAATGAATAAGTGTGGCTTTCAGACTGTGAATATGGCGGAATTTCAGGCAATGCTGTGAGTATGTTGTGTTTTTCAATTTACTTCTCTGCCCGTTTACTAGATCGGCTCTTCAAACAGCGGCTAAAACCCCAAATATTTTTATTCTTGTTAGAAATTCGAATATGGATGACGATTTGTACAATGGATTTCTCTTTAACCGGCGATACCAGATGCGAGAATCCAACGAACATCAACCTGGACCGTCTGACTTAGTAATCTATCCTGGTTATCAGCAGTTTCACCCTATAAATGTATCTACGAGTCAAGATGAAACTCCTAGCTCCTCGCTCTGAAAGTCCATCGGGTTCTGGCTCAGAGAATGTAAACAAACGGTGGGAAGCGACCGAAGTCAAGATCCTTATCTCTGCATACAAAGACCACCATGATAGCAAGAGAACGATGGATATAAGACACGCTAATTCTCTCGAATCAGACTCCATCATGATGACTCAAGAAGTTGGAATTCAATTTCCCGCCACATTTGCGTGACATTTGTTTTACCTTGGGAAATCGCTTATTGCGTGTAACCGCTGGAACCACGGGAAACTAAATCCCAAGTGTGATGTACCGTGGGAAAATTTACCATGGGAAAAGCCATTTCCCGTGGTGCGTGTAACCGCACCTAATGAAAGTAAAGCTGAAGTCACATAGAAACTCAGACAGAGCAAAGATCAAAGCAAGATCAACCCAGAGGTTGGAAAATGAAATGTTCAGATCAAAATTCTCCATTGAATCATGCAACAGACTTGAAGTTCTAGAGGTCGAAGAAAATATCAACGAAGACTGCATACAAGTGGGCAGAGTGCACACAGAGTCTGCTTAAAAGTATTAGGCCGAGCAAAAGTGAAAAACAAGCAGTGGCTGAGAGAGGATAGCTGGAATTAGCAATAGACCAGCAACAATAAATACACAACAAAATACACAGCACAAAATTGGAGAGGATAAAAGGCAAGCTGCAACAAGAGTGCAGGCTGAAAAACTGAGAAGTTAAATGGAGAGAAAGAGAAGATAATTGGATTTGGTTAGAACAGATTGGGAGTGAAGCAGAAAAGTCCACTGAGAAGGGAAGTACCAGAGAGCAATACCAAGCAACCAAGAACAAGAAACAAGAAACACAGACAAGAACAAGAAGGGTGAGATAGTGAAAGACAGCAGTGCATGCCTCGACAGATGGGCTGAGCATTTTGAGGAGGTGCTAGTCAGGAAGGCTCCAATGAAACACATTGAAGAGCATGAAATGAAGGTAGAAGAAATTAGTGAGATAGATACAACTGAGGTAACAGAAGAAAAGGTGAGACAAGCACCAAGAATTGACAACATCCCAGTGGAGCTGTACAAGGCAGACATTGATGTGTCAGTAAAAGAGCTGACAAGACTATTCAATAGGATATGGTATGAGGAAAATGTACCTGATAAATGGAAAAAAGGCCTGATGGTAAAGATACCTGAAAGAGAGGACCTGAAGAAGTGTAATAAACCAGTCGTTTCTCAGTCATTTTACTATAACCAAACTCAAGACGGACACCTGTATGGTGGCAATGGAATGAAGGCCTGAGGGAGAACGAAAGGTGGGACGACCAAGACCACATGGAGAAAGACTATGGAAAGGCAGGAGGGGAGGAGCAGCTGGGCTGAAGCTAGGGGCACAGCAAAAGACAGAGCTGAATGGAGAATGAGGGTTGTAGCCTTATGCGCCTCATGGCATGAAGAGAGCTGATGATGATGATGACGATGATGCATTTTCCTGTTGGCTTCTTTATTTTTTCAACTAATAAAGATGAAATGTTCATTGTGTCACAGCCATGGGCCAAAGAAAAAATCTGACTCCCCAACAAACCTGATACCATTTGGGTGCTCTAACCAACTGAGCTATAGTGAACTGTTAGCTAGTAAGCCACACCATATGTGATGGAGCCAAGTTGCACTCTTAACATTGACAGAATCATCATCTGTGCTTTTCATGTTACGGCATTTAGACATTGGTCCATTATGATCAAAGCTGCATAAAAGAAACCTATATTATCCTATAGTAGGATATCACAACAGTGATTCATATTTTAAATTCTCAGAAAAGACTGTACATGGTTACAAGTAATAAAAGAAAAAGGGAAAATATTATAACAAGACATACCTTATTCTTTTCAGTCAGCTGAAAAAAAGAAAAAAAAAACAGAAGAAATGTATTTATCACATAAATTTAAATGTAAAAGAAATACCAACAGTTGAACTACAGGTTTACCATTGTCACCCTCCCAGAAAGCAAAATGTGTTCCAAGTCAAAATATTTTTTTGGGATACCCAATAGTACATACACACTGTAGAAACTGCAATGGAAAAGCTACATACAATGCAAAATAGAACAGTGTTTTATACTTGTTATCACTTGGATTGTTGAGTGCACTACCAAATATGTTTGAAGAGGCACTTGTTTCACTAAAAACATGTATAGTGACGTAATGTGGAGGCACAAATTATCCGCTTCATGGTATTTTGGGGTTCATTGTTGTGATTTCCAAAGTGTCTCTATTTGTTTTGACATGGAACATACTTTGCTTTCTGAAGAGAGCATAGCCAGCAATTTGTTTTGTTTTTAGTTCAATTTTAATAATCCCAGCTGGTGATACAGATCATAGTAAATGGCATGGGGAAGTTTGCTACCCAATTTGATACATTTGTATTCCAGCTAGTTCAAAAAATAATCCACAAAATGATCAGACTCAAATTTAGGCCAGGCCATAGTTTGAAGCCTGTTCTTTAAATGGCTGAGTACTCTGGTGAAATAGAGCAAAGGAAATTTACAATTGTATTTTTTATTTATTTTTATTTTTACTGTACATTTCAGAGGCAGTAGCCAATTCTTTGATGCCCTAATTGCATGCCTTGTGTGGATATAATAATATTCTAAGACAGGAGTCAAAAACCTAAACTCATAAAGCTACTGTCACACCATAAATCGCTGAAAAATGAATAAAAACTATGCTTAAACAAATTGAGAGAATGCAGAAATATTTTTATTTCATTTTATTTCAGATACACAGTAAGTTGTAAAAGATTATTAATTGTAGGAAGCTTAATTATTATTTACAATAGCAGTTTAATGCTTGTCTTACATGCTTGTTCAAGAGTATAAAAGATGACAACAGAAGGGTGACAGGCTGAACGCGAGTGACTCCTGTAGTTTTGGCATTACATTTGCAATTCTCCGTCTGTTTAATTGCCTATATTTTGCTGAAACGGTTTCAGGGTTTTTGGCTTACCCTGCAGTTACCTTTCGATCTTTCCCTTTTCCTGGGAAGATTGAAAGAAACTTCACTGCTGCAGAACAACACAACGTTGCAATGTCATGTCGACAGAAACTCCAGTGATTATACACACGTACGTGAATTAATATCACGGCTCTCACCCTCTTCTGGCCATTTATCTTCAATACTTACTTGCTTTTCCAAATCCTCGACTTTCTTGGTCATGTCATATACCACTCCTTTAAGTGTGTTACATTCCCTTTCTTTTTCGTGAAGTTTATTCTTGAGCTCCTCTCTTTCCTTTAACCCCGTAAGAAAATCTTGAGTTGTTTGGTCACGCTTAAGCTCTGACAAATCGCTTTCCTCAGACATTTGTAATTACATACACTTCATAAGTTGAAACCGAGCTTGATCTCTAACAAGTGCAACTTGCAAATCCTTCTCAATGGCGTGTTGATATGCATCTCAATTGTTTTTCTGTACACATGTTGTGGTTGCTAGAACACACATTCCATCACGCTCCATTGCCACCGGACATTTTTCGTTCTTCGCCTGTTTATTGCAGTAACTAATCACCATCAGACAGCTTTGAATTTTCTCAGACTAGCGATCTTGTTAGATTGTACCAAGCAGGTACAAGTACTTGATCGAAAAACTCGAAAATTTGAAGATAAGAAATTCTCGACCTACTCCTCACCTACTCCCAGTTGTGCAACGCTCTTCTTGGTGCTGACCAAACGAAACGCGGGCTCTGTGGACGGTAAACGGTCGATCGTGAGCTTTTTGAAGCTTCTTGTCAGGATAGCAGGGATAGGTACGTCAATTAAATGGTAAAGTGTTTACTAGGGTAACCTTTCTGCACAACTCCATACATTTATTTTGCATTGAGGGATTAATTATTCCCGGCATAACTAGTCGAACACAATTCGTTCGGTTAACTTCGATTGTGTTCGACAATTGAACAAATTGAACACCGAACTTAATCGGAACATAATATCTAACTGTTCGATTTTGTTTGATTGTCTTTAATATGCTGACCAGAACCTAATTGTTGAAACAATGACTTCTCTTCACTTTTGTTCCCAAAGAAATGTGACGTCAATGTTTGTAAACAGGAAAGATCACCGTATACCGTTACGACAGGAAGCCATGAGTTAAATGCACCGGTCAAAGTAAACCACGACCCCCCCCCCGGAATATGTGGGGCTTTGTCACCTCATTGACACCTCTGTGAGTCCTTAGTATGGGGAGGATTTGTGCATTTGTTCACTCTTGTGCAGAGGGAAGTAAGGCATTAGTGGGGGTTTTGTTCTAATACAAGATGGGGGCAATCGTTCCTACAAGGACTTCTGGGTACATTTCGGCACATCAGATCACATGGCAGACCCAAGTGTCAGAGCACAGGCCGCCCAAGCTCATGCTGTGAGTGAGCTTCAAAGTAGCATGTCATGGCAAAAATATAAGAGTTTGTATGGAGTCTGTTGTTCTGGTCCACCAACATGGCCCCCGTGATGTCACGTGAAAACGATCTATACGTTTTAGCAAACCGAAATACTGTCAAATCTGGGTGACCCTATTCGGCGGAATGGCGGAATGATGGAATGGTAGTAGTATTGCCCTTACCAACAAGTAAAAGCTAACCAGATTTGTGCTTTTGTTTACAGTTAGCTTTCACACCGGTTCACTTTCAAGGGCTAGTTTGCTTGCAATTATCTTTTACTTGTTGGTAAGAGCAATACTACTGCCACTCTGTCATTCCTCCAAGTAGGGTCACCCCCAAATCTTAAATAAAACTGCTTTAATTTTAATACTTGAACTGTGATTTACTTATTGTCTGAATGCTTCTTTTGCTGATTCTTGGCCATTTAGTCAAGTGATCACTTTCTGTGTTCTCCACTACAAAGAAAAGAACAGTGGAGAACCCAGGAAGCAATTACTCACCTAAATGGCCAAGAATTTGGCCAAATAAGCATTCAGACAACAAGTAAAACACAGTGGAAGTAAAGTAATTTTATTTAAGATTTAGCAGTATTTTGGTTTGTGAAATGTTTCCATACAAACTCTCATATTTTTGCCGTTCACGACAGGCTACTTTGAAGCTGACTTACATCATGAGCTTGGGCTGCCTGTGGTCAGGGTGACAGCATGTAGAAAAAACAACTGTTTTTCAGTGTTACACTTCACTTCTGGATTTTTGGTCCAACAAAAAAAATCTGGGATCTAAACAGTTACGTTAAGTATCATATTTCCACTCAGAATTACGAAGGAAATATGTCTTGGCTACTACTGTGGTGTCACAAACTGTGGCAGGCCCTAAGTTTATCTGGATGCCCAAAGGCAAAAGTTAGTTGCCTGAGGCACCCAGGTGCCCTTAGAGTACAGGCATGTTCAGTCATGCATTCCCTTTTCCATCTGGTTTAAAGACTTCTTTACACTGGTTAGATACTCAACAGGGCTTATCACAAGGTTTGAGGAAGATGCTCAAGCTGAAAATGCTAACAAGGAGCCTACAGCTGACCATGCCATTAGTGACAAGAAATGGTTTTCAAAGAAACATTCTTTCCTTGACTCAAAGGGTTCTAACACTGTCAACCAACATCTGTAACACTAGGTACCTATCAGGGGCAACCAACAAGTCCTTGCATTCTGCTGCAAGCATACAATGTCACAGTGTGGGCATGTGTACTGATTCTTTGGCTTTCAAATCCTCTTCAATAAAAGCCAAACAGGGGAAATCTCATGAATCTGTAGAGGAACTTCTTGATTTCTTTGCAACTTCAAAACATTTGTTGGGCACAGCTGATCTTGTTAACATTCTGTACAAGATTGCAAGGAATGTTTGGCACAATGAAAAACAGAGGGAAGAGCTACAGAAGCTGAGAGGCACATCTGCACAAGGACATAGCTTGTTCAAAGATTTGCTGAACCATACAGCTGATAGCATTTCAACTGCAGCCTTAGATGAGAAGCTTCTTGCAAAAGTTGTCTGGTCTCTTCATAAAATAGGAGAAACCAATCATCATCTTTACAAAAAATGTTCAAAAGAAAAGATTGTTGTTCTTCTCAAGTAACATATTAGAACATCTCTGAGTTGTAAACAAAATGAAATTACTAGCGACCCAATGAGTTGAAAGAAGTTTAGCAATGTAATCTGTGGCCCTTTGATGTGTTAGTTTGTGCACAGGCAGCCCAAGCTGACATTGTGATCAGGATTATACTGCATAATAGCTGTCATGGCAAAAATATAAGAGTTTGTATGGGAATAATTTACAACACCTTTCAGCAAACCGAAATACTGCCAAATCTTAAATAAAATTGACTTACCTTACTTTCACTGTTTTTATTTTTGTCTGAATGCTTATTTTGCCAATTCTTGGCTATTTAGGCAAGTTATCACTTTCTGGGTTCCCACTACAAGCGATAACTCGCCTAAATGGCCAAGAATAGGCAAAATAAGCGTTCAGACAAGAATAAAAACACAGTGAAAGGAAGGTAAGTAAATTTTAAGATTTGGCAGTATTTCGGTTTGCTAAAAGGTGTTGTAAATTATTCCCATACAAACTCTTATACTTTTGCCATGACAGCTATTATGCAGCATGATCCTGATCACAACGTGAGCTTGGGCTGCCTGTGGTTTGTGTGACAATGTTAACCATTAAGAACTTGAGCATTGTAAAACTCTAATGGGTTAAAGTGACATTGTTACAATATATTTGCCTAAAACTGTTATAAATTCACGAAATTTTTGGTCTTTATGTAATAAGAAAGTCCACACTGGAGCAACATTTTTGCAAAATTTCAACTATTTTTGAGCCAAGCTTGAACCTTTTTCAAAAATCCATATCACAATCTGTTTCCATCCTAGCCACTGTTAGCCATCCTCACTTCCTAATGGGTTCTAATCATTTGTCGAGTTCAGCTTCCGAAGAGCGATGTATGTTTTTGAGATTTCTAAAATCATGCAAACATGGTGACAGTGTCCCTTTAAAAGACAAAACATGCAGTGGAAGTTATGCTTTCATAAATGTGAAACAATAAACTCATCTTGCCTGATTTCAGATATGGGTTTGTGATAATATTTTTTGTTGTATCATTCATACCATTTATTAATTTCAAGCCAGGTGGGAGCAAAAAATTTTATTTAATTGCATGGCTTGGTCAAAGTATATGAAGCAACCCAACAAAAATGTGTTGTTAGAAGATGGGTGGAGTGTGTGGGGGCTATGTTTGCGAGTCTTTAGGTGGTACCGGTACATGGTACATGTGGCTTCATCTGTGCAATCATAATATATAAATAGTTAGTTATCCGAAATCATGCATGTTAATATGGATCAGTTGTAATTTCAACCATAACCTGTTTCAAAAAATCCATGTCTGACAGGGAGACTTGACTTTCCTTTTGGAACCCTTATGTAATAGGTCCCTCTTGCTCAAATTGTCAACGTTCTTGACAAGCACCATTCCATGGGTGCACTGGGCAAATTACTGCGTAAATGGCCAAACTGTACCAGGTGTATTTAGGAGAGATTTCATGAGTTGAACTTATACTCTTCTACTCTTGTACTCTGAGATACCTGGATACAGTTGCAATCATGTCATCAGAAGGTATTGTTCAGTTTATGTGGGTTCAGCAGCTCTCCCGTGGGGTCAACCCACAGGCATGTTAGGGGATTTGTAACAAAATTCACAGAGACGGATCCAGGAATTTTTGATAGAAGGATCCAATGTTGAGTAATAATAGGCGATCCTGTTGATGAGAGAATTTCAGTAGTAGTAAAAAACCAAGAGCAAATAATCTAATTTGCAGACGTTCAACACAATGCAACAAGACTATCCAAATCTTCATCACAGACACTGAAAACAGTTCAAAAATGCAAAGAAGCGGCCACCATTTTGTTGACAACAGCTACTCACATTCTGTGAGAGCATAGTCGCTGACAGTCAGTAGGGTAGCAGAGAACAGCTATTTCTGATAGAATACTTGTAGATTAAACTAACATGCATTATTTCTGAAACATGCCTGAGAGGGCACTTGAAAGTGTAACATGGAGCATACTGTTGTATTTTTGCTGACATTTCAGGTGATCAGAAATGTCTTGAGTAGAGCTCCGTTCATAATCAATTTAGTAGTGTCAGTTTTATGCTTTTGCTTTTGTTTGATTGTTTTTTGTGTTTTTTTGGGGGGGTTAATAATTGTAATATTGCAAGTAGGGTTTTTAGCATTGCGTTATTTGTAATTTGTTAGAATTCTGTAGTTTGTCTGTTGTATGCTTTGTTTTGTGATGAAAAGCACTTTAATATAATAATGGGTAATCGAGCTGGCTCTGTTGCTGGGATGAACTTTGTCTGCTGTTCATACGGGAAAATAATCTCAGCCTGGTCAACCAGGATGAAATTCAACTGAAACAAAACGGAAAATTGCATGACATAAAGTTGTATATTTGCGACTATTGTAGCTTTGTTGACTCTTGTGAAAAATAAAGCTAATTCTTGAACTTCTGAAGAAGAAATACAAACACAAAGACAAAATTATGCTATTTTGGCTGCCCTGTTGTGAAAGTGAAGCTATTTTGTCAAAAAAAGTTTCCCCTCTGTAACCGGCCTGGAGTGTTCATGAAAAATTTTCATCCCAGTTGCCGATGACCCAACTTCTCATATGAACACATCAAAACTTTTACAAAGGAAATAGGAGTGAGGTGCTATAGAAATATTAAATATTATTATTAATTATGAAGAAGTTCTCAGAAAAATCTATGCAAATTAATATCACAATGTGACTGTAGAGCAATTTTCTTTAAACCATAAACAATGTATAACACTTAGTGCTAAATAAACACAATGAACTAATTAATGAACTAAACAAAAGACAACAATCAAATTATTCGAATGAGAATAGATTTAGACAAAGCAAAAAAAGTTGAACACAACGTTTCGATGTCACCATGACATCATTTTCAAGTGAGAAAGAATAAACTTAGGATATCATTATTTATATCATGTGAGGTGACTGCATGTAAAAACTGCATGTACATGATGAATATGTTAAACAAATAGTTATTGCGCATATGGAGTCAGATTGTGTGTTAAGGCTTGGTTTCTTCTTCTTTAGGATTAACATCTCATAAATCAGACAGTACAACTTTCCATTGCATTTCTTCATTAAATGCCTGCCGATTGCTGAAATAAAATTATTGTGTAAAATATAGTTATATAATATAATAAAATATAATTGTTTAGCAACTGTTACATGGTTGAAGGAAAACTGCTCTATGCAAAATATCCAAACTGCCGTCACTTTAGCTTAGGGTACATTCCATTCCAAATCCAGATTCTGAATTTCGGATTTGACAATGAAACTTCAACTGAAAATCTTTTGGATTTTGAGTTCATTTGCAAATCACATTCAGGTTCAAAGTTCCCAATCAAATGTACCCTTGATAACATAATAAGTTAAAATAACGGGCCTTAGAAATCTAAAAAGAAGGCCTTTAATCAAACAGTGAACATTCATACATGTACATGTGTGATTGTCTCTAAAAATGACTAATTACATTTAAATACTCTAAAATGGAAAAATTATATTTCTATCTTTCTTGCATTAACACGAGAGATTTCACGATACAGTTTGTTGAATCCTCAAATGACAAAGTAGTTACTACATTTTCTTATCTTACAATATCCTTTTCTCTGAACAACTGTTATTGAAAACATTTTTGTCAATAGTATTCTCCATAAGTTCCAGAAGTAAAAAATAGTCCATAGTTTCTTGCCATTTTCTTGATAGTATCTGGCATAGGGGTCTGATATGTTTTGCAATATGTTCCAGGACCAGGGGTTTTCTATTTTGATAACAAAGCAAAAGAAATGTTAACAATTAATTTAATATTGTGGTTCTGTGACCATGTATTAAATAAAATAATGTGCTGTTGTTTATAATCACTGTGTGACTTTTGGAGATTGGAGACCACAGGCTTAACATCCTCCATTTCGCTGGTCTCAGCCAGGCCACAATATTATTCATATTAGTACTTCACTGAGTGGTATTATAACAGTAAATATTTAAGCTTCCTAAACTCAGCTTTTATAGCTGTGGCTTTGCATTTCTGATAAAATGAAAAAGAAGGATTTTCACATTGTTTATTAATAAGTTTTTTTGGCAATAATTATATGGTGTGCACAAGTAGCTTTTATGAGTTTGAGTTTTTGACTTATTCATAGTATATTATTCACACAAGACATGCAACTTTGAAATTGAAGAATCAGGCAATGCCTTTGGGATTCAGCCAAACCACAAATTTCCACTATTCACTTTTATCAGAGTTCTTGGTCATTGAATGAGGTCTTAGAACTTTTGTCTGGCCTAAATCTGAGTCCGATTAGTTTACAGATTGTTCTTTTAAACTAGCTGGAATATCAAATTATGTTGTAAATTTGCTGATTTGCAATGTTCTGTACCACCATCCAGGACAATTTATGCAATTTCCACTGACATTGACCAAAATTGCTGCCTATGCTCTCCCCAGAAGACAACAGGGGCATAGCTACCTGTACACACATACGCACGTACCTGTGTACCTGAAAAAAGTCAAAAATAATGAAAAATATGAAACAAAGCAGAATATAAAAAGAAAAAATGAATAAGATATCACTCATTTGTGAAACTCTGAGATACTGTACTGCAAATGTGTTGGCTAAATTGATGAAAAGCAATCAAAGCACGTCAGTTGTAATTTCATATTAAGTAAGAATGCTTAGCTTACACTCACAAAATAACCTGCCATGCTGATCATAAAGAAAAAATTTAATCGAGGCTGATGAGAAAGATTTTAGACTTCGGGGTGCGGGTGTGTTAAAGGTGTATTCTAAGTTGTGCGTACCTCTGGAAAAATCCTGGCTATGCCCTTGCCCAGGTACACTTACTTTGGAAGCCAAAGACAACATGTAAGTATGGAAAATTAATTTGTACTTGTTATTAAGTAGATTAAATTATTTTGTTGAGTGTGTGAAGTTTTATTAAGACATGTAAAGTTGAGGTACAAAATAAGTATAAAGTAACCTGGTACTGTTCTAGCACACCACAAATCATTGGAAAAAAACATGGATTATAAAATGAATGGATTGGAAACAAGCTGACGCGATGGCCACAACAGTATTTTACAATCCATGGAAAACCTTAAACAATGCTAAAATATTTCTATTTAATTTTATTACAAATATAAAACAGCTGTAAAAACTGCTTTTAGGAAGCTTAATAAATAAATTATTTACAATAGCAGTTAATTACATGCAGGAGGGCAGTGAATTAGCTGGTGAGCAGCCCAGGCTCACCTGTGGTACACTGGAGAGAAGTGGGGGAAGGTATTCTGCGAGCCTGCGAGCCCGAGCCCTTTTTTGTGAGCCTCGAAAGTTTTGCCAAAAAATCAAAAAAAGGGACACAATGCCCGTTCATGTATATCTTGGTGCTCTACAACACGAACCGAAAATGAAGGACCAAAATCTTTCGGCCTCTGCGGTTTTCTTATCTGTCTGTTGATCTACAAACACGCCCATGTGTAAACCAAGTCGCGATGATGTAAGGAGTTCGTTTCTACAAAACTCTTTTTACAGAATTAAGTAACAGAAAAAATCTCTTGTGATTAACCAAATACCAATTTTAAGATCGAACGGCAGAGCGGAAGAAAGCTCTGTTTCCATTTTTAGTCGCCGAAGCGGTTGTTATGAAATACAAATACCAGTATTGATTGTGAGAGGACAAAACATGGACCCCCACTATGGACTGGGTCCATGGACTCCCTATTTTTCCTACCGGCAAAATAAGTACCGGTATGGTGAAAAGTACTTTATAGAAAAAGTCAGGTTGACAGGCCATGCGGCTTCTATGTTGGTGACATTTGTTCATTTGTCATTCTGTATATTCATTCGGTCTTCCGTCCTATTTTGATTGTAATTTTAATAGTTTATGAAGAGCGAGTTTACTCGTAGCATGAGTAAAGTTCGAGTCACAAGTCAAGTTCGAGTCAAAACTTTTTTTCGCCTTTTCTTTCTTTCAATAATATCCTTTGCCTGTATTAAATTGTTATTGCCCAACAAAATGTCGAAGAAGTAACAAGAAATGACAACAAAACTGGACGATCATTAATTTGATTATACGGGTTTTGGGAAGATTACACAAAAAAGTGTAAATTAAGAAGCCTTTAGAAGGACCTCAAATTTCACTGAGATATTCATTAAAAATTATGACGACAAAAAAGGAAAAAGAGATCACAGGAAAAGCCAACAACAAGGTTATTCCTTTCTGTCACCCATTTTAATACTAACCCTGCCCAACAGGGCTTAACTTCAGTGATTGGACGTGAACTTGTGCTTCGTTGTCGGTCATGCAAAGAGTAAACAGCATTTGGCACTCCACTCTTTTCTAGACTAGCTTTCATTTCCTAATTTACTTGCCTCTAAGTCTCTTAGTCTTTTGACTCTTCTGGAACCGATACCACAAGGAAACAATAAAATAAAAATCATCAGACGGGTTTTGCCATGCTATCTTGACCTATCGTCACGCTTCCCGTAGCTGTCCGAAGGGGCCGCCATCGAACTTGGACGCCTGAGAATCAGGCTATCCTTCCTGTGAAATGCGTACTGAGTGACCGAGTACCTTATCTAAAATTTGCTGTTATTAGTACTAGGCAGACGTGTTTCTTTATCTTTGCATACAGAATGGTTACACAAGAAGCAGGAACAAGAGTTCATTTCTTTCCCACCTGATGGAGTGTCTTGTCACGCAATCTATGCGGTAAATTGCAAGGTGCAATTGTTGTAAGCAGATCACTTTCTTTTCCTTAAGAGGATTGCTTGTCGGTAAATGTGCATCTAAATTTCAGTAAAAAGCTAAAATTATGGCGAAAAACGGAGGCTCGCAAAAAGAGGCTCGCGGCTCGTGGCTTGCGGCTCCGGCTTGCAGGCTCGCACATTAGTTACACTCGAGAGAAGTGCTATCAAAGAGCGAACGGCTTGCAGCTGCAGGTTAGGGATGAATAGGTTTGTGGATCAATGTATTTTCCCTTAACAATCCCATGGATTGTGGACTTTGCGAGAAATTGAGTGGATTGGCACCTGTTCAACAGTGACAGAAGAATCCAAAAATTTCAGTTTTTACCAATTGTCTTAGAACTAAGTCAGTGACCTGCCATTTTCATTGTGTTAATCGCACGCAAAAAATCAAGGTAAGTCACTGAGTAAATTTCTGGTTTTGCAGATTTGAGACATAGCGAATGAAATCAGGATCCTAACACAATAAATTAATAACACAATAAATTAATAAAGCATGCGGGTAGCTAAAAACCCTTTCAAGCCTCAAGGTTAAGATGCAGAATTTAGAACCTCACAGACATCCTTTGTACAAACAAAACTACATGTAGTGGTAGATATTCTTATTCAAATCAGTGATAAGAGTTGAACTGGTTCAAAGTTTGTCCCTGCTTTCCAGTAAATACTGACAGTAAGTCAGCTAATGTAACCTAGCAGACACACTAACTGATAAGCACATACAGTACCAGCACATGAGGTTGAGCAAATCTTGGAGTTCTGGACTTGAATGGAGATGTAACATTTGGTCCTTTTGGTAAAATTGGGTCCTTAGAAAGTTTGTACTGTCCAGGAGGGGGGCCTTCTTTCTGAGAAAAAATGTAAGAACATTTCAAACCAATTAATTAAATTAGGAAATAAGCAAATCACCCAGATGCTTGGGGGGGAGGTGTTGTTACCTTTTATCGAATATTTCTTACTAGTGTTGGGAAGCCTGTGCCTCCCATAAGGTATAGCGGCCTTAGAGGGAACACGCGGGAAAACAGTCACCATGTTTGTTGTAGTTTTTACCGATGTGCTGCGGATTTCCAAAAGCTCCTACACAGTGTAAGTTCTTTAGCCGGAAGGGAAAGACAATTCAGTGTTTGTAGTTCAGTAATCTCTACTAATTGCTCGTGTAATCTTTCGCACACTCGCGCCCGTGGAAAGTTCAGAAGTGTATGTGGATCTGACTTGTAATTGATCTCGATTGTTGGAGTTTGTGAATAAATCCTGTTTTTACGACTACAGGGGGAATTGCCCATCCATTACAGTTTGCTTTTAACATGTATTGTTACTTTTTTACTTTGAAGCAAGAGCCCCCATTTCAAACAAGAGGATCAGAGAGATCTTTTAGCCACAATTTTATAGACAGGCCTAATATCGTTATTTCCCATAATTTTGTTGCGCTATATTGAAGCATGACATCTGATAAGGGAATAAATATATGATACTCGGCCGTGAATAAGGTCAAGCACTCTTTCATTTACACACCACTTTGAATGCAGAGATGTTTGTTCTCTATCTAATATTCATATAATAAATGGATCAAATCCAAAAACATCCCTTTAAAAAGGTTATTTCAACTGCAGTACAGCAGGAATATTTGTTTCTCAGTTGTTACAAAATTTTAGCCAAAAAATCCCAGTAGAAGTCTTCACATATTTAATTAGAACTCATCCAATATAATTTGTCTCCTTCATTTCACCAGCATTTTACCAGAACAATAAACTAACATAAACTGATTAATTCACTTTTAATCAGCGGCCAAGGAGGGGTTTGCGACAGGTTACAGACAAAATTAAAAATAAAAATAGCTGCAGAGCAAGAGCCGCGTTCTGCCAAGGGCCGAATTACTGGTATGTGTACCATATGACCACAATTTAAAGAACTACCTCCCTTAACCCCAAGGAAGAATTCATACTTTGTATACACCTTATTCCAAAATGGCTGCTGATTTATGCACATACAAATTTGCCCTTGTTGCCCTTTTTTGAGCTTAAAAATGAGGGAACAAGGGCTAATTTGAATACCAACAAAAGAATATTAAGGTGGCTCCATAGTTATTCCAAGCGAATTCGTCATTGCCAAACTTTGTGTCATAACTTTTTCGGCTTTGGAGCGATGGGAATGAAACTTTGAGAAAACTTCTTCCTATCATTCAGTAATAAAATAATCATATTTGATTTACCTGATGAAAAATATTTTGAATGTTATTAGTGTTTTCATAGGCCCACCTTTTTGAAAAAAATCGCACCCAGCAAAAAATTTTGCTGATAAATTTTTGTTAAATTTGTAGAATCAGCATGTATTAACTTAATACAAATCTCTTTACGGTGGCCAATTCATATTATCAACCTAGTTGATAAAACCCAAAATCTTGCTATACTTCCCACCGACGCAGCACCACAGTTTCTTTAGAAACTTACCCCTTCTATTCATACACAAATTAGTTTGACATAGCAATATTAATTTTGTGATTGTCTTGGAAGTTTTTAATGTGTGACTTAAGGTGGATGGTACCAGTTTTCTGGTTTTTGACTGTCTAAACTTTGGAAGAAAAGAGCAAAATATCAGTCCAAGGCCATAACAAAATGCTCGTATGATTCAATTCCATATTATGTTCTTGACCAAAAATAACAAGTATTTCGTCATCAGTTGTCACCATGGTAACGGTACTTGATGATTATTCGGACCTACTTTTCAGCTTCTGGTGCATAAAACTTGAAAACCAACCTGGTGACCCCCAATTTTTTTCACGTTATAACTTTTGGCATTTGAAAAGGAAACTGTATAATAATTTTAACAAAATTCTACGAAGCGGATTTTTTCATAAACGGGAAAAAAGGCAATTTGTGAGTAGAGAAAAATTCCTTTCGTAGAATTTTTTAAAATTACGTCTGACGTTTCCTCTCAGTAACAAGAAGACATTGAAACAATAAAAAAATAGGGTCACCGGGCTTGTTCTCTCGGAAAAGCCTTCGCGAGTTCAACAATATCCACGCGCGTCGTCACGCACTTCAAAATCTTGACTTTATATGACTGGCATTTACTCATGCTCAGTTTTGACTACCGCTGACCTATTCGCGTTCATACGCGCGCGCTTACCGCCGTTTTGTTTTCTTTGGTCTTCGACACTACCTTGAGGATCATCTTCGAGAATCTCGACTTCGCTGCCGTGAAATTAGTTAGTAGTTGTTTCGTTAACTGTTTTATTGAACGTTTGGCCTACCGTTTAACGATTTCCTTTCAAACTTTCGTTTGATTTGCCATATTTTGTTGAACACGAAGCTGTCAGAAACGATAAGTGAAATCAACTCGACACATGGTTGGATGTCGATCTTCATTGCGGAAGCACTTCACGGAATATTTGTTCTCATTCTTCGCGGTTGTGTTTGTTTTCGAAGTGCTTGTTTTTGCTTGTCTTGCCCTTGTGAGATTTGTTAGTTTTGAAACTCGCCTTTTGGCAGTAAAACAACCTTTGTGACGAGGCCGACTGAACTTCATTATTTTCTTTTTCTTCGTCACTTTCTTCTGCATAAGCGGTGGACAAGGAGTAGTAGGTGTAAAAACCTACTAGTCCGGCAAAGTACACAAAACGAGAGAATCGGGAGCAGGAATTAACCGCTTCAGTTTTAAGATCTTTGCGAACGCCGACAGGATCGATCGCAGCACAAACGGGAATTTTAACTTTGTAACTCGGGCATTGAGTTCCGAAAAAAAAAATTCTGACGCATATCGAATTTTCCAAGAACCGGCGCTCAAAGAACAACTTTCTTGTCGATCCAATCTCTGATAAACAGGACAAAAGCAACCTTGCATGTATTAACCCACGCGCCGCCATATTTGTTTTGAAATTTTCAGCTTTAAATCTCGCGCGTGAGGCGCGCGCTCGTCACCAGACTTCCCACGTACGAAAAACTGGTACGATCCACCTTAAGCTTCTTAACAAGAGGCCCTTACTGGTTTGAAGTAGATGGTAGGGAATCTGTGCTCTTGAGACTTGAATGCAGGATGTCTGTCAAAAGGAAACACATTAAAAAGAGTTTAATGAACTGAGAAGTATTAAAAGAACAACTTTTGTTTCTGCTGTGAGCACAAAAAGAGTCAGTCTTTAAGGTAGCATCTCACCCCAAATGTGACCATTTTGGGACAAAAATATTTAACGATAGCAACATAGATCTTACTCCTATCTTTGTTTTTCAAAAACATTTAGAAAAAATATTGTTTCCAGGAGAAGTTATGGACAAAATAGCATTTTCTTCACTAATTGCCTTTAATGGAATGTTGACAAGTCATTATCATGTTACATACCATCCTTGTTTCGACATGCAATTTCAACATGGCCAGACTAGGCAACAATATTTTTGCACTGCTGCCATGTCATCCAGAAAAAACGAAAGCGATTGAGCTGCCCTTTTGTACCAAAGAGATCGGTAAAAAGAAAACAAGGAAATTGTTTTGACAAAGATTGGGCTGACAAACTTGCTGCTAGTGAGAGCACAAGTTCGAGGAAGGACAGGATTTGGAGGCAGCGGTGATGGTTTCTTCAAGCCATATAGAAGCTTTTACCAGTTGTGTGGCGGTCATTTTGTGGCTCTTTTCGCCAGTACTGATCTTATGGATCAGAAAGCAATTTTGTATTGTTTCATATCCCGTTTGTTACCATTCTTACCCAGCTGCTCGCATCTCAGATAGAATGGCTTCATTAGGATTTTCACTGGAGTCAGTGCTACTTGCTTCCTTCCCTGCCTTGCGTGTTCAACGTCGCGTCTTATTCTTTGTTGTATTTGTCCTGGTTACCTTTGTCCCCTTTTTTGTTTGTTTAGGCATTGCTAACATTTGTTTGGCCTTATCATAATACAATTTACCAGTTAGAGGAATAAAAACTCCGGAAACTGGGATGAAACACTTCCAATTCTACAGTAACAACTTACCTTCGGTGCAAGCGAACCCAACAATGATACCTGGTAGAACTGAAACATAGCATTGAGTGTCCGAGCAGAACAGTATTTGACATCTTGTCTGGTCAGCATTTGATCGCTATTGTTATAAAGTAAGTTGAGCCATTTGCTGGTAAACTGCAGGTAATTACTTTCATGCCTTATTGTTTTAATATCATTAAACCAGGAACGTCTCTTAAACTGTTTTACTCTTTTTCTCGAAACTATAAATTATTTTCAAGAAATTGGGCGCACGTTTTAAGTTCGTGTGTATCAAGTTTTCAACTGTTTTAGCTTAAATTTGCGAGAATGTTCCCATATAATGTGGCTCAAAAACTGTGTCGGCGTTGTCGTTTTTTCCTGTTCTTTCTAGTATTATAAAAAAACAATTAAGGGAGAGGAGGGGTATCAAAAACAAACCAGGCAAGCAATCAAAATTTGCTGACACGGTTTTTGAGACAAAGGTGTTAAGAACTCTGTGCAATGTTTGTCTCTTCTTCCTGATCTAGGCCACTTCTGACTGCACAGGAAATGAATATTGCAAGCCATATACGTTTGCACAACGATCACTATATTTTCAAGGCATTTATGTTTTTTCCTTCAATAAATATGGTATGGTAATCTTCATTTATTAAGCTTCCAGTTTGTCAAGGTTTGTATTTAATGTATCACCTTAAAACGGCAAGAATGCAAAGCGGTCATCTGGGTTGGGATGCTACCATAAGCATACATGTAAGTGGCTTACATGGTAATCACACCTGCAGTTTCTTTATCAATACTCAACTAGAATTTGCACTATTCCCAGTAGAATGCAAGTATATTCCCCAAGTCAACACATGTGTACCTGTCAACTTTTTCTGACTCAGACATGCAACTTTCATCACAATTTTTTTGAAGATGATGCACAGATAGCTAAAGACAAAATTTTGAAGGTGCTCCAGACAGTTTATTGACTTGGTTAACCCTGAGCTGTTTACAGAACACAACCCACAATGACCCCAGCCAGGGATATCATCACACAAGCCACTACACCACCACACCTTCCACAGGCTCAGCAAAACCTGTTTTATTTGTTGCACTCTTCTTATGACTAAAGTTATTTTCCCCTAGTAATGTCTGATATGAGTTGTGGTTAATTTAATTTTGTTGCATCACTTGCTAAGTTCTGCTCTATTTAATATCTGGTTAACACTACAGTGCAGTACACATAAAACATGTGATGTTTTAAAAATTAACTTAAGTCACTTACTTTGATGGTAACTTTGGCACATACGTGTACCCAGAGTAATAAGTGTTAGGGCTTATTTGACTATTTACAAACTCCTGAAAAAAAATACAGAAATAATTTATCTCTCTAGCTAGTCCTAAGGGCAGTTAAGCCAATTTTATACCTACCATTAGTGCCCAGGCTGCAGAATGGGATGCTAGCCTGGTGCCACGAAAACTAAGACCTAAGACCCCAGTCTTCGTACTTCATCCCCAGTTTTCGTATTATGTCATTTTCCCGTCTGGGAATGACTTGCATAGGAGGTAAAAGCCGGAAAACCTCATTAATAATAATCGGAGAATGCTTGCATACTGTATGAGGTTCAGTTGCCGTTAAAAATCCAGAGTTGTGTGACAGAATGATGAGTTGAATAGTCTTCAAATGATACTTTTTCTGGAAATTGTGATGAATAATCAGTAGTTCTTGTAGCTAGACAGGACCATAATAAATTATAGCCTTGACTGCAACTGACTGGGGACTGAAAGTATGTCAACAATTAAATTCAAGATTGTAAATCCAACGCTCCGCGAATCTATTCAACCCCTCCCCCCTTGCTTTTCATTTTGTTACCTTTTTATCTGATTCTTAAATAAATCACACAGAAAAATAGGGAAACATCACTCGTTCACAACAAACGCAAACAAAATTATTTCTGTGAACAAACCCCTAAATGGCAGGACGCAGAAGTTGAATACTGACGGATCGATGATCACGCTAGGACAGTTTGGTCTCACCTTCATCCAACATCTGCATCACTTTTTTGACGACACCGGTTTTGCATCTCGAGTCTCCTGGGCCTTTAAAGTCGGTAGTGTAAACTGAGTTTGGAGGAGGGGGCGGGGGTGAATAGATTTGCAGATCGATGGCTTTACAATCTTGAACTCAATAGTTGACACTTTCAGTCCCTGGTCAGTTGCAGTCAAGGCTGTATGCATGGTCCTGTCTAGCTACAAGAACTACTGACTATTCATCACAAAAAAAAAGCATCATTTGAAGACTTGGGAACGCATACTGTTCAATTCATCATTCTGATTTTTAATGGTAACTGAACCTCATATGGCATGCTAGTCTGCGTTGCAGACGGACAAAACTGCCGGTATAGTCCGTCTGCGCAACAGCTCCCAAAAGCTTGTTCCGTTTAAAAGAATCTGTGTATTCATTTCTGATTGGCTAGTATCTTATTGCTTTCTATTGAGCTTTTCGATTGGTCCAATTTTAATTTACTTCACGTGCAGTAGAGGTGCAGTCAACTGTGCAGTCATGTAATGAGGCCTTGTTTTTTTCCCATGAAAACAAAACGACGGAGATCAGTGATGAATGTTTGAAATCGATCAACTTCTACTAGAACAAGAAAACACACTAAAGACATTTCTTGGAGGCCACAATCCATTCGTGAATTTGACAACAGGATACGGCAAATCTTTTACTTTCCAGTGTCTTCCAATTGCACCAGAAGCGCTCGTGGTTCCAGTGTTGTCGTTGTGATGTCGCTGTTGCGATCTCTTATGGAAGACTCAAGTCGCTTAACTTTTATGATAATGCAGTCCCAGCAGACATTTAAGTTCTTCTTCTAACTTTTCTATCTGCTCAAGAAGTCTTCTTAATTTTTTTCAGTGCTGCAACACAGTTTTTGCAGATGTACTTGCTTATCGATAGGATCAGTAACTCCAGACTATTCAATTCGGCAAGCATGTCAAATTGTGTCCACCCTTTCTCGAGCAATACCCTTTCGTGACTCTTATCTATTAAACGAAAGCATAAATTACCTTCCCGTGTGCTGGTACCTTGACGTGGTGGGGAGGCTTGTGTGTCTCGGAGACCCTGTGAGCTATACCGAGCAGGTCCAACCAAGTCGGGCAGGTCACAGGGTAGAGGCCAGACAGAAGTCAGCACCTGGTCCTCCAGGTTGGGGGTTGGGCGTGGAGCTAACTACTCCACCCCGTAAAAAGCAAATATGTTACGGAAACGTCAAGAAATTCTACAACAACCATGGACCCCATAGTGGACTTGAGCCATCCAACTGGCTGTATGACTCCTTCTGACGAAAGCCCTCGGGATGTCAGGAGTACGATAGATAGTCTGCTCGGGCCCAAAACCAACATCCGCCTAGCTGCATGGAATGTCCGCACCATGTTCGAGACATCAAGAACAGCACAGGTTATCAGCGAGATGAGGAGGTACAGACTGGACATTCTGGGGATTAGCGAGTGCCGATGGACTGGCTCTGGACGCCGAGTGAACAGCGACGGATCAGTTACCCTGCACTCTGGACACGACAGTCAACACATACGCGGCGTGGCCCTCATAGTCTCAAAAGAGAAAGTCAACACCTTGCAAGAATGGGAACCACTAAGTGACAGGTTGATCAGAGCACGGTTCAACTCTAAGCACTGCAAACTTACCATCTTGCAGTGCTACGCTCCAACAAACGAAGCTGATGAGGAAGATAAGGACGACTGGTATGAGGAATTACAACAAGCAGTCTCCAAAGTCCCTCAGCATGATATGCTGCTGATCATGGGTGATATGAATGCCAAGGTCGGAGCTGATAATACCGACTGCGATAGAGCTATGGGGAAACACGGTTGCGGTGTGATGAACGACAACGGAGAACGTCTGATTGGTTTCTGCCTGGAGAATAACTGTGTTATCGGTGGTACCATCTTTCCACACAGAAACATCCACAAGCTCACATGGAAGTCTCCTGATGGCTCCACTGTCAACCAGATCGACCATATCCTGATCAATGGAAAGTGGCGCAGGTCTCTTCAAGATGTTCGAGTTTGTCGTGGTGCCGATGTCAACAGCGACCACTACCTAGTTACAGCAACCATTAAGCTGAAACTCAGGAAAGTGGCCAAGCAAAACCAGTCCAGAAGACATCTAGATGTTGCCAAACTGAAGTGCCCTAACATCATCAAAGAGTTTGCACTGAGACTGAAAAACCGCTTTGCTGCCCTGGCTGACAACGATGAGGATCCCAGCGTTAACACCAAGTGGGAAACCATCAAGAAGACATATGTCGAGACAGCCACCAATGTCTTGGGCTACAGACGGAAAAAGAACAAGGAATGGATAACAGCTGGTACTTGGCAGAAGATAGAAGAAAGGAAACAGCTGAAGGCCAAGATATTGAGCACAAAGTCACTCAGACTCCGAGAGCAGGCTCAAGAAGCCTACAAGATAAAGGACAAAGAGGTGAAGAAGAGCGCTCGGAATGACAAAAGAGCCTTTGCTGAGGAGCTAGCAGGTGAAGCCGAGCGTGCTGCTGCAAGAGGTGAGATAAGCAGTGTTTATAAGATCACAAAACAACTCTGTGGCAAAAACACCAGCCAGTCTGCCCCTGTCAATGACAAGGATGGCAACAACCTCACAACAGAGCGTGATCAAGCAGCCAGATGGGTACAACACTTCCGTGAGGTACTCAACCGCCCAGAACCTGATGATCCTGCTGACCCTCCACCAGCCGAGGATGTTTTGAACATCAACACCAGTCCCCCAACTGAAGCGGAAGTCAGGTGTGCCATCAAAGCTTTGAAGAGTGGGAAAGCTCCAGGCATTGACTCCATCCATGCTGAAATGCTGAAAGCTGACCTTGGTACTTCAACCAAGGTTCTCACGGACCTCTTCAGAGACATCTGGGAGACTGACACATTACCGGACGACTGGACCAAAGGCCTAATTGTCAAGATCCCCAAGAAAGGTAACCTCCGAGATTGCCACAATTGGCGGGGCATCACACTGCTCTCAATTCCATCAAAGGTTTTCTGCAGGATTCTTCTGGCTAGAATTGATGCAGCTATTGACACTGTTCTGAGACAAGAACAGGCGGGTTTTAGAAGAGGTCGGGGGTGCATGGATCAGATCTTTGCTCTGAGAAACATCATCGAGCAGTGCAACCCCTCTCTACATTAACTTTATAGACTTCAGGAAGGCTTTCGATAGTGTGCACCGGGACACCCTATGGAAGATCTTGAAAACATATGGTGTCCCTCCAAAGATGGTCACACTCATGGGTCTGTTCTACGACCAGTTCGAGTGCAGTGTCATCATAGATAACAACCTGTCAGAATGGTTTTCCATGGAGTCAGGTGTACGTCAGGGATGTATCATCTCTCCCATCCTCTTCTTGCTTGCCATTGACTGGATCATGTGCAGAACAACGGCTGACAGACCCCGGGGCATTCAGTGGTCACTCTTTTCCCAACTTGAAGATCTTGATTTTGCGGATGACATTGCTGCTCTCTCCACAACACGTTGCCACCTACAGGAGAAAACCGACAGGCTCAGTAAGTTTGCCAAGCAGGCAGGCTTGAACATTAACACCTTTAAGACCAAGGTAATGTGCATCAACGCCACTCCCGATGCACCAATTACAGCAGAGGGTGAACAACTTGACTTTGTCGAGGAATTCACCTACCTCGGTAGTCTTGTCGCCAAGGACAATGCAGCACATAAGGACATTAAGGCAAGACTTAGGAAAGCTCGCGGTGCTTTTGCACGACTCCAGCCTGTCTGGAAATCGAAGCAATTCAGCCTTGGAACGAAGCTGAGACTCTACAACAGTGTTGTCAAGCCAGTTCTGCTATATGGCGCAGAGTGCTGGAGAGTGATAAAGAGCGACATGAACAAGATCAATGCCTTCCACAACGGATGCCTCAGGAGAATATGTCGCATCTTCTGGCCCAATAAGATCTCGAACAAAGAACTCTATAAGAAGACAAAGAGCCAGAGTGTGATACTTGAGATCAAGCGCCGCCGGATCCAATGGCTCGGGCATGTCCTCAGAATGGGCCTAGATCGTATCCCCAAGACCGCCCTTAGATGGACACCACCTGGAAAAAGGAGGCGAGGGCGACCCAAGATAACTTGGAGACGTACTGTGATGGCCGAGCTGAGTGAGATGGGCTTGTCCTGGGGCGAGGCACAGCATGCAGCAAAGGACCGGTCCAGATGGAAGCAGATTATTGACGCCTTATGTCCCGCACGGGACGAAGAGGGCTAACTAACTAACTAACTATAAATTACAATATATGGACAAATTTGATACAGGCTTTTTGACCTTTATGACTTTTGTTTTTCAAAGTGTTAGCTTCTGAAATTGTTGTGTGACAATTACACGATATAATATGAAACTAGCAAACCTGCAGGGGGTCGGAACAAGCTTTTGGGAGCCGTTGCGCAGACGGACTATACCGAGGATTATGAGACACGTCCGGCTGCAACGCAGGCTAATGGCATGCAAGCATTCTCCGATTATTATTAGTGAGGTTTTCCCGGCTTTCATCGCCTATACAAGTCGTTCTCAGTAGTTCACTTAGTTATTGTAGTACAAAAACTAAGATGGGGGTCTCGAGTCTTAGTTTTCAAGGGTCTTAGTTTTTGTGACACCAATGCTAGCCTGCCATCCCAGACATACCCCCAGCATTAAATTTGCCAGTATCCATTTAGTTGATAAACACTCGGTGGTCTTGGTTCACTACATTTGTACATGTATCTCTGGCTAATGATCAATGATCAAGTCTTATTCACTCCGTAGCGAGTGAATAATGTGTGATCCAAACAAAAACAAATTGGCTAGCGTAAATTTGTGTTTCGCCAGTGTTTTAGAGCCAGAAATTCTATGCATACAAGATTTTGCAGAAGGTTAAAAAAATTACATGGCTGGATGGAAATGACAGGCCATGTTACAACAAAGCATTTCCTGAGTTCTGATCGGTTTAGAGGCAATGGCATCTGAGCTCATATACCATTGCCCTACAAAATGGTAGGTGTATGTGTAAAAGAATGCATTTTTCGCAATGTTTGTACAATATTTTTGGGGTGTTTTTAATGCAACAATTATTCCACTCGTGCTTGTTGGAAGTAAGATGGTTAAAGCCAACTTGGTGCTATGCACCTTGTTGCCCATCTACCATCTCATATCCAACGTGCACTGGAATTATTAATTAAAACAATTATTCTTTTCAATCTTTGTGAAAAGTGGCAGAATATTTACGTCACTGTTCACTTCAATTTCATGGAATAATTGTTAATTATCATTACACACCCGGATGATGAGAGGCACTATTAAAACAAATTGTCTTGCACAGTGCCGCAGCTGTACCAGCTGAGGCTCGGACCCGGACCAATTGATCCAGAAACTTAGTAATAATTACCTTGTCAATGTATCCTACTAAAGCAGTTGGTGTGTGATATCTATCACAGGCCTTGAAATTATATGTTACTTGTTGTTTATCCAGTTGCTCTACTGATGTTACATGTTTGTACAATCCTGGCATTAGAAGGCCACCTTTTCTAGAGGGGTCAGCATTTCTCTTCCTTCCTGCGTTCTTAAAACCATAAGTAGTTCTCACAGGATTTCCATGCAGTTCCTCAACAAAATCTTTAATGTCATATGCCCCAGGAACTGGTGTGTCCTGTAAATTATTATGAAGGCAAACATGTAATATAGTACACATACAGACATGCAACATGAACAGGGCTATTTGTCTGCAGAAACCTTGTTCATCGTACATGTACGTATACATGTATAAAACTAAGTTAATCAAGAAGAGAAGCTCCCTATGGTTTGTATTCATACAAGGAGGCTCCACCTGAAAGGACTGAAAGGGATGCCTCTCTCAGGCTGTAGGTATAAAAGTATACCGCCCAATTTTTTTCCAAGTCAAAAGCGTAAGACTTTTTTTAGGAAGAAACCATAAATGCTGTTAGCCACAACAAGCTTGCCACTAGAGCATTAGGACAAAGCGTTAGTTTTTATCTGTTTAATGGATAAGTGTTAAGGAACGTTTTCCTGTGAATGGTAACAAATGCGAAAGTTTATATATCACCCTCGGACAGTATAATAGTACAGTGTTGTGCTTGTAATTGGACACCTTATACATCACACCTGTGTAATTGGACAGTACATGTCATGTCCACACACTGTTCTCTAGGCCACTGAGTTCATATTCTTGCACATTTAAGTTACAAAACAAAGTGGCTTTTAGCCACTGAACTTGGAAAATGAAATCCAAAACAGTGCAAAGTTGGGCCACTGAGATCGTGTAAGTTGGGAGGAGAAGGAAGGTTGAGTAGGGGGTATAGAGATGAGAGGTAATAGGGGGAGGATGGATGACTTTTTATAACCTGGGTTAAAAAAATTATCTAGTTTAAAAAAATTACCTGTAACATTATACACACACTGAGACAACACTGTTTTCGCCAATTTTGTCGCTGCAACCTGTTGCACAAATTCAAACTGTTTCTGTGGAACAGGTCACAGCAACAAAATTCTGTCCCTGCGACAAAGATTTTTGCCAAAAATGCACTGTACACACGAGGCAACTTATCGTTGCTTGTGGCAGTGATTGGTGTTCCTATCCTTCTACATGTACGCAGATGTTCTTTTGCTCATAGTGCAATATTCCCCTCAACCAACATCTGTTGAAATGAACAGCAAATTCCTTTTCCATTGTTACAAAAATCAACTGGAGATCACGTGGAGATGAGTAAGGAACCAATTGGTGCAAACGAGTTCATAAACTTCCTTGTTTATTCATCACACATGGAAAAGGCATCAAAATCCTTGCCCTTGCCTTGGAAGAAAATCCAAATAATCAATGGAAAAGGCTATTCCTGTTTGCTCCCTGTGTGCAATAATCAGGACCAAAGGCTGCTTCCAGAATACCCTGCGAGCAGAGGTCCCTTCGATCTTCCTAGACTTATCTAGGAAGATCGAAGGGACCTCTGCTCGCAGGGTACTTCCAGAATTAGGAAGTGTGGTCTGATATGAAAGAGGTTGAGGCCGTCGAAAATTTAATTTTCTTCTGTAACACAACAAAAGAATTTTGGTGAGCTTTCCCTTCTTGACTTTTGAGAGAAAATGTTCTTTTTGGATACCAAGACACTGATAAATACACTGTTTGGTGTATTTAGTAGCAATGAATACTCAATTATTGTAAATCACTGAATTCTCCTCTAGGAAAGTTTTTTTATTAATTTTTAAATGTAAATTGAGTAAAATAAATCCCACCTTAAGAAACTTTTTAGTAAAGATTAAGACAGTGTTTTACATTGAGAGAAAAATCGCTATAAAGAATAACCAACTTTATACATGTAAGCATCACAAAAAGTGGAAAAAATTATTTAATACTTTTTGTCAGTTACAATCATTGAGCTTAACTTAAACACTTCCGTTTTTGGCATGTCTATTGTCCTTGTACATTATTATTATTATTTACTTTATCTATTTTTCTTTTATCTTTCTTTATAATTAGGTTACTGTAAGTAATTTGTGGTATGCAGTCTATTGTAAGTTATGTACTGTCAGTAAGTACCGCTCCATTCTGTATTGTGTTATTAAATTTATGATCGTTGAAAAAAAGAAATACAAAAAAGTGCACTCTGATTGAAGCGCTCATAATGTCAGCACATGTTAGTTGGGAAGAATGTTGCATGACGAGCAAAAGAATGTCTGTGTAGGAGGCTATGTGCATTCTAATCTTTAAAGGGGCACTGTCACGAGTATCACTTAAAAAACAGAAAAGCCTAAAGACACATTTACACCAACTGAAATCTACAAATACTAATAGTGATCCAGTTTTGTTAAAAATGATGTTGCCGGTCTACTGAAGCTATAAGCGGAGTGATATCATTTTAAAACCATCAGGAGCTTTAGATCTCAACTTGAAAAAGTTGCGCTAACTTTTTCAAGTTTGGTCCTTGCAACTTTGAAAAATAGCGAAAAAAACCATTACATTTCCCCCCTTCCTTCAGCTTTTTACTTAAATGGGTATTTCTTTCTTGTTACGCTCAACTGACGTTTCGACACATGATGCCCCAAAATGAGATATAAAAGTGTTTCCGGTTCCGTTTCCGGTTATTTTGGCGAAAAAATTGGGTAATTTCAAAATGGATGTAATAAAGTGGTAACTGAACTTCGTGTCATGCTATTTTGGTCTGAAATCATACTTGTGATTTCAAATCGAACTCGCGCTGCGCGCTCATTCGATTTTTAAATCACGTGTATGATTTCAGACCAAATTGCACTCCACTTAGTTCAATTACCATTATTTATCTGGAAGCGACAGAGACCCTCCGCATTATCTGAGATTGTCTCACTAGTTATTCGCACCCCTTCCCCCGCAAAGGATGGCAGAAATTCAAACCCTACTTTTTGTTGGCACCCTTTGAAAAATGAAATCCGAAGGGTCCATTCCATGATCCAGTGAACCTAACCCCCTTTTCTGAACGAAACTCCACCATTCTTAGGAAGGAGGGGGGGGGGGTGGAGTGGGCGGGGGTGGGGTGGGGTGGAGTGGGCAGGGGTGGGGTGGAGGGGGTAGAAGGGTTCGGACAAAAAATGGAACGTCCCGTTCGATAGGTTTATTTCGTGAGCCTATATAAGCTTACTATTACCTTAAGCGTCGATCGCCACCACTCCTCTCTATCTGACACAGGTTCTTCATAATACGGACTTTTACTTCTTCTCCCAGACTACAAAGATACAGTGAGAACCAAGTTAATAGTTCACGATATACTCGTTGGCTTTTACTAGAAAGAACTTGCTTTGAAGACACCCGGGAAGACACGAACAGTCTGCAGACCTGCCAACTCCTGAGAAAGGAAAATCTGGAGACCAATGAAAAAAAATCGGGGGATCGTACAAAAAGTCGTGAGATTCTATTTTTTCTGATCAAGATTAAACAAACCCATTTTCCATCGAGATAAAGTTCTAAGCATAAGCAAAAATCACAGCAGTTCGGTACAAAATAGTAAGAACAGTGTTCACCTTCATTGGTTTATACCTTTTTGGCGCTAGCATTCCACGTTAATTTTCCATATTTATTCAACAAGATAACTGATTTCATTTTCAGAATGATTTTCCCCAAAAGCCGTGAGATTGGGAGCCTTGTCGTGAGACCGTGAAACCGTGAGAGTTGGATCGTCTAAAACAACTTGAATATTTCAGCTTATTAAACTTATGAACAATCAGATGAACTTACTAAACTCCTTAAGGGTGTTCTGGGCTGCAATGGGTAGCCAGTAGGTCCAGAGTTCGGTTCTTGTAACTGCATAGCAGCTCCAATATTCGCCATGTTGAGAGCTCGCCAACTTTATCCGTTTCCAAGGTTACTAGCCAATTTCAGGCCCAGGTTCTTTTCGGTGGTACAAAGCGTGTAGTTCGTCTGGGAATCTCGTGGATTCCGGACTCTCACGGCACACAGCAACACAGGTAAGCTTTTATTATTGTTATTTTACCCGTTATAGTTTCTAAGGAACTGTGAATTCTACTATCAATATTGGTGAAAACGGTTTTAGGAAATAGTCGAGGGCAAAGCGGGTTTTGAACAGTAGCGAATCTCAATTGGAGGCAATCAGCCCTGCCCATCTGTCAAATCAGCTGAGACTGCAGCTGAACTCAGCTGAACTCAAGATAACATGCAGACATAGTAATAAGTTAATGCAGACTTTTTAAAAGAATATTTTGTGTTACCACAGCTATTTTTAAGATATCCTTGATCAGGTTTAACGGAATGGTATCGCGACGCTCTCGTGCTGTCATAGTTTTGCTTTGAGGAGGGTTTCGTGATACGGGAAGATACACAGTGCTACCCGTGTACACATGTACATCGCGCAAATTTGTTGAAAACTGGAAAGTCGCAAGAAAAGTGGCTACGGTTTATGTTGTAGGCTAAGTTGGTTTGCAGGTTAATTCATCACAAGTACAATTACAGGGGAGAGTGAAAGTCAAGTATATAATCTGTCGGGAAAAGCCATCCTACAAAACACGCACGAGTCACGTCTCCTTCGAAGGAAATCAAAAGTTAAGTTGTTGTTTTCTGCTTCGATTCTAAAATACAAGTTTCAAGCTATATTACATCATCTGTCTTATAGCCTTTTGCAACAAGTTCATCTTTCATCTTCGGATCGTATTTGAACAGAAGCAGACATTTCTTGGTAAACAAACAAGTACGTATTAAAAATGTCGCCCCTGGTTCAGACACGTTCCATTCATTGTGTAATTTTCTAAAACGAAAAAAATCTCTTTTAGCGTTGATGCACCAAACACGATACTTTAAACGTTTTCTTTACAACGGTAACATGATACTTTTGTTTGTTCGTAACATGATACTTTTGTTTTTCTTTTAGTCTTGTAACACGACACTGTTCTTTTCTTTCAATAATAAAACCAATTGCACCATAAATAAGACGGAATCCGACAGGACTATGAGTATTTATTGGACAAAATTATGTACCAAAATTATGTACACCTTATTGCAAGCTTTTGTGTTACTGCTTCAAATATCTTATCAAGAGAAATCTTTTCTAAAGCCAATAATACACGGTTCATTTGTTGCGGCAAATGTTGAACCACAGGCGGCCCACACGTTGTATGTGATTTACGTGATATTATGAATTATATAATAACCAAATCAATGCGCGCGCTCTGATTGGTCAATCAGCTATGGTTTATTGTGCCAGTAAACTCATGGAAAAATCGCGCGTCTTCTGAATTATTATATAAAAGCAATAGACCACAAGTTTCTATGGTTTATAAGCTGATAAACCACTTGGGATGTTGGAAGAACACTCGAAGAATTCGTAAATCACTCGCCTGCGGCTCGTGATTTACAAATTCTTCTCGTGTTCTGCCAACATCCCGCGTGGTTTATCAGCTTATAAACCATAGAAACTTGTGGTCTATTGCTTAAAGAGAATATATGAGAAAAGTTTGAAAATTGCCCTAAATTGTACGTGTGGAAAAGAATACAAATAAAAATGGCTTACCTTGTGTTTTCCTTGCGCTATTTTGATGTCTCTCTGGTCCTGGGGTCGATTTAAAGACATTAAGATGAGTTTACCTTCTGAGGTTTGCCTATGAGTAAAGCAAAGCGAAAGGCTGGCAACTTAATCTGCCAACGGTCCACACTCAAAGCTCTATAAATTTTGTCTTAGGTTTCAAGGTTTATCCTAACCTTTCGAAAAACACTACTTTTTGGACTCCAAATTTCAAATTCTGCATTCGTTGGATGTGCGTTCAGCTGTCTTCTCCGCCAAATTCAAACTGTCAGCATAGCGACTGTGCCATTGTGACAAAATCGCTCTCAACACTGGAGAGGCACAGGACAATTATTATCATGCAAATTTTACCGTGTTACGGCCCCTAGGGAAGTTTTACCGAAAACAGCGGGAAATTATGAACCGCGTGTTCCCTCAAGCGCGTCAGCCATACGCCCTTTACAACCTAAAATTACAGTCCACCAGGCGAAGCAAGTGAACTTCTGGCGTCAACATTCGCTCCTCCTACAACGTCGTCGTCCTCCTACAACGTCGTCACAACATCGTCGCTCGTTCATCGATCGCTCATGAGATTTGAGTTATAAACAAGGTAACTAGGTGTAAAAGGAGGCAGATTTGTATTTCTATTCAATAACAAAAAAGAATATTATTTTGGTCTAACATGTATTTTTTAGCTTCGTCCCACTCGTGCCAGGGGAATGGGATTTGTCAAGTTAAAAGGTTGGCTGTTTTCAAAGCGTGTCTTGACACGCGTGCTTTAATGTACGCGTGTCTTTTCGCACGCGTGTTTAATCCCACTGTAAGCATGTCAAATAGCACACTGCTACGAACAAAGGCTTTAGCATGCAAAACAATAGCTCCCGTGTCACTCTTTGTTTTGCTTATTACATATACACGTAAGATTTTGTCTATAGCTTGTGATCTTCAAAAGTCATTTTCTCGGGCTCTGATAAGAAATTGTTGGTGTTATCACGGATAATTACTTGCATCCTTACCTTTTATTAAGGGTAGAATATAATGCAATAAGATTTAAATTGTGACCTCTCATGCGAAGACATTCCGAATGGATAGCCGTTTCGAGCGGATAGCCGTTCCGAAGCCATTCATTACCCATTCAAATGGATTTGAATGCCGTTCGAATGGCTTGAGCATTCGTTCGAAAAACTTCACCAGCCGTTCGCACGCCTCGAGCTATCCATGCGAAAAAATTCATCAACCGTTCGCACGGCTCGAGCTATCCGTGCAAAAAAATTCATCAACCGTTCGCAGGGCTCAAGATATCCGTTGGAAAAAATAGGTACCCAACGGGTACTTGTGTCTGCTGCAACAGGATGGCGTTTTCACAAAGAACAGTGGCATATGTTACTCCAGTGATTTTTTTAAAAAAAGGTCCGCTATGCTAACATTTGGTAGTGCAAGGTGTTTCCTGGGAGTGGATAGTTTTATTTTATGCAATCAAGTGTATTACTTCTGTTTCTTTTATACTGGGGTGTTTTTTTTTTTTGCCTTGTGTTCACTATGTTGTATGTCCATTAGCATTAATATTTTTCAAAATGAACTGCATGTAACATATAAAGGTATGGAAATAACTGTACCAGAAAAAATCCACATGGTATATTTATGTTGTAATGAACTGTAACGAAACTTAATGGTACTTCAAGAACTGTTTAAGTGGCAATCATTGTGTTTTCACGACGCCGGTTGTCTAGCTTAACATTCCTGAGGGTGTTTTGTTTACAGACTACGTTAAGCGACTTAAGCATGATAGGTGTTTTCACGAGTAAGATTATATTTCATTTTGGTAATTTGAGGAGAGCACGCGCGCGAATAAATCAAAATATGGCGGGAGATGGAGAAGATGGTCGCATGTACGTCCTTCTTTTGTTCATTACTGTGTTTATGCGGTTGGCTTTCATCCGACGAAGGAGCCGATTTCAGCAAAGGCTGCGATTGCTTACGATTAGAAGCAAGATGAGAAGAACAGAGGCGTGCTCTTCTCAGTTAATTAGAAATTTCGTAAAAAGAAAGTCGCTTGGGGGTTTGAAAGGCCACAGTTCTGGTTTGAGCATA
>OX393565.1:11140423-11142923 GCA_947652115.1 Blastomussa wellsi | reverse complement strand
GTGGAGTAGAAACAGGTTTACAATTTTCCATGCCAAATTTCTTAAGGACTTTGTCCAGGTAGTTGGGTTGACTTATCGTCAATGTTCTAGACTCTCTGTTTCGGTTGATTGACATTCCAAGGAGATATTTGATCTCACCAAGATCAGTCATCTCAAATCTTTTTTCATAGTCCAGCTTTCTCTGCTTCCAGCAATGCAGGGTTGTTAGAGACTGGAATTATGTCATCGACATACACACCCAAGATCACAAAGCTGATGTGACCATTAGGTTCCTTCACTGATTTCACATAAATGCATTCATCGGCATTGCTCTTGCGATAGCCAGCAGACTTCAAATAATCATCAAGAGTAATGTTCCAACAACGAGCTGACTGTTTAAGTCCATAAATACTCTTTTTCAGCTTGCAAACATGGTTTGGTCTGTCAGGATCAACAAATCCTTCTGGTTGAGACATGTAAATGTCACAGTCCAACGAACCATTAAGAAAGGCCGTTTTAACATCCATTTGATGAATTTCCAAATCATGTGCATTAGCTAACGATAGCAATGATCTCACGGACGTGTATCGGGCCACTGGTGAGAACACTTCGTCATAGTCGACACCTTTGACTTGTGAATATCCCTGGGCCACAAGTCTAGCTTTGAAACGATCTACACCACCATCTTGGTCACGCTTGACCTTCAAGATCCAACGAGATCCCACAATGTTCTTTCCTTCAGGTGGAGGTACTAGATCCCAGATGATAAGATGAGTACTCAGACTCCATAGCTTCTCTCCATTGGATGGACTGTTCACCATTCAATGCTTCTTTAACTGACTTTGGCTCATCAATCTCCGAATCAACCAGTAGGCAATCTTCATCACAGAATCTGCTTGGCATTTTTCGCTCTCTTACTGGTGGGAGATTTCGAACTTCTTCCATGAAAGCATCTTCATACGTTCTTTGCACTGGTGCTTCTTCATTTGGTACTCCCACTGGTTGGCCAATCTCTGGAACTGCAGGCTCAACATTCTTTTGAGCTGGAGGTTCAACATCCTCTGGGACTGCAGGTTCTTCATGTAAGGGATGCTGTGCAACATTTTCACCTTCTTGATCTGCATCCGGAAATATACTTCTTACATCTGCTTGGACTGCATCCTTTGATTTGATCTTATCAAAATGATCAAAGTTCTGTTCAAAGAATTGAACATCCCGGCTCACAACAAACTTCTTCTTCTCTAAATCATACAGGTTGTACCCTTTGACACCAGGATGGTATCCAACAAAAATTGACTTGCGAGCTTTCGCGTCTAGCTTTCTCCACTGACCATCCGGAATATGCACGTAACTCACACATCCAAAGGTTCTCAGGTGAGAAATGTCTGGTTTCCTACCAAACAAACGTTCAAATGGGGTTTCATCCTTCAATGCTGTAGTAGGGCTTCGGTTGTGAAGGTAAACTGCAGTACTGCAGGCTTCTGCCCAGAATTCCAGTGGCAAATTGGCTTGGAAGAGCATCGATCTTGCTCCTTCCACAATTGTGCGATTCATCCGCTCAGCAACTCCATTTTGCTGTGGACAGTATGGAACAGTGAACTCGTGTGAAATTCCCTTCTCACCACAGAATTTAGCAAAATTGTTTGAGGTGTACTCTCCTCCATTGTCACTTCTCAGGACCTTAACATCGTCCTCTGCAAGAATGTTCAGTTTCGTAATCTGGTGACCAGTATGTTTCTCAACAGAATTAACAAATTCCTGGAACTTCGAAAGAACTTCACTCTTGGACTTGATGAAGTAAACAGTTGTGTAACGTGAATAATCATCTGTGAACGTAAGCATGTATTTACTACCACCTTTTGATTCCACTTGCATTGGGCCACATACATCACTGTGTACAATCTCATATGGTCTGGTTGCCCTGTGTTGGCTCTGCTTAGGAAAGGATTTCTTCTGCATTTTGCCAAGAACGCATGCTTCACATTCTTTCTGGGGTTGGGTTTCTACATCACAATTCAGCCCATCAACCATTTCTTTCTTCACTAACTGATTCACATAGGTGTAGTTTAGATGACCTAATCTACAGTGCCAAACTTCAAGTGATGGTGCACTGTCAGTTTTTGAAACTTGAGCATACTCAATGGTATTGACTGTGTAGAGCTTGTCAGACAATAAATGACCAATGACAAATTCCTTATTGTCCTTCAGAATTAAACATTTGTCCTTATCAAAGCGAATTTCTGCTCCCATCAGTGCCATTGCAGGTACTGAAAGTAGGTTCTTGGTCAACTTTGGTACAAACAACACTTTGTGCAAGTCTAGAACAACACCATGAGAACTGTTTACTGTTGGAAGTCTTACCTTCCCTTCGCCGAGAGCATGAATCACTGTGCTGTCTCCAAGATAAATGTTCTTCGGTTGTTGGTAATCAACAAAGTTCTCCAACAAGCTTCGGTCGTTTGTCATATGCTTCGTAGCTGCAGAGTCAATAAACCATTCATCTGACCGATTCATCGTACTT
>OX393565.1:11132923-11135423 GCA_947652115.1 Blastomussa wellsi | reverse complement strand
TGTAGATCCTCTATGGCAATTACATGCAAATATTTCTGTGTAAGTGAATAATTTTTTTTATTAAAACTGCAAAAAACAATTCAAAACACACGCATTGTTATTTCGGTGTAGTGTTCTCATAATATTGTTGTATTTGCTCCTTTTGCTAGAACTGTGACAGGACCTCCATTAGACGATACAAAGGGAAGATGGCGACGTGGAGGAGGTATAAATGTCCCTGTCAATGTTCAGGTTCGGCTTCCAGAACGGCAAGCTCGGGAGGTTAAACGAAAAGTTGAGATGTGTGGCTGTCAAGTAAAGTTGAGTCCAGCTGAGTGAAGTCCCAATGAGGTCCTCCGGCAAAGCTTAGCCAGTGGATGTTCCAAATTTACTTCATGCAAACGGGAATTTAACAAACCCTGAACACTTTTAAAACTAAATAATTAGCCGAGAAATTGTGACAATAATAATGTAAGCAGCGCACACGGCGCTGTGGGTGATTTGAAAGACATCACGTACAATCAGTTAAGAGATTTAATCAGTCATTAAAACCAGTTTTGAAACTTGTGACATCTCTCTGTTTTGTTCAGCCACTTTGCAGTTGGTTTGACGCTTGGTTACCGGGTGGGTTAGGCTCAACCATGTACTGGCCGGGTTTATAACTGCCATCCTTCTGGAGACGGCGGTGATTTTGGAACCAGTTTAATATCTGTTGAATAGAAGTCATTGTGTCAATTTCCTGTGGTAAAAGTAGTGGGGGCAGTTGACGACGGAAAATGGCCAATACATGTTGATTTGTCTCGGGTTATCAAGCAGGTGCCGGCACTAAAAGAAATGGACAAAGAAAGGGAGGTGAGAGAAGAATTACTCAAAAAGAAAGAGCGAGAGCTTCGAAAGGAAGGAAGCGCTGATGACATGACGGTGGCACTGCTGCGCGAGGTGCTTGATGAAATGAACGTGACGTATCGCAAAAACGAAAAAAAGGCAGAGTTGGTGAGGAAAGTCAAAGAGGCAAGATCCGCTGCAAGTGATACCACCCAGGATTGTGATGGCGGTTCAGCACAAACCACAAAATCTAGCAGGAAAACACTAAGGCTAAAATGGCCCATCGCTTATTACTATGACGAAAAAAAGGAACGTCTTTTTTATCTTTTGCTGCATATATTATTTCTTTTAGACACAATTGGCGCCTTAATAGATTTTTTAGTTAACATGTATGTGATCTTTGTTTTAAGCATGATTTGGTTTGTTATTGCAAGGCTAGGTGTTGCTGCTTTATTCATTTATTTGCAACAAATCATGCTGCTGTTGTTGGCAATTCCATTGTTTGCAAAAGCACAACTTCTGCTACCAGAATTTTTCTGTGAAGGCACGATGGAACTACTTTCCGTTTTTGGAAGTCTATAGGTTGGGCCATAGAACAAACTTTTGATTTGTTAAAATTAAAATTAAAGGAATCCTGAGGACTGGACATTAACGTTGAAGACAGAGAAGAGAGCGTTGTTCTCCTGCTAACATTAAAATGAGTTTTGTTTACAATTACAACGTACTTAATTGTTGTTTTTACTCGCCGATTACCGTTATGTCAATCTGCAACCAATCGATACCAATCGATAACAATTTTTTATCGATTGGTATTGATAATCGATACCAATCGATAACCACACGAATCTTCGCCATCGATTGGTCATCGATTATCAATACCAATCGATTAATTAATATCGATTGGTATCGATTGATATCGATTGTCATCGATTATCGATTTCATCGATTGGATACCCCGGGTTACTGTCATACGTTAAAGACAGTCAACACGCACTTCAAATTTTTCGCGATTTCAATTTCCTGGGCGAAGACAAACTTATTTTCACTATGGATTTTTCATCTCTTTACACCGTCATCCCAAATGGCGAAGGTCTTCTAGCCCTCAAACATTTTTTTTGATTTACGCACTGTTAAGGAACCAAGCTCGGAAACACTACTCCGCCTGGCTGAGTTAGTGTTAACACTCAACTGTTTTTCATTCGCGAACAATTATTACAAACAAATCAACGGCGTGGCCATGGGTACCAAAATGGGACCCAGCTACGACTGTATCAGCGCTACCTCTTCTACCAGAGAGGATCTTAATCAATTTATAACCACTGTTAATTCGTTTCATCCTGCCCTTAAATATACCTGGGAAATTTCCGATACTTCCTTAGCATTCCTGGATATCAAAGTTTCTATCGAAGGTAACAGTTTATGCACCAGTGTGCACTACAAACCCACAGATTCTCATAGCTATTTGTTGTATTCATCTTCACATCCATCACATGTTAAGAATTCCATTCCTTATTCTCAGTTTCTTAGACTTCGCCGTCTTTGTAGTGATGACTCTGATTTTTCCTTAAAATCAGAGGAAATGTGCAATTTCTTTGACAAACGCGGCTATCCTGCTTCTGTTGTTCAAGCGGGTCATCATCGCGCCCAGCAAATTGATCGACAGTCAGCACTACAAACGTCACAGAGAGAAAACAAC
>OX393565.1:11112923-11125423 GCA_947652115.1 Blastomussa wellsi | reverse complement strand
TCTATAACCATCTAAAGAACATAAAATTTGTAAGATACAGGATTTGATTTTTTTTTATTATTTTCAAGATTTAACAAGTCAAAAAGGTTTGTTTAATGTAATGATTATTAACCAACATCTACCTTCAGGAAATGGTCAACAAACAGGAACAGGTGAAACCCACAGTTGTTGCTTCCTGGCAACTGTTGTGGTACCTGGAAATAACACAAGTATGCCAGTATCATTTTCTTGAGAGCGTGCATGCTATATGGCTTTGCTGTACTAATAAAAATATTTATATACTATTGTATTTTTTTTTTATAAAATAATAGACCAGTCCATATCATAATAAATGTTCATGATATATATATATAGATGTACCTTAAGCACATGATTTGAACGCTGGCTTGTCTTCGAGGGTATCCCACTGGCTGTGCTCAAATGATCTAAGAAGCTAATTTAAAAAAATAGCGATGCCCAAACTTAGCCAGGATAAAATGTATTACTACAATTCTGGCCAATCAAAGAACTCATATGGTTTGTGGCCCTGTATAATTAGACAGACAAAAAATACCTGTTGATGTTGTGGATTTCTTCTTGCCGTATACGGATGTCCCATGTCAGTGAGTCCATTATCAGAAGGTGCCTTCAACAGAAATGCCATTTACAATATTAATTCAGTGTATAAAAAGTTATGTTTGTTATACGCTATATAACCTGCAAGATGCCATGTAGCAGTAACTTAAAAAAAACTCTAACTCTTGAACTCTTAACTACAATATTCCTGCACTAATAGTTCTTTGCTTACCATGGTGTTAAGACAGCCAAGAGCCAATGCAAACTGGAAAAGAGATACAAATTACTGATGTCAATTTCTTAACTCTGGTTGGAATACAATTAATTAGACCATTTTGTCTAACATTTTGTATAGAATATTTCTTACCTTCTATTGATTGGAATGAACACATATTCATTGTTTAGCAGTTCTTTCTTAAAAAACTTCTCTGCTGATGTCAGCCGAACCATTCTGAAAATAACAGCAGCATTATATGTTAATTATAAACAGTTAATGTTATCAAGAGAATTTGTAATATTTTAGTGTTTTTCAAGTGTAGTAATTCGTACCTTGAGGATCTTTGACCAACATCTTGCTCCCCACATAGAGTGGTATAGAAAAAGGTACTGACAATGGGATGTATACACTGGGGTAACTCACTTGAACAAAAACAGAACTATTGTGTCAGTGATCATTTCCTCTGGCTGGACAGTTTGCACATCTGCCCTTTAGATTTGCAGACCAGAAAGTTGAACATTTTCTGGAGATGTGTCAGGGGTACTGCACTGTGATAAATCTACAACCTGATCTGATTGACTAGGACAGCTGTTGCCTTGGATAGTCCTGTCATCTGCAGAGGTTGTCTCTTGGGAAGTAGCTGGGGAAGTGCTGTTTCTGTTCACTTCAGACATGGGCAGCTGAGAAGAGCTGCTCTGTTGTGAACAACTGGTGTCTAATTCACAGCATACCTCCTCTGATAAATCTAAAAAGCAAAACCATAGCAATATAAGGTTCTTCTAAACCCATGAGGAGGCACAGTACAAAATTGTGATAGAACTGTTCAAAGTGCAGTGACTGGCTGAAGCTTTTAATGACTGTTGATAAATTTAATTTGTGAGTTTTTAGATGAAGAGTACTTATTTGATTGACAAAAATGAAATACTAAAATAGTAAGAGAAATAAGAGTACATGTACCTGGCAATATTGTCCCGGAAACTTCAGCCATCATAAAGGGGAGAACCTTACTAATCCAAAACTTCTCCAGTTTTTCACATACTTTGGACATGAAACTTGGGTTGTAGGGGACCTCAACTACAAAGATTCCTTTTTTTGTCCACACAACCAAAATAGCTAAAGTCAGGCCACTCACAAACATTTTAAGCTGAACTTGAAAGTAGTGCTTTGAAGTAGGCTTCAAAGCAAACTTACTTCCATCTTTAACACCACCAATTTCTGGGGTAAGGAAAGCTTCTTTTGGGTGCAGATCTCTGTGTTTCCAGGGGCATTTGTACTCCACAACTTTGAATGGACATAAATCAGAACACTGACATTGCTGGATATTGTCCAGACTTGTGCCAAGGAATGGCTTTGACTTGGAAATGAGAAAGCCTTTAGAGACCAGTTCCAGTTTGTGGTGGGTATGGCTAACACCAGGAACAAGCTATTTTGAGCTGAACTATACATACAGAGTGAATAATTTATATAACACTGGTGCAACGTTAAATTGATAATAACCACCAATGGATAGCAGTATTCTAGGTTTTTGCAACCACTCTTAGGAATTACGATTTATCTGTGCCTGCCTTTATTATGGATGGCTGTAAATTCACTAGTATTGCACAGACAGTGACAGCAGAGCTAATGTAAGGTTTACACGTAAGTGGAATAATTCCCCTTAAAAAATTAAATGATTTGAGTCGCTTTATTATACGCTCAATATGAACCCTTGCAGTTGCAACCCGTCTTGTAGCATGCTCTTGCAGAAACATTATTTTTGCGCATGATTGGGGGTGCAATAAGTACAGTTTCACGCAAGGCTAGATAATCTTGTATGTTGAATCCCCTTATCAGCCATTACAGCATCACCTGGCTGTAAGTGATCCAAGAAACCACTGGATTTTACAATCTCCTTGTCACTGATACTGCCACTGTATAGTTTTGACACAAAATTAAAATGCAAAATGGGAGACATTGAAATTAGTAACTTAAATGTAATCGAGGACTTGTATTGACTGTACATAGCTCTTTGGCTGGAGGGCTTACAGGGTTTTTCAACATAGAATTCCGTACAATCTATTATTGCTCTTAGATCAGTTAAGGATTTTTTTTTTGAAACAGTGTGGTTTAGATACCCCAGTCAGATCATCTCTAGTCGAAAAGGGTAAAAGGAATTTCAATCCCTTTTCTAGAAACAAGACCCACGTAATAAATATTTGGCTTCCAGTTCCTGCAGTAATGCCAAATACATCACATAGCATTTCCAGACTTGGGTATCTTCTAAGTCGAAAAAGTTCTCGCCCTTTTTTCAAGGGCCTAAGTTTTTTAATTCACTTGACAACAAGATCATCAACTCTCAATCCCTCTCCTCTTTTAAGAAAAAACTGAAGATTAAATTATTGAGTAAGTATGAAAACAGTTTATAAATCTTTCCATCTTCGACTTTTCGCCTTCTTTTCTTCTATTAATGTGAAACAGCTCTAGCTCATAGTTCGAGGAGGCCTAACCTCTCATAAGCTCCTATAGTTTCTGTTAGGTCTCCTCGCCACTTCTTTCTTTTTTTTTTCTCTCTTCTTTTCCTATATTTTTGTAATTAGTGTGGCAAATAAAAAATAAATAAAAAAATAAATAAAGGTAAATACAAATTGCTCTTTAGTTGTCAACTTGATTTGCTCTTGTCTTTTCTGAAAAACAAAAAAATGTTGAATACTTATTCCTAAAGCATAAGAACAGCAGGGTGGACGTCCGGGCTGGAACTGAGATAAAATATTACACTTACCTTCAAGTACTTATGCTGTATTTTTCCTGTCTTGGTTTTTCGTGAACCCTTCCACATGTTCATCCGTTTACTCTTTTCTTCCACTTCACTGTAAATCAGCTTTAGACATTCCCTTGTCATACCTATGATATGTAATTAAAAAGGTGGAAAAAGTAAACACTACTGCAATTACATAATTATAAGTGATGTTTTAGCTTTCGTATCAAACAGTGTTCGGCTGCTGCTGTTGTTTACACTATAATATATAATCGAGATACAAGTATAACTATTTTTTTTACCTGTGTAGTGGTAGGTTTTCTTCGGATTCATTACTCTCTCCATGAATAAATTCGTTAACAGTTCGTCCGTGCCTGAAGTCTGATGTAAAATAAACATACACAGCAGTATATCATACGTTACGAAAATAGCATCGAAACAAACAAGTAGGAAAATATGTTCAGTCTCTGAAAATGTCTCACTAACTTGCATGCTGCATTCTCTTAGTTGTTTTTCATCAGTTTGTGTGTGGACGTTGATTTGTGACTCCATCTTTTCAGGGAACTCGTTGGTTTGCTCTCCCAGTTCGAATTCAGGCGTGCTTTCTTCGTCATCATTTCTTTCTTCATCGGGCTCTCCTGAGCTCATCACTGGCTCTGTTGCCAGATCTAACAGGGCACTGGCAGCGGCATGTTCGTCAACAGAGTTTTCGCTGCTGATCATTCAAGGCATATCTTCTTGCTTCGCTCTTTGTGAGCCTCTCGTTCACAAGATGCCTTTCGTTTACGATTGAGTCGTGATACCTGGGCACGGAATGAAATTTTAACTGAAACGGCGAACAATATTAAAAAGCATAACTCGATGAACTTACCTTTTCCCTGCTAGCAACGGCAGATATAGGATCAGGATCCTCTTTTGTCGGACCATTTCCACCGACAAAATGAAGACTGCATATGTAACTATCTTTCGTACACACGAACGAGTCGCCGCGATGGCATGCCGTTATCCACCTCTGCCTCTGCTCCATTTGCCTCTTTGCACCAGGAAAATGGAAGAAATTGACAGGATCGCCGTTTGCATTTCTTCTCCAGGATTCAGGGTATCTCGAATCATTTTTACAAGTACCATAGCACACCTTTTAGTCGTGACCATTTTGTTCGTACACTATTCGCAACATGTGCCCTCGCCGAATCTTCGAATTTCTGTCACATTCATGGCGTTGAAGTCGGTGTTATTCCTCTGCTATGGTATTCTGAACATAGAACTATTCGATTTTGAAAGATTTAAAGCGGAGAAAACTTTTAATAGCGAAGGGAATTCGAAATAGAGACTGGAAAATTGCTACACGTATAGTACGTGCTTCAATTCGGATGTCCGAACTTTCGCGGTTTGTTTACATCAAAAGTCACGTGACACTCCACGTGAAATCTAAGGCCGAAACGGTGAATTCATTTAGTATCAGTGGTTCACTAGTTTCTATTGCTGAAGGAATTCCAACATCTTCTGATAAATCATAGTTTTCATTGAGATCAGGATGCAAATCTTGAAGACCCTCAGCATCATCCTGGTATTCTCTGTTTTGTGTAAATGGTGCTATTGAGTCAAAATGATCATTGTCTTCATCAAGATGAATCAAGTGTTCATGGATTTTGTCGAAGTCTTCACTGCAAACAGCATAGTTTCATTTGCTTATTTATACTATCTTTTACATTTATGAAACGTTCTTGGTAGGAGGAACAGTTAGCTAACAAATCAGTGTCCTCATTTCTCCATGACGTAAACAGCATTATTAATTCACGATAATGTTTTTCTGGATCTTTTTCACAGTTATACCAAACACTTCTTATAATTCTAGCCTTTGATCTTTTTTTGTTACTTTTGGGATTGATGAGATTATCCTCAAAAAGGTCATCGTCATTTTGTTCATCATCAGCTGTTTCTGATTGAAGGTTATCAGAATCTCTTTTGAATTATTTTTTTTGGATATGGTTTTCCACATGAGTCATACCATGCAGCCCAATCTGCCAATGTTAAGTATTCAAGGCTTAAAGGGCGTTTTGCATATCTTTGCAAAAGACCATTGGTATATACATCTTCATAATCATCATCCATTTCTTCAATGTCATTTATTGATTTTAAAAGCTGAACTCTTTCATTAGGAGGAGTGGTATTTATGAATATCACTTGACGAGAAGGCTTCTTCATAGGAAGCTGTAAAACAGTGTAAACAGCTTCTTGTGCACTTATCTCGACACTGTTTAAAAATTTGTTTCCAATGTCTCGGACTTGTTGCTTTATGCTAGAATTTCCTTTTCTGGCTTCAGCATATGCTTGTCGTAAAAGTTCACTCATTCCTTCTTGTGCTTTAGAAATATATGAAACTATATACATGGCACATGCATACACATCAAGTACAAACTGGATATCCATGTTTGCTCTCCACGCCTCGAGGGAAGCAGGATTATAGTTGTTTAGTCTTAACTCATTCGGTTTTCTTTTTAAAAACACTGTTGGTGAATTTAACGATGACCTGACAGCTAGTCGATATTCATTTTCAGTAACTTTTAATTTGACAAGTAGTTGTTCAAATGTTATAGGTTCGCCTTCTTTCATATCATTTAATTGCTTGTTGATTATTTTCCAAGTGTCTTTGTGCTGTTTTATTTTATTTTGTGGCATGTCTGCTTCTAAAGGCTAAAGAATTTCAGTTGCTCTCATAGGAGGTTGTGGATAGTTAAATCGACATTCATTATTTGACTTTTTTCCACAAGTGTGACAATGCCTGTGAATTTGCCTGTTCACTAGTTTATGTAATTCTGTATTATCAACTGGCCACTGACAACTAATTATTTTATCAATAAAGTCTGTAACGGCAGCATCATCGTCGACTCCAAGTACTGGTGCATCTTCAAGCCATTTTAGCATGTGTATGTGGGGTGAGCCCCGCTGCTGGTATTCTACTCGGTAGAACCAGTCAGAAATTTTGCCTAATGGTTGAGCTTTACCAAAAAGAAAGTTCGTGAGAAATTGACTAATTTGATAATCAAAATGTCTAGCACATGTCACTGGGTCACTTTGAATAAGCCTGCATTTCTCATCCCAGTTCATATTTTCAAGCTCACTGGTAGTGTAGTCTTTGTGATCAACTACCTGGCCAAGTATTCGAAGGAAATGTATCCATTGTGTTTCTGCTGAAGAAAAACTACAGAATATAGAAGCTGGTCCTAATTTTCTAATCATTGCAAACAAATCTTTCTTCGCCTTTTCAAAATATGGTGGTGAACCTCTTAATGCTCTCAAGAATTGGAATCCTTCATCAAGATGAATCAAGCGCTCTATTGCTCCTTCACATTTCAACTGTCCTGCATTTAAAGATCTATTATTTCCTTTGCACTTCCTAAGAGCAAGTTGTGATTTCCCTAACATAATTTTCATTTGAAGTTTTTTTGTTTTAAAGAATATGTTTTCAACACACATAGCAGCTCTCCTATCTGAGCGTCTTAGTTCAGATTTACAGATGTCGCTATAATGAACGTTAACTAGTCTATCTTTATTTTCCGGCCGACCTTGACCAAGGAATATACCAGGATACGCTAATTCTTCAGAATATTGATCTCTGAATATACTTAGGGGTTTGGTTCCTTCTCCTGGTGCAACATTTAATATATGTTGAGGCTCACTGTCTTCAACAAATTCTGTGTTCGTCAACATGGTGTCAGTAACACCAGCAGGTATTTCTGCCTCATCTTCAGTCCACTGATCATCACTATCAGTGACATCACTTCTACTAACATTACTTTGCTTATTGCAGCTACTGGTGTTTTGTATTTCTTCTGATTGTTCATTTTGATTTTCAGGATTAGTTTCACCCAATAAACTGTTTACTCCCCAGTCTTGATTTAGAGTTACAGTATTGTGAAAAAGTAATGCAAACGAATTTCGATGAAATTCGCGCTTTTTGTGGCTTTTCGAAGAAATTTCGCTTGAAAACGAAAATTTGCGCAATTTCGCCGCTTTTTTGCGACATGTATTGTTTCGATCTTCGTGAACTTTTGCGTAGTTTTTACCGAGTGTGATAATGAGCCGCGAAGTTTCGAGCGAAAATTCGCGAACTTTCGTGCGAAGATTCAAGCTTTTTCGAACGAAGTTTGCTTTGATGTAAGTATGAATCTTTCTTCCAAATCGTTCTACTGTGCTGGCCTAATACACGGACAAAAGAAATAAATTTACAATGATATTTACAATGATATTTACAAGGTGTCTTTTTTTAACTTACCTTTTTAGTCCACGATGAAAATATAAATATAAACTTCATCCCAATTGTCCAGAACATTAAGGTATCATAATGAAAAGTTAACATCCGCAAGAGAAGCGGCCGAAAACGATATGTATGTTGTGTAAAAACTCGCGATGTTTGCCATTGTAGTGCTAGTCCCCACGCAAAATTGTTATTATTGCTACCATAGCAACGAATCGCAAATCAGAAATAGACAACATAGTCTACATTCATTTGGCTTCAAGCACACGATAGTGAACTTGAAATCATGCCAAAAGTCTCAGATTATACTAGAACTCGTATCGAGGTCCTTGACAAACAAGGTCGCACCCCAGTTTCAATATTAAGGTCTCTGAAGAACGAAGGTTTGTCCGTCAGTCTCGCTAGTGTTACACGAAAATACAGCAGTCCAGATGTCAAGAAATGACTTTAACTTCGCTAAAGCTGCCCCCAAGCCAACGGCTATGGGTCTTCGCCTTGTGGACGTACTTTTCCCCAAAGAAGTACTTCTGAGGTCTACAATCCACGGGACAAAAAAGTACGCCCCCCTGGACCATGGCGTAATTGCTGCAATTAAAGGTTAGTAAAATAATCCTATATGCTATAGTTAACAATTATTCCACGCGCGCACAAGTGCGAGTGGGATAATTGTTTGAAGAACGAAAAGAAATATGTCCAAATCGGCTGCAATCAATCTGTAAACAAGATTAGTTGAAGGTGATTTTAAGCTTGGCTTTAACTAGCCTTAACTACATAACAAGTACAATATAATGAAGAGTTTTCTACAAAATTATTAAGTTCAGAACGTATTCATTTAACAAAGATTGACTTTAACTTTGCCTTACCTTGTCTTTTTCAGAGGAAGTTCTCAACTCATTCGCCTACCAGTGCCGGAGCGCCGAGGATAAGTTTCGAATGTGGGAACAGTGTAAAGTCAGCATTGGCAAACTATGCCAAAATTTAAGAAAAGATAACCGGTCTAATTAGAGCACTAAAGATAAGACTACACGTAAGTGTTGCCATTGTTTCATTCTTGTATATTGAGCCTTGAGTTTATTTTTGTTGCAATTTTATATTTTTGTAAATATTGAAAAGAGATATTTCTCGAGAAGATAACGGAAAGACAATGCAGAGTTTTTATGTACTAGGTTTAATGCGCACGGCTCTTTAGAAGACCACTTTTTAGTGATAAGGATCCCGTGGATAAATAAAGTTTATTATTATTATTATTAAGATAGTTTAGGAAAGATAGGTTAGTCCATTCTCTCGGATAACTAAATGCAATAAAACGAATGGAAATTTTATTAACGTCGTGATAGGACAAGATAAATTATTCCATGTTCTTCAGATGAATAATGAAAGCGAAGATAAGTTTTGGCTTTTATGATTATGAGACTTAAAGTTTTAAAATTTAATTGCAATATTGCATGTAAATGGTTAAGGTTAGTAATAAAAAGTGAATTGTAGAACTTTTTATTCTTAGCTCTGTTACCATTGTAAGGACTGTTAATAAATACGAAAAAAAAACATCTTTGTGACTACTGCAATGCAGAGCTCCCAATAATAATAATACACATTTACGGTATAATCTTTAAGAATGTATTCAGATTCATACAACAATAGGTGGATCTAGTGAGTAATTATCAATTGCCCATGCACAAATGCTTCTATTCTACGCGGACGCGGAATGCAATAATGTCCACAGTTGAAAAATACGACCTTGACTTTATACTCTTGATTATGAATTTATTTACTTTTTCAACCTCAGAAACAAAATGCAAAAGCCACGCAAATGTGGACGTACTTCCGGAGGGCGGGAGATACGTCTACTTAGGAGGGGAACTGGAATCAAGGACAAGAACGTGGTCTACATAGGAGGAAACTGGGACAGAATTAACACAAGAACGTGGTCTTTCAACTGACTCAAACATTGCCGAATTGTTTATCGTCGCGAAAGCTCGAGCGTAGGCGTTTAAAGCAAACCTTTAAATGGGATCATTGTCAATTTGCTTAAGCAGATTTAACACACAGGAACTGCTGGTATTTTTTTATGTGTAACAAACAGAGCTTGCTTACTTCATAATAATGAAGGGATCAAATAAACAGAAGAACGTGGTCGACTGTACAAGCAATCGCATCGACTCAAACATTGTCGAATTGTTTGTCGATGTCTTAGCGTTTATGGTAAACATTCAATCGGATGATTGTTGTCAGTTTGCTTTAGTGGATTTAACACAGAACTGTGGAACAAGCAGAGCTTGCTTACTTCTTAAAAAATGGTAAGTAACTCGAAATATGTATTCATCGACAGCACTGTAAAATCGAGCCAAGCCAGCGAACTTGCCTAAAAACTCTTCGCAAATACAACGTGAGTACGCTTTATAAATATATGTTAGTTGCGTGTTTCATTCGCTAATGATCAATACGAACGCATTTTTTACTTAAATTTGGCGTGCAATTGCGAACAAAACAAAGATATCTTTCGTGTATGTTACACGCAGAGTAAAGCAATCGATCCCGTAGCTTAGTCTGCACGTTGGCAAGCGAACTATTGTTGAGTGTCTAGCGAAATTTATTGTCTTGGCTAGCGAAATTACGCGAATTATCGCTGAGACAACGAAAGTTCAAGAAAGTACGCTCTTTGTTACAGCGAAAGTTCGCGCGAAATGTCGCGATGTTCGCAACGAACTTTTTCGCGAACTTTCGCACGAAAGTTCGGGAAAACAAAGAGCGAAATTCGCGAATTTCGTTTGCATTACTTTTTCACAATACTGTATTCCTTCCTGTTTGTAGAGAGTGCTGTTATTAACTAGCCAATTGGCTGCTTGAACAACTTTATGTGGCCTTATATTGGGAGACAATGCTGAGCTTTTGTATTGCAATTTTATCTTTAAATTGACTTTAATTGTACCAGCATCATTGGGTAACCTTGGTAAGATATTGACAGTATCAGTTACTTCTGCTGGGACATTTACAACATTTCCATGTATTTTGAATTGCCTTCCTCTTGGAGCTTGCATTAATTTTTGAAATGCAAGTCTTGGAGCTACAAGCCTACATTCCAGTTCATTGAGGTAAAAAAATTCAGGTTTTATTGGAAAACTCATTCCATTCAATATGGCAAGGGGTGGAACTTTATTCTTTGCTAAGTAATTATGACAAGTTCTACATAGCCACTCTTTATTGTTGACACTTTTTGTTTTTAAAAGATATTTTTCAGCAGCAGGGTTTGATTTTCTTATTTTTAGTAGCTGGGAAAACACTGTTTATACCACAGCTGATCACAACAACTACAAAAAAATAAGGGGCCCTGTGACACAATGTCATGAAACCTCATTATTAAGGCAGCCATGTTTTGTATTTTTTCGTTTTTTTATTTTTGACTTTCAGCATTATTATTTTCTTTAGTGGTTGAGGTTTGCTTCTTGTTGTTACACTTATACTTTTGATTCATTTTAGTAGCCCTTTTGTTATTTCTGTAATGTTTCATGTAAGAATTCCATTTTTTTTTCTACTCCTGTGTCTTGGATTTGCATTTATTATTTCCACTACTGTTAGTGCTTATTCTTAAATTGTTTACATCGGAATTGTGTTTTCTTTTTCGACTTCCTCTATTTTTCACTAGTACAGCATTTGTATTTACACTTACACTTTTGATTCATTTTAGTATCCCTTTTGTTATTTCTGTAATGTTTCATGTAAGAATTCCATTTTTTTTCTACTCCTGTGTCTTGGATTTGCATTTATTATTTCCACTACTGTTAGTGCTTATTCTTAAATTGTTTACATCGGAATTGTGTTTTCTTTTTCGACTTCCATTATTTACTAGTACAGCATTTGTATTCTCTTTAGTGGGTGAACTTTGTTTATCACTGTTACATTCATAGCTTTGATTCTTTTTACCAGCCCTTCTGTTATTTCTGTAATAATTCATGTAAGAATTCCATTTGCTTTTTTGCTCATAAGTTTTGGATCTGCATTCATGGCTTTCATTGCTCTTAGTACTTATCCTAACATCGTTCAGATGGGAATAATTATTGTGTTTTCTTTTTCCAGTACTATTGTGTACTTGTTCAGGAAGGACATTTTGTTCTGTAAAATTGAAATCACTATTGTGACTTCTGTAAGGGTGCTCATTTCCTGAGTAAGAGCTATTTGGTATTGTTGATACAAAATGCACTTCGTTTACATGACCTATATATATTGTTCTTGGTTGTTGTGATGATGAATGGCGTGGCTCTATTAAAGTTGCCTGTCCAAAATTTATGCGAGATTCTACAATATAAATTTGTATGTTAAGTGATTCTGCAACTGCTTGTACAATTAATGCATCACACCATGTACCTTGCATTGACATATTTGTCAAGTAACCATTCCATGAGTTCTGAGTGTTGCTTTCAATGAAACGTTCAGGGTTATCCCTGAGGTATTGGACAGCAGCTTGTCTGATGTGAAAGTGATGACTGGGATTACCATACAATTGATGTGATACGGCTTTAAAAAAAGCAATCACCTGCACCACCCACATCTAAAGCTATCAATCCCAACTGTCCTAATCGAAAGTTAAGCAATGTTGAGGAATCCACTGACAAATTGGTCTGATTGTTCACATTCTGTTTGGGACCTGGATTTAATTCAACGTCACCTGATCTCAAAATACACCATATGTTTTAGCCGGACAACAGCTACTAGTTTGCTTTCTTTTTTTTGACTTTTTT
>OX393565.1:11103713-11112723 GCA_947652115.1 Blastomussa wellsi | reverse complement strand
AAATCTGATTGGTTCCAATATTCCCAAGAGGAACGAATTTAACCTGAAAGTATTACAGGCTACCGAAAGTATTACATACTTCATGTAACACGTCACGAAATGGAATCCACGGTGAAACGTCAAGAGTAAATCCGCGATTTCATCTTATATGAAGTAATGGTCGCGCGTTTTACAGCTTATCATTGTGTCTGCATGCAAATGCAGCAGACACAAAAATTCATCAGCCGTTCGTTCGCACAGTTCAAGCCATCCTTTGAAAAAATAAATTATTTGTCAACCATTCGAACTTGCGGCCATGTTTACATTACACAACATAAAACGACCCTTACAGAAACGACCATTTAACCATTAATTTGGTCAAACATCGAGAACGCATTCCAGTAAGAAACACCTCAGACAAAATTGTGGTTTGCTAAACAAGTTGCTCCCTGGGGATTTAGTTATGGCAGACAGGGGATTCACTATTCATGATTTTTTTTTTTTTTTTTAATTTTTCTATTTTTTATTATTACAAAACAATTACTTAGTTACATTACTTACGATATATACAGGTTTTAACATGGGCTTACATTACAGTACAATCAATTTAGGGAAATATAAGTGTAATACTATGCCTGCATACATATGTATACACATAAATAAATAAATAAAAATAAAATGATATAAATAAAATAAATAAATAAATAACTATTAACCTAACAGAAAACAGTTCGCCCATTTCGATTGTAAGAATTCCATTTTATTGCTCGTTCGTGCAATATATGTTTCTGTTTCATACTTAAGTTGAATTTTAGCCTTAAATCCAACGATACTTGGACAAGTTTGGTTTCTTCTACAATCCCACAAGTAGAGTTTTGCAATTAGTAAAAAGTAGTTAAGTAAGGGGCAAGTTCTTGTTATAATTCCCACCACGACGTCTTCTAATGTTACATGGATATGTTCACTTTTTGCCACAGACCAATACACTTCAAAATCTTTCCAGAATGCTATAGAGAAAGGGCAGTGGTAGAGCAAATGAGTTAATGTTTCTGATTCATTTCTACAAAAGGTACATTCTTTGTTTGAAATAAAACCGATTTTGTAAAGCTTCACATTTGTATAAAGGATTCTATTCAGTACTTTAAACTGAAAGGCTCTCACGTAAGGTTCAAGAGCTACTTTGTGAGGGAGCAAAAAGACTTGTTGCAGTTGTTTTTCTGACAGATTGAAATCCCTATGGAGAAGGTTGATTGCATTTGGTGGTTTAGCTTTTTTACTGATGAGCAGTAAATAGTAATCCCTTGACTTCTTAGAATTCACACAAAATACCTGATCGCCGTTGCCAGTTGAGAATGATGGTATAGTAGAAGATGGGGGTTTACTTGTGATATTGTTCTTCAAATGAGATGGAATGGAGTCCCGAAGGCCCGTCCAGATTAGAAAATTAGACTTTTCTATGTTCCTTGAAACAATCTGAAAAGACTCGATGTTGTTGCTACTTAAAAGAAGATCCCTCAAATACACTACTCCTGAAAGGAAGAAATTTTTATAAAAAACTGGCTTGTCATCAATACGAATATCACGATTATTCCAAATAATATTGTCCCAGTCTTTTGAAGAAGCAAAGTCATCACGAAACTCTGACCACCATTTCAAAAGTTGAAAATAAAATAGTGAAGGCACCGAGAGGTCATTAACATCGTAATTACAGTTAAACAAAAACAGACCACCGAACCTTGTTAAAAGGTGAGAAAGATACCATTTCCAAGGACCTTCTGTAGCATTATATACTCTTTGTAGCCATGCCAAACGTAAAGATTTAACCATAGAATCTAGGTCAATCATTTTTAAACCACCTTTAGCATAATCGTTGATTGTAGAAAGACGAGTTACCTTATCAGTTCCATTCCACAGAAATTTGTAAACTAGTCGATTTAACTCTTTCACAATTTCGTCTGGAACAGGCATGAGAGAGCATATGTAAACAAATTTTGGTATAACTAGGGATTTAATGACAGTCACCTTGCCGTAAAGTGATAAGCCTCTGCTTGACCACAGATTCAGCAGTTTTTTAATCTTGTCCAAATTTTCAATGAAGTTTTTCTCCCGAAGAAGGATTGGATCGTACGAATAATATACACCTAAAGCTTTGATAGGCTCTTGAGACCATTTGATGCCACAGGGTTTGGAATTGCTATTTCTAGAAGATCCAATCCACATACCTTCTGTTTTACTGTAGTTAATTTCTAAGCCCGAGAGCAGTTTATAATTATTTAACAAGCTGAAAAATGCTTGGGCTGAAGTATTGTCAGCGAGGGTTGCTGTTGTGTCGTCTGCATACTGAAGCAGTTTGGTTTCTTGTCCATCAATTGAGATACCTCTTATAGATGTATTCTGCCTTACAGCGATTGCCATAATTTCTACTGCTAGTACAAAAAGGTAGGGGGATAGTGGATCCCCTTGTCTCACCCCGCGCTCTAAATTAAAAAAATCCGACGCCCAACCGTTATTGATAACACAACTTTGAATATTCTTATAGAAAATTTCTACCCAACGAATAAAATCTGGGCCAAAATTGAAAGCTCTTAGGCCGTAGAAGAGAAAATTCCATTCAAGACTATCAAAGGCCTTATGAAAGTCAATAAAAATCAGTAACCCGGGAATGTTTTTTGACAATGTAAAATCCATTAAATCAAAAATAGATCGCACTTCACTATTCATGATGGTGTTGCCCTAAAACAAGCACAACTTGTAATTCCAGCATTCACTAAAGGAAAAGAACAACTGGACCCTGTTGACTTTGAAAAGACAAGGGGGATTGCGCATGTCAGGATTCACATTGAGCCAGTAATAGGACTTTTACGTAGAAAATACACTATTCTAGAAAATACCTTGCCAGTAGATCTTTTGACATGTAATCCAAATGGAAATCCAGAGGTCCAGGTACCAATGATTGACCGTATTATCAGAGTTTGCTCTGAACTTGTCAATCTTTGTGGCAGCATTGTTCCCTTTGATTAGATTCATCTTTTCACAATACAGTGGAATCCCAATTTTTTGAACATCTTAGAGTAGCAAGAATTGGTTTGAGAAATTGGGAATTTGAAATCAATGGTTAAATATGTTATTAATTAAGAAGGAGAAATGACTCCTGGTTCAAGTTAACAGGAGTTTTAGAAAATAGAGGATTCAAGAAACTGGGATTCCATTTTACTCCATGTAAACCATGCTTCTTGTAACTGACTTTTTGACTTAAATGTACCACCACCTGGGGGTACTCCGTTATGTTGCTTCAATGGGGATATGTGGCCAAAAAGGGTGCGGTTTTTAGAGATTTTTGTCTTGAAGGGGAATTTAACCTGAAATTAAATGGGACTTTAAGAGGTTTAAACTAGTGAAAGAAAATTACTTTTGAAACACCACTAGACAGTCACCCCCCTAAGCAGGAGGACCCTGCCTCCTAAATGATTAATCCATGCTCGAAATCCCACCAGCTATGCAGGATAAACACAATGTTGCCCACACATCGCTATCCCAAGAAGTCATTCTGGAAACAAAACACTATTTTTTTATTGAAATACTGTAGCTCTTTGCTTGCCAATAGTTGGTGCAATAGATTTTTTTCACCTGGGCATGTTTGTTTCCCCTATACAGACCATGTGACATTCTCTTGAGAATTGTTCTTTTGTCCATCCAAAATTATTTATTCATATCCATGCAAATACTTGAAAATTTGAAAGCAAGAATTCTCAAGAGTATCATCATGTGGTCTGTAATGGGGAAACAGCGACAAAGGCCTATTAACCCAAATAGATCCGAAAATTTGTAAAGCTATAAACAGACTTGCTATAGATATTTTATTCTTGTCTAACACAGGGTATCATTTTAGGTTAAATGCCTTAGACTGAGTATCAAAAATTAGAATTCTGAAGTCATTGATTTTTAAACAGGTTTAGGATTTGGCTGACTAGGCCACACCTCCTCAACCAAAGATATGTTGAGTACTCTCCCACTTCCGTACCACCCCCTCTTCCCAAGAGCAACCCTATCCCTTTATAGGGCCATTTTTTATGGTAGTGTTTTTGGGGCGGCTGTTAACAACATAAACACGATAATCTTTTCTTGCATGGAAATGTACAGCCACTGTTGTTAAGATGGGCTGAATGCCATCTTTCATAACCATGAACAGAGCTTTTAGTGTAACTATGTGTTGTCATAAAATCAACATTGGCACCGAGTGGGAAATTTACAAATGATTACAGGTGATAATCCTTCCCATGTTCCGCATGTTTTCAAAACAAATCAGATTTTAGTCTGCATGATGAAAATGAGAGGTTCCTCCTGTCTTGTAATTTACCAGTTCAATAATATGAAAATATAACTTGTACAAATCAAAATCAGCCAGTTTTAATTATAGGTACAGCAGCATGCACATTTCAAAAAGTAGATTTATACCCTGGTAGTAGATTTATACCCCAGCTTCTAAGGTCCACTAGTGATCAGTGTCAATTTTCTCTTTGCAATATTATTTCTTATTTAGAAAACAAGGTTATGAGAATTATGAATGTGATAATCAAAAATGACTACCCTTACCCGGACGATCAAACTACACGATCAGTTTATTTTGTAAATAAATATAAATATCATTAGCTTGTTCTTTTTGTCTTGATTAACTAAAAGTAACAATGTGATAGTGTCTTGACAGCTAACTATAATTTAAATTATGCAACTGTGTACTTGGTAAATAGCCAGGAATTTCTTGTAAGCGAGGGACATTTAAAACGATGGAAATTGAGATATCACTCCAGCTCAAAGACAGGCCTCTAAATGTGGGCGCATTTTTGCATTGTCAAAATTCAGGTTTTGTGGATTAGTTCCAAAAACAAGACCGGTTGCAAAAGCAATAACAAAAACCCCACAATCACTACCATTCGTTTGCTGCTGGCAGGGGGCATAGTCTAGTTTCTGGAAGCTGTCTGCTAATAGATCGCTGACCTGATGTTCAACTTCTTGGGAAATTGTCATGATAAAGATTGTCAAAAAGTCTGACTGTTCCAGGGGGGCATCCTATTGAGCTGACACAAACCCAGTGATCTTGTCCTGTGTGCAATAACTGTACAAACTCACCAGAGACTACACTAAAATTTCGCACTGGGCCTAATGTAGGACGTTGAAAACCTTCAATCACGGGGTTTATTTTCTGCAGCAGTACTTGTGCACTATGGATAATTGCACCATCAAGCCAACCATGGGGGGACAAAATAAGCTGATAATCTTGTTCGTCAAGATTTCTAAGTGAACGATGTCTTTCAGATTCACAAGTTGTAACCATAGTAACCTCAATGTCATCCACACTTTCCTCTTCACTGTCAGAATCCTGTGCACTTTCAAGTTCGTAAAACTTCTGTTTACTGTCATGAGGTTGAGAAGAACAAGTGGTAGTTGAAACTGGGTTTCCCAGACATGGCCCTGTTGAAACTGCAGCGCTGTCATGAAATGGCTTCGCATAGTTTTTTTTTTGCAATTGGTGCATTTCCAAGTGGTCTTGCTGTTGTTTGGCATTTTCTTGTAACCAAGACAGCCAAGTGAAAAAATTGTCCATTCTGACAATCTTCACTGTGGCACTCAAGTAATTTGTCAGATTGCTGTGGCACTGCTTTGCAAACACAAATACTGTCAAGAGATAAAGCCTTAGCTATTATTTCTAACGAATTTTCCTTTAATTTACTTGAACGCTTAAACTGTGGCAGCCTGCAGCAGTGTGGGCAATACCACACTCTTGGGAGTGTTGTTGAGATTGCTAAACATGACAGATGAAATTCAACAAATGGGCGTTGAGGGTTCCCACATTTCACAGTGTTTTCATCTGACGGCATTCTGCAAAAGCAAATTCCAACACCTGCGTGTGGTATCTCATCAGAAATATCACACTTTCTTGAGTACCATCTGCCTAAAATTTCAGGCAAAACACATGTTCTCCAAAAAGTGGTAAGTTTTGGCAAAACAACCTTCCAATGACCCTGGTCAGGGTAAATTCTTTCAGTAACAATGGTTGCACGGTGAGAACTGTCAAAAGCACAAACAACAAAGTCATTGTACTTTCGTTCTGGTAATGTGAAGAGTTGTTGTTGCACTTGAAAAAAGTAGTTGTGGTTTCGTTTCAGCTGAAACTTACCATCTACCTTTTCCAGACAAGAATTCTTCTTCAAAACATAACTGTCAAAGTCACATCGGTCAATACATGTGAGACATTTAACTTCTCCACATCCCAATCCGCAGCATGAGCAAGATACTAAGAAGTCTGGAGTGGCATGAATCCAAGGATACTCTTGATTGATAACTAACCCACACTGTGAGAGTTTAAAGTCGACATGACTATTTGTCATTTCTTCTTCGTAGGCTTTAATTGCGTCAGCTTCATGTTTGCACCCATGAATCACTGCCTTTGTGTTCACTTTAAATAAATTGGGATAGCATATTGACTTGATCAGTGTTTGTGATGACTGAGCTGGGTTTGTGTGGCAGACTGCTCCACTCACTGATGCACCAATACGACCTGCTCTATGTCGAAGAAATGCTGACACCTTTGCCTGGTTTTGGGTATCTTTCTCAATTTGTGAAATTTCCTCACTTGACAAACAAATTTCTACACTAAAGCACTTCTTCAGTAAATCAGTGTAGATTAGGTTCAAATTGTCATTGTCAAAAAGGTCTGGGATTGTTGAAATGCTACTGCTTTTTGACACAAACTGGTCAGAGTAGGGCTCGATAAGACTTAAAGCCACCGGTTTAATTTTTGATTTGTCAAGACTTTTCTAAAAGGTGTACATTTCAGTCTCCGTGGGAACTTGAACTGTTTGTTCTCTTCTACTGCCTGTGATGGATGATGCCAGATCCTCTCTGTTTTCGCTTAAGCTATTGATTTTTTCATCCAAATCCGCTTTCAGTTTTCTGGCAGAGGTCAAATTTATGTCCCGTATGTTAGCATATGGAACTTCTTTTACAAACGATGGTAATAACCACCTGCATTTCACTTGGGTGCAAGCCAATTTACCACGAATTCTTGTCCATGCTTCGATGTAAAACAACACGCTTGCTACGTGTGAGCACGATTCAGAGAGCCCTGCCTTGCATCCTAAGCAATGGGCTGTTCCATCTTTCTCGGCTATAATCCAAACAGAGATCAAAGAGTCATTCGTTCTCTGGGAGTGTCTCACTTTTCCTGAGACAACGTGCTTTCCGGCGACAATGCAGCCTTGAATACTTGTTACAAATCCTGACACCACAAAGTTGTAGGCCTCTAAACTCTTGTAGGGTTTAAACTGCTCTTTGGTGTAGAAACTTGTTTCCAAAACCAAGTAGTTAAGCAAATCCATGGCTTTGATGGGAGGCAGGCACTCCGTGTCAAACTGTTGATCGGGAATGGTGATCGGATCCACTCCAACATCGGCGATTTTTTCTAAATATCTTCGTTTTATGCTGTCGTCAAGTTTTACACAATACTCCGACAATATTGGGATTTTACTACAAAGCTCGTCAATCAAAGGGATGCGTTCATTTTCCGGAAAATTCATTGTAAGTACACAGCGATGACATATTATGCATACAAACACATGTAAATTTTACCCGCGGTTGTATACCAGCATGGCGGATACCCAAATATGGAAATGTCTCTGACGTCACGTGCAAGCCAAGAATAGGCCTTTTTACAGTTCCCGGCGCCATCTTGGAATAGTAACCGTGCAAACATCATGTCGAGGCTCGCATTGACCCGGGAGAAACAAACATAGCAAAATCACAGCAGTTTCGCTTACTTGTTTCGTATCGTTTCTCATATCTTCGCTTAAAATGGTCTTAAAATATAAAGACAAGGAAATTTTGACGCTAGAGGACATACAGAAGCTCACAGTTAAAGATCTGAGGAATATTTTGAAGAGTAATTCCGAAAACGCCGGCGGAATGAAGGCGGACCTGGTTCTGAAAGTGTACGCATTACTTATGCGAGACGTGGCATCAAGGTTGGCCGAAAATACCCAGCAAACTGATTAAAACTGTGTTGAAAACAGTGGCCATTTCAAATACGACGAAATAATGAGACAAATCTCTGCTCTTGGATGGTCAACAGACTTGTGACAGCTTCCAGAATTGAGCTTCATTCAGCTCTACGATTACCTTGTTGTCTCTACACGCAAGTACCGCCATATTTTGTTGAAGGGCACACATTACAAAAAGTTAAAATCGTACCAATTTTTCTTCGAAGGAAATGTGAAAGGACTGGAAGGCAAAATCTTTCAAGGCCAGACCTACGTGAAAGCCAGCGTAATTCCTTCAATGAAAAAGAATCCGTACAGAGTTGTCGTGGAGTTTTCACCTCAGAACGACATTTTGCGAGCGACATGCATGTGTCCGACTGGACTTGGTTTATCTGGAAAAGGTAAATGTAACCACGTTGGAGGAGTGTTGTTTGCGATTGAAGATTTTGCGAGAAAGGGATTACAAAAACATGCTGAGCCTTTGTCATGTTCATCGCGACTGTCTGTGTGGGTTGTACCCCGCAACCAAAGTGTTGCAGCTATACCTCTTGACCAAGTGCTAATCAGAAAGATACGATTTGGTAAGAAAAATATTCGTCTTCAGTCAAAGGTTATAAAATTTGATCCAAGATCACCAAATCAGCGAACAAGAGAGAAAAACAGTTTCAGGAGTTTATGTGAAAGTCTTCAAAATTGCCTCCCTGCAAGTTCATTTTTTTGTTCCACGACATCAATTCAAACTGTGTAGAGGAGTCAGACTCTAAAGAGACAAACGAGGCACCAGAGTCTGTGCCTTTTACAGACAGTTACGATATTGCTACTGAGCACTTTAAAGCTATGATCGATTCCCATGTTTCCGGCTTATCGATCACCCAAGAAGAGATAGATGTAACGGAGAGAACAACTCGAGGACAAAACAAAAACAATCTTTGGTTTGAAAAGAGGAAGTCTCTTTTGACAGCTTGGAAAAGCAGCAAAGAACAAAGTGGAACCTTCAA
>OX393565.1:11093713-11098713 GCA_947652115.1 Blastomussa wellsi | reverse complement strand
TCGCAACCTTCATAAACACAGGTAGGCTTTTAGAATGTACAATCCAATTTTTTTATGTATAAACTCGAAACGTTGTTCATTTATTTTGAAAGTCAATTTATTTAATTGTGTTTGGAGCTAGATCGATTGTGCTTCGCAATCGGTGGTGTTCGGGAATTACTCGTTAAAGTCACCTGACTAAGCACATGGTTTGTGCAAGCGTTGCAAATCGCCATTTTGTGTTGCGCACTGATCTGAGAGAATTGTGTATTGTGATCAACAAGATTTTTAGCACTATGAATGCCTGTATATGTACAAATGGAGATGTTCATAATAAGTCCCGTGTATATTCAGGGACAGAAACATCAGAAGAACCGTTCACTTGCCAGGGTAATTTGAAAGGCAAGGAGACGTACCGAGCGTATGTCGAATCCCCCGCTCGCTGGGGCTGTGCCATCACTATGGAAAGCGAGAAAGCCAAATACAAATGCCAAGTGATCAAAGCCAAATGTCAGCAAATGAAAGCCAAATATGAGCAAATCAAAGCCACATATGTACAAATCAAAGCCAAATATGAGCAAATCAAAGCCACATATGTACAAATCAAAGCCAAATACGAACAAATAAGCACTAGACCCCACTTGTAAATCAACTTTTCAACGTCCTTGGTCCTCACCATTTACACTCTTTCATGCACGAGTTCAGTGGCTCACAGCCACTTTGATTGGTTTTAGCTGAAGCACGGCGGTTCATTGCTAATACAATTCTTCCCGTTGCTATGCGCCTTGTCACGTGACCCAACCACTCTTAAACATGGCGTCCTTTGTTTTGCATCGTTGGCTGCTTTTCTTTAAGAAACAATAACCCCAGTTTTATATTCAATAAAGCTGTTTATATATTTAAGTCTAGTTTAGGCATCCAAGATACGATAAAATGCTGTTTTGTCCCTCGATTTTACAGCATTCACCCGAAAACAACGCCATTTTGTGACCACCTTGAGAGCACATTTCGATTTCCACAGACCTCAGTATTGAACAAATGGTTGTTTTTAAGGGAGGGGTAGGTAGGGCTGATATAAACCTTTGTTTTTGACTTAGATTACCCCGGTGGAGTTTCAATTGAAGAGCGCGGCAGACTTGAATCCGAAAAGTCAACTGTATTTTTGTGTTAAATCACCGATAACAGCTCAGTCGTGTACTTCGTTGCCTTTTTCCAAAGTCAAAATTAGAGATAAACCTTTCTTTCAGTCGAATAACAGAATCAAGTCTTATCAAAGCGCAAAACAAGATGTAGAGAAATGCTCGAATGATCGCAACTTTGTTAGAGTCGAAATCCAAGATGGCGGCTTCCTGTACGCCTTCACCCGAATGTAAACAGAGTAGGAAATGCTCGAAAGTGGCGGGTCATAAAGGCCGATGCAACTCGGAAAAGCCCATAAATCCGTTTTGGGAGTCATCTTTAGTGTTTAAACTGAACTCACGGAAACGGGTTCTGATGGAGAAGGAGAATGAAATGTCTGAAGTGGAGGGACAACAGGAGGCAAAGAGGCAGTTACTCTTCGATCAAGAAAAAGCTATCAAGGCAAGCGAGCTGGTGATTCGGACTGAGTTAAACGAAAAAGGTAAAACAAAAAATCCTTGTGAATAGATAAATTCAATACTATGCCAAGACATATCTATGTAATGACAAGACAAAACTAAATAAGTTAGCTTTAGTTGTATTTGCAATTTCAAAAATACCAACAATTTAAATTATCATATAAGCTTAATAGGTCAAATAAAAATGGCAAAGCAAAGAAATAATACATGAAGAATATCTTTTGAGTTTGGGTCATGGAAATAGCTTTAGGTATATCAAGTGAATTGGTTATTTTACCCAATAACACATAAAAACAGCTTTTTTTGTCTTTTTTATTTTTAAATCCGTATTTCTACTTCTACATAAAACAGTTAGCTTAAACTTGAGCTAAAAAAATTTGTGTATTTTTTACAGAGAAAGAGGTTTGTGGTCTACGTGCTGGCCTTGCTGAAATGAAAACACAGGCTGAATCAGCAAATAAAGAGATGTCTGCTGTTATCCAGCACAATGAACAGCTGAAGTCTATGCTCTCATCCCTTGGCTTGGATTGTAAACAATTTTCCAAGTCAAAACGAGAACAAAACAGCACATCAGCAGACACTAAATCGACCACAAAACATCGCAGACGGAAAGAGACAGAAAAAGCTCTTAAGTTCATTCATGGTGGTACCACAGGATCATTTTATGGTGCATGGGACTACATTATTGCAAATGCTCCAAAGGAACTTGTTAGTAAGTTCATTACTGGCTACAAGAGAGGAAAGTTCCTACAAGGAGTGTTTGAAAAGGCACTTAAAGAGCACGAAGCATCTCCTGAAGCCTTAAAACAAGCAGTGGCTACAAAATACCAGAACTTTCTTTCACGTAGAAAATTTGCTTTGGTGTGCAAGACCCAAACCTCATATTTCAATGCTGAGTCAGAAGTATGGGTTCCGAGAAATGTAAAGTGTGTGGGCATAGATTTGCGGGTTTTGCGACCCGCATCAAATGCGGCTGTAGACAAGTTTGTTAAGGAGTTAAACATTGGTCCAGCCAATCAAATCCCAAATGCTCCTGGAGTGTCCAGAACAGTCACTGGCCTTGTATTCATGATCTTAGATTTACATCTGCGATTGCCTCATTTAGCCAAGAAGCTTGTCTGGTTCAATGAACTGGAAAATCATTCCATTTTCCAGTTCTTTGATGATGGTGCCCCTGAAACCAGCCAAATGACAATGTCAATTGGGAGTTTGACAATGTGGAACTTGGGAGACAGAGTTCGAAGCTCTGACTACCAATACCTTTTGCACTGTGTGAGCTTAGGAGAGAAACATGAGGCACTGGAAAATCTGTGGAAGCAACATACAGATGAAATGGCCTTGCTAGAGGGAAACGTGTTCACCGTGTGTGGTAAGAAGTGTACAGTTGAGTTTCAGCCCAGTGCTGACATGTGCTGGCAGAGTTGGGCTAATAATGAAATCAATCAAGCAGCAACTTACCCATCTCCCTATGCAAATGTGCACAAGGGATCATTTTGTACCATGGGTGGATCCATTGGGTACTTGCCATCTGACACTTGGAAGCCTTACACCAATTCAGACAGATCAGAGCATGTAAAGAAGGTTGCCAAGTTTATGTCAACTGTTGCAAGCACTCTTCCAGAGAAAGCTAAGCACGAGAAGAAACTGGCTTACATGGCAGAACATGGCATCAGACAACTTGGTCCTCCTCGGATTGGACAGTTTGCTGACAGGCAGAGACCTGAACCTTTGCACTGTGAGATCAATGCTTGGCAGCAAATTTTGTCAATCATTTATTTGGAATTTGTCAAGAGGAGCATGTTTGATGTCTTCATTAGAGTGGTGAGTAACCCCTCCACAAAGCCAGCAAATGCACTGCAGTGTGCAGGTGACACAACTAATGAAGAACCATTGTTGGGCTGTGGATTATCTTATCTTGTGCCTTTGATCAAGGAACACTATGGAGATGAGAAAAAGAGGCACAACAAAATCCCAACAAGGCTCATTGGAGTTCAAGCCATTGCACTGGCAAGGTATGCATACCGATTAGTTGACAGTATGCATTGCACAGATGAATCACCGTCGCAGCGTGTTACACATTTGGCACTTGGCAGAATTGTCCTCTCTCTATGACATGCATGTTCCATCTTCAACAAGGTATCAGCAACACAAGCAGATGTACATGAGCTTGATGAGAATTGTAAGCTTTATTTCAATTTCATGTGCCTTTTTCTCCCAAGTCATGTTAATGTCACCACATGGACAGTTTCTTATGCAATTCCATACCATGCCCTCAAGCTCTTCAACACCTACAAAGTTGGGTATGGAATAATTTCCCAGCAGGCAAAGGAAGCTAAGCATTCTTGTGTCAAGAATGACCTAGCGTTAAGCAACAGGAGCATGAGTCAGGACAAGTCTGGTAAGTGGTGGCAGGTAATGAGGGCAAACTATGTCAGGAGCTTTTACCTCCCTGAACATCAGCCCATGCCCAACATGTACAAGTCCCACTTTCAGTCTCGTGTACCACCCCATTGTCAGTCTGCCAAAATTTGCAACTGTGGCAGGAGTAAATTTGAAGAGTCAGATTGCTGTGACACTTGTCTTGCATGTAGTGACATTGTGGAGTCTGCACAAAATCAGAAGCTTTCAGAAAATTTGATCACCCTGCTCAAACCACTTCTGTGTACCCTCTGTGATGAGCGTTTTGCAGATGAAAGCATTTTAGATGCCCATGTTTCATCTCACAGGCAAGCCCCAGTTTGCAGCAACAAGAATCCTAAAGATATGACTGTGGCTGAACTTAAAAGTGAACTGAGAAAACTGAAGGTCAGTACAGTTGGTACTAAAGATATCCTGCTCAAGAGACTTGAGATGAAAATTGCTGGCGGTTGCTAAAATGAAGTTTTCTGGGAAAGCAATGGACAAATGCAGTCACAAAACCCTTTCACTCCCAAAGTGACTTACATAAATTCTCTTAATGATTTTATAGTACTCTGTAAAAAGACAGGTGATGAGAATTCAGAAAATCATCAACTAGGAAAAAGTGTCTTTATGTAGTACCAAATTCTCAAAAAACAGCCAACAAAGCTTTGTATGGTCATCGGTCAGGAGAATTTGATTGTAAATCTTGAGAGTGAAATGTTTAAGGAAATTTTAAGCTGTAGCCCAAAAGTATGTTTTCAGTTGAAAATCCCTCAGCAAGGGAGAAAACTGAAGGACAGTTGATCAAGAGGCTTGCAATGAAAGTTGTGGATGTTGTTGGCATATACATTTGTGAACAAAAAACACAGTGATAGCAAGATTGACTTTAATCATAAAGGACTATTTTTTTACTGAAATTAAATGATATTGTGTAGTTCCATAAAATATCCATACCTCCCCCACGGAAGGGATTCTTCAAAAGAAGCCCCCACCCCTCTGTAATTTCCAGTGAAACTCCATACA
>OX393565.1:11076213-11086213 GCA_947652115.1 Blastomussa wellsi | reverse complement strand
GAAGCTATGGGCGGAAAAAGTACATCTCTTGGACGTTCGCATTTGTTTGATGTGCTTAAAGATTTGAAGGAAACAGGTTTGATTCCTGAAGGCGAGTGGACTCAAGATTTGGAGTTGCGTAATCTGATGGAAGAGTTAGTGGCAGCGGATGTGGATGTTACCAACAAGTTTCAAACATTTCTTTACAGAAGAGCTGTTGTTCGTCAAAAGACGCATTTAAAGTTTGCCAAAACAAAGAACGGTGAACAATTTAAAGCAAGCGTTGCAGTGGAAAAGGCAAACATTAAAAGTGATTTTAATGAACAAGTTTCTTGTTGTAGCATTGTCGAGTTGCTTAACAAAACAAAGCAGTAACACATTTTTCTCTAGAAAACTTTTTTATTGGTGATTAAGGATGTATAATGCTTTCAAGTGTTAATACATGTGCTTTGTGTACATAGGGTAATAGTTTTTTGGAAAAAAAAATAAAAGTTCAAAGTTGAAAATGAGTGTCATTGTTTGCTTGCGTCTTGCAGAATTGCTTGCTTGAAACTCTTGCCTGATTTTCGGGGTAAGATGTTTTGTGGAAGGGTTGCGACTGTGATGTTCTCAGCGTTTGGAATAATGTCGGCTTGCAATCCTGCCATTTCTGCGGAACGTTTACCCAGCAAGATTGTTTCTTCTACTGCGTTTTTTATAGCCACGCTTGCGGAACAACTCAATGCTTCGCCACCCGATTCTTTGATGACTTTCAGTTTGCTTAAGCGGCCTTGAAGGGTAGTGCGGATGATGTCATTTGTTTCGCTTGTTTCTTTCAGACTTTGCATGACTAATTCTGTAGTTTGGATGGCTGTCTCGAGGGTTATTTTTTGGGTAGCGTGATTGTTGACGAGCATTTTATTCAGATTTCTCGCTGTTGTTTCTGTTGTGTCATCTGGGTTGTCAAAAGCTTCCAATTCATTTTGGTTGGTGGTTGTTATTTTCTTTTGACAGCGATTGCAGAGAGGCGTGCGAGACATCATGCTGAGGCGAGTAGAAGATACGTCTCCACTGTTTTGAGGAGTGAAACGAAGGACAGGGAAGAGACGTTGGCATTCGCTGCAAAAAAGCGTGAAATCTCCCCAATATTGACTTGAGATGTGTTCAAACGTTGTTTTTTTCATTCAGTTGACAAGTCTTATTGTCTCTTGTTTTTCGAAGTTTTTCCACTCTTCGCCACAAAAACCCAGGCAGGGTTGATCGAGTAAGTGTTTCAGGGTAAAGCAAATGTATGCAAGGTTGGTTTGTTTTGGGGGGCCGGTAAATTCGTTGTCTCGCGGATGCATTTTAAGCCAATTTTTCTGCCAAAGATGATGCATGATCTTTGAAGAGAATGCTGAATCAGGCTCCAAGTCTGAACCGGGTAATTTGAATAGAATTCCAAAAGCTGTAGAGACGTAGTCTTGTTCATCTGATGCAAGGCTAAGGGATGTGGTTTTGGGAATGTTGTCGACTATGTCTGCGGCGTTGGTTATGTCATCGCTTTCAATTTTTTTCAATGCTTCTTTTGTCATGACGAGTTCTTCAAGAGCTAAGAGCAATTGGTACTTTTCATTTTGGGGGGTGAAGGTGACTTGCACTTTGTAGATGCATGTTATGTCGGCCGCTTCCTTGCTCCAGTCCCACGGGTTGGCTTTGAAAGTCAATGCAAAGCTTTCAGCTAGAGTTGCTACACGTTTCTCGAGGTGGGAATTTAGTGGCAAAAAGGGATATGAGAGGTGACGATAAAACATCATCACCAGTGTTGCTGTTTGGGAGGCAATCTGCGGCATATTGCAGTTTTCCGCGACCAAAACCAAAGTCAACGTTTCTTGCATCGTCTAAAAAGCGATGGTGGCGAATGATGCCGGAATTCAATTTGAAAATTGTATTGTTTTTCTTGGAAGCAGTTGCTGCTTGTGTCATTGAACTCATTTTTTGTTCTCTTGTTGAGTGCAGTAATCAAAAAAGAGACATTAAATGAAAAAATTTGTCACTCTTATACAACAGAGCGCATGGTTTTTAATATGTGCACTTGAAAAATTAGCATTTTCGGTTTTTTACGCTTCAACTAGTAACAAATGCGTAGCCTTCTCTAAAAATAGTACAATTTGAATTTGCAAAAAGCAAGCACGTTGTGTGCATACATTAGTAAAAAGAGAGCACCCTTACTTTGCATGCTTCGTTTGCTACAACTAACAATAATTGTTGTTCAAGTAAAAAACATTTCTACATAAATCAGTACATAAAACGAGCACGCAGTGTGCATTAATTACTCTAATAGCGAGCACGTTTGGTTTTCACGCATGGTTTTGTCAAAAAAAGTGACACACAACCGAAAACAAAGTTTAACTCGTCCGAAAACATATTGTTAAACAAGAAATGTTGAATTGCAATGAGTTTTTCTTTCAGTTTTAATCGAAGTCACCGGAAAAGTTTCCTTGCTTGCGTTCCAGTTTTCGCATTTGGCTTTTTTCTTTTGGAGAGTAGTATGTGTAATGCTTGCCCGTCAATTTTACTGCATTCGTCTTAGCCATTGTTGCGTTGTAAGAAGCCCTAACTCTGGCTTTTTTGGCCTCTAGACGTTTGTGTTGCTGCTCCTTATAGTATCGCTCGGCCATCTCGTTAGCTTTTTTAGGATCTTTTTCAACAGCGTTTAAAATATAGCCGCATTTTGTGAACCCATCGTTTCTGTTTACATTGCAGATGTAAAACAGTTGATTGTGGATCTTTGGTATTTTGCACCCAAAACAATTTCATCAAGGCATCGTGCTCCAAACATCTGGGAGGTTGGTGTGGGAATTTGTAGTCTGCTAGCACTTTGGTGCGGATCAACTCGTCGAAAGGTACGCAACCAAAGTTGCATCCTTCTTCATGACACATCATGTAAGGCTTTCCCGTCATTTCGCTTACACCAATATGCATATCATTGCCACAGTTGCCACAATTCACTGGGCTTTCTTGATTTTGCTTTTCTTCTTCTTCTCTCATAGCCTCTAAACTCTTGGGAGCAATGAAAACTGCTTGATGTAGACGAGCGATTGATTGTGTAGCTTTCTCAAAGGGGTTTTCTATGCCTCGTTCTTCCATCAACTTTCTGGCCTCTTCACATGCTGCATTTGCATGCGCTGCATTTTCAATTTCATCGTCACTCGTAACTTCTTGTGTTTGAGGTTCTTCTTTGTAGATTGATGTTAGATTTTTCTTGATTTTCTTTTTCGGTACTGGAGATGCGACATAGTCATCTTCTTCGTTGTCACTGTCAGGTATTATGGCTTTCTTTTTCTTTTTGAGAGGTTTTGAGGGTACGAGTGCTGCTGTTGCTTCGTTTTTTGATCTTTTTGCTAGAGTTGCTTCCAGCGCTTTTTCCCAGTCTGGTTGTTTGTCGTTCAAATTTTCGGCGGCCATTGTTAGACGACGATAAAAACTCAAATCGCTGTGAGTCGAAGTGGTTGGTGTGTTCTCCTCTTCTAAAGGTAAATTCAATGGGTTGAATTGAATTTTTGGTGTTGAAGGCTGCAAAATCATATTTTTCAGCTTCTTTCGTTGTGTTTAAGGAATTGTCAGTTTTTGCTTCAAAGTTTATGAATTGCGCCATGCAAAGGTGTGATGTTTGAATGAACCGCGCGTTGCTTTTTGTAGTGACGTGTCAACGCACCGTTAACCATTGTTTGTCTCTTTTCAACTTGTAAGTGGGTGGTTTGATGAGACCTTGACCTATTTGCATTGTCTTTATTGTAGGTGATGGCGACAGCATGTTTTCCATGTAAAATAGAAATTGGTCAATTTCTCTTCTTCAGCACGCAAGCGGTTGTTTTGAACCTGCATCAATTGAAATGCATTCATAGATTTTAATTCCTGTAACATTTGATTTGAATTTTGGTTTATTGTTGTCACGTTTTGTGCTACTGTGTCTTGCATGCGTTTAGTTCGAGATGATTGTAGTCTATCTTTGAATTCAAGCAATTGTTTTTGAAAATTCGTTTCCATTTTCTTTAAATCCAATATCAATTCGGAGAGGGTTTTGCCTTTAGGCAAAGGTGTCCCAGTGACAGTGTTTTCGTAGATGAGGCGGCGTAACGTTTCTTTCCTCTTGAATAATCGCAGTACTCAGGAAAATTAAGGCATGGCTGCGATTCCTTTTTTGGGCGTGGTTACCAAGCCGCGGAACAGACTCGCTCGTCGGCAAAAATAAACATGGCCGCGAAAAGCGGTGTCGCATGTCATTGTTGAACAGTCATCAGTTTTTTGCTTCTAGCTATTTTGGGTTTATACAGCGACATTTCTGAACTAAAAATGACAGGATCATAGGGCTTGTAGTCACCTCCCTGGCGATAATTACGAAATTTTGGAGGAGGACACTTCAGATTAGGTAAGTTGAGTTGTTTTATAACGCTAATATTAATCGCTTTCTCGCGTTCCTCCAAAAACTTTCAGCTTACACTGCTTTTAATACATGTAGAAGTCGAAACAAGACTTGATCGATGTTTTGAGAAACATGTAAAAAGAAGGCTTTTTTTACGGTCTCAAATTAACATTTTTTGGCTATAACTAACACGATGGACCGAAGAAATTGATTTTGTTTTGTATTCTCCCAAATACTCTCGCTGCTTTCTTCAAGCTGTGTTGGGAGAATTTTGAGAATTAACATACGATGTAACTCGGGGCTGTATGTGATGGAGGGAACAATTTGCTTGAGTTTTTGTGAGGCTGGAGGAATCAAGGATTCGAAAAATAGTGATTGCACTGTTTTAGTATTTATATATATTTTTAATTTTCGCAAAATTGCCGGTAAACACATTTTCCATGTGAATTTTCATCGAGTGAATTACAGTGCAATCTCATATCATAATTGTTACATATATAAATTATTTTACATCCATTCTATATATATATATATGTATATAATATAATCAACATTATGATAAATAAGTAAATATACTGTACAGTTAGCTTCAGTTGATAGGTCTTGATAAATCAAGAAATTGTGCCTTTGATGTGGCAATTTAAATCCTTTCAGAATTAGGAGATAATTGAACAAAATTATATTCTGCATTTATGTTCAGCAAGTTATCACTTATTGGTAATGTGAATAATTTTGTCATGTGTTTATAAATTCTGTTGGTGTTTGAAAACTTTTTTTGATACATAAATAATAGCACACTTACAAATCATATGAGAAGTTAAATTCATAGACAGGAATTTTTTGTCTTAATTGTAATGTGTTAAAATATACACCAACCAACTTGCAAAATTACTCTTTTTCCAAAGTGTGCACAGATAATTGTTGTGTTAATTATGTAAACAAGTTATTATAACTTTCTACAAGTGAATAGTGATCTGGCAATATTTGAGAAGTTCATTGCATAGAATAATTTTCTTGTAGACAGCGTATTGTTCCTTGTTTCCTTTCACATCACTTAAAGTGGGTTCACGAAAGTCGTGCTTCAAACAATATTCCTTTTCCCATTTGCTATGATCTTTCTTTAACGAGGAATGCTGTGCCAGTATTTTCGTCTGCATCCGTACCAGAAGGTTTTCATACTTTTCAATAAAATAAGGACTTTTAGGATGGCACTTCAGATCTTTTCTGGCTTGATCCAGCTGGTAGACCTCATCTGTCTCTCCCATGAGTTTTACAATGTTCTTGCATAGCTTTGTGGTGATTTCCTTTCTGGGCTGGTCTGTATATTCAGGTACAGGGTTGCTAGTACTACTACTTTTTGATGGAGCATTTTGGACGTCAGAGCTGGTCATCAGAAGAGGCTGCATTTCACCTGGTTTGGACAGGGAAGGGAAATTTGGTATTTGGGGTTCATTATTACTTTCACAATCATTTTCATCTTCATCACAGACACTGCTGAAAACAGGACAGGCTCCATTTTCCATTTCAGTTAACTCTAGACTCTCTACTTGCTCTTCGTTGTCATCATTGCAGCACTCAATTTCACATTGTTGGCCAGTTCTAGCTGGTACAATGTCATCTGTACTCTCATCTTCATTATTGTCATGGTCCTCTTCATCGTTGTCATTCAAAAAGTCAGTGTAAATTATTTGGACACAGTCTCCATTATCCCCATACAATCTGATGACTCTGTGAGGAATGGTGATAGTTTCATCATCAAGGCACATCTCCCAGCATTGCTTGAGATGCTGCTCTTCTAATTTAAGGTCGCTTGAGCGGAAGTGGTGGAGGGCAGGGCCTTGAGGTCTAAAATTAGGTTCATCTGGGCCATCTAGAAACTCAACTCCAGATGCAATGTGCTGCCACCAAACACCTTCACCACGCACAAGGAAATCACTTATGCTCTGGAGGTGAGCCTGATATGTGGTACAATTGTGTTGGGAAACACAGGTAATGCCTTATAATATTTAGATATCTGCGACTCCTGGGCCTTCACTGCATTTCCTTGCCTGGTCTCCGCCATTTGCTGCTCAGCTTGGAGGCGAACAAGACTGGGTGTGATGACATCACCAGGTCTTCTGTTGGTCAACTTTGTAACACCTTGTAGGGTGTTGAACTGCCTTTCTTCCTCTTCTGTGTTGGCTGACTTGCCTGAAATGATTCGGTTCTGTTTGGCAGCATGAGCAGTCAAAGAGTGCCAGTACCTCCCATAGAACTTTCTGTTGGTCAGGGTCTTTGGTTGGCCAACAATTTCCTTGCAAAGCATGGCATGCAAAAAAGCGTGTTGTGCAAATGCAACACAAGTCTTGGTGAGCGAGACTGAGCAGGCAGGTAGAGGAGCCTACTGAGCTCAGTCAGGGTATCCAGTAACAACTGCACTTGCACTCTGACTTTTCCTACAAAAAAAGAACAATCAATTTTAAATTGTACAATTGAAAAGTCATGTTAATAATATACGGTATCAGCTAATATATTTCTTTGAATTGCATCTACTATTCATGTAACAGCTACTTTGTTGTACAGTTTGTGATTATAAAATTGAAGTGAAGATGAATGCAGATTTTGATCGCACTTATAATATTAAAGTGTGTTATAAAATGAGTTAAGAGATTTGAAATATTTAGGCAGTTTTTATCCTGAAACAACTTATCACTATTTGTTTTGAGGAATAATACTGTAATTAGCACTGACCTCTCAAATACTGAGCCACAATGACAGCTGCTAGACGATAATCACAGCCCCGCAGTTTCTCTTTACCAGCAAATGTACACTCAATGATGTTTTGAAACTCATCTTTTTCTTTCTTCTCAAGGTGGGCTGGAAGCTCAGTGAGGACATTGCAAATATGCTCTTTGACATCATGTAGAGGCTCTGTTGGTAAGACTTCATAGTTTCCTGCAAATAAATCATAATTCATATGCATGGTATTAGTTGTTTGAGCATTGAATGCAGCCAAACACTAAATAAGCTACATTGTCTTACTAGTTTAAGACTTGTAACTTAAAGTAAATTATTATAATTATTTTTACCCAGATTGATTGCTTCCAGTGTACTGTCTTGATCGAAGAACATCATGGCAGGCACCCTTTGAATTCCTCCCATTTCTTCTTTTAATATCTCCTGGAGCTCATTTTTTTTGGCCACCCTCAGGAAATGGAAGCCCCCGTGCTTGGCATTCACCTTCTAACTCTTTTAGGCAAAGATTCTGGAAGGGCTTTAGGCCCCCATTTCGCTTCTTTTTGCCAGCAGGGCCTTGGAGGACTTTCCTCAAACGGTCTGTCAGTGACAGGAAAGGTTTAGAAAGTGAAACAGACAAATACTTGTATTTTCTGGCATCACCACTGCATGCTGAACAGCCAGCATGGCCACCCTTCTGTTCACCACTTTCAAATTCTTGCTGGGGGCCATCCCTATGAAAAAATCTCATAACGTCTCTGATTTCAACTCCATTTGATGTCACCATTTTGTTGTTCAAGCCTTGCAAACATGTCTTTCTGGTATTTATATATGCCATTTGTTCAACTTCTGATGACCCACATCTTGCCAAAATGTAAATCTGTGGCCGTTCTACAATAGACTGTACATCAACATTTGCCTTTCCATGCTCTTCCATTTCTTTATTCGTAAAGAAAAGTGCCTCATCATACACAGCATTCACAGTCAACAAGAGGTATCCGTGGTTTAAAAGGGTTGAATTGTCTGCCCAAATCATCAGATGTCGTGTCATCCAAATTTGCAATTTCAGAGCAATTACTACTTTCGCCCAGTTGTGCAATCCTGTTGTGAACTTGTTGTTGGTCATGGCAGCATAGTCTTCATTGGTCCGAGCATGAATGAGTCCTAACTTTTCATGTTCCTTAAGGATTCTTTCTCGGATGTCTGATAGGGGTATTTTTCGACCTGCGACTGTAAAAAATTCAGTCTTGATGGTCCCATCTTCTGCGAGGACAACTTTCCTGTATGTCTGGGGCACAATTGTTTCTCCAAGGACATACTCTCCACTTTCAATTTTACTCTGAAATGTAAAATAATACAATGATTAGTCATGACTCGTGAATTGCCTTTTTTAAACCTTACTGAATTATTTGTAAACTTTTCTTGATTCACACCAAATTCTTGTTTGATTAAGTAGTTCTATTAGTATTTAGATGTGCATTGTATGATGCTGAATGACCTTGACATAGCTTTACTATAACTTTACTATATATATCTTTACTTTATAAAGTAATGCCACAAACAGTCAAACTAAATACCTTTAATGTGTCCCTTAATTGGTCATTCGTACGTGGCAGTGGCACTGATACCTCTCCACCCTGCATTCGGTTCAGTCTCCGTCTAGCAGAAGGAGTTGTTTCCCGAAACTGCTTGAATCTGGACAGCTCCACATTGTTGGTTTCTAAAAATTCTTTTACAACCATGTTCCCCAACTGTGTTTTTTCCATCACTCCATACCGGCGGGCCAGCTCAGAGTAATTTATCTAATCAGCAAAAAACAAATTGCATGTTAGATGAGTAATTATTTTTGTTTATTTATTAATTTATTTATTTATTGAGTGGTTCCAAAAAATATCTACACCTCCCCAAGAAGTTTTTTTTATTTTATTAATTTTTTTTTTTTTGGGGGGGGGGGGGGCTTGAGATCCCCCTCTCCCTTTAAATTTTGGGGTGGGAAAGAATATATTCTGGAACTACACATTAATTTATTATGTTTAGTGTAGCTTCCTTTTTTATTTGATATATATTTGTTTATTTCTTCATAAATGATTCTAGCTGCTTGATCTCCCCTAAGCACAAAAATTGAATGAAAAAAAAAAATGCTAACCCTGTCTCCATCCTGCATTGCATTTACTTCTTGCAGGAGCCCATCCTTGTCAAACTGGAGATCCTCCGGCCTTGGTGAATGTCGCTTCTTCTTACAGATGCCATGGTCTTCTAAGTCCTTCCGTTTGGCGTACCTGTTTTCTGCCTCCTCGGGACTCTCAAAAAACAAAGCAAGACGTTGCTCTTGACGCTGCTTGTACGTTTGGCGTGTGGCCAGCATGGTGTCGCAGTCTCTTTTGGACCAGTGTTCCTCCATTTGCTTCTTTTCGTCTCAACTTTTCCCTTCGCTCTTTTCTTAACTGAGATTGTGATTTTTTTTCTTGTAAAGACAGCTCAGGCATCTTTGTCTGGGCATTTGCAAAGGACATACCAAAGAGTTCTTTGAAAGGTCCATTAATATCGCTGTAGATTTTGTTTACTGCTTGCTTTATGGCCCTCAATGTAGGTTTGACATTTGCAGCATTTGAAGGTCTTAAAACATGATCTTGTGTTTTGTTTATGATATCTTGTAAAGGAAGCGAATTATTTCTGCCCCATGAGGGAAATAAAGACTGAAATGCATAGTGATGCACTGCACAACCTTGACAATTTACTCGTTGATGTTGCTTTTTCTCTAGCTCAGGTAGACTGTTCCAATTCTGTTTGCTGAAGTGCTCAGTATATTGCCTTTTTGCCTTCGTCTTCCACTTCTTAAAATGAAGGGAAAGGACCTTTGAGCGCTTTTCAAAATGTTTCTTTTCCTTTACCACAAATTTATCGTAGTGAGGGCCTTCAAAC
>OX393565.1:11033713-11071213 GCA_947652115.1 Blastomussa wellsi | reverse complement strand
TGGTGTTTCGTCACTTCTCCTTCTTTTGTTAGAGGCATTTGATTTGAGTTGCTGTGGGTAGTTGCCAACCAATTGCACACAAAGCTCTTCCTTGAAAGACAATAGATCCCTTTTCCTCCTTCCTCTTTGAATCTGTTGACGCTGAGATCCCTCGAGAATGTAAGCATTGTAAATGCATAGAAGGACAATCTTTAGGAAAATGCGCAGGTACCATCTCTTTTGTTTTCTTGATTTGTTTACTGATGTCATTTGGTCAGAGAGGTCAACTCCTCCCATAAAGTCATTGTAACACTTGACAATCCCTGGCCTGTAAATCTTCTTTGTAACCCAGCGTCCTCGTAACTTGACTCTCCTGCACACCATGTCACTTTCATTTCTGACTGCATCTGTTTCGGAACCTGAGTTGTCATCTGCAACCCAAGCTGGTACCACTGGAGGAGAATGTATGGTAGACAAAAAATAAACATCTTTTTTGTCTTTCCACCTCAAAGCTGTCATTCCTTGTTCCTTTGCAGTAAGCCAGGCCACGTCTCCTCGTTTCCTAAGAGCAGTCCTTTTCAATTCCTCATGTGGGAAGCCCTTGCGCGGTCTTGCAGTACCAGCAGCCAGGATTCCCCTTTGCTTCAACAAGAGGAAGAGAATTGGACTGGTATAAAAATTGTCAACATAAAGGTGGTGGTTTGTATTGTGCAGATCTGCCACCAAATCCATAACAACCTTACCAGTCTTTCCAATGGCGCCAGCCTCTCTGTCGTCCTTCCCAGCATAGATGGAGAAATTTTTGCAATAGCCTGTCTTGGCATCACATAATTGAAAGAATTTGACTCCAAACTTCACTGGCTTATCTGGCATTCTCACTTTCATGGCTAACTTTCCCTTGAAAGGAACCATTGCTTCATCGATAGAGATTTCGCGGGAACAGTTGAAATTTTCCTTGAATTTCTGAACAATGTCACGATAAAGTCCTCTTACTTTGTATAATGAGTCTTCCTTCTCTTCCTCAGTTTCTTCATGGTCTGGGTCGCAAAAGTAAATGCAAGATTTCAACTGAAAGTAACGCCTTCGAGATTTCAGAATGTTTTTCACTCCTGGAATATGAAATAGCCTTGTTTCTGAAGATGAGAAGAAGTAGCGCTCCTCGCGTGGGACAACAATTATGTCATTTGAAATGATTAACATAACGAGGAATGCTTTTAACTCTTCAGCTGTGACAGGTTTCCAATTCTTTGCTCCTTTCTTCTGAGCATTCTTGTTAGTAAATTCAACGATTTCACTGATGATTCGTTTGGTAAAAAACAATGCAAAAAAGTCAATAGCCCTACCAGAATCAGGTAAATTTATGGTTGGACCAGGTGTCAAAGTGAAGGGTTCCATGTTGACATCAAAGCGCTGCTTCTGCCAAGACATGTTTTCAGGCAAATTGAAAGCAAAACCAGCGAAGTCATCATCTTCTCCATCGCTATCGAAGAGCTCTTCAAGTTCATTTTCATCAAGGCTAGAATTCTTGGTTTTCACCTGACGTCACAACCCTTTCCAAATATGGGCATCCGCCATGATTGTGTCCCTCGGTCTGCAAAATTTATGGTAATCGTAAGGCATCTTAATCGACCTCTCCAAGTTTTTGTGATATTTTGCGCTTCCATGGTGGATTTAGCGGAAGGAAAAGCTGAAGTAGATTTGAAGACCCCTTCTTTTAATATTCCTGTGTTGTCTGAGTACGCTAGAGCTTTGGACAAGCAAGTAAAGGGACGATATCTCGAAAAGATATCAGTCGTAGGAGTTGACCCGGCAAGCATTCCCAGTGAACAGTTTGATCCCGAGTGTTTGCCGCCGATAGAAGCGACTGATTTGCTTGGATATCTCGTCTTGGAGACAAGCTTTTATACAAAACAGCAATTCAAAGCTTACAAGAGCTTGGAAGCGTTTAATCAGATGGTTTCTGGGTTCGTTACTTCTGTAAGAGGGTGCAAGATTTCCAATAAGCACGTTGTCGTCGCAAAAGTGCGGCACTCTCAACGAATGAATGACCCACTGGTAAACATTTGGATAATCGCCGAGAGTGATGGAACCATTCTGTCCACGCACTGTTTAGGCTGCAAAGCGGGGCTCGCCGAGTCTTGTTCTCACATCGCCAGTGTTTTATTTTACATTGAAGCTTGGATACGAATCAATGGCAAATTAGCTTGCACACAAGTTAAGTGTACGTGGCTCTTACCCACATTCGTGAATGAGGTGCCCTATGCAAGGGTTCGAAATATTGACTTTTCTTCAGCAAAAAAGCTGAAAGAAAACCTAGATACAAAAATCGATTGTTTGACTGAGAGCAACATGAAAGATGCTTTTTCACATCAGCATGTTCAAGCGGAAACGGGAACCGGAAGTCCCAGCGTTCTTTCCCCATCACAAGCGGAGATGAAAAATTAAATAACTGTAAAATCAAGCCAGTAGCTCTGAGTTTAACTGAGAAATATGCTGATCAGTTCATAGCTAAAAGTAGGACCATCCCAGTTGTTTCTGACCTGTTTCAGACTGAGAATCTTGATCTGGATTATCATGAACTGTTGCAAAAATGTGCAGAAGTTAAGCTGGATATTTCACGAGCAAGTATCGACCTGGTAGAGAAGGACACAAGGGCTCAGGCAAAGGGCTCAGGATTCTTCCGTCATCGTGCCGGGAGAATTGGGGCCTCTGTCAGTGGGGCTGCTTTTCACAGTAACCTGTCACAACCGCCTCACTCACTGATAAAAACTATTTGTTACCCAAATGTTTTCAAGGTTAACACAAAAGCTACACGACATGGGTGCAAACATGAGGATGATGCTGTTCGTGCATATGAAAATGAAATGAAAAAAACTCATTCTAACTTTACACTTACCCGATGTGGTCTCTTTGTCAATGAGCAATATCCCTTTCTACATGCCACACCAGACTTTCTGACATCGTGTGACTGCTGTGGGCTTGGTTGCGGGGAAGTGAAATGCCCTATTTGCATAAAGGATTGTGACTTTGAAAAATACATATTGGAAAAGAATGCCTGTTTGGAAAAAGTGGATGGTGTGTTTCGCCTGAAAAGGCATCACAATTATTATTTTCAAGTGCAGCAGCAGCTATTCACCTTAACTGACAGAAAACACTGTGACTTTGTGGTATGTGCCATTAGTCCTGACAGGGAACCACAAATAGTTAAAGAACGTATTTATCCTTATGCAAAGCACTGGGATACTGTAGTCCCAAAGCTCAAAGCTTTTTGGAGAGTTTGTATCCTCCCTGAGATTCTGGGACGATGGTACACAAGGAAATGTACCTTGCCCATTAACAAACCCAATGACAATGGGATATGCTTTTGTCAGGCTCCACGGGATAACACGGTCATTACTTGTAGTAACCCAGAGTGTCCATATGCAGAATTTCATCCATCATGTTTGGCTTTTGACTCAGCTATGAGGCCGAAAACATGGTACTGCCCTCACTGCAGTAGATTGCCACAGTTCAAACAGAGAAGGGGGTGTTCGTCATCTGGGAAACAGAGTGCCCAGGTAGCAGTAAACCAAGCTGCCTTGAAGTGTGACATCATTTGTGTTTGTGCTTCCAAAGCAAGCCCAACTGACAGACTAATTGAGTGCCATTCACCAGAATGTAGCAATGGGAAGTTTTTTCACCTTGCCTGTCTGGGTTTAAAAAGAATGCCAAATAACTCCAAGACAACCTGGCAATGTAGTGCTTGTAAAAAAACAAAACAGCAAGTCAAAGCTACTACTTGTACTTCTTCTGTGTTAGCACCAACAAAATCTACAACTGTCTACTCTGTCATTGATAGTGGTGGTGATGATGATGATGATTGTGATAACAATGATGATGATGATGATGATGTTAGCATCACTCAAGTGACAGTAGGTGTAGTGGACAAACAAAGTGCTCTTGCAAAGCTTGATGAAAGCGATTATCAAATAATTCTCAGCCCAACCGGTTGGCTAACTGGTGATATAATACAACAGGCTCAAGTGCTGCTACAGAAAGAAAATCCATTGATCGAAGGATTTCAGCGACCCACCCTTGGCCCAGCAGGGAACTTTAATGTTGTGTCTGGGGAATTTGTGCAAATTCTGCACACTGGGAGTCACCACTGGGTTTGTGTCAGCTCGATAGGATGTTTACCAGGCCATGTTAATCTCTATGACAGCCTCTATCATGATGCCATTTGTCAAGAAATAGAAGAACAAACAAATGACTTGCTAGGTGGGAGATTGGCTAGTCTACAGTTTGTTTCTGTTCAACAGCAAACAAATTTAAGTGACTGTGGCATTTTTGCAATTGCCTTTGCCACATGCCTTGCTTTGGACACAAACCCAAGCCATGTGACATTTGACATTCAAGGGATGCGTTCACATTTAGTTGCATGTTTCCATGTTTTTGACTCTTATCACTTTTGTTTAATTAAGCGGGGAGGGGTGGGATGTTTTTCTTTGACGTAACACGGAAACTAACAGTTTCTCCAAATTTCCCAAAATAATATTGTGCGGTTACAGAAAATGTCCATACCCACACCATGGAAGCCTGATACGTGGAAATTCTCAGGGGGGGGGGGGGGGGGGGTTCAACAGCCAAAATTTATAAGGTGAAGTAATAAAGCTTAATTGGAAATTCCAGGGAGGGAGACGGCGCAAATGAAAAAAAAAAAACTTCCATGTGGGAGATATTTTCCGGGGCCACACATTTTGTTTAAGGGCTTGTGTACATGTACATTCCATAATTTTCACTGAGTCTTATTACTGAAACTTACTCCACAAATTTATTGGCTGACATTTCTTATTAGGTGAAAAGTTCAGGCTGACAATATTTGTTTGTTTCAGTCATTATTTTACATGCTGCAAAGTACTAAGTATTTCAAAATCACCATGACTTCAACAGTCTCTGTATTACATACTAGTTTTAGTTAAGAGACACTGCAAAGATAATTTAAAGTCACCAATGTAAAATATCTTTACTGATCATTCCCTTTGTTCAAATGGACTGTCTGTTTTATAATGATTAAGATAAGAAAGAACATGGTGCAGGGTTTGAAAACAATTGAATTGCAGCTTTCCCTTCAAACAAGCAGCTCTCAATGTTCAAAAGTTATAAATCATTTTCAAAAAATTTTATCATTGTTTCATGAACTATATATAATACCCTTTTGTTGTTGGCAGAAGAATGATATGCTTATTATAGTAAACAAGTGTTTCAAAAAGGTTAAGACTGAAATGAAAATTCAACAACTGGCAGCTGTATTGTTAAGACTGTTTTCTTGTAAGATGGTGAGGAAACCCTTATCTCCTGCCACTATAACTGGAAAATAAACATACCCTTCTTTCCTGTTAGAGATGTTTTAAGATCCATTTCCTTGAATTTAATTAATTAGTCTCTATCAAGAAAACAAGTTGGGAGGGTTGTATTACTCTCCTAAATCAGTCAATCTTTAAAAACATTTTTCAAATTGCCCCAACTCGCATTCCCTTATGACATGGGAAAAAAGTAAAGAACTGCAACTTAATAACAATCGAAACAACTCTTTCTGTACATTGGAGCAGTTTAAAGATGGTTGTTGCAAAATAAATGAAAACCAAAGTAATCACTGTGGCCAATCACAGCATACAAGGCTGATATTCCAACAAATTGTTCATAATTTGCAAATGCACAAGCCGACATTAAGTTTGGGGAAATGCACGAGCTGGTTAAATTGGTTTCGGTAATTCGAAACAATCATAAACTTTCAACACTTAACTGAAAACTGCACCAACCATTACTGAGTATGATAAATAAGAGTGTTGCTGAATTTTCAGCCTGGTAAATTAAATGTGAAAGATGAAATAATCAACAGTGGCACAATGTGTGAAAATCTGAGTCCCCGACAGGCATCGAACCCATGACCTAACTCTGAGTCCTGACTCTTACTCTGAGTCCCCGATTCCTGTCGGGGACTCAGATTTTTTCTTTGTCCCACGCTCATGCCATTTTTGATTATTTCATCTTTCACATTAATCAGTGTATTAAACTATTAATCAAAAGGAATTATTGGTGGGCATATGTTAACAAGGGCAGAACAAACCCTAACAATTCGGTCGATCGTGGGGATCTTAGCATCTGGAATGCCACTACGGCTCGAAGAAAGAAAATCTGTAGGCAATGTTCCCTCTAGAATTGTGTACTTTCTCACACTTGCGATGCCCCTTGTTCGCTCCACATCTACAGGATCCAACTGTGACTTTCCCTTTGTAAATGCAGGGATTACTAACTTGGCTTGCTTCAGCCCAACACTTTCACAAATTGTAAATCCTCGATCAGCCATGACCATGTCACCAGGAAGTAGGTGTTCTAAAAACCCACAGTTCTCAGTCAAGTACTTGTCAGAGGTGCGACCTCCCCAGGCCTCTGACACAAAACATACAGTTCCTTGTGGAGTAATTCCAATCAGAATTTTGATAGTATTATGATGTTTGTAATTAGAAAAAGTTTGTGCCCTGGCAAGTAAGTTGGTTGGCCTCTCAATAAACACCTCAAAGCAGTCAATTATTACTGTAACTTGCTTACCAAACGCATACTGAAAGGACATAGGCATTGTCCTCCACAGACTTTCCCTGTCTGGCCAAGAAACTAGGGGAGACAGTCGAGCATCCATTACCACCATCCACGATGAGAAAATCCTTGAGACAGTGGATATTGAAACAACAAACCGGTAAGCTAGGTCTTGGAATGGAACGTTTAACCGCAGCTTCATTAGGACCATGACAAATTCCTGAAATCTGTTCAGAGATTGCGTGCGACGAGTGATGTACTTGGCCACATGCTCAAATGCAGCCATGAGTATTTCCGAAGAAGGTAGTCCTGTGTAGAATCGAATTTTTTCGTCCGTATCGAAAAAATCTCTATCTGGTGCCTTGTATCCGCTTGGCCTAGCATTTAGAAGGTAGTCAAATTCTTCTGTTTGTGTTTCGGAATCCGTTCTTGTCACTGTTGACTCCTGAAAAGCAGTGCTCGTTTCACTTTGTTCTTCTGTTTGTGTTTCGGCATCCATTGTTGTCACAGTTGACACGAGGGAAGCAGTGTCTGTTTCACTTTGTTCGCCGCTCGCACAAGCATCATCAAGCATCATTTCTTCGCTCTTTTCTTCGCTCTCTGAAGTTGAAGTGCTTAATGTAGTGGTAAAGTCTAAATCAGCTATACGCTCTCCACTTTCATTGAGAACTTTTCTCTTCTTTGCTGCCTCTTGTTCTTGCCGCTCGATCGCACTCTTCCTTCGGGCTTTTGCTCGCTCGCTTCGCTCTGCAGCAGCCTCCACATCTTTTTTCTTGTACTCTTTCTTGGTCAAATGAAGTGTTGGAACCCAGTCGACATTGAACCTGTCCCAGTTTGCTGCAGGCTTGCCAGAACTGAAGTGACGACTGCAAACACGCTCGGTCTTCAAAACATTCTTTGTTTTCAGGTCAGCACGGTCTATCGCAGAAATCCAAAGATTTCGCCTCTCTCGGGTTAATTCTTCAAAACTCTTCGCCCTGATGAGTAATAATCGCAGGTACACAATAAAAACGAATGTTATCTCGTACACTTTTGCTTCCACAATCGCCAATAATACAAAGAACCATTACGCTTTCCCCTCTCACGCTACTTTTTGTTTACACCTCAGGGACACAAAGATGGCGGATAGCAACGGTTGTCAAGTTAGGGGTCACGTGGGTGAAAACCAATAATAATCGGCTGCAGAAGAGATATCCAATGCAATACTACTGCTTTCATCATCGGAAGACATTTAAAGACATTTAAAACTGGCGGAGATCGAGCGCGAACGTGTAAAAATAAAAATATCTCGAAAACTTTGTATGAAACCTCATGGAAAGGAAAACAGGATTTGCAACGAAACTTAACATGAAAGGGTCGTCGGGAAATACTTGAGTTCTATACTTGAAAATTTATTGCTCTTTCGTCTGATCCGGATGAAAGTCGGCGATCAAGTAACCACCTCTCTTGCTGACCCATTTTTTATAGGTGGCAAAAAGAAGTTTTGAACCTTCAGGAGTCCGGGCGAAGTTATTGAAGCGTCTAATCATACTGGGTTCTTCTGCGGCAAAGTGGAAAAAAATTTGAGTGTCGAATTGCTCGCGTAGTCGCACAGATTTGCTACCGTCGCCGTAGACGCCTTGAAAAATCATGATTATCGTCAGATTCAAGTGATGAGAATCTCTCTTTAACATGTTTCGCGATTCTTCATTTTTGTAAATTTCGTTTTCCAAGTCGTCCAGAATGACAAGTGCTGGACGATCTTCTTTTCTTACAATGTTTTGCAAAGTGTCTATGGGAAAACCTTTGCGAAACGAAATGAGATCGCCGTACTGTTCTTTCATGTCGGCAAATAGCTCTTGGTACGTTCCATAGAAGTAGAATATTTTTTTGAATTTGTCTTCTTTCTTTTCGAAATCGAATATTTTCTCTGTATGTTTTATCATCTTCACCAACAGTTGAGTCTTGCCGCTCTTCGAAGGACCGTAGATCGCTATGTTGCCGGGGTGATGAAAATTGGGTTTTTGAAATTTTCTCTTGTTCAAATCTTCAAGGTTTTCGGAGGGTTTTTCTTCGATGTCGTGAACAGTCTTTCTTTTTTGGAAGGTGGTAGAAGGGAGGGGGCCGCTGTTGTTGTTGTCATCGTTAATTCACAGACACAGACACATGTGAAAACAATGAAGTGAAAAAACCTCTTTTATTTCTTTCTACTAGTACATGATTGCAATTGACCCACATTTGGGTGATTCGTTTTAGCTAACGTCCTAGGAAATAGACCGTGAATGGCTCGTTCGACAATGGCATCGTTTCCTGCATCGTCGTTGACGTCGAAATGTCGCATGATTTCGTCGAGCGTCATTGTGGGATTTCTTGCCAATGCTCTGAGGACGTACAAACACCAATCTCCGCACACCGTCGATTGTACCTGTTGAACATTGTGTGTGTTTCTCGTCCAATGTTCGAACTTTCTCCATAGCACGGGATTGTAATAGATGGGGGTTAGACCGTACGAGTCGACAAAATAAGCTGTAGCATCGTTTCGTTTAAAGAAAGCCACCCAATGTTGTCCCGGTTTGTTTATGGGATCCATGTTGGCTATGAAGCAACAGGTGTTAGGTAGCGTTTTAGGTATCTGATCGGCTGCAAACACATCGAGGGAAAATTGAGAAATGTATTCATCTGCCCGACAGCACTGGGCCAGTTGACCTGTGTCGTGCATAGTGTGTGTCACTTTTGATTCAATCTATGCCAGTGCGCACCGCTTTAAGATCTGCTGTTGGCACGACGATGGGCGTTGCGTAACTCGTAGTGTGATACCAAGTGTTTGCAATGCCGTCTTTCAGTTTGTTTATTGGCATGTGACTGTAAATTATCACCATGACAATTTTGTAGATGTTGGGAGCTGTCATTAGGTCCCCGAATTCTAGGTCGACTACAAGTTCTCCATTGAGTCGTTTCGTTATGTCTGCAAACGACGTTCCTCTATTTTCGTGCATGTCAACATATCCCAACCACCTTCCGTTACTACCTAACTCGTCGGCCCTGCGACAAAACGGATTTGTGCGTTTTTCGTAAACAAAAGGAGCAGCCGTAGCGTCGCTTTGATAGCTGAAAATGCACAGGCTGTTTTCTGTGCTCCAGGAGAAGGGCAAAGCTCCTTCCGTGAAGATTGGTCTGCCGTTCATCTTGAATTGAATGTGTGCGACGTTGTGTGGCTCGAATTCGAATCGATTCAAGAAATCACAACCTTTTGGATAGTTTTCCGGTTCCCATTTTTCTACTTTCATGAAACCAAAAAAGAATTTTTCAGGCACAACACCTTGCAGCACGTCAATCCTGCCGGATCACTTTCTTGCCAGATCCGTACGGTTCGAAAGGAAGACTAGCAATCACTTTGAAAGTGTGAAAGCATTCCATTTCGACATCTTTTAATCCGTAGAAAGTGTTCTTGAAGTTTTCTTCGTCTTTCTCTTTGAATTGGACGTATTCTATTTTCAATGCAACGCTGTCCACCTCCCACTCGTAGTCGGCATCCCAAGTGTCGTCTTTTTTGGGCACGTAACCGTTGTTGCTTGCTTGGCTTACGATGATGCAATTTTCAGGGTCTGAAAATTTCACTTTTATCAAAAATTCTAGCATGCCGGGAAGAAAGATTTTGTTCTCAAAAAAATGGACCCGGCAATTTGAATTTAAATTTTGTGAACTTAGTTGTTCTTGCATGCAAATCCATCATGTCTCTTTCATGTTTTGCAATGTTTACATCTTCTAAGGCATCGGATCTTATTGCCAATATTTGAGGATTCCTAAAATATGCGAGATGATAATAGCCGCCCTCGTGCATCTTCATGTCGAAATGTTTTTTTTCGAGAGTCGTGTTTTGAGTGAACCATCTGAACCATTCGACGAAACACGCCGTCTTGTCATCAATGTCTTGCATGTTGGTTCCTCTGTTAGGCATGACTTCTGTCGTTTTTATGAGGTGTACTCCCACAGGATTCATCCATCTTGCCGAGTGTGTAGGGGTTGGGGTCATCTGAATGTTCCAAGGGTCTGCGTGTACACGTCCAGTCGTTTTGCATGACACTTTCACTTTCACTTCGAGGACAACTTTGGTGGGATCCCAACCTCTGTTCACGATGGGTTTGATGTGAAACAATGCTTGTCTCGAGCGGGCATGGAATGGTTGTTCTGGCGTTATTTTCACAGCTTGTCTGTACTCAAAATCACTAGTGTAAGTTTTAAGCTGATTTTCTTGTAAGTTTAAGGGTCGTTCGACAACATCCACAGGTACAGTATCGCCTTGAGTGCCCATCTTGGCGGCTTCACTGTAAATTGTCCAAGAGTGATTCTAATTCGCGAGCATGTGTCTTATACGCTTCGGATGATGCGTCAGTTGTTAACTCGTTTTGAAGCGAAATGTCGTCTTCAGTTAGAGATTGACCCATTCCTTGCCTTTGACGACGAGCCAACAGTTGACCCAACAGTTCTGAATGTTGACGTTTTTTTTGTTTTTCATCAAAAGCAGTCAAGACTTCTTGAGCAGACTTTTCAAGTAATTCCAAATTCAAGGTGCTGTGACCTCGCTTGGGGTTGGTTACTTTTTTCTTGGCGGTTTGCAAATGTTTGAGGAGATTTTTTTTCGTCTCTTTGTCCGCCTCACTTTGTTTTTTTTTGGCTTCCAATAACTTGAGAACGGTGTCGTATTGCTGCAGTTGTGTCGACGTTGCTCTTGGAGGCTTTCCTTGAAGAGCTTGCAACAACTGTTCATTGTACAGTTCATCGTCCAACATGTCTAAGGTGTTGTCGTTTGTCGCTTCTGTAGTTTCGAGGTCTTCCAATAAACCTTCACTATCATAATCGCTTTCCCCACCTTCTACTTGTAACAATTCCAACAGGCCTGTATCATCGACAGTTGTCCAAAACAGCATTTTCATTGGGAACAAGATCGTATTGCATTGCTAGCGCAGTCAATTCTTCTTCGCTCAGTTGAGGTTTAGCTGTTTTTTTCTTTAAATCGTCTTGTAAAAATTTGATTTGTTGGCTCATTTCTCTAATTCGTTTAGCTTTTTGTTTTTCTTGAAGACTGTCACCGGTTCGTTTTTTGCTGTGAACATATTTGAGTCCTTCTAAATTTCTCATGTCATATTCGTCTTTTTCCATTGCTTTAGCATTGTTGACAACACTCCTTTTTTGTTTAGCAGCTGCGGCTTTGGTTGTGGCGGCTGCTGTTGCCGCGACTGTGTTTTGACGTTTGGTTTTCAACAATTCTACGGCGGCATCTTTTGCTTTCATTTTAGCGGATTCTTCTTCGAGTTTTTTCTTTTGTTCTTCGTCTTCTTTACGTTTTTTCTCAGCTAAATCTCTGCTATACTTCAAGCTGTTGAAAGTTTTCACGCTGAAAAAGTTTTGATGTGCCGGTTTACTCTTCCCCATTATGAGGATGAGACCTTCAAAGGCAAGGCGTAATGTTTTGTTTTCAAAAAGATCGAAGTGCGAATGCCGCAAACGCTACAATTCCCTTCGGCACGTTGACGACTGACGCGACGGAGATTGATGGACTGCGTTTCTTTCTTACATTTGCAACACCATGCCCTCATTTCAAATCGAAAAAAAGTCTTTCTGAGAGACCATTCACGTACGTTGCTATAATGACAGACGCGTAAAGAAACAGTCAATTTTAAGCGTTGTGTATTAATTATTTTATTTTGAATGAATTACAGTTTTGAGGACGCATTAGAGTGTGACAACTATCGATTTCCTCTACGCCACCGTTTGTTTAGAAGCTTTTCGGCTAATGATCCTCCATAATGTTCACCAATTAAGTCAGCTACAATGCTTACAATGTTTTCACTTCTTGAAGGAGTAATGAGTTTACCACCTGATTGTTTTTTTTTTCTCTTTTGTAGTTGTCGCATTTTCCGTAAAGTCGTTGCACCCACAATAAGAGCTAAAGTGCCTAAGGTAGCTGCTCCAGCGGCCTTGTTAGCTCGCTGTACTTTTTTTTGAAATTGAAAAAGACCTGAATTAGCCGCTCCACAGGCCATGTTGACCCTCTGTACATTTTTTGCAAATTGTAGCATGCCTTTATTAACTGCAGAAACCCAATTTCTTCCACCTCTTTGTGTTTTTTGGCGTTTCTAGGCAGTCCTAAAATCTGACGAGTTCTGTGCATTGTTCGACATCTCGAATTGTTTTTTCTCTTCATTTGAAAAGTTTGCTAATAAGTCCTCCTCCTAAAGCGGTTCTGGCACCTCCTAAAGCACCTAATCCCAGAGCTTTGGTGCCGAGTATGGCTGCGGGAGCAAGTACGGCAAGTGGAAAAAGTCCTCCCCTTTGTTTGCCTCGTCTTCTTCCTCTAGGCCAACGCCGTCCGTTACCGCTCTGCACTAGAAGCGACTGTCCTTTGACGTCCTTCCAAATGGGAAATTTAGAATATTTTTTCATTTTATTTAACACGTTCTTATTTAGAGAATGTTTGTGGTGTTTCCAAGCGGTCAATGCGGCGTTAGTGCCCTGTCTGAGTAGAAAAGCTTGCAATCCTTTTCTCGGATTTCCTGCGTTGGGTCCGTGTAGAAACCAACCGCAAACTCGACTGTGAGGTATGGTGTAACCTTTCTTTCTGAGAACTCCATGTCTTCCCAACATGTGCATGAGAGGAGAGGTCACATCTCTCTTTAGAGGAATTAGTTTTCGTGTCGGCCGAGGACGAATGCGATTCAGATGTTCGCGAGATTGACCTCGTCTTTGTCCCGCGGGAGAAGAGGGTTGAGAAGGAATCGAATCGACAACTGCTTGTATGGCAGCTAAACCCGAAGGACCTGCTTGAGGCGATGAAGGAGGAGTAGTTGCTCTGGCGACTCGTTCAAATCGGGCTGTCTGTCTAGTTCTAGCTCCTCCAAATTGACTAGGAGGCAAACCATTGTCAAAAACACCTCCACGTTGGTTATCGTAAACGCTATAAAAACCTTTACTTTTTCCCATCTTTTTATCGAACCCCCTTTCTTCTTTGCAGTTCGTTAAAAATGATGGCATCTCGTCTAGGATGACCACTAAAAGGAATCCCTGCCATGTGAGAGTGACTCGAGTACAACGAACCTCCGCCTTGTTTGTAAGGAGTCCATCGTTTCTTTTTTTGGGTCATAGATTTGCGCCATAATCGTGCGTAATCGACTCTAGAACCAATGCCTTTTCCTTTTTGTTTGGCTCGTGATACTTTCACGAATTTGCTAGCTGTCAGAGAAGTGGTTGGTCTTGCAGATTTAATATTTCTTCTGCTTTTTATGTACTGTGCCGCCTTGCACAACAAATCGATTTTGTCTAAAATTTGAGTGGCTACAGACAAATCGGCTATTGAGCAATAGCATTGTCTACTGTAGGATCTTGAAGGATATTGTAAAAAACCGGCAATAATTGAGCAGCCGAAAACATGCTTCCAAACATGGCGGCCATATCAATGCACGCTGTGCCTACGAAGTGATAATTCGCAAACGACTTTCATGTTTATGAAGGGTCTCCCCGTAGCATCGCCAAAAGTGAGTTGTCAAATGTAGACTCTCCTTCGACGCGTTTGAATTGGAAAGCGCGAGCTAGGTAGTTGGTTTGCGGTTCTTTAGCTTCCATGGTAACAACAGCCAGGAGTCTTTGCATTTGAGATGAGACAAATTCTTCTTCGATCAAATTGCAATAAACCCACAGAGCTTGAGGAGAATGAATCGAAATCATTCGAAATATGAAATAGTCTTTTTGATAAGGAACAACGAAAGGAGACCCATTATTACTTGCGTTTATCTTTTTCGAAATTATTTGCACGTCCTCATTTTTCACTCGCACGTTATAGTCTGTTTCATTGCTTTTTTGGACAAATGACGAAACGCGTTTGTTCAAAGCGTTGTAAATTTGTAACGCTTGAGCAAGCCCAAACGAGAACGTAGCACTTTTTGCATCTTTAAAATCGATGGCCAGAAGACTTTTTTCCAGGTCCTCTGTGAACGAGATGTCATTCTGCAAAAGATTGAGACCGTCGACTAAGTCTTGCGAAAACACGATTCTAGTCTGCGGAATTGCAATTTCGACAGTAGAATTATCTTTTTGTTTTACAGAAATCTTTTCTGTGTTAACCATAACGTTCGGAATGTCTCGATGGAAAATGGTCAATTTGTTCAAAGCCACTTGCCACGAGTTGTTGACCCACAATTTACCGTAAGGAAAATGCAATTCCACTCGTCCCTCTTGGTCTGTTGTGAGATAGTCAAATATCAAAGTTGGAGTCGAAAAGTGAATTGTAGAATCAAAACGTCTATTTGCCATGGTACGGACGATTGCGTTCCAAATCTAAAATGTTTTTTCGAAAATGCAAAACTAAATGAGTGTAGCCGACCACAAATCGAGGTGGTAGTCCGCCTTTGTACTCTTTGTCTAAGGCTGTGAGACGAATGTTGAGGTGCTTTTCGTTCAACTTTGAAAGTGGTTGATAACGCAATTGTTCCTGCAGAGGCTCGTAATGAGTTACTTCTCGAGAAGTGTCCAATTTCAATTGATCAAAGACCAATTCATGCAACTCTGTGACATGATTTCCTATAGGTGGGTGAATGAAATGCAAATTGTCTACATTTAGTCGAAAGAGACTCGCCCAACGTTCGACAGGGTTTAAGTCTCCGTGCGCAATGAATTCCTTTAAGGACAAGTCTATTTGTCTAGGCACTTCCATTTCGTGGGGGTCGTTGTTTTCGTAAAATGTCAACCTTCTCCACAAATTCCACCTTACCTGGTCGTTAGCCACATCAACTTTCACTTTCGAACTTTTCCGAGTTATTTTTAAAAGATTGCAAACAACAGAAGTGATTGCTTGTGTAATAAAAACGTTTTCCATCAACATTTCTAGTGCATTCAGTGAGGGTAGTCCATTTCAAATTCAATCTGTTTGCTAGATTTTCGCAAAAAAAAGCTTTGCACTTGCTTTTGTCTCGACCTGCAAAATCCCACCAGGTAAAAGTGGAACCGTTCCTATAAAACAATGCCCAAGGCACTGATAATTGTTGAGGTCGACGATGATTTTCAAAAGGAGTAGACAGTATGAATTGAATGGCGTCAGACCAATCTTGCGTTTCAACGGTGTCGAAAAAGTGATCAGTCTGTTTCACGGAACCTCCATTGCTAGTAACTAATTGATCCACAAAATCTACAACATTTGTCACCTCGTTATTGCAAGGAACGACAACACGACAACTCGCATACGCCTCATCAAATTCATAAGAAATGAACATCTCGTACGACAATTTACCCAGTAACGGTGTCAGGGCGTGTTGCATGACGTCTTGAAAAGCGGGCATGTCTTGATGAACAGAGAGCGGTAGGGAAACGGCATATACGGGAGTAACATCGTCTTTGTCGTACACGACCAACTTACGGTGTGGCACTTGGGTGTTGTTAATGCCCGCTTAAATCAAAGCTATCTCCCACTCTCCATTTGCCAAGCGCAAGGACAGATGCAGATTATTCTGCCAATTGAGACGCACACTAGTGTTTGGATCTAATTTTAAAGACGAAGCGTCATTACTCGTGCAAAGCAAATAGAAATCGTCATCGCTCAAATCTTGCACGAAATTGCGGGCAATACGCTCGCAATACGCGCTTACGTTTCTTGTCTCTTCTTTGGGGTTTACCCTCCGCGGTTGAGATGGTAAAAATACCAATTGCAAATCACCTTCGTAGAATACGCCCTTAACTTCCTCACCGTCCAAGTCGCGCACTCCTTACAAGTGGATGTCTGGCGATCGCAAACGAGTGAGACGATGCGAAATCTCGAAAACTTCTTCTGTAAAAGTAGCTCTACTGGCCTTATCAAACACGCCTCTGGTTGTCAATAATCGCACTTTGTCGCCTACCGCAAATTTAAAAGATTTCACTCTCGTTGAGGCCTTTTCTCTCTTTTCTCTTTTCGACAATCTTTGATATTCTAATAATTTAACACACACTGTCAAATCGACGTCGGCCGGCGCCAAACCCGCAATAGACGTATGAGGAGTGAGATTGTAATTTCGCACGGCCAAATTCAGCAGCTTTTTCACATTGTCACGCGGTCTAGCCGATTGGTAGGCATTGAATGTTCTCTGAAGTGTCAAATTAAATCGTTCTACCAAGGCAGCTTTGACTTCGGAATTCACACTGTAATGGTGCACGCGATTTGCATCGCAATACTGGGCGAAGTGATGATTGTAAAATTCTTTGCCTTCGTCTGTTTGCACGCGACGAGGATGAGTTTTAGCTCTTTTGCATATCTCACTGAAAGCAAGAGTCACTCTTATGCCGGACTTGTCTCGCAACAATTCGACGTCGGCTTGTTTGGAAAACACGTTGACTTTTGTCAAGATGAATTTGTAATGTTGGGTCTTGTTAAATTTCAAATCAACTAGATCCAATTGCCAAATGTCATCGAGACCAATATTCTCAAACTCTCTTCTCAAACTCTCTTTCACGCTGTCATCTATCGGACAATCTGTCTCGTCTATTCCTTCATGTTCCTCTTCCTCCTCCTCCTCCTCCTCCTCAATAGGAGACAAGCTGCTTTGTTTTTCAAACTCTTCTTCTTTCTCTTTTTCATTAATCACAGATTACTATGCCAACGACGACTCGAACTTGCTCGAAAATGACCCATTTCACCGAAAAGATACCAGTTTATAAGAAAATACAAATGTCATTTACATGAAACGTCGCCATTTTTGCACTGCTTTGGAAGCCAAAACGAAATCTCTACTTGGCATACTGTACATGAAGGAATTGACATTTGGTTTCAGTTTGTATTCGAAAGGAGGTTCGCCCAAACGTTGCTCACGATGCCACAAATTCGCTGCACTGTTTGGTTTGTTCTGATACTTGATTTTAGCGCGTTCGATCCAAATCATTCTCTCGCCAGGTCCAAACGTCGCCATCATGTCTCAAAAACCGTACGGCACTGTCACACAACCTTTGTCAAATACAATAACATGTTTGTCAAACACACCACGAAACTTCTTTGTCAAAATTTCGGGTCTCAAATGAAACACGTGTGAAGAACGTCCTTTCAGAATGCTAAAGCGGTCAACTTCAATTGTTTTCTTCAAAAGACCACTCGATTCATCGAGAAATTCGAGTCTTTCTTGTGCCAACAGCATTCAAACGAACCGACTCTTCCAACATCTCTTTCATGACTGCCATGTTCACGAGTCGGCTACTCTGTCTGTCAAAAGTGATTCCCCTAACTTTGCAAACGCATTTCCCGCTGTCAGTCTCGTAAGAGTAACTCTTCGGACCCAAAGCGTAAAATTGTGTTGCACATGCGGCGTCGTCGTCCTCAAACACGGAACTCAATTGGCCTAAGAAGTTGCCGCAAGAAGGTTCCAACAGCAAGTCGCGTCTCCAAGCTCGAGAAATGAAAAACGCCGAATCTGTATCTCCATAGAGTGTGTCAGTCTCTAGAGCTTCGAAAACCTGCAAAATCTCGAGACGACCTCGACAAACGACGTGTGTGCCGAGAACGACGTTTTTGATTGAAGGTACGAGCGTTTGTGCATTGTGACGACCACTCATGAAGACGGTTTCAGCATTGAGAAATTTGAATGTTTTGTCTACAATTGTGTCAGAAGCGATCCACTTCGAAAAATTTGCCCATTGATGAGTGATTTGTGACTTGCTTCGAATGGGGTTTTCAGCCAGTTTTCCCCAACCTGAATTCAAAAACAATTTTGCCGTTGCTCTCAATACGGGATCTTTGTTGATTTCTTCGAGTTGCAACTCAATCTTCTCGTGTTCGAAGTACTCTTTTACGTAATTCTTCTTGTCCTCTTCAGAATTTACGCCTTTAGGAAAACCTGATGCCTGCGCTTTGATTTTATACAAACTGCGCACACATTTTAAAAAAACAGAACTCGATCTCAGAGGATAATGCCAAACCCAATGGATTTTGACTAATTTGTAACCTCTTCTCATAGCAGCGTACACTTCAATAGCAGGCCACGTTCCCAACAATGCTCTCTCTTCGTCACTGTGTTCGCACGGCGGCTTGCACATCGATTCGGCACAACTGCGACACAATGGAAACATGAGTTTGTACGACTGACCAACTGTAACTCTATAGGGTAGCATGGGTATGTACAACCTGCGCGGTGGTAGAATTGTCACTTTCATGACGCCAAAAAATTTGTCCAAAGTGAAATCGTGCGAATTGCGATAGAGAATGGGATGACCAATAGGATACTCGTACTTCGCCATCATTGCAGGGTAAAGACTATTGAAGTCCAAACCCTTTATGAGGTCGCCAGGTTGCAAATCTTCTGGTCTGACCATTAGGCGAAATGCTTCGGTGCGTCCACCATAGATGCAATCTCGCGGTTCGATGGGTTCCACATAACTGCCACCACAACAATCGATTTCTGATAATTGAGAACGAATTTCTTCATCTGTTCTCCGCATCTTCTTCCACTCACATTCCCACATCACCTCCACTTTGTAGCCAAGAGCTTTCAGAAGACCTATGCATTGTTGAAAATGACAAAAATTGTCACGATTTCTCAAATTGTTTGCTGGACATTTGGAATCAGGCAAAGTGCACACGTTGCACCCGTGATAAAAACAACCAGCAAATTCGAAGACAGTGTTTGTCCTTTCGTGAAATGCGTCAACAAACAAACGTTTGTTACCAACTGGAATGCATGCTTCTGTACAATTCAACTTGCCTGAGTAACGAAGTTCTCTAGCGTAGTAGAAATTGTCCAACCAATTGAAGTACTCGACAGCAATACGCGACGTGTTCCTGCGAGGTACGTAATTGTTGACGGGAATGACACCAATTCTGTCACGAGTGGGAGAAAAGGTCGATCAACGACGCAATAGAACAATTGCGCACGAAAGGAACAAACCTGGTTATCTTCAACACCATGACTTTGAATTTCAACCACGCCTCTCTGAGAATGCGGTCGTCGTCGCGACAATAGGCCAATTCTCTTTGCAAATTCCACGGGGGCAAACGTCCTTCACGGATGGCTTCGTTGGTCGTAATCCACCATTCCTCGAATTCGGCATGTTCTTTCTTTTTCATAAATTGGGGACTAAAATGCTCCATGGCAGGCAAGGGACCCTTTTAGTCTTCGTTCTCAAAGGTATTTGCCTTTAACCACGTCTTGCAAATCGAACGTCTTGGGCAAATTGACGAGAGCTGTTTGCAGATAACAGTAAGAATCTCCAATTGTGGCGTTTCCTATTACCACTTTGATGGGACGACCATTGTTGAAAGTAATACGTGGGTCTGAAGACAAATAATCAACACACATTTGCAACACAATGACAGAATCAAAACCGCTAGCGTTGTGAGCCACCAAAATCTTCTTGCCTTTAGTTGTTGCCAAAGAATCGCCAGAAAAAAAAAATTTGCAAAATTTAAGCATGCAACCTTCGCCAGACCACACCTTTTCAAAACCGTCTTCTCGTTGTAGCACAACGAGATTGGGCACAAAATAACTACACATAACACCGTCGACATCTTCACGTTCCACCTTGCAACATTCAATGTCAAAAAACCACAAAACACCCCGCAAATTTTGCTGATAAATTTGGTAATTTTCAGTGTGAGGATTTAGAGGAGAAACGTAACACTTGTACTGTGTCATATCGTCTAACATGCCACATGTACGACATTTGTCGCGAAAACAAACGTGCTCACGGCTGTTTTCATAAGCGTTCTTGTTTGTCCTTTGTCCATATTTCGCCTTCAAATCTCTGCCGCATACAAGACAAGCCATAACTCTAGAAGATACGTCAACACGTGCTGGGTAGAGAGGCGACGCACCACCCTTTCGATGCAACTCAATGCATCTGCTGGTGAAAAAATATCTTCCACAATCTTCGCACTTGATAGAAGACACTGCGTTGACATCTGCATATGCATCACACTTACACTTACATTGTTTGCATAGGAAACGATCACAAGTGTGCCTTCTCGAATGTCCCGTGAAAAATTTGTTGCATTGACTGCACATGGCTCCAATCTTCCCGAAAAGAGCATTGATAGTCTTGATGACATAGACATGTTTTATCTCGTCCATATACAAATAGAGAGGTCCATTACAACTGTAGACGTTCAAATGTAGAACTTCCTCTAAATTCGGACTACAAGCAAAAATTTTGATTTCGTAATCACGGAACTCCTCTAACGAAGCCAATTTAACAAATTCGTCTAAATGGATTCCTCTATGCAACGACAACTTAGCACGCCGATGCAAATGACGACAAATACGACGCCAAATACGACGCAAACGAAGCAAGGTTTTAAATTTTCGAGATAGACGTTGAAAAGGCACACCAAGTCGAGTACAATCATAATAATATTTGGCTGCTAACAAAGCTGTACTTGTGCAGAAAGGATCCATCTCAAAATCTACAGGAAACAAACTACGCGTTTTCATTAAAACCTCGTGCAACTTTTTGCGAACAAGACCAAAAAGATGCGCACGACTTTTCTCATAACCTCAAGATTCTGGATTGGCCACATGTTGAACTTCGATAGTGAATCCACCACTGTCTAAAGAAATGTTGTGATTATTTTGAATAACATTTTCCAAGTTATCCAAAAGCGGTTCTACACTAGCATGTCTCACTTGAACTAAGGGCGAACCAATTCGTTGATCAATTAAATCTGCACTATAAATGTTGACTTGCACATAATCATCCTGGTCGAATTCTCTAGCAGTAGTCAAAAATCGAACGAAACCTAACATCACATCTTCACTAGAATCTACATTACGAGGCACAAAATGATACTCTACTGCGCGCACGTTAAATCGTTGACTAGTAACATAAAAATGATCACTCAACGCTATCGACTGTCCATCTACTGATCGAGGCAAAGGTCGAGGTTGTGTAAAACAACTAACATGTCGGACCGATGTTGGATCTCCTGTTTGCCGTCGTTGCTGTTCTTCACTTGACTTTCCGCCCCCTTCTTCTTCTCCTTGTCGTCCGCTATAAACCACCACATCGCTCCTCGAACGCCCAATGCGCGCCAAAACCGTGTCGGTGTCTTCAAATTCTTCGCTGTCTGAATTGTTGCTGCTACTGCTGCTGCTGCTGTTGCTACTACTATCACTATCATCATCGTCAGATCCCTCATTGTGCCCACCTCCTGCTTGTGGAAAAACGAAATCAAACCAACCAACATCATCACGCTTTCTCGATGCCATAAAAAAACTTTTATTGCTCTTCCCATATTTATGTACAAGTATTCCTAACTCATTACCATAAAGCACCACGCCAGAAATTAATGCTTCAATTAGTAAGCAAAGAAACCTAACTCAAATTGAAAATCTCATTTGCATTTTACACACTCTTAAATTAACACTTCAAATCCTTTTCCCTCTACCCCCAAACACGTAAAAAAAAACAAAATTTGAATTTTACATTCTCACTAATTGCTGTTTGAATTCTCTATGGATTTTTTATCAATGAATTCATGAAAAAATAGGGTACAAAGACATTAAACCTACAACATTTTCGTTCAGACAAATTGTAGCTGATAAGGTAACTCGTCTTTCTACAATCAACGATTATGCTAAAGGTGGTTTAAAAATGATTGACCTAGATTCTATGGTTAAATCTTTACGTTTGGCATGGCTACAAAGAGTATATAATGCTACAGAAGGTCCTTGGAAATGGTATCTTTCTCACCTTTTAACAAGGTTCGGTGGTCTGTTTTTGTTTAACTGTAATTACGATGTTAATGACCTCTCGGTGCCTTCACTATTTTATTTTCAACTTTTGAAATGGTGGTCAGAGTTTCGTGATGACTTTGCTTCTTCAAAAGACTGGGACAATATTATTTGGAATAATCGTGATATTCGTATTGATGACAAGCCAGTTTTTTATAAAAATTTCTTCCTTTCAGGAGTAGTGTATTTGAGGGATCTTCTTTTAAGTAGCAACAACATCGAGTCTTTTGAGATTGTTTCAAGGAACATAAAAAAGTCTAATTTTCTAATCTGGACGGGCCTTCGGGACTCCATTCCATCTCATTTGAAGAACAATATCACAAGTAAACCCCCATCTTCTACTATACCATCATTCTCAACTGGCAACGGCGATGAGGTATTTTGTGTGAATTCTAAGAAGTCAAGGGATTACTATTTACTGCTCATCAGTAAAAAAGCTAAACCACCAAATGCAATCAACCTTCTCCATAGGGATTTCAATCTGTCAGAAAAACAACTGCAACAAGTCTTTTTGCTCCCTCACAAAGTAGCTCTTGAACATTACGTGAGAGCCTTTCAGTTTAAAGTACTGAATAGAATCCTTTATACAAATGTGAAGCTTTACAAAATCGGTTTTATTTCAAACAAAGAATGTACCTTTTGTAGAAATGAATCAGAAACATTAACTCATTTGCTCTACCACTGCCCTTTCTCTATAGCATTCTGGAAAGATTTTGAAGTGTATTGGTCTGTGGCAAAAAGTGAACAAATCCATGTAACATTAGAAGACGTCGTAGTGGGAATTATAACAAGAACTTGCCCCTTACTTAACTACTTTTTACTAATTGCAAAACTCTACTTGTGGGATTGTAGAAGAAACCAAACTTGTCCAAGTATCGTTGGATTTAAGGCTAAAATTCAACTTAAGTATGAAACAGAAACATATATTGCACAAACAAGCAATAAAATGGAATTTTTACAATCGAAATGGGCGAACTGTTTTCTGTTAGGTTAATAGTTATTTATTTATTTATTTTATTTATATCCTTTTATTTTTATTTATTTATATATGTATATACATATATATGCAGGCATAGTATTACACTTATATTTCCCTAAATTGATTGTACTGTAATGTAAGCCCATGTTAAAACCTGTATATATCGTAAGTAATGTAACTAAGTAATTGTTTTGTAAGGAGTAAATATATATATATTAAAAAAAATAAATAAATAAAAAAAAAGAACGTCAAAAAAAAAATTGTAGCTTGCCTCTCATAGGCCCAAACCTTGTGCATACTTTTTGGAGAATCGTGAATATGCCAAACACGCTTCCTAACACATTCAAATGGACCAAACTCTTCCCACATTGTTTGACTACTAGGAAACAATATGGCATTGCAAGGATCCGAAGTAACGAACTCATGCAATTTGTCGTCAGCTAATGCCGCTAACCCGCCCACGAAGGTATTGCGAACACCATACGCCAATGGCGCAATTTTCGCACAACAAAAATCAAACAATTTTCGCAACATTTTAGCAAAATCGCCTCCATCTTCATTGTATACGGCGCTGTCAAATAATCCTAAAAATGACAAAGTTTCATCCTTCAAAGAACTAAAAAATTGTAAAGACAAAGCATTCATCTGATCGTTAGTGAAACAACGTTGCAATAACAACGCAAACAACAATATTTCATTGTTCTCAAGTGCTTGTAAAACAAGTTTCAACTCTTTCAACAAATATCTCTGGGTTCTTTTTCGCACTTCAGAACACTGCATGACTTTGGCCAGTTCCATGAGATTCTGCATTGAAGAATAGTATAACGAAAAAAACTCTGCAAGGCCGACACGTGTGCCAATCCTTAAGCTCCGTAGAAGGACACGAATTCGTTTCTGAGGCTTTCCTTGACAATAGGCCAAAAATTAGCAAAATAATCCCGAATGTTCTGCAAAGGCACAGTGTTCAAAAGTTCCCTGTCGTCCTCCTCCAACTTCCACTCCAATGCATAGTCCCAACAAAGGAAATCGTTGAGCATTCCTTTGACACTCTCTCAACATCTGCTTTCATCACTGCTTGCAACATGACAACGACAAATTCGCCTGAAGTTGTGGAACTACTACTTCACAAAAACGTTTGAAAATGCGAGGTACGAATTTCGCTTCATCAACCACCAGAAAACGTTTCGATTTGCCGCTCAAAGGACAACCGTCATTCACTGTGACTATCAAATAAGCAGGGTGCGGTTGAACTATTTTAAGACTGCGCCACTCGAAACGCATGACCAACTGTAAGGCGAAAAACACGCACGAACATGCACAATGAAATCGGAGTGAGGGTTATGACCGACTGAAAAACCTGCCGCATTTTTGAAATTGAAAAAATTTAGAAACAATTCCCAAATCGTAAAATTCCATTGCAAAATTGAAGCCCTTCAAAAATGCACAAACACAACTCTTGCGCAAACTGATGATTTTAGGCGAAAAATCGACATTGAACAATGTTCTAAATTCTCTTTTCATTTTCGTATTGACGGCATCGTCAAAATCAAAACACCTTTCATTTGCTTGAAAGCTAAAACAAACAATCACACCATCGTCACGATAAAAAGCTAAACAAGCACTGTCCAATTGGTACAATTTCTTGTGCGGCAAACGTTGCACAATGTATTCTCGAAGCAAATCAAAATAACAACCTTTTCTGACACATATGCGCAACATAGGGCAGGTACTGAAAGCAGTCATTATGAACGACCACACATCATCGATGTGTTCAAAAATGTGGATATGACTCTGCTCGAGACAATAAACCCTCAATCGAAATTGTAAGACATTATGAGTGAACAATTTCTTACATCCCAACTCCAAATACATGTACGCGCCCATCAAACTACCCCATTTGTACAACTTACAATAAATTTGATTTTGCAAACGCGGCACGCTAGAGAATTGCACCAAGTATGTAAGTGCGCCGCATTGATAAACTTCATTTTCTTCCGTCACCCTTCTTAAATGATAATCACAAAAAGACACTTGCCTCTGTTCGTATACCCGAAAATAACTGGGCAACTCAGACGGTTTTCTACAACCTACTACGTGAACAACGTTTCCTGCTATGAACATTACACGATTTGCGTATGAATCTCTCACTGAACCAAGCACAGTATGTCTTTCTTTCTCTTTCTTCCTCTCACTTGCCAAAGATTGAGAATCCAGTGCCATGAGATGCAGCAACCGCCGTCCTCTCAACACTCAACACGGTTCAGGATTGACATCAGCATGGAAAGCACTAAAACACGCCCCACGCGTTGTGAAAGCAGCGTACAAAGTGTACGACATGCAAGAGAAAGCTGTCCGATTAGCCAATAAAAAAATGCACACCCTATAGACCTCGTAGACAAAACAATAGGACTCAAAAATTACGACAAAATAGCAAAACTCGCTAGTGAGAATCCTCGCGGAATAAAATTGGCAGCAGGCGGTTTGGCTGCAGGAATGCTTGGCGCATAGGCAGCAAACAAATGCTGAAAACGCCGTGCAGCCAAAAAAGTTTCTCAAACAGGAGGAAATACACCAGTTTACAGGATTATTCAAAAGCAGCTTGAAAACGACAAACGCTGGCGACAAATCCGCAAAGCCAGCCAACTAGCTGGAAAGAATGGATATAGAATGAGAAACAGACTAATTGCCGCCACCATAATGGGAGGGTTAGGCTCCACGGCCGCATTGGCAGCCTTAGCCAAGAAAAGATGGGCCCAAAAAAAAAAGAGAAACAAACAGGAGGAATGAGTGTAAAAGATTACAGCCAACATTGGCATCAAATCTACTTGGCAGGCAAAACTGCTGGAAACAGCAGGACAGCAATGAGAAATAAGCTTCTTGCCACCACAATAGCGGGAGGGTTGGGCTCCACTGCAGCATTGGCCGCATTAGCAAAAAAGAAACTGGCCAAAAAAAAAACAACAAACAGGAAAAGGTACTCTCGACAACAAATTGAAAAACCTTTTCGAACAACAATTGCAAATGCGCAGAGCTGACAAAATTCTAAAACGAAACGCTGCTATAGCTGCTGCATTGACAGGCACGGGCGCTTTAGCTTTGGCAGCCAAACGATACTTTGGAAAACAACCCAAAAAACAAAAAGGTAAAGGACTTCACGAGATACTAAAAAAAGCCAGCACGCCTAGAATCCCAAACCCAAACCTTTTGGCAAAAATAAGCCAATTATTCAAAAAACGATATCCAGGCAAAACAGTGGATGAAAGAATGGCTACCAATTTCCTTCACAAAGGTTTCTTTCCTCGACAACGAGGAGGATTTTTCTTTGGACACATTTTAAACGCTATCACCCCAAAAAAGTTGAAAATGCGACGTAACCAAAAAGGAGGTTCTCTTGAAAACCCCACCTCAAGAGCAGGCAAAAACATGGCAAAAGCTGGCCTAGCAGAACTCAACAAAAGTTTTGACAAAATGGCGGAAGATTTCACGTACAGAGGCTTGAAAGCCATTGGCAGAGGCTCAAAACGTCTGATGAAAGACACCATGCACAACAATGCCAAGAAAGTGAAAAAACTGTTCTCTCCTCAAAACGGAGGTAATCAAAAAGGGGTTTTGTACGTAAGGCCTGATGGCCACATTCAAGAATACTTTACACCTAATTTGGAAGCCAAATTTGTACCCACTTAAAAAAGAGATACACTTTTTTTCTTCTCAGGTGGAAACTATCAAACAGAACATTATTGCTGTTCAAACTGCAGAAGAACCAACAACCCCGACAAAAGATTTAAAAAAATCAAAATTTGGACAGAAAATGGAACAAAAAATCAACACACCTTGAAAAAAAGTTGTCCAAGTTGCAAATTTTTAATTAACCTCAAAGATTACATCGTTCATCCATCCGCTAATCAATCGGGTGGTTTCTTATACAACTTAACTGACAAGTCAACACGAAAACTGGGAAAAGCTCTTTGGCGTTCTTCCCAAAAGGGGAAAGGTGCCCTCGACATTATTGGACGCGCACGCCAACTGCATGATTTAAGAAAATTACCGCCCATCGACCGTAAACCTGCAATGAGCTATTATGACTTAATGCGCTATGATCAATAAAATGATAACACATTTTGTAAATTTGTAAACCAATTATAAAATAAAATTGTTCACGCAAACCAAAGCAAAGCAATGTCAATCTTCAGTCATCCGTTACTCAAATAACAAGGGTTGAAACAAAAAGATCGACATCGCCTCACCTTTTCAAAGTCCTCATACAGACGTGACTTACTGAAATATTCTAAAAACCCATCACTGCAATGTTGAAAAAAACCATTCAAACTCTTTTGTCGACCGCGACCCAAACAGCAACGATCGAGAACAAAAAAGTAGAATGGAAAATTCTTTCTTTTTCCAACATGACGACAAGTTAAAAATTACAAACGACAACATATTTTTCTTCCGTGGCACGACAAGTAACGCGATTTGGATCTTGTGTCAACCGTTACCCAAATGACAACGACATGAAGCAAAAGATCAAAATCGAATCACATTTTAACAGTTCACCACGGTCTGTGCACAGTGCAAAGCTAAACAAAACAACTAAAAAGTAATCACACACTTCCATTGCATGATAATAAAGTGATTTAGATCTTGTGTCACCCGTTGCCCCAATGGAGACGGCATGAAACACAAAATCAAAATCGAATTACATTTCACAGTTGAAGAATGTCCATACACAATACAAAAAACGTGATCTATTAACAATGCAACGATTTACACATGCTGACAACACAATTTTTATGATAATTGAAAAAACTTCATTAGCCCTAAGGAACAACTATAACAAAAACGATACTAGTTGCATCCTAGAGCAAATGAAATGATTCCCTTTTTTCAAACAATTACACAATTTAATTACAATGTCAATACACAATCAACGACAATAACGCGTTTCCCAATAGAATCGCTCGACTCTGATCATTACTACAACCTTAATCCAAATAATCAAAGTTGGGGTAAGGATCATATCAAACAATTCTCATTTTCCTTTTTTTCCTAAATGTTCCAAAACAACCATCACAAAAAATACAATTAAAAAACTTCATTAACTCTAAAGAAAAAACTGAATATATTTGCAAAATTCATCAAATGTCAATGCACAATGAAACTGATGCGGTTCCCCCCACAAAAAACTGCTCGACTACGAACCTGACTTCAACTTTTATCAAAAAAATAACAAAAGTTGGTTTCAGGATCTAAGTCGAACAATTCTTAAGAACATGGTTAAAATCAACTAAGTTAAAACAACAATGTCAATGCAAAATCTACACAACTGGATTGACAACAAAACAAAACACAGTTTTTCTAAAAATCACATCAACTCCATTTGGATAAATGTTCAGTTCATACGCATCACAAGCAGCACAAGTCTGGGAATTCTTCACCGCTTTTGAACCACTGGCCATCACAGCATCATGGAACCATTTCAAACACCGTTTAAACTGCATACACTGTCGTTCCTCTCCCCCATCTGTTGGAAAAACCACGACGACATCTTCAGAATTCTCTCTCTTCTTCAACTTCTCAAAACGACTGGGTACTACATCGTGCCACACAAAAGCTGCAAACAATTCGACGATGTTGGCTGGCGTCCCGACAATCTCTGCCACACTTTTCTCTGTGGAAAATGTCTCATTGCCTTCTACAATCACACGCCACACAACTCGTTCATCGCTAACCAAAACTTCTTTCACATTGACAACTACATAATCTCTTGAAAATGGTGGAAATTTGAAAAAATTATCGACACAACACTTTTCCGTTTGAGTCAAATTAGAAACAAAATCATGAAAATTCTTCTTCAACTTATCTAAACGACAAAATACATCGACAAAACCTTCCTCAGCCGTAACACACACTCCTACGAACAGACTCAAACACCTAATGGTTTACAGTGTAATACTTTTGTGCTAAATCATACCAACAAACAATAGTATGCCGCAGAGCGTGAAACATCGTCTCATAATTTGCCTCGTGCCGATTTGCATGCCTCAATTTCCAATCCATCAACATTTGATATCCTGTCTCAATGCACGAATTGCGAGACATCTCAATGGATTGAATAATTCCTGCAGGCACCTGCAATACTCTTCCCAACATCTTCCAATCTCTGGGAATTTCTTGAATTTCTTGATCCTTTTGTCCAACTGGAGCCATGCTTCACGCCTGCTACACACTTCCTAACAATCACTTTTATAACTGCACAGTACAAATAAATTAGAAAAATGAAGCACACTTTTAGAAACACTCCACTAATTTCAATAACAACCTATTTTATAACTTCAATCACAACAATCCAAATATTCATTCCGCAAAACAATTGCACTCCATTCCACCAGAAACGCATTGAAAACAAATCATTTTGATTTACAAACTCGCCATTGTCGTTTTCATTTCGACACAAATCATAAAAATACCTCAATAACTTCACATAAATTTCACCACCAAAAACCACTCCACTAATCGGAAAAGCCACGACAACCTCGTTCACGTCTACATCCATCCGCACTTTTCCGTACAACAATTCTTACCCTAAAATTTCACCCAAAACAGATCCCACCTTAGAACATGGACATATAAAACTACAATAATACTGCAACACTACCGGATGACCTTGCAAATGATCTATAAGCCAATTTTCACGCCGCACACCATCCTGCTGCTGTTCCACATGCTTTCTCGTCAGCTTGTAATAAGGTATATTGTAAAGAGTATCCTCTGCAAGCAGAAATGGTTCGAACAAACGATCCACATCCACTCGCGACGATGCACACCACTCTTCCAATGAATGCGTGTAGAAAACAGCAGAAGGTCCTTCAGCCATCGCTAACGGCATAACACCACAAACACAAGCTAACTGAAAAGACAAAATCAAAGATAACAAAAAACTCGCACAATTCAACCAGTAACACGCTATTAACAACAAACAAGAAACACATACTATTTTCTCACGGTCTCATAAACCAACGACAACACGTCTTCATATCTCCTAAAACAAAATAAAACATAATACCTATGAATGTTTTTTCTACTCCTGACACTTCTCAAGAACAAACACAACAACCTCTTGAAGAACCTCGAGATGAAAACAAATTCTCAAATTCATCCGCAGCAGGCAAATCGTTGGGAAGACGCAAAGCAGTCGTTTTCGAATCAATTTGTAAATCGACCACCTTTCGCAATGACTCACTATCCCACTCGTCCGCAATATTCAACAACAAAGACCAAATTTTAAAATTGCGCAATTTCACTCTCCTAGCAGCCATGTCAACACAATAAATAATGTCCAACACAATTTGCATTTCTTCTCGAGTTCTCAAAGGTAGAGGCAACACCTTCAACTTGGCGTCAGCAAATGAACTCTCAAATAACACGTCAAAAAACTTAAACCACGATCGCAATACTATTCTATGACAATGAAAGCTAAAACCCTCTACCAACAAAACAATATCACTATTTTTCCAAGCAAACTAAAATCACTAGGAACATCCATACCCACAAAAGAAGAAATATTGTAAATTGTCAAAAAAAATACATCTTCGGCACTTGCAATTGACAACCAAAACGAGAGAATAAATAGCACCTTGTGGGAGGCGCAGTGGCCTAATGGTTAGTGCGCTGGACTCTGGATCGGACGGTCCGGGTTCGAGTCCTGGCCGGGCCACTGCGTTGTGTTCTTGGGCAAGACACTTTACTCTCACAGTGCCTCTCTTCACCCAGGTGTATAAATGGGTACCAGCGAATTTACTGCTGGGGGGTAACCCTGCGATGGACTAGCATCCCATCCAGGGGGGAGTAGAAATACTCTCTGTCGCTTCATGCTACAGAAACCGGGATAAGCTCCGGCCTGATGGGTCACTGGCCCGACTGCAGACTTACCTTCATAAAAAACAACCAGCAAAGCGTAAAAAACAATGACAAAAAATGCAAATCTTATTAACCTCTCACACTGTTATCAAAGCGCGTTGCAAATTTACAATTAAAAGTATCCCTCACAACCCCCAGTGCGTTAAAAACAGTAATTTGCAAATAACTCTTAGCATATTATTGAAAAAAAAGGAACATGTCACCCGACACTGCTACCAAACGCGAAAGTAGACGTCTAAAAAACCTAAAACCCAAATATGACATCTACAAAGACTCGTGCTACGTATGCCTGTTACCCCTTCACATTGAAACGTTAACACGTTGCATAACCATGACGTGCTGTGGAAAATTCATTAACAAAAAATGCCACAAACTGCTCTGTCTGAATTCTACAACATCAACTTGCGGTCACTGCAGACACTATTTGCCAACGACATTGGATTACTACGACGCCTTCACAAGAGTAACACTTGCACACATCCGAAGGACTCGCCGTGAAAGATTTTTCACAGGATACCACGGACCAGAAGAAATCGGTTGGCAATGGGTAAATACAACCTTTTTTACACTCAAAACCACTTCTGTGTTTTTTTTAATATCCACATTTCATTTTTGCAATGTTAGAAAACTAGACGAAATGGCTCAAGAACAATTGAAATGGGCTCTAAGCCAATGCATACCCTTACCCTTTTCGAATAACCTCAACTTCCATTTCGAATTTCATGTCCTCAGCATTTTAGAAAAGATTTTCATATCCCACGAATGGTACACAAGAATAATTGAACACCATGTAATTTAACACACTCCTTTAATATCAATAAAATACAACATGAATTATTTTGTCTCTTGTCTTTTTATCACGTAAATACACTTCTCAGCCATGCTACAAATCTAGAAAAAACTCTTTGAGGCAAACTTTCAGACGGCGACAAATATCTAAAAAAAAAACTGATGCTTTTCCAACTCGGGAAAGCCGGACAACTCTACAACTTTCGCTTTACAAATATTAATAACTACATATTCAAAGAGTTTACAACGATTGGAATGTTCCACTATCATTATGGGTTCAGCCTCAGTAGACTCTTGCAAAGCTGCCTGGACAAAACATCTTCCAATGAAATCCAATGAATCAAAGTCAAAACCCTCTGCAAACTCCACAATCACTTTGTCTTTGAAATGAGTTGGATCTACGACGACTGTACGTGCCCAATGTTTCACTAAGACCAATTAATCGAATATGTCTCCAGGAGCTCGCAACAACCATTCAGGCAAACACAGACGGCGTCCACTCGCAGCTAAATCAGACCTGGAATGCTGACAACGGAATGGGCCCAAAATCAAACGACCATAGCCACCGTCTCTTCTACCTCCACCATGCTTAATCTCTCGAACCTCTCCAACATCAACAGCCATTGCCAACTCTGCATAACTAAAGCTCTCAAAAAACACACCATTACTTATATAGTCAAAAATCAACAAACAAAGCGCATCAGTTACACCTCGCTGATAATGCAATCACACACACAACTGCCTCAACCGAACAGCACAATCATAACACAATTCACAAGTCTTCCCTTCTTTGACATTCGTCATATTCATTTTACAAATCTCGCACATCCCTTTAATTTCCTTCACAACCTTCAACTCCCGACGCATAACCTCAACAACCTGACGACACTGCTCTCCACAAGACTCCATCTCAAACAAACGCTTATTCAACTCTCGCACCTCGCAGATGACATACGCTAAAGTTGCCTTCACCTCTCGTGTTGACATTTTATCGATGGACCTATACAAATCAATCTCTCCCTCTGTCTGCTCAGCCTTACAAAGACCAACACTACCACTTCTACTACCGCTCAACTCTCAGCCATTTTCCACAGACCGAAGATAACACCTTAATAACAACACAATGACACGACCCCCCGCCAATATCACTTAGTCCTTCAACTCCTCCCCTTCCTTATCCTTTTCCAACTCAGCAGATTTTTGAACTAAGCAACGCAAATCCTTCTCTTTCATCTTCAACACAGCTACTTCTCTTTCCATCTCCTTACAATGCATGTACAAAGCACGCAACTCAACAAACACCATTCCCATAACTGCCTTAACATCAGCCAATGACATACGCTCGACTCTTCTAAACACTGCAAGCTCATCACCGCTTAACTCCTCACAATCACGCATCTAACTTGTCAAGTCTTCCATACTGCCCCAATTGCCTTAAACAAAAAAACACACAAAGTTATTAGAGGAAATTTGAGTTTGGAAGTTTATGTTAAAATGAATAGAGGGGGTAAGTTTCTAATGAAACTGTGGTGCTGCGTCGGTGGGAAGTATAACAATATAATTTGGTTTTATCAACTGGGTTGATAATGTCAATTGGCCACCGTAAAGAGATTCAATTGCTGACGTTTCGAGCGTTAGCCCTTCGTCGCAACCCAGTTGATAAAACCAAATTATATATGTTAAAATGAAGTTAGAGGAAGGAAAATTTTTATGAGAGCTTATTTAGGCGAGTTGCGTGCGTTTGTTTGAGTTTAATTATGCAGTGTGCGTGGGTTTTTTGGAGTTGATTAATGCAGCGTGTGTGCACTTTCTTGAAGAGCACCACGAGGATGAGGAAGGAAATAACGCAAAATGTTTATAACATCTTCAATCTCATCATGCAAACGTATTCCATTTCGCCTTCAAAAGAGCAGATGAGCAAATAAATTCCTGCTCACCTTCATCTCTTCTCTCTCCTCAAAATAACTTTTCGCTTCACTGAACCCAATTTCACAAAACTCATTTGCATACCCACTGCCCTCTAAATACCTATATGCTACTGGGGGGAAACGTTGCATCTACCGAAAACCAAAAACGAGAACAGATTGTTTTCCTGTCCAGTTGAAGGTTGTGTGCGCACTTTCCATCGTCACCATAACCTGGAGCGATACATGCATTATGGCAAGTGTAAATTTGTTGAGGAAAGACACGCTCTTCTCAAAAGGGTCCGGCGCACACCCCTTTATATCTGGTTCTGTACTTCGGAAGAAAGTGTTGAGCTATCACAACAGCGATGGGCGTTACGATCCACCAAGAAGGCTGTCCGTTTTACTTCCAAACAGAAAGTGTACCTAGACGAGAAATTCAAAATTGGGGAGCAGACTGGGCTCAAAGCAGACCCAGCACAGGTCGCTGTGGATATACGGCATACAAGAGGCAAGAGGGAAGATGGCGACTGTAGATTCAACATGAATGCATTTCTCTCACAAACAAAATCGTACTTGTCAAGGATGGCGGCAAAATTGCAACAAGGAGGTCACGAAAATCTGGATGAGCGGGACCTTCAAGCGATGGAAGCGCCAAACGCGCATTCCTCTGTTCGTGCCCAGGTACATCCTTGAAGAGTGTCAGCTGAGCCACCTAATTACAGATGGCACCTATAGTGGTCCGATCATTTATTACGTCCGAGGGGGGAGTGTTTTTTTTTTTAAAGTGTGGTGTTTCCAAACTGTACCCTCAAAAAATAATTCCTTAAGAAAATTATACCCCACTTCGCAATCCTAATTTAAAAATGTATGCCCCTCATGACCATGTTTTAAATAATGCAAAATTCTTTGCTTTGTTCCTCATGCACACCTATTTTTATCCTATTTATCCTATTTTCTCTCAACTTTTTTTGTATTTTCTACCTTGTTTATAATACATTTAGCTTTTTTTGTGAATAAAATTGTTATCATTCTTTTTTATAGTTATATATGCCTGTATGTAATCTGGTAGGTTATGGGTACACACATTTAATATGGCGACTTCCCAATGAGGCGGGGGAACCTCTGAATTGCAGAGCTGGAGATTCCAACCCTTAAAATAGAAACTGAGAAACAAGGTAAGTTTTGGGAGAGAGCATGAGCGCAAAAGGCGCGGGTCTCTAGGGGGGCTGGGGGCTTGTTTTCTGGTAGATTGTCTATAAATGTAAGCCTCTAATATGCCATTTCCTGCATTCGGAAGGTAACAAGGATATCGTCTCAGTTGTAAAACTTTTTATACTTCCACTGCTGTGTCATAAAATTTGACCCCCTCATGTTTCTGGCATGATAAAAACGTGTCCCTCAAAATGGATCTTGTCTCACGATTGTGATCCCCCACCCCCCTCCAAAACCACCGCCCCCACTAGGACGTAATAAACGATCGGTCCCTAACCTATATGTGGTATCTTTGCAAGAAAGAAGATTTCCAAGCTCGGTGTCCCTGTGTTGCGCATGATATGTAATCACTTTGATGTGGACATTAAGAGTTTTCACTTAGGCTAAACAAGCGGTATGTTGAATTAATCGAGGAAATAGTGAGGTCGTACTCGTGCAATTAACTAACTTGCATTTAATTTTGATGTACACTCACCTCCCCTCCGCCACTCAGTTTTGGTGATGTTTGTTACAGCTCGCTTACAGTACGGACTACGAATTTTTATTAATTTTTTAAATGTCTACCATGGTGAGAATTTTGGATACCAAAGTTTGTCAAGCAAACTGCAAAGGCGCCGTTGTCGTAACTCGGAGTAGGACAAATTTTAGTTTTGTCAAGCGTCAAAACTGATGGATTTTAATTTACTCACCTCTGTTAAACTGCAGGAAAACATCAATCAAGTAGATTTGTCTCTCTTTTCGAAGAGTCTATTCGTCTTTTTCAAGGTGATTTTCATTCTTTGTGTTTTATGTTACGTAAGTCACGCTCTCTAGGGATCCGTTCCCGCCAGTATTTGAGCTAATTGAATATTCTGTTAGCTCTCGCTGTCAGTTGCAATCATGTAGAGTTTAAGAGTAAAACCGCAACATTTTCCTTGGTTGTCCTTCGTAATATTACGTAATTATATAAAGTAGTCAAAGTAATTGTCAGCCTAGTGCGCAAGCCCCAGACGGTAGCACTGGAGCCGTCTGGAGGTAGATGTCCAACATCAATTCTGCAACATTCAATTAAACAACGAAACAACAACAGAAACTTTTAAGCATAACTGGAGGCTTCAAAACAAATTGCACAATGATGGCTATTAAGTTTGAACTGTATCCCTTTGGTGATGTGGACGAGTGAACCTGTGTGCGTGTTTCGTGAACACCTGTCATGCAATCAATGCTTTTGAAAATGCAACTGCTGTATAGTTCTACTTTTGACTCCCAGCGTTTGGTATGTATCAACAAACATGTAGTAGTCTTTCAGTAGAACTTCAATAAGACAGATTTTTGAGGTTGATAGGAAAAATATGCAATTCAGAATTTGTGTTTGTTCTCGGCCGACGGCCGTTTGGAATAGACGGAACTGCTTGAACTGTCAAGAAAAACATGTTTTCTGTTTACAAACATCAACGGCTAAAGCTACCATTTGAGGCAGCTTAAGCAGATCGAAGGAACGATGTTATGTAAAATTGGCTTCAGTTTTGAAACATCAATGAAGGGAGACTTTATTTTGTTCACGAACACATTGTTGATTTTACACTTTGTTATGCATGACGAGGCTTGGCGTGTTTTGACCATAGTGTCGCTTTTGTTTGGCATCATAAAATATCCTGGTTTCAGTAGCCCAAAAATTTTATTGCAGATATTTGTAGAAGAAGCCTTGCTCTTTCTCCCGGTTAGCTTGATATAACGCCAAGCCATGTACCAAAGGTCGATTTTAACCTCTCAAATTTACTCATTTTTGATCCCGCCAAAATCGGTGAAATATTGCAAAATTTAAAAAATCCTCAAAATATTCAGTTCGCAACCGAATTGAGCAAATAACCCTTCAGACTCTTCGTAAACATGTGTTCTTCACATCAGTATGTTCAGTGGTCAGATTTATTGCTTTGCTTATTATTAAGCGGCGGTCAAGTTATGGGTTGTATGAACCCTGTGAAAATGGCTCTGAGAGCCGCAAAACTGATTTGGTCGCGTAAAATAAAAATCTAATCGAACTCAAAGTTTTTTTTCTAGAGATAGTTCACCGGGACCTATGTTCTGGCAAAGTTTGGGGATTTTCTATTTTTTTATTTTGCATGCCCCCAGGCGAAAAAATGGGACGAACTCTCTTAAGTAATGAACCTTGAGATGAGATGAAATGATTTTTTCTGCATGAACAGGGCATCTGATATGGTGCAGAAAAAACTGACAAATTATGCGGAAATTTTCGGTAATATTATGCACACAAATGTGTTGATTATGTGAAAAAAACGCTGGATTATGCAGAAATTTAAAAACAATAAATAATAAATAATTGGGGCTTTCCATGTATACTATGTTTTATTTAACTCGATTACTTGGAATAATATATACAATGGTTTTGTTTAGTAAACAGTAACCTCTGAATCAATGATCGCCATGTCATTAT
>OX393565.1:11023713-11028713 GCA_947652115.1 Blastomussa wellsi | reverse complement strand
AGGGGTGGGAGTCTTTTGGTGTGTACCGTCAACCTCCCCACGGATTTCGTGTGTCTGGTTCGTAGGGCCTGCTCCCTGTTGGCTAGAGTGTTGCTTCAGGTTGGATGTGGTTCATAGCGGCCAGGCAAAATAGGTATGAAGTCGTTGATTGGTCGCCCAAATGCACACTCTGCTGGAGCCGGTTTGTGTTGGGGTCAGGGGTGTTCCGATACTGGAGGATGGCACGTTGTAGGGAGTCTGTGTCGAGACTGCCATGGGCATCAGTGTTATCTGTGCTGAGGCATTTGACGGTTTTCACACCAATTTCTGCTCGGCAGTTTGTGTGTGTGAAGGCTACTGATGAGAGGCGGTGGTGTACCCCCCACTCTTTCAAGAACTGACTGTGTGGTTGCTGCAGTGAATTCCGGGCCACCATCTGTGGCGCACTCATCAGGGATACCAAATGTTGTGAATGTGCGGCAGAGGCAGTTGATAAGACCCTTGGATCTCTCTTGTGCCAGTTCGATGATGGGCCAGTTGGAGTAGCGGTCCACGATCACAAGGTAGTTCATTCCCTTGTAGTGAAAGAAGTCAGCACACACGCACTGGAAGGGATATGCTGGGGAGATGAGTGGGTAGGGCGGAGCACTGGGTTGGGAAGGGGCCATGTGGTTGCCGTGGCTGCAGTTCTCCCGCAAGGCTCTGATGGCTGCAGCGATACCTGGCCAGAATACTGTTGCATCGGCACGGGCAGTAATTGAGGTCACACCTTGGTGTGCTGAGTGGAGGGCAGTCAGGATGTGTTACCGCAGTGATGGGGGTATGAATATACAGTCCTTGTAGAGGATGACACCATCAAAAGTGTAGAGGTGTTCCCGGAACTGGTGGTACACTTGGATGGCATGTGGGAGCTCATGTTGGAATTTGGGGAAGCCGGACTCGATGATAGATATAACCTGGGTCATGTCCTTGTCACTTGTGGTTGCAAGTTGGACTCTGTTCCATGTGATGGCCATGGTACGCAGTGTTGAGGAAGCCAAGGACGCCAGTTGATCATTAAGGTGGGAGCATGGTGGAGGGTCCGCACGGCAAATACCAGTCATGAAGGAGGGTCCAGAGGGGCCAGGAGGGAGTGGATCAGCTAGAGTACTGGTGTACGCCACATCATCAGGTAAGATAATCACAGCGGCCTTATGTCGCATTCCGGGGATATGAACCATGGGGAACCTGTAGAGTAGGGTCTTCTCTTAGAGGTTGCGGAGGTGAGCATTAGATTTCATCAAGGGACCGATCACCAAATACGTTGAGTAAAGGCCTGTGGTCTACCGCGACAATTAGGTCTCTGCAACCGAGGACGAAGAATCTGGCCTTGTCTAGGGCATCAGCCACTGCGAGAGCTTCTCCCTCCACTGGGGCATAGCGTGATTCAGCGGCGTGAGTGAAACGACCAACGAGGGCTATCTTCCAACTTGTGCTACAGCAAAATGGCTCGTCAGACGGACATTGGCAAAGTTTGTGGAAGAGCCAATACCCTATACCATCTTTTGACCAGTTGGTGGCCAGGCAAGTTGGTTTGGATTTATCAAAGATGCGGACACCCTCTTCAATTTCACAGATAATTGCAGCTTTGGATTCCTCAAAGAGCTCATTGTTCCAGCAGAATGGTGTGCCTGGCTTTAGTAGCAACAAAGGCACATGATACTTGGTTAATTAGACCAAACCAGGATCGTACATTAACTGGGGTTGGGAAATCAGGGATGGCATCAAGGTACTTCTTGCATGGTCACACATTGTGAGGTGATGATCTAATGTGATGGCATTCTCCATTCACCAGCTGAGGCTGGTGGCTGTGCCGAGAGCATCGAAGATGGCACCTTCAGCTTCGCTGGCAGCATTGTTTGAGGGGTCTTTGTGCTGGGTCATTTCTCTTCCTTTGCTACGACAGACAGCCTCGGAATAGTTAGCCCGTTTGCAGTGTGCACATGTTGTGCACATGTTGTGCCGTAGGCAGGGCACTCACTCTTCCTGACCCTGGATGGGGCGTTCTTGCCATGGCCATGCTTGCCATAATAATCACATGGATCAGCTTTTGATCGGGTCTTGAATGTGTCCTGCTTAGTGCAGCAGTATTGGCTGCGGGCAGCGTCTAATCCCTGTGATTGTTGGAGATGGCCTGCCAACCATTTGCTGGCTTCCTTTGCTTCAATAAATTGGAACACCTCCTCCAGGGACATGTCTTGGTTTTTGTCTCCAAGTAGGTCCAGCTGGATTTTGCTGTCGGCGAGGCCACGGAGGAGGCCGTTCTCAGTGTAGTTTACTTCCTCATTGCAGCTGGAGCACACGATGGATAATTTGCAAACACCAGCTTGACCGCGCAAGCGGGTGTCAAAACTGCGTATTAGCTTGTCTCGGTCCTGGTACACGAGCTACCATAGTGTTTTCTTCTCTCATGGCAAGTTTCTTGATTGCTGCTATCACCTCGTCGATGAGTTTATCGGCAAGTGAGCCACCAGCGTTGCGAGTGAGGTCCTTTTGTAGTTGTTCGTAACAGCATTCGAGCAGCTGCATGACTCGGTCTTTCCCGGTGACTTCTACGCGTCCACGCTTCTGCATTATCATTCCAGGCAGTGACAAAGTAAGACCACTCTTCACTCTACCCTGCGGCGGAGACCGTGGGGCACTGGATCTTTTCTACCTTTGCTATGGCAGCAGGACATGGTCTAGTGGCGGTCGCCGAGGCGGTGCATTAGAACGGCGACTAGGGCATCCTTAAAGTGCCCATAACGTCAAATTTTTTGATTTTCTCAACTAATTCTACATTTAACCCGATGAACTTCTTCGAAGAAATTTTTCGATTTGTATAAAACGCAAATTTTTTATGAATTTTTTTAAAACTTCAAATTTCTATTTTCTTGCGGTCGCCCCTTGCCGCTGATCACAAGAATAACATGCTCGAAAAAGGCCACGTGACTAATGCTTGTGACGTAGGTTCAGGAAGCTCGTTCGGCCTTCAGTGCATATAAATACAGTCGAATCGCGAATCGTTTACTAAAAATTGTAAGCTTCTCTTCGTGTCTTAAGAGGTTTTTCCCGGCACCCAGTTCTTTCTTCTTTCGAGGACGAAGTTTACCCATCGGTTTCGTCTCCTCTGTTTTATCGGGCATGTTTCGCCGAAAAACGGAATTCGATGAAGACTGATGTTGTTTTCTGGGTCATTGACGTTATTACAGAGAGCGGCAACGCACCTTTCCGGCATTTTTAGAAAACTCTGAGCCAAAATTAAATCAAAATTCCCTCTTGTTTACAATTCAGTAGTCACGAATCAAGTCACGTGTCCCTGAACATACGTCACGACTCAGTTCAAATCGAGGAGGACTGGTGCGAATGGTGGACCAAAATGGCGGCAAATTTGAACGTCTTTAAAAAATTATAAAAAAAATGCGTTTTAACAAAATCGAAAAATTTTTTCGGGAAAGTTTATTCGGCCTTATGAGGAATCAGTCGAGAAAACAAAAAATTTGACGTTATGGGCACTCTAATGTCAGCTGTTTCATACTCACAGTCGGGAAACAGGCATCTATGCTTCGGCATCATTGCGATTCAGGAGCGGTTCCATGGATGCTGAGAGTTTGCATTCGGCAAAGGGGCGCAACCTGTTGTGAAGACAAGATGGTGGCCGGTTTATTGTCCTTCGTGAACAACGAAACTGGGCTTTCTGTCACTGAGGCTCCCGTCGTTTTCTCAGTAGCTTTATCGTCACTTTTCTATCATAAATAAGAGTCCATCCATTTCGCTAGTACATTGGTTTAATCATAACAGTTCGCATGTACACGGAATGATAGAAAAGCGAAATGAGATGAAATACAACAAACGTGGCCTGTCTAGTGCCAGGTCCCCACAAAATATCCAAGCCGGCGAAAATATGGAGGTTAAGCATGTAGTCGTCTTTACTGGCGAGCCTGGATAACTCATCAGCCTCTTGATGTCAGATCTTTACTTGTTAAGTTTAGGGTCTCAGTGTATAGCCAAGATCAACTTCTAGCCAAATAAATATGGTATTAAAAGATTCAAAATGTCACAATAATTTCAGCTTTAATGAAATGCAATCCACTTCCATCTTTGTAATCCTTTACTATGTCCCCAAAATGCCTGTTTTATCTTGTTCTGTGGCATCTTTTTATCAAATTTATTCATGTATTTGGTGGCATTTGGCACAATTATATGGAGATTAGAACATAAAAATTTCTGTAACCAAGCGGGACGGTGTCCCTTTAAGCTTTCTGTTGCTTGCATCTACCATTGTTCAATGATGGAGGGATGATTAAATTAATGATGTGCTGCTCTGACACAATGCTGGCAATCTCTTAGGGGCCAGCTGCCTCCAAGGTTTTTTTTAACAGCACTTGTGGTTACTTTCGGATATTTATTGGAATTATACTATAACAGTTCTTCGATAAAGGAGAAAAGTAATGTTGGTTTAGCCTTGGGGTGTTTCAATGTGTTTTCAAGTGCTAGTGAGAAATATGCATAGAATTGCCAGGAGTAAGCTTCAAAAGTGCTGGCCTCAGTCATGTGCTTTTCCTGGACATGGATCACAGTAGCTTAATATATCCCACCAGGGGAATATGTTGGTGAAAATGAATTCCTCAAGCAGTACGTTTATACAAGGTGGCATGATCACCTATCAGTCAGATCAAGGGAAACCATGGGTGTAATTGACCAACAAGACAATGTAAGATTGTAAGTCGGGCTATAGGTAGACGTGCTGTTACGAGTGTTGACCATTTATCATGTGCAGTGGTTCTAAAAAGAAATTCTTAGAGGTACCAAGATCCTGGTTTGTGGGCGTGGCCTGAAAATTGTTTTCACCCCTTGGAGGTACCAATTCTAAAACAACACTGTCATATATTTTTGGCTCAATACAATAAAAGGCATCACAGGAGCTGCCGCTGTGGACGATTGAACCCGCCTTTTTTAACCCCTAAAAGGTAGGACGAGCACCCCAGTCCTTTTAACTGCAG
>OX393565.1:11011213-11018713 GCA_947652115.1 Blastomussa wellsi | reverse complement strand
TCTTGAGAACCTGAAACTTTCTGTATATCCACATACCACGTTGGAAACAGCTTTGTGGGAGGTATACTTTACTGTTTTTAATTTTAATGACATCATGTGAAAACCAAGAATTCTGATTTGGGGGTGTTGTCTTTGAAACCAACAATATTAATTTCTAAAGCATTAAGAATTAGTGATTGTAAAAAAAGAGCTTCCTTGTATGCAGTTTTCCTTTACTTATTTTCTTTTATTGAAAAAGTGACCCTACATACATGCTGGTATGTTACAAGCACAAACCAGTCTCAGTTCTTGAATATTATTTGTTAGGTGGCGCCTCGTCATACACGGAGGAGTGGATGGCTACTCAAGAATCCCTGTGTTTTTACAATGTTCTGACAACAATTGTGCCTCGACAGTCCTGAATCTTTTTCAGAACGCCGTAGAAAGTTATGGTCTTCCTTCTCGGGTAAGAGCAGACAGAGGTGGGGAAAATGTGGAAGTGTCTTTATTCATGCTTTCACACCCTGCAAGAGGCCCTGGGCGCGGAAGCATGATAACAGGATCATCAGTCCACAACCAAAGAATTGAAAGGCTGTGGCGGGATGTGTTCACTGGTGTAGTTGGCCTTTACTACAACCTTTTTAGTCATTTGGAGGGCACAGGGACTCTGGATATAGACAATGAAATCCACATATTTTGTTTGCATTACGTGTATCTTCCCAGGATCAACAATCATTTACATGTATGGAAAGAGGGTTGGATCAGAAAACCAATTTGTACAGAAAACAGCATGACACCAAGACAACTTTTCATATCTGGTATGATGAGAATAGCTGGAAGCAGTCATACAATTGCTAAAGAAATGTTTGAAGATTTGAGAGAGGTAAGAAGCCAAAAATATTTACATCTCTTGAACAAACTTGACAGTCAGTGGCAACTAAACTGTGGTAAATCAAAGGAACCAAGGGAAGTTTGAAGTTGTCTTAGCATGCCAAAACTATGCTCAAGTTTTCTTTAAGAAAAAAAAAATTGAATCAAATACTTGTGTTCTTTAATATACATTACCCTGTTGCACAAAGGAAAACCTAGTGATTGTAAAAGCATGCAGATATTTGTAGTCATAGCATCCTGGTTATTTTTTTTTTTTTTTTGGGGGGGGGGGGTGTAGTTACAATGGGAAGTGGTCGCCCTTACCCAAGTAATAAGCATTATATCAGTGTAAATATAAGTGAACCAATCCTTGTATGCCAATTTTACAAGGAATTTTGTTGTTTAATAGAGAACACTTATCACCCCAGCCTCCCCCTCAAAACAAAATAAAAAAAATATATAGTAACTGAATAAAATTGATTGTGTTGTGTAATTTTCAGGATGAGGTTGAGCAATATGGTCTAGATTGGGATGGTCCATTGCCAGAGTCAGATTCTGATGAAATGATTGAATTGCCCTTGACAGAGTGCCCACTGAATCTACAAGAAACACAAGAACTAAAACAAGCCATAGACCCACTGAGGAACAGTGACTGTTATGGAATTGATATTTTTATTCAAACTTTAATGTTTGTTACTTCACGTCTTGCAACATGATTGGCAAACTTCACTTTTTAACAGGCAAATAGTACAGGTTAGCGAGTGTCACGGAAATATTGGTGCCAAGAAAACCTGTATAATAATTAATTGGTCACCACAGTAGGAAAAACATGTTTGCAGCAAAATCAACTTACCATAGGCACTAGTCAATGTAAACACCTGGCTATCCTTAGTTAGCACACTTGGTATGTTTCAATTTCAAAAATTAAAGTCAATATCACTATTGTAAAACTGTTTATGCCTAATGTCATCGGCGGATAATCATTATGTCAAATATGGCTTCAACAAGAAATGTAACAAAGTATGTGAAAATCAGCAAATGAACATGCAAACTGCCTTTTGACTCAATGTCTTATTTGAACTGTTTACATACAACCAAATCCAGCTACACTGTGCATGCAAGCTTCCAGGAAACTGTTATAAAATTTGCTATATTGATCATGAACAGTAGGAACTTTTAGTTCCATTGTACATGTTTCTGCAAAGAAATGAGGACAGGTATCTTCTCTGTAGTAAATAGTGATCTTCTCATCCAGCCCCAAAGGAGGTAGAGTGCCAAGTCCTGTTGCAAACATGAGAAATTCAACTAGTTTTGATGACCCAAACTCTGGATTGGAAAAGAAAAACAGTCATTAGTATGTGTAGTAGGACTAAGTACCTCCAACTTGGACATATTCCTAGGAATGCCATAATTATTGTGCAAGGTCATAGTACTCATCAAACTTGCAGTCAGAGGAATCGTATTTTAATTACCTTCAAATTGGACAACCACTTACGCGTGAAGTGCTTTGGGGTGTTAAATACACTGAAATCGACACTGAATGCTTGATGGGGGTTAAACATTTTACTTCACTATTAGTCTTCAAGTTTTTTTTTCTGAAGGGCCTTGATAACATCTTTCAGGGATTCCAAAAAACTTAACACAATGTCTCTCTCTCTCCCCACAAAAACTTTGGACTCTACTCAGGCTGGAAAATAGGGGACAGTAGACAGTCTATTTAAAATGTAAAACTAACTACTGTATCAACTCTTACCTTCAAAGCACTCAGATATGGACCTCTTTAAGTGTTGTCTCATTACTTCTCTTGTTCCATCCTCCACCTGGTCAATGTTGTGGAACTGGTTAAAGAGAAGTGCTGGCGTCAACAGGGTGTCTGTGTTGTGTACAAAATATGGCTGCATCGATTCAGGATTGCTTCTGATGAGATTTAACATGCCAAGAACATCCAACCCACTGCAGAACTGGTCAATGGAAAGCTTTCTTTTGTAGAAGGCTTCATGGGCAGCTACTAGCTGCATAGCAGCCACACATTTCTCATAGGTAAGCACCTTATCCCACCCTGCAGCTTGCAATAGCTCGGACAAATCATCCTGAAGGTTTTCTAAGTCCTGTGGACATCCTGCATTTTCAACCTTTTAAGAAAAAAAAAAGTTGAAATGTATATATCAGTTGATCATGTAACTTGCAATATCATGAGAGGTCCCTTCAAAAAACTTAACATATTAAAAGAACCAGCTCCACATGTATAAAGAGTTGGTGGTCAACACAATTAAGGTGAATCGATCTTGGATGTCCTAAAAAATTCTATCGTGCACAAAATCTACAAATATACCCACATCATCATCAGGGTGGGCGGCCTTACCTTGCGTATCAGTTCCGCAACAGAGCATTCTGGGATGTCCTCTGCACAGTGAGGCATTTCTGTCATGTCTACAGTTTCATGTGATATGAAGTAATACATACTCTTGGAGAAAACAGGCACACCTTTGTCACAATGCATAATGGCACAACCAATCATGCGACCAGCAATGAAATAAAGATTGCTTTGAAGGGCACTTGTGTTGTATGTAATGGCTCTTTTGTTTTCTTGGCCTTCTAGTAAAGCTGGATGATTGGTTACTGCCTTCATCAAAAGAGTAAAGTACTCCCTTCGTAGACCACCAGCATCAATTCCTTCTTCATCCTCAAACTTCACCCTAGGAGACTTAGTGGGATCAAACCTTGTGCTTTTAAACAGTGCAACAGTGTCCTCCCACAAAGTGTTTCTTGCAACAGTGATCCGCTGAATACCATCTTTAAGAACCTTCTCCCTAAGCTGCCTCAGCAAGTCGCATGCACTTACATTCTTCATCACCTTACTGTCATCAATTCTACCTCCTCCCTCAAAGTAATTAGTGGTGATGTTTTCTTCCTTTGCATCTGCAAGAGTGAAGTAAAAAAAAACTTTCACAATAATATTGAAACATATTTATAAATCCAGTAAAAAAAGCCATCAGAGAGACTTTCATGTGTTAGTTTGTACATTTACATACGCATCCCAATATGTGTATGTGCTATTTTTCCTAATCTATCATAAAAATCATTGATTTTAACATTTAAATGGCATTTCGGCAGACCAAGTTTTCATAAGAACTTTCCTTGGTAAAGTTATATAACTGGGCAAAAATATCCATGCATCTATTTAGAAAAGAATGTGAAAACTGAGAGAAAGGTGTGTAAGACACCACAACTATCAACAATAATTTATTCAAGTTGAGGTTGTAATTTCCCTTTTCAAATCTTCATCATCTTTTCGAGTTGTAAAGGCTTTGAATGAAACAGAAAAACACATTTCATTTAACTGACAAGGATTTCATAAAGAAACAACAAACCATCAGTTACACTTAAAGGAAACCAATTTCTTGCCATTCAATTCTAAGAAAAACCACAGCCAATTGTTGCAAGTTCTTGTAAAACAAGGGTCACACTGGATAACAAAACCGTTCACTACTATTTAAAAGGAAACTTCTCATTCCCAAGAATAGTATGGTATCTAAATTGATTTTTACAGGTTATTACAGTACCACAAGTTATAGTTACCTGGCTCACATGTAGCTGTTGAAGAAACATTACTGCATACATTCACGGGCGAGAACTCAGCAAATACCATGTTGACTGCATCAGATACAACCCCACCACACCTCTGCAAAATGCCCTCAAGTGTAGTCATATCCCATTCAGGAAAAATATCTTGCAGAGCAGCCAAGGCTGGAATAATTAAAACACAAATGCAACAAAAATAACCAACTAAAAGCAACTTGTAAGAATCAAAAATAGTAGTAGTACAAGAATAGGTGATGACTTGTTTCCACAGCAAATTAAAGGACTGAACATGAAAAGTGCACTTACAGTTTGCTGCAGTGTTAGTAGAGGATGAACTGGAGAATTCATGGTTGGGTTTGCTAGGTCCACCAACATCCTTTCCAATCTCCTGTCCTTTGGGTTTGCTAGGTCCACCAACATCCTTTCCAATCTCTTGCCTTTTGTTGTAAATAGGATGGTGAAACATTTTCAGACAAAAACAAAGTAATCTTTATGCTATTAAATCCTGACCTTATTTCTTGTGAGTATATTTATCACACAGTAAAGGCATTTGACCATGAGTTAACATATCATTGTGCCAGGTTGGAATGGCAAATAAGGTCAATTTTGCAACTTCTGGAATTTTAAGACTCAGCAAATGAACTAGACAGTACACAATATGTCATTTAGAATCAGATACTTTTTACCAAGAAAGTAAAAGCTTTTCAGATGATTAGTTATAAATTCCACATTGTTTTGGTAAATGGGATCAAGCTGTGCACATACATCCCATGTGGGAGGCACTGTATTCGATTTAGCTTTAGATCTAGATCTAGATTTAAACATGCATCACCAGAGAAATCACTTACCCTTGATTGCAGCTGAAAATATGTTCCTTTAGGTAGCTCATTGAATAGTAGAAACAACATCTTTTACATTCTTCCATTGGAATATCACCCTGAAAGATTTGGGACAAAATGAAATAGAGCATCATTTCCTTACATCTAAGTTGGGACTTGGCCTGGGAAAGAAATGTTGATCATAGCTGATTATAATTCTGATGAAACAAAAATGATCAAAATGTACAAGAAACTTCATGTTATATTCTTAATTCTCATTCCTGGCTCAGCTAGGGTATCCATGGTTATGTACATTATTCTTGCCCGGGGTCGTTCCAGGGGAAAGGTTTGAGAGGGAGGCCACACCCCCTATCAGGTGCCCTTTGGGGTGTTGGTACTTACACCCCCACCCCTTTTACAAAATCCTATATCCGCTCCTGCCTCTAGGTTTTTAGGTAGGCTATCATTGAGCGCTCTCGTTCCATCAGTAAATAATTGTAATAAGTAACTTACAATCGCTATACAGGCTCTTTAGTGGAATCAACAACAAAGGCCGTTACCAATTTAGCTCACACTTACTTCAATTAGACCACCGTCACCTTCCAAAGGCGTAAATGACAGGTCGTTCTGCAGTGGACGGATATACGCTGTTGCTTGATTCAAATTATCCTTCAAGTATTGAACGCTATAACCCTCTGTCTTTGAACCGGGTATTAGTACCAGCCTTGAAGTTGACCTTCCATCAGTTCTCAAAAATTCATATCCTCCTCCATCACGAAGCTTAGGATATGTTTCTGATAACTTCTCATGCAAGAGACTCGCAGACCAGCCTCGGTCCAACGTGACTTCCCTCTCTCCCAGTCCTGCAGCTCTTGGCTTAAGCTTCTCTTCCACAGATGGTACCCTGCAAGCATCTTTATCAGCCAAACAACAAAACTTGTGAGTCCATTGGTTTCACTTTGTTCGGAAACCAAATCCACCTGCGGTTTTCTTCGCTTGTTTCTTTCCTGTAGTTGCTGTTGAGAGTGCTGTTCCTGACGACAGTGGCCTGAACTGCAGTGCTTTAGCGATCTGATTTACTCTGGGGTTTGTGCGTACAGCTGCGTTGCCAAACAATCTTTGGTGCTCTGCAAAGATGCTACTTGTGTTTGGACCAGACGAGCGAGGCAACGATGTTGATGAAATTGATTTGGTAGCATCAGAAGTTTCTCCGCTATTAGGACCCTGCAGCATGTGCACTACTCTACACAAACTTTCGTTGACCTTCTTCAAACTCTCCAGAACTTCTCCCTCAGTGTTCTCCACCATGATTTTGTTTGTTTACGAAGAACAACACACGTGATTCGTTTTGGCGGGAAGTAAGTCCGCAGTGCATGCTTTTTTAATGTCAAGACGAACATCATAATGTCAAGACGAACATCATAATGTCAAGACCACCATCTTTTTAAAGGGCGTTTGGTTTGTTCATATATATTATACATATGAACTTCATAATGTCAAGACGACCATCATAATGTTGAGACGACCATTCAAATTTTTTAAAAGACGATTGTTTTGTAATATATATGAATATCAACATCATAATGTCAAGACGAACATCGTAATTCCAAAACAAACGTCTTAATGTCAAGACGTATTCCGTAATGTCACGTTTAAGCTTCACATGCCAACGCATTAATGTCATGACAGACATTTTAATGCCAGTATAAATTCAAAACATTAAGACAAACATAATTTTGACACTGATAACGCGCCATAACGATAACGCGCTGTATATACAGTAGCATTAATTTCATTCCTGCATGCTTCGTGGAACTCTTTGGATTGTTGGAAACTGACATTGTCTGCAAAAATTACCTTCTCCTGTTCAGTATTTCCAACTCCAGGAAAAAGTGTTTTCCTGCACCATTGCATGTTAACTTCTGCATCAATCCAAGCATTTTGTTGAAAATAGACATCAACTCTTTCATCATAGCCGTCTTTCTCTGCAGAGCTTATATTGCCTTTCCCTCTGAATACAAGAGCAGGCTTAACATTCTGGTCGCCTTCAGCCCTCATGCAAAGTTGCAAGGTAGCTTGTCTTTTATCTAGACCGGATGAAGGTTGTGAAACCCACACTTGCTTTTTGCCAACTGTGTCATAAGTTGTCCCTTGATCGACTACAAACGGGAGCGGCACTTGGTCTACATTGTACCTGTTTCCAGGAGTCCATCTCCCATATTTAGGATCAATGGATGATTTATTTCTTCTC
>OX393565.1:10998713-11006213 GCA_947652115.1 Blastomussa wellsi | reverse complement strand
AGAACACTAAAGAATATTTTCCACTTTAGACCACTTTTAACCCGCGCAAAACATCGACCCTTCGTCGAACTCGAAGCACAGATCAAAGCACACGATAGCCAAAGGTGATAACCACTGACCAGTTATTGTGACGTCACAAAAACGTATTTCCGCGGTGCCCCGGTTATCTACGTTACTTGCAGGAATATCCCAAGGAAAGGAGGCAGCGTGGCCGAGTGGTTAGAGGGTTGGACTTGAAATCCGTAAGTCGCGGGTTCAAGTCCCGTTCTGACCACTAGCTGGTGTTGTTCTCGGTAGCCCCGAGTTCAACTCCTCAGCTACGCTTGTAAACAGCCAACTGGTCTGCCTCCTGCCAGTTGGGATTCTTAACCTTGTTATGTTTATTTACAATGTTTGTTTACATCGGCCCTGAAAAGCCCCAATGGGGAGTGGTCAATTAAGTAATTATTTTTTATTTTTTTTTAATTATTATAAGGTATATGCAAGTTTCCGAAGTCATTATACCATAATCGTGGTACCATGCATTCTAGGATGAAGTTATTCACTCTCAATGCATGCGCAGAATATTAGTTTATGTTACTGTCGACAATCTCGTCTCCAGAGCCAGCTTTTCTTTTGGTCAGCACCAAGAACACGGACTCTGGCCAGGACCGATTTTTGGAGCATGCGCATGGTGCGTAGTAAGCGAAAAAGTTCTGCATCTGCAGAACGGCTGGAAATCCATGAATTGTGGACTTCCGGGATCGGTCCTGGTGCGAGTCCGTGCTTGGTGCTGAACAAAAGAAAAGCGGGCTCTGGGGGCGAGATAGTACTGTCGACTACTGCGTAGAACCAATACATTAAATAGGGGATCACACACGAACGTAGTGTGCTCTTACTTGCGGTAGAACACCACCTGCAACACGCAGTGTAGTATTATGATTGCGTATCTTTTGCGTGGAATAACAAAGGAAGTAAGGTTTTATGCAGTTTTCAAACTACTGTTGTAGTTTACAGTTTGTTTGTCAGGGTTGAAACAAAGAGTAGAAAGTATTACTCCTCTCCAGCGGTTAACGTTTGTCTATTTCTCCAGTTAACAGTAGGAAAGAGTTCAAACTATTAAAATTTAGTTCACATTTTCCGAATTAACAAGAAACTTTCCTAATTGTAAGGTATTGTGGCAGACTCCGTGGCATCTCTATGGCCGTGTTTGTTATAGTTTGTAAGAAAGAAGGAATTAAGTTACCGCTTCTATCGAGTCTCTATTAACCGTTGGCATGAATGGGTACTTCACTAAAAAAATAGCACTCATGGGAGTGCACGTGGTTTTAGCTGTAGTAAGTAAAGATTTTAGTATGGGAATTGGTGCATGAAGTTGAAGTCAACACAGGTCAGGTGTTTGTCAAATAATCAAATGAAAAAGGGTTGGATGTGAGCACAAGGACAAAGATGGGAAAATGAATGTGAATTTTCGTTAATGAAAAAAATAAATAAAAAAGAATGGTAGAGGGAAAAGTTTTCCTGACAGTGAAGGTAAAGTGTTGTGGCCTAAGGTTGTTGCTTGGGTTGAAAATGTGATAAATATTATTTATATTATTCGTGTTCAGCAAAATTTGGGGCAATGTCTTGTTGGCATTTGAAGACTTAATATTAAAGAATGATGAAGTGCTAAAGACTTTTCCTGCATCACACTTCAGTGAACAAAGATAATGAACCAAGGTTGAAGCTTGGAAGGCTGTAACACTATTTAGTTGTAAAGAAATAACAGTAACAGTTTATTCAAGTCATCTTTGCATATTTGTAGATAGAAAGAGGTTGTTTTGTTTTAACTACAATATAAAGTGAGGCCAATGTAACGCTTTAATTGTGTGGATTTAAGTAATTATCTTTGGCTCACAATTTGACTTTGGCTGCTTTCAACCTGTAATGTACTCCAAGGAATGTAAATGCTTTTTAACAAAATCAACATGAACATTTGTTAACTGTTCACATGAGTCCAGTATAAATTGGGTCATGATAAACTGCATCCAGTTTTTTTAACCCCAAGATAACTAAACAGAACTGAAGTTGTGCATTCACTGGCAATTTAAGCAATGTAAATGCCTTTTAACAAAATTAACAGCAACCTTTGTTAACTTTTTACAAGAGGCGAGTATAAATGAGGTTATGAAAAACTGCATTCATTTTTTTTAACTGCAACATAAGAAAACACAATCTTGTGCATCGTCTGGCGATTTACATAATTCATGGTTTGAAATTAGATAGATGTTCTGCTTGTAGATGCAATGATTGCATTTTTGAAATTAACTACAAACACAACTACACTACTTTTGGTGTGTACTAAAACCAGGAATACTGTTGTAGCAGAACAACTTAGAAGCCGCTGGAACACACTTGAAAAAATCCTAACCACCAAAAACAGTAAATGCAAACCATAGCTGCTAATCACTCACCACTAACCGTCAATTCCAACCCTGATTCTAACTCTTCAGTAACATTGTTAGTGGATGTTCCGGTGTTCTAGTTTTAGTAGATACCACTATTTGCCACACCTCTGAATGTGCACAGTTTCACATTCTTGTAACAAATTGACGAGTGTTGCTTTTTTTGATGAACTCAATGTGAAAAACAATAGTCGTGAGTTTCACAGAAAATAATCAATTACACATTATTAATATCAGAATATTTGTGAACTCTCAGTTCTTACTGCACAAGTAACATTTTCTCTTTCAGTATGTGAAGAAAAAGCCTTCTTCTGCCCCTCAGGGTGTTACAGTTGACTGGTGATTAGGGGCAGGTAGAAATTGGGCTATGATTTTTGCCTTTTGTCAACTATGATGGTGTGTTGACCAGATTTTAAGAGGAGGAGTTTAAGTTCTGCTGGTTCTATTTGTGTCAAAGTTTTAGCAGATTTTACATTCTTGAGAAAACTGTCGATGCCATCATTGAAACGTGTATAGGCATCTAATTCTTGAGTAGTAGTTTTAACAATTATTTGTGCCACCATCTTTGTGTTACAGAAAGATGTTAGTGTTGTGATGTTACAATTGGTACAGGTTATTTCTTCTTCATCTGGTGCTGGTTGCTCTTTAGTTGGAAATGTGTGGTTGCAGGCCAAGCAAGATGGTGACTTCTTTATGTTTACTCCTACCACTTTCACTTTGAGGAGATTATTCTTGATTTCTGGTGCGTCAACGATGATATTCTGAATATAATCTATTTCTTGAACTGTTGTGGATTCATTGGTGTTCAGATATTTTTCATCATCGAAAATGCACACAGTTACATTTTTGAAATGGTAGGACTTTCCTCTTGCCACTTGATTTATTGTGTTCTCCCATAACACCAACTTAGCACAACCAGTTTCATCAGCCACTAGTTTGTCACACTTGTATCTGGTTTTTGTGTCTTGAACAATGGGATTCTTATTCTCTTCTTTGAAAATGACTTTGACCTAAAGGTCTACAGTGGTATAGATGTTGGCTTGAAGTGCTTGACTGACTGCATGTAAATGATTGTCAAGATTTTCATTGAAGTTGAACTTTAGCTCAGTTGGCATTATTTTAGCACTCTTAGGAACTGTGTACTCTTCTAAGTCGCTGTTAAGTCGTATTTTAGGGTTCAAGTTGGCTTCTATTTTAACTGGTGATTTTTTTTCATATGCAAACAAGGTGAACAGTTTTTATCGTCAGACGTCTGGATCTTGAGGTCAAAGTAATTTGTTGTTCCATTTGATGCAGTCTTGATTTTACTTAAGCCATGCATATATCCTTCAAGAGCTGAAAATTGAAAGTTAAGCAGTTATTAGATTGGAAAAGAAGTATGCATTCAATTACTTTGAAGCATTAGTGATATTACGTCTCTGCCCAGAGTATGCAATGCGAGACTACAATGCAATCTCACTTAGTGAAATAATTAACGAAACCTTCATTACTGGAATTGCTATTGTATAGTGGTCTTCACTAAGTATCAAACTGAGTGTAAGACTGACATGGACTTTTGAAGTTATCGGTACTAGTTTAGAATTCATTTAAATTTGAATAAGTACTAAATACTGTAAGTATTACATAAAAGTGTTACTGTGGTCCAGAGTAACCGGTATGTAGTTGTTTGTTAGGCAAAAAAGTATTGAATGAAATACTGTGGTTACTTACATGTAGATTTGGATTCTTGATAATTTCTTCTGGAAAAGAGAAGAATATGCACATGTAAATTATCTTATAATGATTGAAAAACAAGACTCTATATAAACATCTTACACATGAACAAAAAAAACATTGTTAAAGGTATACTTACTTTGGGGTGATGAGTCCGATGACTGAGCATGTTGGCAGTATCTCTATTGATCTGTTAAAACAATTAACAATATAATTATATGCTTTTAGTTGCTTAGAGTTAGTTTAATTGTTTTGAATGCTATGTTGGCTACTATGGGAACTTAAGGAGCCTATTTATTATTTAGCTGAAGCAGCTAATTACTGCACAAATTCCTTTATGATCAGAGAAATATGTTTCTAATATATGACATTCACATGTGTTTTAGGCAAATTTGTATATACATGATCAATACAAGTCTTATTATCTGTTGTATAACAGGACACTAGCTTTCTAAGTTGTTATCCTTGACAAAGAGATCATAAAGTGGTCTTGGTTGATATTCATTGAGCCAATTGATATTGAAGTCTCCAATAAACACATTAAACTTGGTTGAAGATAGCATGAGTGTTTGCCTAAGAGCAGTACAGAATTGACTAACTGGCACTCTAGGAGAGCGGTATATTCCTATAATTGTTATATGAGGAATAACCATTAATCTGATTGCAATTATTTCTATTCCACTTCTATTACAGCAGAATGGATAGCCAGGGTAATACTCAACGCGACTATACACTGCTGTCCCACCATATGGACGACCATTATCATTACGAATATCATCATTTCTAACTAAATTACACTGTCCAATTTGATACATGGTATTGCTATCAGCATTACTGAAACGTGTTTCAGAAAAAAATATTGATGTCTGTTTTTAGGTAGTTTAAGTCTGCACGCACATCATCAATATGTTTATGCAAAGAACGTGCATTCAAAAAACACTTTTATAGCTCTCTAATCAGCATTGTAGACAGGTGAAATGCATAGTTCAAGTTTGCCCTCTGTTCTAAGATATTTCATATGTTTCTCAACTTCTGAGTAACAGTTATTTTGTCTTCACAGAGTTCAGTGATATACAGTCCCTCTATAGTTGTTACTCTGCTGAGCCCAACATAATGCACATGAGGAATTGCTCTTTGTCTAGTTCCAAAGTTAATTAGTCTAATTCATTGGACTGTTTTGCATATGGTTTTCCACATGAATCATACCATGCAGCCCAGTCAGCAAGCGTCACATGTTCAAACTTAATTGGGCGCTTGGAATATCTTTTTAGCAGACCACCTGTGTAAATCTCTTCACAGTCGTCTTCCATGTCTTTTATATCATTAAGTGGCTTTAAAAGCTCTACTCTGTCCTCTGGTGGTGAGGTATTTATAAAAATCACTTCTCGAGAAGCCTTTCTCATTGGAAGTTGCAAAACAATATAAACAGCTTCTTGTGCACTTATTTCAACATTGTTTACAAATTTACTGCCTATGTCTCTGACTTGTTGCTTAATATAGCATTCCCTTCCCTTGCTTCTGTACAAGCTTGCCGTAAAAGTTTACTCATACCCTTCTGGGCCTTAGAAATATAATTCACTATGTAGACAGCACAAGCATATACATCTAATACATATTGGATATCCATGTTTGCTGTCCATGCACTTAAACAAGCAGGATTATAATTATTGATTCGCAGTTCATTTGGATTTCTTTTTAAAAAGACTGTTGGTGTATTGATTGATGAGCGTATTGCAAGAAAATAGTTTTCTTCTGTGACTTAAAAATCAAATTTTTTGTTAACAAACTTTGAATAAAACTTTTTACACCATCTTACAGATTATCAACTTCTGACTCCAGAACAACTTATTTTAGTTCACAAATGTTAATGTTAATGATTAACCAGACCCCCACTGGTGAAATATGGAGATTTACTATAAGCAGCATAACTCAGGTTAGAGTGGTCAAAGAAACGTAAAATGAGCTTTATTTTATTCCTAAATAAATTATGCTGGTGGTAAACCTAAAAAAAAAAACAAGAAAACTACAATTGCTCTGAGATTTTTTCTCATGTGAAATGGAAACCTATGACTGCTTTTTCAGAAAATTTTAACTGCATGTAATTTTAAGCAATGTTCCATATTTTTGAGGTTTGTGACCAAGGGAATAGCGTGAAGAACAAATACTGAAAGTTTCAATTCAATTGGTTAAAACCACACAGAGATATCATGTTTGAAAGTGTCGCAATTTGACAAATTTCGCTATTCAAGAAAAGTGGCTTTAAAGTAAACAAATAATTAAATAAGATGATATTCTTGTTGTTTTCAATAAAGGGATCTCTTTTAAACCTTGTTTAAGTCACAGTTTTGCTCAAAAAATACTATAAAATATTCAGAAGGATCCTGGTGCATAGACTTCTCCTTCATTTTGTTTAGCTTGATCCCCTTTTTGTTTTCGTCGGGCTCGAAGCAGTTTTCTTTTGTGCTTTGAAGTATCTCTTTCTTTGTAAACTGCTTTGTTGACTCTTAGTTTGTCATTACTTCTCATTTCTTCAATACAGAACTCCCCAGGTTCAATCCCAGTGTTTGTGAGTATATCTAATGCTGCTTGACTTCCAATATTGAAGTGGGAAACAGCATCATACACTCCAAGCTCCAAAATCTCAGCTCCTACAAACACGTCCTCAGGCACTCTGTCCCAGATCATTCCACTTATAGATTCATTCTGGTTTTGGGTCTTACCATCCAAGCATTTGGTAAGAAGAGCATCCTCACTAAGCCTCAGATAAATAGGTTTCAGTTCAGCAATAATTTCAACAGACAGCCCTGGACCTGGTTTGAACAGTTTTGTCTTGTTTGCAATGTCGCTATTGTGACGACACCAGCTGTCTGCTCCTTCCGGGCAATAAAGATGCAAATTGTGATTCTTTGAAGAGGCACAATGCATGAGGCTGGCATAAATTGCATTTTTCATTTTTAACAGGTTACCAACGTTGCTCCTGATGGCTATGCCATAATAATTTTGGAGCCTGTCAATCATCCTGTCTGTCAGCTTTCCTTTGCCGCCCATACCTTTTTTCTCTTTCTTAAGTTTCCTTAAGTCTTTCCCTACCAAATTATTTTAGGAAAATTTGATTAAGACTGTCATGGATACAAACAAGCAAGCATTTATGATCTTGGTTAACATCAAAGTAGTCTTAAATTGATGTTTATGTGATCCTGGAAGGTTGAGCTTTCCAATGATGGGTTATTTGCCCTCTCTCTATGTTACCATGGAGACTGACACCCGTCAATCAAATTAATCAGTCATATTTTTGATCGAAAATTACAGCAGCTCAGGTGAAAGCTCTACAGAATTTTCTAAAGTGCTCAAAACACAACATGTT
>OX393565.1:10953713-10988713 GCA_947652115.1 Blastomussa wellsi | reverse complement strand
TGACAAACAGGGAAGTTCTGAAGCTTGTTGCCCCACTGCTACGGGACAAAGATGGCAAAACGTACCGTCGTCGTGGCAACCAAACTGAAAACGAGTAAGTTTTCTGGAAGAAATCAAAATTCATTTTCTACCATTTTGACCAGGAGTACATGTATATGCCATTACAATTGCAGAGTTTTCTTTTTTCATTTATACTGTCATAATAGTCATACTCATTTGTTCTATTATTTGCAAGGTTGCTTCGAGCTGTAGCCTACAGATGGCTGGTACGCTGGATGTGTGGGTATCTTGGATGGGGCAACAGCAGGCCACTTTCTGCATGCATCTACCATGACATAAGGACAAGATATGTCAGTTCACGCTTACATGGATATTCTTCTGCAAATGCTAGAAGTTAACTCAGATCAGACAATATATGTTTCTGATTCATGTTGTTGTAAATAATTATTTATAAAACAATGATTTTTTATAAGAACCCCACACACATTTATAAGCCCAAAAATAGATATCACTGTCCACTTTGGAGGAAAAAAACAAGTTGATAGTTCACACGCAAAAAAAGCAATACACACAGGTTTCATTCTATAAAGTTTTGTTATTTTATAAATATATAGAGAATACATGTTCACAAAAAAATCTTGTTACAAAATTCAACAATTTAAAGTAGATAAATTTTTCCAAGGGTCTCTTCATATGAGTTTGGTCTCCCAGATATAGGCAAAGGTTTCACATAATGCATGCATTGAAAATTCTCATGAACTCAAAACAAAACTTGTTATGTTAAAAGAATCAGGCATTTTATTGGGATTATTCAGAAGTTTATAATACTAGAAGTCCACGTCTAGGTGATGAGATGCAAATATGTCTTTCGCATCATGTCTATTTTTAGATTGTATTTTGCAAGCACGCTATGACAAATTCAACTATGCAACCAAGCGAATGGAAACGCAAGAAAAAATTCAGCGTGCAGAAAAGGCAATCTAAAAATAGATTTGTCGCAAAAGACATATTCACAACCCCATTACCTAGATGTAGACTTCTAGTGTTGTGAACTTCTGGCTTATATGAAGCGGCCTTCAGAGATTGCTCACTTTTTGCAAGCATGGCAAAATGAATGGCCACTCATGACAACTCTGTTAATTAAGAATTAATGGAAGTGTTCCATCAAGTTATCCCTTCTTAAAAAACAACATAAACACAACTAGTTCTTCTAATAGCTATTCAGTTCCTGATGAGTGATTTTCCACCTCAGCACTTATTTCATTGGCATATGGGCATCCACTTCGTGGATGACCTCTCTTTGGTTTACCGCATGTAGCACAAGTGCGTGGTTTTTTTCTTGGGGGTGGAGCTGCTGACTCAGTTTGCTGGTCATTTTGCAGAGCCTCTTGTTCTTCAGCTAAAAGCAATAGTAAGACAACTTATAGTCAATGTGTCTCAAATGTATGCTGCAGTGCTATCCTAAATATTCTGCATTCACGTTTGTACCATTATCATACCATCTTGTATACATAGGAAGTCAGTTGGAATGTTACCAAATTGTAGGTCTTATCAATAAAAGCTACACATTGAGTTCATGCCTTCAATTGTTTCACAAAAACATACAATCATACATATTTGCAGTTCCAGAAAATATCAATACTCCACCACAAAGAATTACACTCTACATAAAGGAGTGAAGCTGAGGTTGAGGGGAATAAAACAGGAAAATCTGAACCTCAACTTTATTCTTTTGTTTGTGATCAGTGCAGCATTACTCAAAACTAGCCTATTGGAATTTCCAGATGGGTGGGGGGTTCTTACGAAAAATCCCTTGTGTGGGTGTAGGAATGGTGTTGTATGCAACTAAACATTCCACAAAAATAAATCACAACAGTGAACACCTGTACAATCAAGGATCTCAGCTTGCAGAGCACTGAAGTGACACATATTACTAGTTATAATTTTTCCAGCATATCTTTCCTTTTGAAAACAGAGAAACACATGTTCAGTTCTTATACAAATAGCTTACCAGAAGGAAATAATACTGCTCTAGTTCTTTTCCTTGTCTGTTGGCGTTTTATGGCCTCATCTCTTTCGAGTCTTTCTGGAAACTGTGTGTTTAATGGCTCTGGAACTTTCTCTTTATACTTGTCCATGACACTTGTCAATGTTTGCAGTGGTAGACTGAAGAGGAGCTTCTTGATTTCACTGACATAACCTGCAATGTACAAGAAATTCATTGGCATACTTTTCAACAGTATGCATATAACTAAAAATTATTTACTGAAAACAACATTGATATACAAGGACCAGTGTATATATTTTCAAAGAATAAGATAAGATATTTTCAAGTTTCTGAGTAAAATGAGCACATGTATTTGAATCTTTACACACAGGTAAATTTATCTTACCATATGTGGGTGGAATTCCAATCTCCCTGACCACTTCTTCACCCTGTTTAAACTTAGGGTAGGTTACATGGGTGTATGTTCTCCCATCCTCTGTTGTTCTAGGTGTTCGCTTCAGGTTTTCATTGAAATGTAAACTGGCTAATATATGCCTAAAATGTTGAAAATAAAAAAGAAAAAGAAAATAAATCAATTCAAAAATACAATTTAGAAAGTCTGCATTTTATCAATCCATCCGCATTCCAGAACAAAGAATTGTTATTGATGAGTACCTGCAATATGTTCCAATCCACGAGAAGCAAATCATCTTGGGATGCCAATAATTGAGTGTGGCATGATACCCCTCAAGACAACTTGTCTGTGCATCAGATGACAGCTGCTGTACATCCTTCAGGATTTGGGTGTTGGTTAGTATACTTGTCAGCTTCTCATGTGCCTTTGAACCTAGATAAAAAAAAAAATAAAATAAAAATAAAATTATTTCAAAAAAAAAAAATTAATTTGCAAATTGGCTGGAGCTCAAAATAACATGATTAGCTCAACTACTCGCTGAAAGTAGAAATAAAAAATCAACATAATTTATGTCTAGGCATTTGTTGTAGAATGTTAACTATTATTTCACTAATGAGGGCAATTTTTGTTTTATTTAGTTTTCCATGAAGTCTTAATTGGTTTACTTGAGTTAATTCGCCAGTGAAATTCAATTAATAAAAAAAGTACATCTGTACCAATCTTTATCCACTTGCGAGGTTCAATCTCGTCACCATGAGCACACTCCGTAAAAATGTCTCCGTAAGGATGATTCTTATGTTTGTTTGAAACATGTCTCAAAAATGACCTCCACTTAGCTAAGATCAACTCCGTGAATCCCACTGCAGTTGAAGTTGCACACCAGTACAGATGGTTCCGTACTCCCTTTATCCAGTCTTTAATGACTTCATAACCTTTCTCTTTACTAGCCTTCAGCAGTTTTTTAGCAATTGATCTGGCAATATGCCAAATATCATAATAGTGTTTTGTGGTTGTTTTGTGATTCTCCCTGATCCATTTGGCAATGCCACGGTGGCGGTCAGAGATGAATACAGCAATAGCAACACCAGCGTGACGGAGAAAATCAAAGCAGTTTTTGGCACCCTGTAGTTCCATTGCCTGGCTGCTACCAGTCTGGTTGGCCTAAATAAAATGATAAAAAAAATACTGTCTTCAGAACCATCAAAGCTAATTATTATAAAACAACTGTTTCTTCAGTACTTTTGCAGTTGTAAAAGTTTGTATAACCTAATTTTAAAACAACTGTTTTCTAAAACAATTTTTTTCTTCATTACTTTTACTGTTTTGAAACTTGATATTACATAACACACAGTCAATAACATTGAGGGAATTGAAAAAAATTATAATAAATGTGCCATTGGGAAAAAAAATTCAATTATGGTGCGAAACTCAAGCAGTATTGTATGCAAATGACCAACCTGGAGAAGATCAAAGTGAACAACTTTCATGAGGTCACAAGAAAACATTGTGTATGTGCCATACTTGGCACTGTGACCCATAGAGTCAAATCTTCCATCGCCACTCCAAATGGCTCCTGGAATGCTCTTCAGTTGATCCAAAAGCCTTGACCGGTATTCTTCCCAGTAGTGGAGGACCACTGGAAATAGGAACTTTCTCTGATGCAGGAAATATGTTCTCAGCGAGAAGACAGCTAAACCCATATGTTGTAAAACCAGCATCACACGACTGACAGAGGCACCAGCCATTAATATTCCAAAACTCAAAAGAATGTTTCCAGCGGGGTATTTCCCTAAAACTAGGGGCTGGCTTCTCCACTGAAAACACCTGCCACATTCTTTGCAGTTTTGGGTTAACACAGCCATAGTACCACTTCTGGTGACAGTAACCTTTGGCTTGCCCTTTCGACACAGGAAGCAAAACATTGAGAAAAGGCTAAGCAATGTCGAAAAGAATGCAATGAACTTCGGTTCATTCTCCACTTTGGTATTTGGCTCAACCCTATGCAGTTAAAAAATAAAAACAAAAAAAAAAAGAAAATGGAAATAAATTCAGTCTGTTTATTGCTCCAGGGGCTCCATACTAGTAATACAAAACCTAGAGAGCTCGACAAGAGCCTTCTAAGATTTTCCTGTGACTGGTTACAATATTAACATAATTTGTAAATATGCATATATAAAAATGTAAAAGGGGTGATTGATAAGACTTCTAAGCAAATTTTAATGTCATGCTTACAGACTGATATATTTATATTCATTTCTTTAGTAACAGTAACTACAAGACAGAAACATAAGACTCGCCGCACTTTTTCATAGTTATGGCCCTCAGCACCATCATCGTCGTCTGCTGTCCCAGTGGAAGTCTCGGTGTGATGAGAGGCAGAACCCCAATCTTCGTCTCCGGTGTCCAGATGGGCAGCAGGCTGTTCATCTTCCTCCAACAGAATCTGATTCACTTCTTCCTCTAGTGCTGCATTCTCTCCACCATAATCACCACCATCTTCTCCATCATCACCATCATTGCCATTTTCCTCCTCCTCTCCACTTTCACTAGCAGTTGTATCATGCATCTTAATAAAAGATTAAGAAAAAATAATTTTAGAAAACAGAAAAAGGGGGATTCTATTACTATTTTGCACAATAATTTGAACAAGCATTGATACTATAAATTGTATTGCTTCATCAAAAAAGACAAGCACAATTCATCAGAATCAATCAAAAGTTGTGCTCATGTGGGTTAACCTACCAATTTTATTTCTGCTCTCAACTTGGCATTCGCAATCCTCAGACGCGAATTCTCCTTTTGGTACTTCCTTGCTGAACTTCGTGACTCCAAGCATCTCGAGCACTGAGGCTTTGCTGGTGTGGCAGCAGCACCGACATTGATTGGAGTAAATATAGGCTGAGTTGGTGTGACAGCAGCAGTGACATCAGTTACACTGATTGGAGTTATAGGCTGAGCTGGTGTGACAGCAGCACTGACATTAGATGAAGTTACACTGACTGGAGTTGGAGGCGCAGACTCCTCAGCATTTGCATCTGGAGCCTCCTCGTCCACAAAGGAATCTGTCTGTAGAGGAACATCCGATGGCACCTCGCGTTCCACGGTTGTGGAGGAACAAGGCTGAGGATCCAGCTGCCCTGTATTCCTAATAGCACTTCTAATGATCTATGGATTTGGAGAGGAATTAAGAAGGGGGAGTGAAAAAAGGCCAGAATAGGGCTAAATTCTAGAATACCCCACCAAATATAATAATATGCATCTCATTTGCATCTCACTGAATTCCTTTTATTTCTATATATCTCGTTCATGTGTTGAAATCGGATGTGGAATGAAGTGATGCTTTGGTTTACACAAATGATGTACTACAATGTGTATATTCCGTTGCTTACAAGACAAGCAAATGATGTAGAGGAAAACCCAGGCCCTGCAATATTTGATATTGTTCAATGGAGAGCCCCTCCCAGGGGTTTTAGGGAACACGGGAACTGTAGTATTTATTTTCAGGGAACAGGGGATATTTTCAAATTATTTTCAGGGAACAGGGGAACTCTTGACTAGATTGTTGGGATCATTTTTGGGAACAAGGGGTTTTAGTAATGGGGAACAAGGGATAAAATCCAAAAAGGTTAAGGGATCTTGGGAACATGCACCCCCCCCCCCCCTGGGAGGGGCTCAATGGAGATACCCATAAGTTTCAGTTTAAGTTTAGTACAAGTAACAGTTTCTTTCAGTTTCTATAACACTTTGAGACACTTGTGAGACACTTGTGAGATAGTTTGAGAAAATTCTGTGCAACCTGCACACTCAAGCCGACAAATATTGGCTTGCGAAAGTACAATGACTCCTTGATTATATAAAGCTGGGACAACTTGCACCAAAACGAAAGGTCCAAGGCGATAACTGTTGGCTTGTGAATAACGCCAAACAGCTCCTTTGACAAAAGAATCCTCGTTATAAACACCTGAAGAAATAACGGAAGAAAAGTCTCAGATTAGGAAAAACGCAGGTCAAAAAACGAACGCGAACGTAATCTGCTTTCAATTAGGATATTTTGAAGCCAAAATATCACCTTACATAGGAAATTAAGACCTAGAGATACTCAAAGAAAATGTTAAAAAGGAAAGCGACTTCTACTTACCTTCTGTACTAAAAGTAAAACGCGAAAATATTCGAAATCGGTGAAAAAACCAACAGCTGAAAGAAGAAATGGCCGCCCAGGACTCATAAACACAATAAACTGGAACCCAGTCTTCTCACTTCGACACATCCAAACTAGAAAACACGCGACTAGCACTTCACTCTCGTATACAGATGAATAAATAAATAAATAAATAAATAAATATCGCTGGCGCTGACTTTGTGTGGGAGAAATCCCACACAAAAATTAATACACTAGAAAGTTGTTGGACTTAAATTTCTTTCTTGAACATAAACAGTAATTGTCATTCTCATAAATCAGCAAACAAAAACTTATTCTTACAGTCAGTTTCATGGTAAGTCCACAGTCTGAAAGAAGGGCCGTTATTTCCTCCTCATCGAGACTTGTGACATCTTCTGCTGTTGCAATCTGAGAATAGAATGATTTTAACCCATGAAACAATGCCAAATTGAATTGCAGAACAGAAGGGAATTAACTGTGTGGCAGTCTACCATTTATTTTCGAAATGAGCAAGATCACTGTAATAAGCGATAACATTGATAAACATCAAGATTATCATAGCAACCTTGTCAGGAAAATGGCTATTCACTACTTGAAAGGTAACAAGAGGTAGTTGGGATTGTATAATTGCATAAAAATGAATTTGGATACTTCAAACGTTTGCTTTATTTCAAGGGTCGCTACTAAACAAATGTATTTCCCTGTTCCTGCCCCTACCAAAGGAATACTTAAACTTTATGTAATTAATAATGACACTATTAGGATGTTGGGGGGCAGGTGGGAGAAAACATGAGAGGGTTAACATCACCTTCTAGACTGAGAATCTTTGTGGGTCATTGTACAGCTTGGTTAGGAAAATATGTTCATATTGCTAGTTACAAGTGTTTATTACATGTACCTTTTCAATAAACTGTTTCATCTCTAAAGAACAGTCAGTCACAGTGAGACCTTTCATTGCTTCCTCAACATTGCCTTTAGCCAAGTAGTAGTATATCCCTGGGCTAAAAATAGGAACACCAGGGCCCCCTGCAGTATGCTATGCACAATTATTGTACCAACTAACTTCATGAGTCCAGAGGCTACAGTATCACTGTTGTAGACAGGGCTTCGGTATTCTTTCCCCTGGAAAAAGGAATAGGTAATCGCGGCAAGGAGCTGGGTGTAAAACTGGCGCACAACACCACCTGTGTCAGCTGCAGGCTGGCCAGTGTAAACAATTCGGAGCCTTTTTGATGGATTAAAGTCACTGTCTTTATAATATGTTATAGCATCATTGAAGAGGTCTTCTTCATCTACTTTTAGCTTCTCCTTTGGGCCATGGTCAAAATTCTTTTGCAGATCGTGCAATTCTTCCCTCAGGGTGTGTGGATTACCTGGACCAGCACATGGACTATCTGGTGTATCAAACGCAGATTCCAACAGATCTGAGTCGTCATCAGATGACAATATAGATGTTGCAGCGTTTAGTAATGCTATCACTGCCTGATCCACAAACCCCTGGACTTTTAAGCAAGTCTCCAGCTCCTTTCTGGTTTCATTTGGAAACATTTCTGACAACTTATCAACAGCCTCCTCTGTAGCAGATGCATCTGACCCCTCACCCAATGTTAATGGCAATGCTGATGACTCTTGCCCATCACCATCACTGCCAAAAACCATAACACTTTTGTCAGACACTGAAAGTAACAAAATTATTTGCCCTTAAGTGACTTAGATGGGGTCTATAATTGGCCATGCAATGGCAAAAATTGACCCATGTACTCCTCCCACCTTCACCCCAGGGGTAGGGGTGCTCTCCCAGTTGAATGAGAATTTTCTGAGCCCCCATGGGAGTTGAAACCATGACCTTACAGATTCTAGTTGGATGTTCAAACCATAGAGGCTATGGGGAAGACATGAACGAGGTCATTGTAGTAATAATATTATTAATAATAATAATCATAATAATGATGATAATAATAATAATGATGATGATGATAACAAGTACAATTACAGCAATAGTGGTTTGTGCAGTTCAGTGGTTAAGATGAGTGACACATCCTACCATACTTGCAAGGTTCATTATGTCATGATATCAATAGAGCGTCCAATTCCAATATATTAATATTCAACATGTCGCCAAGGCTTAAAGGAAGAAAACAAAAGATTTTGCATCAAGGCTTAGGGGTAAGTAAGTGATTTCTTTTGTTTCATTCCCCCAAGCCTCTGCACCATATTAAAATTTTATTATCTCAATACCTCTGCATAGTACCAACCTATGCATTGAGACAAAGTGGATACTGCATTATTTTAATGATTGGGAAAGGTTAGTTCAAAAGCTACAAGACCTTAAAACCTTACCTGGAGAGGCTAATAGTTCCACTGCTTCCTCCAACACATGTCTCTTCATGCTTTTGCATCAAATCCATTGGAACTTGGGATTTACAATTGATACATGTGACCTTTGGGCTGATGGAAATCTTTGAAAGAAGATGTGATTAATTATTTTGGAATTTTTTAAACACTAACAATGAATGGTATCATTTAATGGCATTCTGAACCTGAAACATTAAAAGATTACTAGTGACATGATTTCAGTGCTGTTATATTAATTTTATTGATTGATTGATTTTACCCTAATTTCCTTACATTGTATTTAGGCAGCTGCTTGTAGTTTATTACTGAACATCCTGGGTCCTGCAAAGGGCATGCTCATCACTGCAAGGTTTTGCATGAGAAAAAAGGAGGGGGAGAGAAGAGACATTATAAATACTATAATTTATATACATCAGTTATCAGTTAATAAGTATTGTTAATGTTAAAAGAAAATACTCAAAAGCTGTTCTGCTGTAGCGTTAAACACAAGGTCTTTTTGAAGAGGCCTTATGTAGCCTTTTGCTGAGGCAATGGTTGCCTTTAGATAAGCAACAGTGTACCCACCAGGTGGAATTGTCAAAACCATAAGTTGGCGATTGCCCTGTTCTCCTGTTCGGAGAATCTCGTAGCCCCCTGCACCAAACAGCATGGGGAAAGCCTCCAAAATTTTCTGGTGGACATGCTCGCTGTTACCACCTTTTGAGAAGCATATGCTTTTCTCTTCAATGCCTGCCATAGCCATCGACACCTTCTCAATGGTTGAAGGTGCAGTGGTTGCGTTTCTGTTTTGTAAACACACAAATGTTCGTGCCCATGAATAATGAGCGGGTATGGTTATGCGATCACCCGTGGAGGCTGCAACTTTACGCCGCTTAGGTGCAGGCAGAGGCCGTTTTCCATTTCTAGAGCTGGTGTCAGGTGGTCTGAAAGCGAAAAGCCTTCTGTGCTCTTCGACCACAGGTGTCACAGGTGCCACAGGTGCCACAGGGGCTGAGCCTTGCGGGCGATTCTCTAGCTGGGTGACTGCATTTAGCAAATTTTCAGCACATGACTTCAGCAAATTCTTTGTCTCTTCATCACCCATGTTCTACATGATGTGAAAGAAGTCCAGGGTGAAACACCAACAACAGGTGATCTTTTCTCTCTGTACCTCAATGTTATGATTAGGATGCATGCACTCACTTAAATTTTGTGTTTAAATGGGAGCTGGAGGAACTCGTATTTGTCTAATTTGGGCATCACTTATCACATCAATCACTATTATTGTTTTCAATTATACAAAAATGGCAGTCAATAATTTATTTTTTAAGGACGTTCACACAGGAATCTCCTGACATTGATTTTTTTTCTGACTACTATGACATGGGTTTCCAGGGATTTCAAAATGTTTTAAAGTAGGTGTCATCGACAGGTAGAGTAGGTGGCTGTTATAAGTGAGCTTTTTGGTCACAAGCTGATTGCTATGACCAGAGTAGCCAGCAGCATAATGGTCAAGTAGCTGGTGGAACTCTGGCAGCCACCGCCTTGTTTTGAAACCCCTGGGTTCTCATGAATTCTCAATGGGAGTCAGTGAATTTGTTGAGATGTCCAAAATCTGACAGATTGCACTTCATTAATGGATATGGCTGTACTGACAATCAACACCTACCAAATATTTTTTTCTTTTATGTGGATCTACGTATAAGTGAAATGAATTTTTGTTCAAATTTATCTGCATGGAATTGAAAGTGAAGATGGTCTGCCCAACAAATTTTGGGGGTCATTGCTGAAGTAGTAAATTTGATGAGGGTTCTGTGACAGCTTTTTTAAGGCTTTTGAGGGCCTGAGGAGTAAGTTGGGGGTGGAAGGGGTGGCGGAAGGTGGCCCGGGTGGCGGGGGGTGGCAGGGGGTGGTGGGGGGTGGTGAGGAGGGGGTGATAACTGTAAAACAGCTGTCACAGAGCCAACATCAAGAATACTACACAGGGGGTGGCGGGTTGGAGTGCCAAGCGGCGGAGGACAAACCAACCAAGCGGAGGAGAAACCAAGCGGCGGAGGGGAAACCAAGCGAGCGAGAAAACAAGAGATTAGACCCGCAAGGCGAACAAGCCAAAGGAAGGCGAAACAACAAACCAAGCGAGGGACGGCGAAAGAGACAAACAAACGAGAGCGAAAAAAGAGAGACCCGCCCGGGGAGGCATCCAGTTGAAGAAATGCAAGCACATGCAGAGTGTTGCAGAAAAATTAGATTTGAAGAAAAATCCGCACAAGAACATACGAAAACATGGCAGCAAATGTTCTGCAAGGCGGCGAAGCAAAACCCTTTAACGGCAGGATTACAATTAAAAACCTACCAGCCGAACTTCGTGATAAAATATACAAACAATATCATACCTTAAAGATAAAAGAAAGGTTGGAGCTTGGTTTTGACATAATTCACCTCCAAATTCAATCGGTGCCATTTTGTGTGGACAATCAACATGTTACCCGAGTTGTTGTTCGTAAAAATAATTATACCGATGAGATAAATGAATTGTGTGGCCTGTGTTTCAAAAACAGAAAGATACACTTTTTAAGCCGACCTGTGTGCTATTTCGATGATGAATTAGATGACGCAAAATACCGCTTTGAAACATTTATATGGCCAGAAGACGAATATTTGGAAACCTTTTAAAATGAGATGACTGGTTTCTCAGAAAAACAGGAAGTCTTCACCAGGCTCTCTCCAAATTCAAACGAAAGGGCTCTGGGTGCGTTAAAATTTCATCATCACCGGAAATCGCATGCGTATGGGGATTTTTTTTTTTGCAAGGGACATGGAAAGGCCACCACAATTGAAGTAAACGCCAGACTGGTCACAATATATAAGCGAACTGATCATCAAACTTGTAAGTTCACAAATTCTGGTGAAGCAAAGGGAGGTGACCGCTGGCCCCGGTCTGAATCCCGTTATAAAGGCTTGTGCGGATGGTGAACCACCAGGTATAGGGGAACTCCTTCCAGTGGGACAAGTCCCCTCGGGTGAACCCACCTGGGCCCTACTGGTAACAGGGGTGCTCAGAAATCCCTCGGGATCCAACCCGAGATCCCGAGGGATTTCAAACCTCGCTCCCAGAGGTAAAATGGGAACTGACAGCCGCCTTGTCAGCGGCGCGAAAGTCCTGGCGGGGGCCAGGCAACAAACAGCCACCGAGCACCCCCGACAAGGGTTTTGTCCCTGTGCGTGACCTGTCATGCAAAGTCACGCGTGACAGACAACCGAGTCACACAACGTGACGCGTGACAGACGCATTTTTAATAAAACTCAGAGAAAAATTTCTTTTTTTCGACTCAAAATTCAGTTCAAATTTGTTGTTGACGATGCAATTTTTTTCGAAACTCTTCTCGAATCTCATTTCTAATTTTTTCAATATCCGGCAGGCGAGAAACGGTCTGTTTTACAGCGAATTTTTCACGCAAAGTCTCTTTCATGTCACGATATTTCTGCATTTCACGAGAGATTTGCTTGAATTCAGCATGGGAAATATTATTATCATCCAGAGCCTTAGAAACAAAGCCTTTTATTGAGTCATGCTTTGAAATAGCCAGAGCTTGAATTTTCGTATGTTTTTCAACTTTTCTTTCAAGCTTCTTGTTCACAACTGACAGCCCTGTGGAAGCAAATCCAAGAAGCGCCGCAATTCCAGCGACAGGTGCTCCCACAACAATTCCTACGCCTGTCAAAGAAGTTGCGACGGCTCCAGAAGACAGGGCGACAGAAACAGCGCCAAAAGACACAGCAGAATAGTGGATAAGTTTCCGGGCTTTCTTGTATATTTTCAATACAAGTCTCCGATGCTCTGTTTCATCAGATATTTGTTTTTCAATTTTACTGATCTCAGTCAATCGGAAATTTTCTGGGGTTCTTTCCAGTGGAAGTTCTGGGTAGATTGGCGGTGCACTCGGAAGCACATTAGACGAAGACATGGTATACCAGCAGAAAATATTTTTTCAAATGATTTGTAATTCGAATTCAAGTGGGCGATTTTCAAAATTGAAAAGCTCGCCATCCACGTCTTTGACTGAAAGCGTGACGCTGTTGACAAAATTGTCAGACGAAGCAGCGTCACGAAAGGTCGGCTGTGCGCCCGCTTGATCGTGGACTTTTTGGAAAGCTTCCCCTCGGATGTCAAACTTCGCAAGAAGGGTTGAAGCTTTGCCATTAACCAAATTTTTATTATAGTCAACCAAGTCGCAATGGACAAAGTAACTTGACGGTATACGAAGCCGTTTAACGAAAGTTCTAAACATCAAAACGCGGGAAATGCCAAGAAAATTGGCTAAGTCTTTGTCAAGAGTGATTTTTTTATTCTCGTAGTTGACAATGACCATTCCACCAACAGGTGTATTGATTTGAGTGGGAAGTTCTACATCGAATGAAGCGAAAGCGTGTTCAATATTTTGAGCCATACTTTCAAGAGTGTAATACCCTCTGGGTAAAGTAATGGGAACAGCATTTTTACCATTAAGATCAGACATTGCAATGACTCCATCTTTTTTCAAATTATGCCATGAATTTGGGAGTGAACAAGACAACAGCCTAACAAAATCAGCCTTAGGAATCGGGTTGTCAAAATTGACGGTGCAAGGATTGGAAGACGTAACAATAGTAAGCACAACCATTTTATTTTGTTCCGTGCAAATTTTCAATTGAAAAATAACAGGGAAAAAAGAAAATGAACATCTGGAAAACCGCAAACAAACAAGATTCTTTTGTGAATGACTATCTCGAAAAAAGAGCGCAGGCTGGCAGCTCCACAAATGCAAAGCTTGCGCAAGCCAAAGCGTGGGCAGCCTTTTCTGCACGGTTTCCAAGGGCAGACAAAAGAAAATTTGAAGCCCAGCTGTTTTTTGCACCGGACCACACAGCAACACAACAACAACAACAACAACTTTATTAAAACCAAATATAATAGTTAGTGGATGGCCTACCCCGCAAATAGCTAGAAAAAGCTAATCGAGGTGGGATAAGCCAAATACAAGAACACACCTATTGAAAGACAAATTTACACAACAACAATTAGTTTAACAAATTAAAGGTACAAATTACAAAAGGACTGATTATTGACAAATATCTATTAGCTAATAATTAAAGACCAACAAATCTACTCGCAACTATATTTTACTTACTAATTAGAAAAACACAGTTTACAAGGAGCTTGGCTATTTACAACAAATTATTCAGCTTCTCCAACTTTCTTAATTATCGCAGGGATCTGAATATAGTCATCTTCGTTTTGCAAAATATTTAATAGCGACGTTCGAAGAACCGTTTTAAATGTCTTTTTTGGCAAAACCCTCATATGGCATGGTATCTCATTCCATAGTCTTACCCCAAGTTGAGAGAAAGAACGCCTTTGCATTTCCAATCTAGAGATAAGATACATCTTACCTGCCTGACCCCAGGCTGGAAGACCATATGTTAAATAGGGATGGATTAATGATTTGTAAAAATTCAATAGTATTTTCCGAGGTACATAATGACGTAGTTTTGCAATAAGCCCAACATTTTTACTAATCTTTGTGGCAATAGCATCAATATGGTGCTTCCAGGAAAGATTTTTATCAATAAGTACACCAAGGTACTTAACATAGATTTTAGACTCAAGATCAACATATTTATTTTGCTCATTGTCAAAAGCAAGCTGTTTTTGATAAGGATGAAAAACTATTAAATTTGATTTTTTTATGTTAAGCGTTAATTTGTTGGCTGTTAACCAGACATAAAACTTTTGTAATTCAATATTAATTGTTGTTTCAAGAGCCTTCACATTTTTATCAGCATAGAGGATATTAGTGTCATCAGCAAAAAGATAAAACCGAAGTTTATTTGAGCATTTGTGAATATCGTTGACATATAGCAAGAAAAGCAATGGACCGAGAACGGACCCTTGGGGGACACCACAGTAATGATGGCTTTATCTGAGATATGTTGACCTACTTGAGTTGTTTGCGTGCGATTCTTTAGGTATGATGAGAACCAATCGTTAATAATCCCACGGAAGCCATAATGGTTGAGCTTATCAAGTAAAATTTCGTGATCAACTGTGTCGAAGGCTTTTTTAAGATCTATAAATACTCCACAAGAAAGCAATCGCTGATTCATGTTAGCTTGAATGTCATTAATGATGTCCAGTATTGCATGTTGAGTGGAATGTCCTTTACGGAAACCGTATTGGGACGGATATAATAAATTATGTTGCTCAATATAGCTTGTCATTCTTTTATACATAATTTTCTCAAAAATTCTGTTGAAATTTGACAATAATGAGATAGGTCTGTAATTATTGGCATCACTTTCATCATCACTTTTAAATATCGGCGTAATTTTGGCAATTTTAAGCTTTGATGGGTAAGACCCATTTCTAATTTTTTCAATATCCGGCAGGCGAGAAACGGTCTGTTTTACAGCGAATTTTTCACGCAAAGTCTCTTTCATGTCACGATATTTCTGCATTTCACGAGAGATTTGCTTGAATTCAGCATGGGAAATATTATTATCATCCAGAGCCTTAGAAACAAAGCCTTTTATTGAGTCATGCTTTGAAATAGCCAGAGCTTGAATTTTCGTATGTTTTTCAACTTTTCTTTCAAGCTTCTTGTTCACAACTGACAGCCCTGTGGAAGCAAATCCAAGAAGCGCCGCAATTCCAGCGACAGGTGCTCCCACAACAATTCCTACGCCTGTCAAAGAAGTTGCGACGGCTCCAGAAGACAGGGCGACAGAAACAGCGCCAAAAGACACAGCAGAATAGTGGATAAGTTTCCGGGCTTTCTTGTATATTTTCAATACAAGTCTCCGATGCTCTGTTTCATCAGATATTTGTTTTTCAATTTTACTGATCTCAGTCAATCGGAAATTTTCTGGGGTTCTTTCCAGTGGAAGTTCTGGGTAGATTGGCGGTGCACTCGGAAGCACATTAGACGAAGACATGGTATACCAGCAGAAAATATTTTTTCAAATGATTTGTAATTCGAATTCAAGTGGGCGATTTTCAAAATTGAAAAGCTCGCCATCCACGTCTTTGACTGAAAGCGTGACGCTGTTGACAAAATTGTCAGACGAAGCAGCGTCACGAAAGGTCGGCTGTGCGCCCGCTTGATCGTGGACTTTTTGGAAAGCTTCCCCTCGGATGTCAAACTTCGCAAGAAGGGTTGAAGCTTTGCCATTAACCAAATTTTTATTATAGTCAACCAAGTCGCAATGGACAAAGTAACTTGACGGTATACGAAGCCGTTTAACGAAAGTTCTAAACATCAAAACGCGGGAAATGCCAAGAAAATTGGCTAAGTCTTTGTCAAGAGTGATTTTTTTATTCTCGTAGTTGACAATGACCATTCCACCAACAGGTGTATTGATTTGAGTGGGAAGTTCTACATCGAATGAAGCGAAAGCGTGTTCAATATTTTGAGCCATACTTTCAAGAGTGTAATACCCTCTGGGTAAAGTAATGGGAACAGCATTTTTACCATCAAGATCAGACATTGCAATGACTCCATCTTTTTTCAAATTATGCCATGAATTTGGGAGTGAACAAGACAACAGCCTAACAAAATCAGCCTTAGGAATCGGGTTGTCAAAATTGACGGTGCAAGGATTGGAAGACGTAACAATAGTAAGCACAACCATTTTATTTTGTTCCGTGCAAATTTTCAATTGAAAAATAACAGGGAAAAAAGAAAATGAACATCTGGAAAACCGCAAACAAACAAGATTCTTTTGTGAATGACTATCTCGAAAAAAGAGCGCAGGCTGGCAGCTCCACAAATGCAAAGCTTGCGCAAGCCAAAGCGTGGGCAGCCTTTTCTGCACGGTTTCCAAGGGCAGACAAAAGAAAATTTGAAGCCCAGGTGTTTTTTGCACCGGACCACACAGCAACACAACAACAACAACAACAACTTTATTAAAACCAAATATAATAGTTAGTGGATGGCCTACCCCGCAAATAGCTAGAAAAAGCTAATCGAGGTGGGATAAGCCAAATACAAGAACACACCTATTGAAAGACAAATTTACACAACAACAATTAGTTTAACAAATTAAAGGTACAAATTACAAAAGGACTGATTATTGACAAATATCTATTAGCTAATAATTAAAGACCAACAAATCTACTCGCAACTATATTTTACTTACTAATTAGAAAAACACAGTTTACAAGGAGCTTGGCTATTTACAACAAATTATTCAGCTTCTCCAACTTTCTTAATTATCGCAGGGATCTGAATATAGTCATCTTCGTTTTGCAAAATATTTAATAGCGACGTTCGAAGAACCGTTTTAAATGTCTTTTTTGGCAAAACCCTCATATGGCATGGTATCTCATTCCATAGTCTTACCCCAAGTTGAGAGAAAGAACGCCTTTGCATTTCCAATCTAGAGATAAGATACATCTTACCTGCCTGACCCCAGGCTGGAAGACCATATGTTAAATAGGGATGGATTAATGATTTGTAAAAATTCAATAGTATTTTCCGAGGTACATAATGACGTAGTTTTGCAATAAGCCCAACATTTTTACTAATCTTTGTGGCAATAGCATCAATATGGTGCTTCCAGGAAAGATTTTTATCAATAAGTACACCAAGGTACTTAACATAGATTTTAGACTCAAGATCAACATATTTATTTTGCTCATTGTCAAAAGCAAGCTGTTTTTGATAAGGATGAAAAACTATTAAATTTGATTTTTTTATGTTAAGCGTTAATTTGTTGGCTGTTAACCAGACATAAAACTTTTGTAATTCAATATTAATTGTTGTTTCAAGAGCCTTCACATTTTTATCAGCATAGAGGATATTAGTGTCATCAGCAAAAAGATAAAACCGAAGTTTATTTGAGCATTTGTGAATATCGTTGACATATAGCAAGAAAAGCAATGGACCGAGAACGGACCCTTGGGGGACACCACAGGTAATGATGGCTTTATCTGAGATATGTTGACCTACTTGAGTTGTTTGCGTGCGATTCTTTAGGTATGATGAGAACCAATCGTTAATAATCCCACGGAAGCCATAATGGTTGAGCTTATCAAGTAAAATTTCGTGATCAACTGTGTCGAAGGCTTTTTTAAGATCTATAAATACTCCACAAGAAAGCAATCGCTGATTCATGTTAGCTTGAATGTCATTAATGATGTCCAGTATTGCATGTTGAGTGGAATGTCCTTTACGGAAACCGTATTGGGACGGATATAATAAATTATGTTGCTCAATATAGCTTGTCATTCTTTTATACATAATTTTCTCAAAAATTCTGTTGAAATTTGACAATAATGAGATAGGTCTGTAATTATTGGCATCACTTTCATCATCACTTTTAAATATCGGCGTAATTTTGGCAATTTTAAGCTTTGATGGGTAAGACCCCGATTTGATAGATATATTAAGTAACTCTGATAAGACAGGGGCTATAATAGAGCTTGAGAGTTTAAGTAATTTAGTGGGGAAGGAATATAAACCATAAGACTTATCGTTTGGTATGGATAATATTTCAGAGCGAATTTCGTCAGGAAAAACATTACATTTGCTGACATAATCAAGGTGATGCTTAGGGGGATAGGGCAATTTACTCGCAAGTCTGGTACCTACTGAGGCAAAGTGCTTATTAAGGGTGTTAGGTATCTGTGAGGCTTCTTTCACGATTTCCCTCTTGTCCTTGAGTTTAGTTATGTTTTTAAAAGTTCTCTTTCTACGATATAGCAGCTCACTTATTCCTTCCCAAGTTTTTTTCATGTTAGCAACATCATGTTCGAAATACTCGTAATAATATCTCTTTTTACTTAGCTGAATTAAGCTACAAATTTTGTTTCTATAGTATTTGTACCTGGAGTCATCACCTGACGCAAACAATTTACTTTTAACTGCAATCAATGCTTTAATTCCGGTGGTGATCCAAGGTTTAGACAGCTGTTTTGCTTTCCGATTTGACATTCTTTTAAAGGGTGCATGTTTGTTGACAATTTTATTATACTTGTTGTAAAACGTAGAAAACAACTTATCCGGACAGTTCACTCCATTTGGTATCATCCTATCCCAATCAACTTCTAAGAGATCTTTAGCAAAACTATCAGCGGAAAATTTGGAATAGTCACGCATTTTAACAGATTTGATCTGTTGCTTTTTGTCCTTCGCAGATGTTGTAATACAGAATTGAGAAAAATGATCGCTAATATCAGATATGATATTACCACTGGCAAGAAATTTGTCAGAATTATTGACAAATATGTTATCAATTAGCGTAGCAGACGCTCTATAAACACGTGTGGGTTTGTCAACCGTTGGAATGAGAGAGCAGCTTTGAAGAGACAATAAAAAATCTTGACTTATTTGAGATGTTTCACATTTGAGTAAATCTATATTAAAATCCCCCATGAAATAAACAGTTTTATCATCTGATACCATTTTTTCAATGATCTCCTCAAAATATGACTGAAAGTAATCTGGTGAGTTATGCTGTCGATAAATTAAGCCGCAAACAATGTTTTTATGATTTACGTTGGATATTTCAATCCAAATAGCTTGAAAAGCCTCATTGGAGGTCTTTTCAAGGACCGTATAATGCAGTGATTGATCAACAAATAACCCTACGCCTCCAGAGGCCAAAGGTGTTGGTACATATTCAAAAACATAACCTGGAATGCTTGGATGAAAATTATTCTCATTTGAAATTGTAATTTTTGTCTCCGTGATTCCAATAACATTAAAGTGAAAGTCAAGTTCGTCTAATAATATTGATACATTTGCCAGATTACGGTTTATACTAGCAATATTGTTATGAAAAACTGAGAAGGAAGAATCAACCTTTCCTTTTGGAAGATTTTTCTTGAACATATTGAAGGTATGCGGAGAAAAATAGCGACTTTGAATTCGTTGATTTGGGAGATTACAATCAGTGCTCAAATTAACGTCAAGATCAGTGTCAAGGTTAAAAATACCTAAGTCGTAGAGACTGGTTAATTTATCTAGATTTCTCCTAGGCTGAACAGTATCAGGAATCGAACTATTAAACTGTCCATGACACAGGGCCAGACAGCCTCTAAAATTAAAAAAAGGCAATTCTTTCAACAATAATTTATCGGCCCTCTCTTCGTTCTTATTGTGACATAGTTTCATACTTTGTAATTGTTTAAGACAAAAAGAACCATGATCATAAGCAAGAGTACTTAGCTTATCCTGACGCTGACAACCTTCTTAAGTCTTCTAAACTTTTGAGCTTTAGTGGAGTGGAATTATCTGTCTTCCGCAAAAAGACGAGCCCATTCTTCGCCCAGCAATACTTGTAGGATTTGGCATCTTTGAACTTTTTAGACTCATAAAGCAGCTCTTGCAACCTCGGTATTAGATGGTCAAAGAGATTTATATGGCTGACATCTGTATCGCTGCTAAAGCCCAAATCTACCGGGCTAAGACCATTCACATTTCTCCTGTTAGCCATGATGTTATCCTTTGCCAACCTGCGCACGAATTTACAGATAATGGTGTTCGGCCTGTTGGAAGCCGCTCGAGATGGAACCCGATGCACCATGTCGACATCACTTAAGGAGACGTTTTCGACTCCCAATGCGGTAAATAGCTTCAAATAAATGTTGGCTGTTTGCTGAGGCGACTCCCGTTCGGCGACAGTCGGCACACCTACAATCATTCAATTAAATCGGTAGCTGTAAGCCTCCGATGCTTCGATTGATTTCGTAATACGATCACAAAGAGTCAAAATCTCATCAACTCTTGCGGCGAGCTCTTGAATTTGCCTCCCAGCTTCCTCTTTGAATTTAGTTAGCACATCATACTGTTGAGAGACAAACTCAACTGCATGAACTCTTCCCAGTGACATTTCTCTTTCGACACGTTGTTGGCCATGTTGTTCCTCCATCGTTGACAGGTTTTCAGAAATCTTTTGCATTTTCTCCTTTAAATCGGAAATTTCGTTGCGTAACGATTGATTTTCTTTCCGTAATTTCTCAGTTCCTGACATAACAAACTACACAAGTAGTAGATTTCCGCTACACGCGAGGTCCAAACCACGGACTGGGGAGCGTTTACATTTATTGCCGTGATCCTTTTGTTTTAGACGTGCCATATCCATCAGCAAAAGCAAAATGCGACAACGAGGACCCAAGGGCTTCTGAAAAAGGAATATCAGCAATTCAACTGGTTCGCGCCCAAAACCTCGGCAGGTTTGACCCAGGCGGGTTTGTCGCGAATTAACCAGTCGATTGAAGCATTTGTGTACTGCATCTTGGGTGCGCAAGTCAACGTCCGCAGCAGCATTCTTGGTGCTGAAGGCAGAGCAAAGGAGGCCCAGACCGAGTTCAACGTCTTGGTGGAAGACGCAGTGAGGCTGCCTGACCTGGCCAAGTCAGTTCGAAGATACCAGCTGGCGGTGGATGAGGCAAAGGTGAGGCTCAACCTTGCCGTTTGCCCGGGAGCCTGGCTTATGCCCGTGCGGATGATTATAAACACAGAAAGCATGGTTGGTTACAACAACCAGCTCAAACAAGCGATTCTGGGTATGAAGCTGGGGATAAACGACGGGGCAAACAAAAGCACGAAAAAAGCTGCGCTTCAGCACGTGGATGGCGGGAGATCGAAAATTAACCCGCCTAACAGCCATCCTTCCAATCCTATACACAAAGCAGCCACAGCTGAATCGAAAAAAGAGCCAGCGCCTGCGATTCAAACAGTTGCAGAGGAGAAAACGGAATCTGAACCCGCAGCTGGCTCCGACAGCCATCACAACAACAAAATAGCTGTCGCTGTTGGCGCGGTTGCAGTTGCGGGGTTGGCTTTCTTTGCACTGCGTTAACGCCGGCTCTCTATCAAAAATGCCACCACACCCAAAATCAAAAGCCAAACGTGTTCAGCAAGAAAAGAGACGACTTCCCCAGCAGCTTTGAAAAGGAAAGAAACAATTGAGCCAATTAATCCAGGGAGAATTCCTGCAAGTTTTTTCCCAATCTCTTTCAAGCCATTTCCCAGCCCTTTCAGCGAGTTGTTTATAACGCCAACGACAGCTCCGATCGTGACACCAGCAGCAAGAAGGATTGAACCGACAGTCAAGCCGTATTTTTTAAAGATCTCTTTGACCTTTTCACGAAGAGGCTTCTCCCATTCAATATACTCAATCTGTGTGTCAACCTGGTTGATCTCTTCGAGACGCTGCGCAACTCTTGCTTCCGCGGCTTCTTTTTCAGAGGGTGAGGCATTCTCATCGTCGATAATCGCCCTGTCTTCTTCATTTTGGCGTTCCAGTTCTGCTTTTTGAACTTTCAGGTCGTTGAAGGCTTCTGTGTCAATTTTCTCTTGAAGCCTGGCATTTTCTGAATATCTTCTTGTAATTTTAGCGCCTGTTTTGCTGCTTTGTTCTTTTGTTCCAGTTGCTTTCTTTTTTCTTGATTTTCTTTTTCAATGTCTCTTTTATCCTGTTTCAGTTTTTGAATTTCTCTTACATTCAAAGGACCATGTGCATCTTCAAGAGCAGCTATCTGTTCATCAATTATTCTCGTTTTGTTTCTTCTTCCATGGCATTTTTAACTTGTTCTCGACCTTTTGCCATAGATAAAGATTTTTCCAATTCTTTTTCTTTTTCAGCCAGTTCTTGCTGACCGAATTCTATCAATATCTGCCGGTGTTCTATTTCGCTCATTTCATCTTGAGCACTCAGAGATTCAGCTGGTGCTCCAAGTACTTTTTTGAACTTGTCTGTGAATTTTTTGGTAAGACCGCCATCTTTTGTGAAAATTACAGTCTCGCCACCTTTTGGACCAAATGATACACTTTCTCTTTCATTTGCCTTTTTGGAGAAACCAATTGGATCTATTTTTCCAAAGTCCACCTTTTTTTGAATTTCTTGTTGATAAGGGCTTTTGCTCTTTCAAGAAGTGTTTTTTTGTCACCCGGATCCATTAAATCACCCAACAAAGGCGTTTCAACATAGGATTCATCAGGCAGCCCGCTATGTTCGTGAAGCCTTGTCTGCATTTCAATTTCTTCACCACCGTGATAGGGTGTCGATGCGGTGCCAGACACAAAAGGAGTGGTTGTGTTTTGACGATTTTCCTCTTGTTCTTCATCATCGCCATCATTGTCAATAGCATCGTCAAGGTCAGGGTCTTCGTGACCAAAGGGATCTTGATCAAAACCAGGATTTTCAAAACTGCCACCTTCCGCCATTGCAAAGCAAGTCTATTGAGTAAAAAAATTTTTCTGTTTAATATACAAAATGTCAGTGCAAGCAAACCTTCGTCCAACAAACAGCGAAAAAACACCTGGCGCGATGAAAGCCGAGCGCACGGTCAAGCGAATCACCTTTGATTGAAGCGAAGCCAACCCCACAGAGACCCTTTTTGTTCACGTACCCAAGCTGAATGAGCACGAGGTCCTTGTGCCAGGCTCTCTCGGGCTGCTTTTCGACATCGATCTTTCTGGAGATGACGCGGACAACTTCCTCGTTCAAAACGTCACACAGGCTCTGGTTGACAAGCTGGTTGTTAAGTACGCTGGAACCACAGTGCAGGACACGGTTGGATTTGACATCTTCAAAATCTGGGAGGACCTTTTCCTCTCGCAGGAGGAGCGTGACGGCATGCTGCTCGATGGAATTCAAAGCGAAGATCTCTGCAAGATCCGCTCAAATACCGAGGATAAGAAAACCTCGGGTGTCGACGCGGAAAACACGCTCTCAAAAGTTTTCGGAACGAAATACCGAATCCGGCTTGACCACCAGATCCTGAAAAACCACGGAGTCTTTTATCCCCAAGCGCTCTATCACAACCTCTTGTTTGAGTTGAAACTTGCGCCGGCCTCGCAGGTTGTCAAAGGCTCTGATCCGGATAAACTCCAATACAAGCTGAAAAACATCCAGCTCGAGTACGAAATGATAAGAAGCAAGACCTTGGCAGACGCGGCAAGCAGTGTTTACGCCTCGGGAAAGGAGTTCTTATACGACCACGTGATGCGGGAACAGGTGGTCACCTTTTCAAAAAGCGGCGACTCAAGGATAAATCTCAGAGTGAACCCTCAGAGAAGATCCCTGCAAGGCATACTTCTTCTCTTCATTGAGCCATACACAGCCGGTACCAGGGATTCAGAAAAGTACATCAACCCAGACCTCACGAAAGTCACTGTGACGGTGAATGGCGTGCCAAACATGCTCTGCAACAACGGCCTCGAAGGAAAAGATTTTTGGAGCGAAGTTGACCGCTTCTTTGGCAAGGCAAAAAACAAGCACATGAATCTGAAAAAGTTCTGGAGCGAAGACAAGTTCGGGCTTCTGATCGATTTGCTTTGAATCTTGCTTTTTCTGCCCGACATATTGGCATCAGTGTTTGGGTGCTTACGCAGAAGATGACCAGCATCACAGCTCCTTTCCGTGAAAATGTGGCTGCACTTGTGCTTTTCTACACGCCCTCGTGGAAGACTTTGCAGGCTGTTTTTGAAGATCACGCTGGCGAACTTTATCGAGATGAGTTCAAAGAATATGTTTCGATGTTGAAAAAAAATAAGTTTTCCTTCCTTGTGTTCGCACTTCGGCACCCTTTCGGCTTTCGAGGACGTCCACATGACTGATGTTGATTTCGAAGACGTCGTGATGACCGACGTTTTGAACTTGCTTGAAGCTGAGCCAACCAGCAAACCCGGCGATGTCTCTTCATTGCAGCCTGATGTCCCCGCTCTTCGAGAGCAGCTGGCCGTGCTGGTTTCGGCAGGAAAAGCCAAAGAAACCCTCGGCGTGCAACTGTCGCACGATCAGGTCAAGCGCCTCTCCGACAAAGATGTTGAGACATACGTCACACGTTTGGAAGCCTTTGAGGGCTCAACCTTTGAACTGCTGCAGGTTGACCCAGGGCACGAATTCATGGGAGCCGTCTCGAAAGACATGGAGAAACACAAAACTTTTATCCGGCGCGGACGCCCCGAGATTCACCGCGACCAGGCCATTGTTGAACGTTTCAATCGCACCCTCGCCGAGCGTTTGTTCGGACATCAGTATGCTGTTGAAATGCGCCTGCCTGAAGGCCAGCGGTCCACTACGTGGGTGAAAAGACTTCCTCTCGTTGTCGCCGCTTTGAATAACGAAAAGACAAGCCTTATCGCCAAGAAACCTGTGGAAGCTATCAAAGAAAAATCTGTTTATTCCAAACCATCGTCATCTTATAAAAGGCCTGTCGGAAAGGCTGAAAAATCCTCCCCCCTCTTGTCCAAGTTCTCTATCTTTACTTTCCAGGAGAACTTGAAGGCGGGGGAAAGAAGAGAGCCACAGATCCAATCTGGTCCTTGAAAGTTTTTAACATTGAAAGGTCTTTTTCGAAACCGAATCAACCTGTTCTTTACTATTTGCATGACGGGCCAGAGCGCGGCTTTGTACGTGAAGAGCTGCTGGTTGTTCCACCAAACACCGTTCTCCCGCCGGCAAACTTGAACAGTGTCTTTTAAAGAAATAGATGTATTTTAAGAAAAAATGTGATCCTGACCAGAATTTGTGGGTTGTTGACACAAAAACGCCTCGGAAAGAAGAAACGTTGCCGATCCTTTGATTGACTTTTTGCGCGGTTTGGATCCGCGCGATGTTGTCCTTGTCCTTGGGATTCATTCAAATTCTGCCAACATCTCTTCGAATGCAGCTTCTACCATTTCAAGTTCAGCTTCTGCGAATCCATAAGCTTTTGTATGGATCCCGTCGTCCGCAATCCAGCGTTTTGAATCAAACGCGGACAGCGAAATCTTGTTGACGTGCATTCCGTAAATTTGATGCCCCTCACTCCGAAGAATGTTCATTCCGTGCCTCAACTGCTTCGCACAAAGTGTTTATTTGAACTGTTCATGCTTTATTTGTTTCTTGACAACGCACTTTTTTACACCTTTCGCTTTTTTAATATTTTTTTCGTCCGCCTTCAGAATCGAATACATTTTCGACTTCAGACAAATGCACTCTGAAATCAGCGTTTCTGCACATTCATCCTTCATCTTGCCTAAAGCCTTTTTGTTGACGTTTGAGTAAACTTGTGTCATAAAGAAAAGAATTTCTTGTGATGTCTTTGTAGACTTCGTCCGTTTCTATCTCTAGCAGAAGGCTACCAGTGTCTGTATACAATAGCTCACACTTTGAGCCATATTGTTTGCGAAGCTTGTTGTAGAAAAAGTCGTACATAAGGATTTTGCTGTTGTCTAGGATCATCATGCCCGTGTAAACTGGTTTGTTCAGCAGCAGGCGGCTTTTATGCATGTGGATCCCCGCCATGTCATTTGAAAATTCGACAAACCTTGAGTACAAAGGGCTGGCAACCAATTTCCTTATTTTGTTTTTCTCTGTGCTGCGCACAATTTTTATGTCAACACGGTTGCGCAGGTTTTCCATCGTTTTGCCGAAAACCGAGTTGTTCATGAGCTTGTAAAGAACTTTTACAAGTCACTCCTTGCGTTTTTCCTGAACTCTGTATTCATCATGATATATGGTTCCATCCAGCGCTCTTGTTCGAATTCAAGAACCCTGTGCACCCGCTTAAGTTTCATTCCCTGGGAGAGATAAAACTGAAGGTTTCTGTAGTGCACATTAGGGCTTGCACATTGCCCATCCGTATAGGTTGTTTGCGTCGAGATATGTTATATATTTTTTCGGTTTGCTTGGGTCGTAGTCAGGAAGCTGTGGATTGTTCGCCTTTGCAAACCTCTTGCTTACCATTGAAATTCCTCACCGTATTCCTTTTTCCACGAAAAGCTGCATTTCAAGGTCTGTTAAAAGTTCCAGCTCAACTCTCGTCATTTTCAGGAGCGCGTCCCACGAGAGGCCCGGCGACATGTAATAATGTGCCGGATCCAACCCATACTTCTCTGCGCACAGGTTTCGGAAATTCTTGAAAACATCTGTCGTGATAGTCGCCCAGTGTTTTGCATCTGAATGCCTCCCAGACCTTCTGCGCGTGCGCATACTCTTCGTCTGTGATGTTCTCGTCATTCAGTTTGCTATAAAACTTGTCTTTGTCCGGCAGCTTTGTTTCACTGAATCTTTCCCAAGAATCCATGTACTCGTATTGGTAGATCCCTTTTTTGTAAAGCAGTTCGCTGCCGTTTGAGATGGTTGATGTTTTTTCCAACGTCTCCTTTGGTGTCGCTCTTACAAGTGCATCAAGGCTTCCCAGCAGAAAGTTCAAACTGTCGATGAAATGCAGACTCCCCATTGAAAATGTTATATACTTTTCCATGTTTTTTGCTGTGCATCGGACTTCTTTCTGCTGTTCTGACATCGGTTGCATTATATGATGCGCGTCGTATCCTCTGAGATTGTGAAATACGACTGGAATTGCAACCGTTTTTGGGTTTATTCGCAATTTGAAATTGCATTCGTTGTGCGCTGCTCCGCGGAACCTTCCTGTGATGTGACAGTGGTCTTTTACCGCATCTCTGAAGTTTTTCTGCAGCAGTGGTTCTGCGCAGAACAAACACGTTTCCTGATTTTTTGCTATCCAGTGGTCGTTTTTGTCTTGTATGTCTTTTATTCTTTTTAGTTTTATGAGCTGTAATGTTTCCCTTGCTTCGGTATAACATTCAATGTGACTTTGTCCCCAATACTTGTCGGTTGCATTGTTCCATACTGGCTTTTTGTCATTTGGTTCAAGTTCTTTTTCGCAAAACAAACACGTTTCCTCTTCGTCGTTGTCACACGTTTCCTGTTTTTTCTCTTTGTCGTTGTCTGTTTTTCTTTTTTGCCTAATGTATTTTAATTTTTTTTTTGCGCTTTGTAAAAACATTTTTTGTGGCTTTGGCCGCTATACTTGTCTGTTGCAAACCATACTCGCAATGAGTCTAGGAATTCTTCTTTTATCAAACTTTTGTTACACATATGACAATCTGTTGCGGTGTTCAATTTTTCCCAGTCTTTTGCTGTCATCTCAACTTCTTTTGGTGTTGTCAATCTTTCTCTTATTTTCTCCTCCTCCTGTAGAATGTCTCTCAGAAACATTCTCACAGCATTTTCACCCCTGAAAACTTTTTGTCCTTTTATTTTGCCGTCGCTTCTCACAACCATGTACGCATAGCCGCTTGCTTCGTGCCATTCTGTCTTCTCCGTATAACTTTTTTGCTTGCTCTCTGGCCCGCGCTCGCAGCTTGGTATCTTTCTTACTAAAGCCTCAAAGTCTGCGTAAATTACATATGGCGCTTTTATCTGTTTCTGATAATTTCGGAATGAAAGGTTGTTTTTCCCTTCTTCCGGCATCTCAATCCTTGTTGGTCTGCCATTTACTCCGTTGCAATATTTTTTATGTTCCTTGAGATAATCCGCTTGTGAGAATCCTGTTAAGCACAACATACAGTAATGCTTTGTATTGTGACTTTTTGTCTGATCAAACAGCAATGTGGTCACACGTTTTACATAACAATAATGCTGGTCTCCCCCTGACTCTAATAGCATTAGGTTTATCCTTTCTATATTTTTCTCTTTCTCACTTATCCTGTGTACTATCACATTGTTGTTTTCCCATCCAAATACATTTATTGCTAAATCTGGGTTCTGCTTCTCTAGCTTGTCTATCTGTTTCACCGGTGTTGGGAAAACTATTCCTTCATAGTTTATTCCATCGTTTTCCGGATAGCTGCTTTGTCTGTTTGGGTTCTTATTTTTTGGTGCCGGAAATAATGCTGCTCTTAGCGCCCACTTCAAACATTCGTTGTCCCTGTTTTCCACGTTTATTATGGCCTTCTTGTTTGCCAGTTTGCGCGGTAGAGGCAGATATGTTCCTCCTTTCATCGGCTCATAGCGTGCGACATTCACATATGCTGTTTCTACCTCTTCAACTTCCCAATCTGATCCATTCTCATCCCACTCATCTATATCGTCAATTACTTTTTCTATGAATTTGTTGAATTCTGTTTCTATCTTGCCTTCTTCATGCCTTTGGATTATATGGGGTTCTGTTTCATGAAAATAATGCGTCATATATTGCTTTTCGTCGTTTACTTCTCTTGAAAATTTGACTTCTAACCCGAAACTTACTTTCATGTTTTTTAACGTTTTGAGTTCTTGTTTTATCAAATCTTTGTACTTTTCTTTGTGCTCTCTTTGGAAATCTCTTATATCTTTGTTGTTTGGGTTTTCTCTGGATGGAAGCATCCACCAAACTCGAAGCCATTCCCGGTAATTTGTTTCTTGGTGTTGTTCTTGTCCAATAAATTCTTCATGAATTTCGTTTGGTGCTGCCATGTTTTGCGTATATTCTTCTGCAGATTTTTTTTCAAATGGAAATTAATTCTCTAACTCAATTTCGTATATTCTTGTGCGGATATTTCTTCAAATGGAAAATTTTTCTGCAACACTCTGCATGTGCTTGCATTTCTTCAACTGGGTGCCTCCCCGGGCGGGTCTCTCTTTTTTCGCTCTCGTTTGTTTGCCTCTCTTTCGCTTTCCCTCGCTTGTCTCTCTTTCGCCGTCCCTCGCTTGGTTTGTTGTTTCGCCTTCCTTTGGCTTGTTCGCCTTGCGGGTCTAATCTCTTGTTTTCTCGCTCGCTTGGTTTCCCCTCCGCTTGGTTGGTTTGTCCTCCGCCGCTTGGCACTCCAACCCGCCACCTCCTGTGTAGTATTCTTGATGTTGGCTCTGTGACAGCTTTTTTACAGTTACCACCCCCTCACCACCCCCCACCACCCCCTTCGTTCTCTGTGTCCGCTATCCACGAGGAAACTGAAGAGCCCACGGTGGGATCTTGTCAGCGGTTACAGTATACCAGCAAAGCATCTTGGGTATAGTGATCGATTTAATTTAGTTTGCTCAATTTAGAAAGGAACAAGTAATCGATTTAATTTAGTATGTTACTATGCTCGATTTGGGATGGAAATAATCGATTTAGTGTGAACGATTTAATTTGCTTGATTTAAAAGAGAACTGATTGAGTTGATGTGATCGATTTGGCAGTTATCTAATCAACTTGAAAAAAATCTGATCGAATTAAACCAAACAGGGCACTCGATTTAGAAAGGTATAGTGATTGAGTTAGAGCTATGGCGCTCATTTTGTAATGTTGACTCTCGATTTGGTATGGTGAATTTTGACAGTGAAAACGCGCCATATGTATTGACTGTAGGTAGACCTTTGACTGGATGGCTTACAAGGTTTTTCAACATAAATTTCAGTACAATCTATTATGGCTCTTAGATTTGTTAAGGACCTCTTTTTGAAGCAATTTGGTTTAGGTACCCCAACCATTTCCTCTTCAGTTGAGAAGGGTAAAAGGAAACTTAATTCTTTTTCTAGAAATAAAATCCATGTTATAAATATATTGCTTCCAACTGCTGTAGTAATGCCAAAAATATCACATAGCATTTCCAAACTTGGGCATCTTCTAAGTCTCACAAGGGTGAAGACAAATTGTTCTTTGGTTGTCAACTTTGCAATCTCTTTCCTTTTCTGAAAAAAAAAATACTCTGTTAACCCTCTCTTCCCATTATCTCGCTTGTGTCTATATTTCTGTTATAATATTCTTGGTGGAAAATTACTACTGGACAGTGAAGAGAAAAGATATAGATAGTTACATTAATTTGCCTTACCTTCAAGTACTTGTCCTGGATCTTTCCAGACTTTTTTGAGAACCCTTCCACATGTTCATGCGTTGGCTCTTTTCTTTAACTTCATTGTAGATCAGCTCAAGGCATTCTTTTGTCATACCTATAAACATTTTTAGGAAAAATAGCTGCCACTGATTAACCTGCAGAACCGTCACTACTACCATATAATAGTACAGATGCTTTAGTTTTTTAATTTACTGGGGTGTATATAAAAGGTGTATTAAATGTACTATGTACACAACAACATAATCGCGTTCACAGTGCAAATTAGTTCAAGTACCTGTGTAGTGGTAGGTTTTCTTTGGGTCCATTACTTTGTCCATAAATAAAATCTTCATCAGCTTGTCCCTTCCTGAAGTCTGATTAAAATAAGAGTTATGCATATACAGAACTGGAATAGCTACAAGTTTATTTATTACGTTATAACAGTTAGGGAAGAATATTCAGCTAAGAAAGAATGTTCAGTTTGCAATTTAACATGTTTGACTCACTTGCATGCTGCATTTTCTTAGTAGGTTTTCATCAGTCTGTGTGTCGATGGTGCTGTGAGTTTTGATCGGTTCCGGAAACTCGTCCGGTCGCTCGTCCAGTTCGCACTCTTGCATGCTTTCTTCATTCGACTCTCCTGAACTCTCTACTGACTCTAAGGACAGATCTAAAAGGGCCATGGCGGCTGTTTTTTCATCCTCTGACTTTATATCAGTGTGGCGACTTTCACTAAGCGTCAACAGGGTTTTAGCAACTGATCGTTCGAGGCAAATTTTCTTGTTTCTTTCTTTGACTGCCTCTCGTTCACAAGATGCCTTTCGTTTACGATTGAGTCTCGACACCTAGGCATGACATAACATATTACTCGTTCGAACGACAAACAAATTAACTTACCCTTTCTTTACTAGCAACAGCGGATATAGGATCAGGATTATCTTTTGTTGGACCATTTCCACCGACAAAGTGTATATGTAACCATATATATAACCATCTTTCGTACACACGGAGGAGTCACCGCAAATGTTAGGAGTGTCAGCCCGACATCAAACAGTAAAAGATCATGAAACACACAACACACAAATTTCGGTTCTTCTTCTTCTTTCACCTCGTGGTCTGTTGGTCACGTGACTGCGACCAACTGGGGTGGGGTGGAGTGCCCCTACATACTCCCCCTCTAAAACAAGATGTCCTCCTGGACATCGAAAAAGTGGCTTAGTCTAGTTTACATTGTAACAGTTTACAACATCCGAGTAACAAAAACTTTGAAGGGTGATCAGGCCTTCACAGTTGCATCCTACTTACTAATTCGAAAACCTTTCATGACTAAAGACCAACTACAGTGTTCATAAGCACTGTCTTGAAACTGCCTAACAATTTATTCCGAAGAAGTCCCTTTGGTTTTCTTGCAAGAAACAAAACATGATACTAATATGTTACTTAAACAACAGTCTAATAAAGTTCAATAATGGTCAAGTCTTCAAGGATTTTGTTTCTGGTGTTCAGTCTTAAACAGCCATTGGTGACACATACTGGAAAATGTTTGGTGGCACAAATGGTACAGAAGCTAGATACACTGGCACATAATAAGGTGTCACCCAATAATTAGACAAAGCTAATGTTCCAGAAGGTACAGTAGACATCCACGTGGAATAAGCAGAAACACTGGCGGTTGTTGCTGGAGTACTCAGTGTACTGTTTGGATGGTAACTTGGATTGCCAAGATGGTCATAGCAAAGAATATTTGGTGGACGGCGGTTCCGCACAGGATGACCCCGAGGTCCCACTTGCTCTTGTTCATCTTCTGTTTCAGAGTGAGAAGGGGAACAGTCTTCTGGAACTGGTGTGTCCTCATCAATATCAGCGTCGGCATCGGCATCAGCGTCGTCAAGCAACAATTCTTCTTGGCTACCATCTATGGGCTCTTGTTCCTGAATGTCAGTTTCTGCTAATGGTGTTAAGAACTGCAACATTTCCAACTCGTTGGGCGAGAGGCCAGGAAACTCCCTCTCATCTCCACTGTCACTACCACGGTGCACGTCTCTCTCTTGCTGGTTAACAGGGACTGAGCTCCTTCTTACTTGGGTACGCTGAGCAACAGGTTCTGGCAAATCACTTTGTATGAAATCACAAGGCAACAGAAGGTTTCTATGAAGAGTTCTTGATTTGCCTTGCCGCCCTTCTGGTGTTACTTCATAGACAGGTAAGTCGCTCTTTTGCTCGACTATAATATGTACTGCTTGCTCCCAATGAGACCTTAGCTTCCCAGGACCACCACGCTCTGAGAGGTTACGTACCAACACACGGTCTCCTGGTTGTAACTTGGAGAATCGTACTTTTCGGTCATACTGCTTCTTTCCTTCACCTGCAGACTTGGAGATATTCCGCCTGGCCAATTCATAAGCCTCTTTCATTGCAACTTTCCATTTGTTAGTGTACTCTGAATGATTCATACCAGTTTCTTCATGCGAAAGTCCAAACATTAGGTCAACTGGAAGGCGTGGCGAGCGTCCAAACAATAAATAGAAAGGAGAAAAACCAGTGGCATCATTTCTAGTGGAGTTATAAGCATGGACAACTTTGTTCAGTGAGTCCTTCCACTTGTGTTTCTTGCTTTCTGGAAGAGTTCTCAACATATGCAACAATGTTCTGTTAAATCTTTCTACCTTTCCGTTCCCTTGCGGGTGATACGGTGTTGTTCGAAGACGCGTCACACCACTGAGCTTTTCCAATCTGTGAAAGAGTTTGTTCTCAAACTCCCGTCCTTGATCATGAAGGATCTTTGCTGGGAAACCAAACCGTAGAACAAAGTCATTAAAGAGGCGATCAGCCGCAGTTGTGGCCGACTTGTTCTTTGTTGCATAGGCTTGTGCAAAACGAGTGAAATGGTCAATAATGACTAAGATTTACTCATAACCACCAGAACTTGGCTCCAAATGTAGAAAGTCAATTGACACTAATTCAAAAGGATAAGAAGTGGTCACAGTGTGTAGTGGAGCTCTTGTAGACAGGTTTGGCTGTTTCTGTTTAAGACATGGGCAAACTTTGGTCACAAAGTGAGTGATGTCATCTTCCATGTTGGGCCAGTAGAAACGTTCACGCGCCAACTGGATTACACGAGGGGCTCCTAAGTGTCCCATTTCCTGGTGAAGTTCTTTAAATACAATAGTGTGAAACGCTTTAGGTAGCACCAACTGAGAGTAGGGTCCACTTCTCCTAAACAACAGGCCATCTTTATCACAATAGAGTTTGCGTCGCTGTCTCAATAATACCTTTGTGGCTGGTCGTTCACGTCTAAGCTCCCATGATTTGGGCCATTTTCCTGTTTTCAAAAATTTCAATACTCTTCCTATCGACTGGTCTTGTTTCTGGGCATGATGAACAGAATTTTTGCTAATCGTATGCACACTAGGACCAAGGGACACTTCTTCCATGTTCAACAAGCTGGAATCAGTGCTCACTGCAGACACCCAGAATGTCTCTCCTTGTCCATTTGCTCTTACTGCCGCACAACAAGCCTTGATATCACCCTCGGACACATTCACAGTACACAGTTTCATGTAAGAATCAATATCCATTGGCAGTCTTGAGAGTGCATCAGCATCCTTGTTGGCGTGTCCAGGTCTGTACTTGATGGCAAATGAAAAGTCTGCGAGCTCTGACACCCAACGATGGCCAGTAGCATTCAACTTTGCAGTGGTCAGCACATAGGTCAGGGAGTTATTGTCCGTATACACAGTAAAGTCAGGCGCATGGTAGAGGTAGTCTCTAAAGTGTTCACATACAGCCCACTTGAGAGCGAGAAACTCGAGCTTCCCTGCATGGAGATAATAGTTCTTCTCTGCCTTTGTCAATGACCTTGAGCCGTAACCAATTACTCTCATCTTTGCATCCTGTTTCTGATATAACACGGCTCCTAGTCCCTCTTGCGAAGCATCAGTATGCAGGACAAAGGGCTTGCTAAAATCGGGATATCCAAGAATTGGAGGAGCTACAAGGTGGTCTAACAAGGTTTCAACTGCTTTTTGATGCTGTTCCATCCAAATGACCGGTTGGGACGATGGCACTGAACCATGACATTGCTTTTTCTTGTGTGTTCTTGTCACATCTTCAGAGGTCAATAACTGAAACAGCGGATGTGCAATTTTGGCAAAATTTTGGATGTACCTCCGGTAGTACCCAACAAGACCCAGTAATTTTCTAACTTCACCAACTGTACTAGGCTTACTGTCCTTCAGAGTCCTAACTGCTTCCACATTAGAAGGGTCTAGTCTGTAGCCTTCTGCTGACACAATCTGTCCAAGATAGTTAACCTCTCGCTTAAAGAGTCTATCTACACTTCTTGGGTTTAAGCTTAACCCCATGTTCACGTAACCGTCGGAGCACCTTCCGAATATGGTCAACATGTTCCTCAAATGTTTGGCTAAAGACAATGATGTCATCAATGTAAGGTATACAAATATCATCCCTCAAACCATCAAGGCAGTGTTCCATAAAGCGTTGAAATTCTCCTGGTGCATTTTTCAAGCC
>OX393565.1:10846213-10946213 GCA_947652115.1 Blastomussa wellsi | reverse complement strand
CTTAATTTAATTTGTCTTTGAGGCGTTTCGTTTTCAACCGATGCAGAAAACGTTGTTTACCTGAAAACACGTATTTTTTTCCCGTCTTTGCATCTTTATTACAAATACTGAAACACGCTATTACACATTATTACTGCGCTTATTACAATTACACCATACTGTACAAAAAATTACAGTACAACAATTACAATGCAATACTTACAATATACTTACACTATTTAAATACTATGTTATATTATATTACTGCGCCTGTTACCAATCTGTTATTACACTAAACTACTTACAATGAGACTACTTTCACAACTGATAGGGTTAATTCCAAAATTAAAAAGATGATTACGTACACTAGATTGAAAAACAAAGAAAAAGAAAAAGAGGAAAAAGAAGAAGAGAGAAAAACAAACGCGTTTATCATCATTGGCTGGGGTTGCCTGATTGTTGAGGCCTTCCAAAGGGGGTAGCTGTGTCGCTATGTCGCTTGCTTTTGGAGACCGATGTCGCCTAACCTACAGCTGCAAATGTCGCTGTAGTTTTTTGAAGTGTACGTAACTGTACCTGTCATTTTTGTTTTGCGAGAAACTGTTTCACTACAGGGCTATAACGAGGTTTTCATGGTGCCCAGTTGGCAAAAATTTGTGAGCGGCGAAGGCTGAATGCTTCTATGGGGCTTTGGGGGTAGGCTCCCACGGGAAAATTTTGAAAATCTTAACCCTCAGAAATGCAATTTCCTGTAATCCAAGCCACTTTTATTGGTAAAATACACAACTTTCCAATGCCACCGTCATTTTAACCGTTTATTATGTCACTGTCGCTTTTTAGCAGCGTATTCATGTCACCTGTCGCTTTTTAAAAATGCCCGTGTTGCCAGTTTTCAGGGCCGTGTCGCATGTCGCTTTTACCCCTCTGAAGGCCTCGTTGTTTACATCAACAATTGTGTAATTATTGTGTCAGCTGGCTGAATCAAGAAAGCTTTAAAATATCCCACTTCCGTGCATGAAAATTAAGTCTACTGGGCCTCTTAGCAATTAGATATTCAATCCGTTCAATGTATTTTAGTTTAGCTATTAATTGGGGTAAGAGTGGTTTTGTATTTCTAAGCCTACTTAAATAAATTACTTGCTTAACCACAATGAGAATGTGATTAAGAAGTGTCCATTGTAATATTTCTTTGGTGTAACCTAGGATGATTTCAATATCCTTAACCCAGCAATTGTAATATTAAATCCATTCAACCAGTTCGTAGTTTGCACCCAAAAGTTTTTGCTGTATTGACAGTGTAAAAACAAATGCTCTAGGGATTCTTGGAACTCTCCACAAAACGTGCATAACGAGGTGTCAGCTAACTTTATTTTATTTAACAGTTGATTAGTACCGGTATATACAATATGATTGAGCAATTTGAATTGAAACATTCTTGTAGTATCAATCAAGTGCTTTTTTATTGTTATGTTGAAACAGAAGATATTATGGTCAATGGCAGCAACAGAATAAGGACATGATCTTTTCTGACTATTCGATAATTAAATTTATTTCTTGTTTAGATGTTTATCATTTGAATGAAAATTATATTTCCTTTTTGAATGAAACGAAAGCGTTTCTTTTTTAATTTTCAATCAGATATCTTTACATTATAACTTTCTTCCATTTATCTCCAGCATTGAAGTCCATAGGTTTTCTGTAAGAAAACAAACTATCATGTACTGTATCATGTTACATTTCTTTACGAGGAAAACAAATGTACAGTATCAGATTACAAAATCTTACCTTTTGTTAACAAACATTGGCGCAAAGTTACAAACGTTTACTGCTTAAAGGTCTTCATATTGTAATTAAAATAAACGATTACCGGTAACATTAAACACCACGGTTAAAATTAACAAATGTCTTGACTAAAACGGAGAAACGATTTTTATATTGCCTGGATTGACGTCACTGTCAGTTGACCGTGTGCATGACGTTTCAATCCGAGATATTCCCATATTACTTGTCACATGATTTTGTGTTTTCTTCAATTTCTTACTATCTGCCATTTTGGTTATTGGAGGGAAGAAGCTGGAGTGATTACTCTGTGTGTTACTAAGCGATAAAGAGTGTGGTAGTGTTCACGATCAGCCTAGAGGACACGAGCACTTGTTTCGGTCGGGCCAGCTTGCTAACTTGAATAACTAAGCTCAAAGCACTCACATAGAGCATTTGAAGTTGAATTGAGTTATTGATAAGTTTGACTGTTGTAACGACTTCGCAATTTGAAGAATAAGAAATAAATAATATGAAGGAAACAAAAATAAAACTTCACCCTATCAAGTTTAAAGCTTACATAATGATTTCACTGATGCAGTATACAGGCTCCCTTGTGGTTCCTCAAAGCCAAAGAATTATCGCATTGTGTAAAAGGAATTTTTTTGATCGACTGTGTTCGCTCTGCACTATCTGAGATTGTCTCACTAGTTATTTAAGGAGTTTCCCTCCCAGGGGTGATGTGTACATGCCAATAGATCATCTGTGAAGAAATGTTATGAAACTGTAATCGTACTGATATGAATGCAGGGATGTATATTTCAACGTGAAAACATTGGCTATTTAAGGTGGCTCAAAACAGCTTCCAGCACTTTCAAAGAGGTGGAATTTGATGGATCATTATAACCACTCTTTATCAGTTGATGCTACAATCATGGTATCAAAAAACTGCCCAATCATTGGTGAACACGTTGTTATCATTTTTGTGACATAATAGGTTACCATAGAAACAATATGACCTGATAAATACACCCTAATTTTGATAACCATGAGAAGATGCAACTTTTGGATTGAGCCACCTTAAACTGACAGACAGATGGAAGTGAAAACTACGGTAATCCTATTGAAGTTGATTTGAGACATTGGGGAGATTGGGGTTAATGTGACTGATTCAGGCTTCGATGACACTGCATGTATTAGTTGTATGTGAAGTCATTGGAATGACAGTTTGCAAGGGCTAGGGTTTTTGCTATTAAAGCGTATTGTTACAGCGTGGTTGGAATGAGATATAAAAAATAAGCAAGTTTAAGTAAATTTTCACCTTTTGTTTTCAACAAGCAAAATATGATTTACCATACTAAATTTTAGTAAACCACTGCATGTACTTATTATTCTACTTAGCTAAAACAACATTTAGAAATGTTACATTTTGGTATGGTAACAGAAACATGTTAGAAATACTGTCGGCACATTATTTGATACCAAACAAACATTCCTGCACAACAATATGCAAATATAATATAAGCTCACGCACAAAAGCGACAAAGCTAATGGAACAAATAGAAAAATAACAGCTGAGAATGTACTCTGTTTGAGGAAAAACATAACTAATATAATCACAATAGATGTCACAGAAATATAACCATTACGTTTATCCTCACTCTGATGAAAGTCCAACATGGCATCTTTGTTTTTGTTTCCTTGAGTTAGTTGATCACCAGGCACCTTTTCTTCATCAGCAAATGTTCTTCTGTCACTCTTTCCACATTTCCTGTTCACTGGTAACCCATTTGATTTCTGGTTTGCAAATTGATTCTTGTGAGACCTTCGCTAAATTATTTGATCCTTTTGCTATTTTGAGTTCGAGGATGTGTGGGTCTGTTTATTTGAGCGGAAAAAAGTTGATACCACTCAACATATCCACCATCTACTGACTTCAACATCATGGAAAGAAGGTTGTGCCTTTATTATGTGTCTGCGGTATTCCCCATTGCATGTGACTGAGCTTTGTGGAGAAGTACGAGGGTAGACCAAAAGTTGGCAGCCAGACTAATAATAATTGTGATAAACGGCCACATTTTAATCCCAACCTTTTCCTGGACATTGATCGCATTAGCTTAATATTCCTCACCAGGGAGACATGTTGAAGAAAATGAATTTCAGGAATGCATTTCCATTCATGAAAGGTTGCATGATCACCAATCAGTCAGTGACAATTGTGTTTAGTGCGATGGAAACCACGGATGTGATTGAACAACAATAATTATGATAACAATAAATAACTTTTGTATAGCACTTTACAAGGAAAAAAGCTAAAATCTGATGCAAACTAAAAATTTCATAAATACACCTGTACAAATTGGTTTTAAAAACACAGCTGCTTCTTAATTAAAAGGACAAAAAGCTAAAATAAATTTAGAGAGCACTAGATTTAGGACAGTTAATGCAGTACACCATCCCATATACGATATCTCATTTGTTGGAATCTTTCTCCACAGTTCAACTAAATGAAATTACATAATATATATTCACTTTCACATTTTCAACTTCTAAGGGTGTGTTAAACTTGCAAAGTTACCAGCTCCCAGTTGGCTTGATATCTCAGTTGGTAGACAACTGTACCAGTATTGCAGAGATCATGAGTTCAAGTCCCATTCAAGGTAGAATGTTTTCAGGCTTTCTTTTCTTAACCTCTTCAGTTGAGTAAATAAATGTGATGTCCATACATCAAATGCATGGGACATTACCCCAAAACAGGGTCCGAAATTAACTTTTTAACATGGTCGCCATGTGGCGAATTTTTGGTCGCCAGGTTTCGATTTGTGGTCGCCAAAGTTTTTCTCTTTCACAATAAAAAGCGAAAATGCATGATTTGGATATGTCTACAATTAAAATAGCCCCTGTAATCAACGGTGGGATCTTTCCAAACTCAATCTTTTAGTGAATTACCTTTCAAAAAGAAATACTGTCCAGCCTTGAATGTATGTATAGTATGCCATCTTCTCCTCCGTTCTTTGGTTATTTCATTTCATTTTTTTTTTGTCTTCTAGGACAGCCACACAGTTATGGGTTACGCTCTTTATGCATCGCCAGACCACACACGTGCTGTATTTCACGCACCAGTCCCCCGAATCCCCGCGCTCAGCACCTCACACAATAATAACACATCAATATGCCATCAAATGCCATTTTATTCTTTGTTGAGGCGATGATCACTCAACAAGTTTACTGTTCTATTGCAGATTTTCATTTGGGAGCAGACTGGAAACGTCATTTTGCTAAACGTAGCTGATGTTTAGTTAGCTATGTAAATAATGCTATACATACAATAGAACGGTCTCCAACGTGGCCAACAGTTTGAAACAGTCATTCAATAAATATCATGACGGTTAAAAACAAGAAGACGTTAATTGCTTTTGCTTCATAGTTTTATTGCACTTACTGAATGAAACAGAAGCGCAGAAGTTTTAAAACTGGCACTGGAAACGATAACCACAACGATTCTATGCAGGGTTTAGAAACATGATTTACCCAACTTTGCAAACGATCAGATGATTTCTTTCAATTTAGTTGAGCAAAATGAAGACTTTGTATTGGAAGGAACAAAAACAACGACACTCTACAGTGGAATTTAAAATGTTGGCTTAACTGTTCAAAGTTGCTTTGTCATGTTGTAATGTCATTCAAGTGTTACATTCTTGAAGTTACTTCAACAGAACCAAGAGAACCATCCCAAGTTTGGTTTATTTTGAAGAAGACCTCTGAAATGTTGGCCTTTGTTCCCTTTCGCCTGCTTGCCTGTTTGTCGTAAACCACTTGTCTATGGCCTGTTTTGGGTCGAAGTCAGCTACCGTCAGACCCTCAGCGGCAATACGAATGAGGTCTTCTAGTGTCGATGAACCAAGATTAACTCGCGTGTTGCTCTTTATTCGGTTCTGAGCTGATTAGCTCTCTCACAGTGGGCAGCAGAAATGGGGAGCACCAACAGTACCTGTACAAGATGAAGGACATTTTCAAAGTCCTTTCGGTACGGCATAATGGTCAGCAGGATCTGCCAGAGACTTTCGTAGTCTTTGTCTCGAAGAAGTTTATCTGGACTTTCATGGACAGCCACTCCCCAGAAATAGCATCAACAGTGCACCCAGCTTTTTCCAGGACAGGTTTGAACCACTGAGCCAGACGTTCTATTTGCTTGTTTCCAAAGGCAACAAGATCCTGTGCGGGGCTCGGCCAACCATCAACATTAAAGACAAGCATATCTCTATCTGTAGGTAGATAAATCATCTCTCGCTACATCAATGGTTACCAAAAGGTTACCAAACCTCTCTTCCAGGCCAGACAAGCACAATCCAATAGCTTCGACTTTTGCTGCCTCAAAGTTATTAGTGCGTGCTACCCCTCGCTTCATGGCACCATCCAGTGAACCTTCTAACATATGTCCCTGAAACTGGACTTGGTTCTTGACATTGGAAGTTTCCATCATGAAGAGAAAACATTTCAGGTGTCCATTTGGGACGGGACTGGTTTTCAGTGACTCAACACGGATTAGAGAAACTGCCACTGGGAGAATTAGGTCATTTCACTGCATTTTCAGACTCAGCTTGGAGATGATTTCAAACATATATCTGCTAGGAAATGACAGAATGCAGCGAATTGCACACTCTTCATTTTCTCAGAAACAAATTTGGCCCTTGCCTTAATATTGGCATTTTTACATGTTGCACTTAAGTGCTCCATGTAGACCAAAACTGCTGCGTACTGGCCAGAGCCATCTTTGCTGGGGGTGAGTAGGACTTTCAGTGCTCTACTTATGTGTGGCAGCCATCCTGTACCGCTAACTTGGGTTGGCCTCAGCACGCTTATGCCCAGTTCAGCACCGATGCCCTGAAGCTCCTGTGTGCTCTTAGGGCTGCAGTGGTAGGTTTTCCATATGAGTTTTAGAACTTCATAAACCGTGCTCAACAACTGGCAACTTTTTTGCATCTCTAACAGCGTGAGCTCTAAGCGATGGGGAAGGCAGTGAAAATCTACAATGTGTGGCACTTCTCGACACATCAAAGCAACCACTCCCCCTTTCCTACCAAGGTTTACCGACGCTCCATCAGATCCCATTCCAACAAGTCTTTCTTTCCACTGATCGATTCCTACGTCTGTAAAGGCAGTGTTCACCGTGTCCAAAATACCTTGCAACGATAAGCAATAAACAAATTTAACTTATGCTGTTATATATCTTTGTTATTTTAGTCATTAAAGTGGAAGTAGCTAGACAGTGAACCTTCGTTAAAAAAGACGCTGATCAAACTTGAAATGGGAATGGCACCACAGAGTGTAGGGTTGGCACGCCAACTACTGCGTTTGTGGCGGTTTGCATTTTACCATACTACATTGCAAACTTAACACAATTTATTATGTGGCTAGAAAAAAATATTTTGGGGGTGAAATTCGTCCCTTATGACAACATTGGGCATGCTCCGTTAACGTTTTAGAACTTCACTGTGTGGTTTTACGAGCCTCTTAAGTGCTGTTGTGTAATAAAAATTATGGGTAAATTGTTAAAATAATTTGATCAATTTAAAACAAACAAAACAACAATGAAGAATAAAAAGATACCTTCCGCGTGTCCATGGGCAACTGTCTTGTGTCCAACTAAACAATTTACGAGTTTCCCATCCTCTATGAAATGACAATGGACGGTCTCATTTTCCTTCCCAGAAGCGTCGGTTGCTCCGTCAATCAGGAGGCTTAAATAAGCTTTTCGTTCACTTCATTGGCAAGTTTTTCTGTTAAAGCGGCGCCAATGAAAGATACTAGAGTGCCACAGCTTTTAGCTTCTAGGCCATTCTTTTTTTGAAGCTCTAATATAGGCCCAAATTTACTAAAGGGCAGTTCTTCTTTAGCTACTAAGTAGGCAGTGTTGATTTTTGCCGCAAATTCATTCCGGGTTTGCTCTTCCGACACTTTTTTGCCTTTTCGAAAACTTTGTGCAATCGGTGCACTTACCGAGGGCTGTTGCTTGGCCAGAACTGCATCCCGGGCACGCAGATGTCCACCGGTAACATTATGTTTTGTCAAAGTTTCCTTCTTGAAGGTTTGCAAACCTGTTAAGAAATCGGTTTTTCCAGCCGTCAAAGGGGCGGCACAGCATATCTCACACGTCATCACAGTTCTGTCCTTGTGGTAAAGAACCCAGGGAAATTCTTCTTTCCACTGAGGCAGAAACTTTCTTTTAGACACAGAACTTGTGGACTTTTTGCTGGGATGCTTTTCCTCGACTTCAATTTCAGCACATTTTGCAGTTCTCTTTTCACCTTTCTGGGATTGGTGCTGTTCCTTCTTTTCACTTCCCTTTTGAGGTTTAGGAGGAATACGCGAAGAAGATACAAAAGATAAAATGCTGCCTTGTTTTGAGCTACTGCTTTTACGCGGTTTCTCATTCCGATCAAGAGAAGCACTTTGACTATTGATATCTCTGGCTACTTGAATTGGCAGCCCACAAGATATATCTGACTCCCAAGAAGTGAGAACGACAAAATGGTTAGGCTGATACCAAGAGCTTGGACGGCTGTCGATGTTCCCGTCTCTAGACCACAGGAGACATACAGGATCATTCACGGCAGGTAAGCGGGGCTTGAGAAGATTTTGCATTAATACTCTACATTTGAATGCCACGTTTGGGTACACCGAGTAAACAGGTCTTCCTATCACTGAAGCGAGGGCCATCATGTGCATGAGACTGCCATACACTTTAAATTCACAGACAGCTATTGCTTCCGCTTTCACTGCATCCACTGCATTTCCACCATCTGTCATTACCCCATCACCGTCGGATGAAAGAGCAATGGTAAAGAGCAGATCTTCTCTGATTCCAGAATACTCGTTGGTAAGCCTAAAAATTTCATGTGTCGCGTAATACAGTCGAACCTCGATTATCCGGACTCGGTGGGACTAGGGTAAATAGTCCGGATAATCGAGAGTCCGGATAATCGAAAATATGAATGAGACAATGTAAACAAAAGATATGAAGATCACACATTTTTAATTCTAAACGTTTGCTTCAATGACTGCAAATACATGTACAAAGGTCGATCACTTTCAGTGTTTTTAAATAAGAATCTATACATCGCTTCTACAAAAATGAAACATACTAGTTTGTTTAAAGTCTTAAAACGAGATCGCATGGCGAAGTCCATCATACGGCGAAGTTGCATGACTTGAACAGGGTCAACATTGTTCTGTCCTTCCATCCAAGACAGGCATTTCTTGAAACATTCTGCTGCCTCTGAATTAGAAACTTGTTTCTCCTCCTGACCACCATCTTCCTCGTCGCTACTTTCATTTTCATTCGACTGTCCGGTTACGTTCGCTAAAATCTGTTCGTCTGTCATCAGTTCCGTAGTCGGGAGCTCATTGTCAAGATTAAGCCAGTCTTCCAGGTCGTGAGCATTTAGCGAATCTTCGTTTCCAACTTGCTGGACATTTTGAAGCATTTCAACCATTGACTCGGCAGAATGCTGTTCTTCAGGGTCTGAATTTGGCTGGCTGTCGTCAGAGTGGATTTTAAGTTTGTTGTAAGCCTTGTGGATGGATTCTGCGCTTGCCTCATACCAAGCGTCGGAAAGCATGTAAAGTGCATCCTTCACTGTGTGAAGCTTTACAATGTCCTTAATGCTCTGTGTTTGATCGAGGTCTTGAGCGCAAATAACTTTCTGGAGAAGCTTTCGCTTATATCGGTTTTTCATCGCTTGCAAGACTCCTTGATCCATCGGCTGAATGAGAGAGGTAGTGTTCGGAGGAAGAAACATGCATGTTACAGAGCCATCATGGCTGCTGAGTTCATCAGGATGTGCAGAACAATTGTCAATCAACAGCAGAGCTTTTGGAGAACGAATGTTCTGCGAACGCTGATGGCGTTTAACTGCTGGCACGAATTCTTTCGTAAACCACTCGCCAAAAATCTCCGAATTCATCCAGGCATTTCTTTGCGACTTGTAGGTGACAGGGAGCGCATCCATGTTTACATTTTTGAAGCATCTTGGCTTTGCAGATTTCCCAATCAAAACGGGTTTTAGTTTATGAGTTCCTGTAGCATTCGTGCAACCAAGAACAGTCAAACGATCTTTGGCCTTTTTGAATCCAGGAGCGGATTTCTCGCGACATGAGACGAGGGTTCTTTGCGGTAAACATTTCCACAACAGTCCAGTTTCGTCCGCGTTGTAGATTTGTTCCGGTGACTTAAAATTACAACTAATAAATATTCATGAAAAAATCGGGACCGGAGAAAAAGTCCGGATAATCGAAAAGTCCGGAAAATCGAGGTCCGGATAATCGAGGTTTGACTGTACTTAGCATTGAAATACAGCTCTTCGGCAACAAGAAGAGGTAAAAACCCATGACGTGACTGATCTCCACAAAGGACCAGCGAGGCACATCTGTACAGACAGTTCCCATCTCCGGTTACTGATAATGCAACGGGCTTACAGCCAGGAAAATATTTACCTTCCAGGTCATCTGGAATAAGATTTGTGCTAAAATCATCTGTTGGCAGCTTTGAGGAATCTACATTGCTACCTTTTGTAGCCCACTGAATGTCCAAATCTTTAATATACTTCTTTGATAAAGTCTCGTCTCCATTTCTTAATAGATTGCGATAAGATTGCAGAACATCTGCGGACACATTGCCTGAATAAATATTCATGGCGAAAGAGAGCACATGGTCGCTTGTGCGCCCGCGATACTTAATGGGAAACCGCTGAAAAATGGCAGCGGAATCGCTACGATCGTAAGCTGTACGATTGCGGCAATTACACAGGAAACCCTTTCTATTTTATTGCAGAAGCGGAGTCAAGATAAAAGTCAGTTGTTGGCTACAAGATCTAAATTTTATTTGGAATTGCTTTCAAGTTCTGGAAATCAAAGTTAACGTACATTTTACAATGGCGACTTATATAAAAAAAGCAAGCATGAAATAAGAAAGAAATAAAGAAGTGCGAAAAGAAAAAACATTAAGTGTACTAAGTTATTTGATCTAGCTTGAATAGGTCTCCAACTTTTTAATAGATTAGATTTGCAAAATGAGTAGCAAAAAGGCACGCACCTTAACCGTATTTAGAAGGTCGTTTATGTTGTCCTATATCCTAAATTAAAGGTGATCAAGGAGAGGTTTCCATTTTTCAGGAGGGTCGTTGAGACCATTTTTCTCAATTTCGTAGGTTTTCTTTACGAAACGTAGAAATTGTGGAAAGTTGGGAATTTCGTTTTTCATTTTGCTAAGCCAAATGTGATATCTGCTCATCAAACAGCAAAAATTAATTTGGTGCTTAGCATCTGAGGTATCAGGGCTAAGGCCCAAGGCAGTGATCATGTCAAGGTTTTCATTCTGAATTAGTGAGCAAGCACGTAGCCAATTAAAAATACTTTTCCAAAAAAGAGAGGTGAATGTGCAATCCCAGAAAATGTGAAGCAAAGTTTCAGTTTCTCTTCCGCAGAAACTGCAACGATCATTATCTCTAGCTGAAATTTTAAATAGAAAGGAATTTGTTGCAAGACATCGATGAAGAAGTTTAAATTGGAAAATAATAATCTTGGTACTGTTTGTGTACTTTTTGCCAGTTGAAAATTTTTTTTCCAATCAATTTCATCTTTTTCTAGTTTACAATCGTTACACCATTTCGCTTGAGAAGTTAGCGGCTTCTCACTCTTAAGTGCTACAAGGTTTCTATAAACTAAATTGCTGGCGACTTTGTCTATCGCGGCGAAATAGCCAGTTGTCAAATTCTGGTCGCCAGTGCAAAATTTTCAGTCGCATTGGCAACCAGGAAGGCGCAATTTCGGACCCTGCAAAATGCATTGTACACTATGATCCCCTATGCAATATAAATATTGTATAAATGCTTTGGACAGTGTAAATAAGAGAAAAAAAATGAATTGAAATTTATTTGCATTGAATCCTGACACTGAATTTTGTGTAACAGGAAATTACCAAGACTAAAGAAACCATTTTTATCACCTATTACATGTAATACATTCTTCACTTTTCTTTGCATGGTTTTCATCTAGTATTTTGTATGTATTTGGTAAATAACTCGTTTGAAATTTATCCATTTGAATGGAACAAGTTATTGGCAACACAACAGCCACTTCCTGCTGTTGTGTATGTATTGGCTGAAGTCATCAGGATGGTTGAAGAAGATTACATTAATACCTCTGGAGAGGATGGAAAGGATGGTACTTGGCTTCAAAATTCACAAAAGATTGATCGCTTTTAAACAGTACAGTGGCTGTGAATGTACAGGTGAATCATTGCTGAACTTCAGTTATTTAGACAGCTCCTTGTAGGTCAAAGATGGTATTTTGCCAGCTCAAAGTGGAGGACATTTGTTGCCGTTGAACTGCATTTGCAGGCTTCCAACACTCAAAATGATTGCACTTTTATGGCCACTTTATTGGGCCACAAATGTTTCTGGCAAGTTTGCATCCAGGAGTTTTGTGATGCATGTTTTTCTAACTGGTGTTGGTCAGTTTCTTGCCATTTTTCGGGTTTTTGAAGCAGCAGAAGAAAAACATCTCCATCTCATTTTAATTGCAACTACAGTGCCTTTCTTTTCCACTCAACTCTTGATGAATTCTTATGGCCAAATTAAACCATGAATCAGCAGAACTCAATTCAACTTGGTTATGGCTTTTTAAAATTGTGCTAATCTCGCAGGACACCTGTCCATGTTTGGAATGAGCGCTTCCTGATGGAATGCTCTTTGGTGGCTGCACTCCTTCCTCGGGGGTGTTGAGCATAGTGGCTTATAAATCTGGAGCTAAGCCTGTTTCAGTAGCATGGAGTGTCTTGCCCAAGAGCACAACACAGTGGCCCAGGGTGGTTTAAACTCGGTCTGTTCAATCCACAGTCCAGCACACTAACCATTAGGCCAGTTCACCTCCCACACTCCTTCCGTAGCCTTTGGATGACTTTGGTACAAATTCTAGAGTTCTTCAGTTTCTCTCGCAGACTTGCTTTGCCTGTTTGAGTTTAACAAAATACGTCCACCTTTTGCGTCTTTTATTATTGCCAGATCATTGCCACTAAATCACACAGTATCCCTTTGTATTCTGGGATATTGCAGTGTCTGCTGATAATGCCAGTGGAAGGGGTTTCTACATACAAAAGACCCTGCCTTCCTGGGTAGAATCAGCAATAGGTACAAGACCCATTCAACAACAAAATAACAACAGCAATATTTTTATTTCTTAAGAATTAAGTCTTAATCTCCTGGTTCCGCAGGTAGCAGCGCTAATCAAAGTGGGCCAGGATTATCAGGAAAAAAGAAAAAGAAAGCACACACTAAAATGCAAATAAGTACAAATTAAATAGGAAAACAGAATAAATCTTCAGAACACTGCTGTGAAAAAGAATGGTGCTGTTTTTATTGCTTTTTTAGAGACTTTGCCAGGCCAAAGAAAATAGAGGATCCATATGAATCCAATTTTTTTTGCACAAATACTTTGAATAGCAAGAACAGTTATTTTATTGCAAAACCAATTGTGGATTGGGTGCACTTTAAGAGACTGTTGCACCAACTCAACAGTAAGACGCTGTGCTAATCATAACTGGGTTGTGTTTTAACAGGGGGACCCAGAAAATGTGGTCAGCAATAGGCCACAAAAATCTGAGAAAATGTCTGACTGTAATTTTCCCTGGAGAGCTTGGTTGAAATGTTGAATTTCACATACCTCTTTTTGAAACCAAGATCTTGCAAAGGTTTATTTCACAAGGTTTCATATCACAACACCTGCTGGCCATGCTGCTGCTGTAATCCCAATACCTTGAAGTGGATAAAGCTCATTTAACTCAGATCTTTATTGGTAGGCTTCCTTGGCTGAATAACTTTATCCTCACCAATTTGCACACCAGCATCTTGCACAAGCATTGGAGTGCATGGCTAGTTCTGGACTGGAATGTTGATTGAGAATACATGTAACTTACGCTATTTCAACTTCACTACACAGACAAATGCAATCCATTAGGTTTATGTTGGTTTCTGTTGGCCTCGTACCAGCAGCAGGCAAGAATCACATACACGCGAAACTATAGCAACAACCAATTATCTACAGGAAAGCAATTCTCTGTGACACCGCCGGATATGAAAAACCAAAAAAACCACGTGAGGGACAAAAACTGGAAACGTATTCCCCGAACCAATGCAGTGCCACGATCCCTCCAGGTTTAAAGGGTCTCTGGTTACAAAACAATAATTACTTAAAAGAAACAAAAGTTACACCGACTGGTGCAGGCCTAGAATGGCTCACCACGTGACGAACTAACACTTTATAGACAACCTAAAACCCATCATGCCTTGCACCAATTGTTCCCAGACTCTTCTGTTCCTGTGCCATAGAAATATCAATTTCTGTCTTATTCGCACGCTCAACCGTCAGAAATTTACATATTTCAACTTCACTACACAGACAAATGCAAACCATTAGGTTTATTTTGGTTTCTGTTGGCCTCGCACCAGCAGCAGGCAAGAACCACCTAGAAGACAAAGAACGGGCTAGACGATCTGGCTAAGAAAACCGAGCATTTGAAAAACTGGCAATATCAGTTACAAACCCAGGGACTTGGAAACCGAAAGTTTGACGTCTGTGCTATCTTTAACATACCCATTCTTAGCGATTACGGATTTCCAACGGCTGTGTCTCTGAAAGACTCTATCAGGCACGCCACTATTAGCCACAGCAGATGCTCCCCTGGACCAGAACCAGTGAGTGCCATAGACCTGAGGGTCGGGTACAAAACCTCTCAGGGTTTTGCACAAGTGATCCCTAAAAGTGCTATAACCAATGGGCGTATTACTGGAGGCTAACTTGTAGGCCATTGTGGTCTTAATCAACCGCCTGAAGATAAATTGGCCTGACAGAGGGTCAATATTAAACCTATTTAAATACTCTTTTAGGATCTTGACTGGGCAGGCCGTATCCTCTCCCTCTGCCATCAGGACCTCATCACCCTGCCTTAGTTGATCATTTTTGCTCTTCTCGACTTTGATTGACATGTACCCGGTGTGAAACGAAATTTGATTTCTTTTAATCCTACTGACATCATCGAACCTGAGGAAACCCGCGAAACACAGTAGATGAAGGCAAACATTTCTAAGCTCCAAACAGCTAGACAGGTTAGCCCCGTCAACTATACTCTTGAGTAATTCTGGTGTGATTGGCTCCTTCCGATTCTACCTAGCGGTGCCTAAGATTCCCTTGGAGGCATCTGTAACCGCCACAACTAGTTCACTATCAGTAGGGGAGGCTAACCCAGTGGTTTCATGCACCCATTTTATCCCATAGAACGCAGCATCAACAGAACTACAAGAGCTAGTATTTTCTAGTAGGTACTGCAAATAAAGGGCCACCGGAAGAGGTTCTGCTGGAAATGAAGCAATTTCATCCCAACGCGAGGCAAATTCTTTCCACCTGTTGAACGCTCGGGTGTATCCGTCTACAGTGCCTGAAGCCCTCGACATCAGAACAGTGGATTTCATCTTATCAGCCAAACTCGTCAAATCGAGGTGCTCTAGATTTTCAACATCCTTCCAGACTGGAACACATCTGAAAGAAAAAACAAAACGGTGGGCGCTAATTATTCTTAACAAAAACGATTAGCTTAAATTTGTTCCTAAGTGTAAATGCACCAAAGGAAAGCAAATTTGGTTACGAAAAGCCGGCTTTATTAACTCCACGTACTACATACACGCTCGGCCACTAAATCCAATAGTACACCTGTACAAGGCCAGTAACTGTCCTTCGCTGCACAATGAAGGGGAAAAGACGGATACCAAAGATCTACTAAACAACAATGGAAAGTGGATACCAAAGATCCAATCATACCACTGTATGCTAATTTCTCCACATAAAATTCGATCAGAAATGGCCAAAACTTGACTTAACTGCACTTATCGCACCATCCATCATCTTCAGTACAAAATCCTGACAAACACAGTCGTTCACTGTCATTAAACTTCACTTTAAGAGCGGCAACTTAAAACACAAACTCTTGGCTCCGAACAAACGGTTCCTAGCTTTGCCTCTGACAAAGAGACACTTGTGATCAGGTAAGAACAACCAATCATGCACAAAAGGACTCCAATGTCTACCGTCTTGAGACAAGACTGTCCAAAAATAGGATGACTTCCACACTGGAACAACAATTGATCATTCAGCCTTACATAGTGCCAAATGATTAATAACTTTTACAATCAAGGAAACCGGGGGCACTAGCCAATTGTTCTCGTATTTCCAATCTTGAGTAAAGGCGTCAACCGCTTCTGTACCAGGCTGATAAAACCTAGAGTTAAAACGAGCAAGCTTGGTGTTATAACTGCAGGCGAACCTGTCCACCAAATGCGGACCCCACCTAACGTCCAACATTCTAAAAATATCATCATTTAATGCGTAATCATCAAAATCTATGATTCTACTCAGACAATCCGCCTCTGTGTTGAGGTCTCTAGGAGTGAAATTCTATTTGCTAAGCACAAAGTGAAAATTTCTAAAGCCAGAGACTGCAATTGTTCAACACAACTTCTGCCGTGTACAATGCTAACAACATTCTGATTATCTGTGAACCAAGCAACCTGCTGGCCTCTGAGATCGGGAGCAAAGCTACTCATAGCTAACTGAACCGAATTCTCTCCAAGTAGAGCTCTCCTCTCGCTCGTCAGGCGACCAGTTATGCTGAAATATTTTACCTTCGTTCTCAACAAAAGAGGTTGTTCAAAAGAAGTTGTTCTGGATTCTGCTTCGCACCCTTTTTTCAAAAGCTTTAAAGAACTTGCTCCTCTCTTGGTCAACGGCCATGCGAAACCTCTGCCACATTTGCAACTAGTGGGGGGTTGAAGGAAACCACATCATTCATGAATAGTAACTTATAAAGGCACCAGTCGGTTGGTGTGATTGTAGTGTGTACTTCAGCATGGGGCTTTATTGTTCCTCTGGCAACTCCTTCTATTTGGGTAAGTTGTACTTCAGTACCTGCCACTCTTCCATCAGCTGTTTTCTATCACTTTCTTCATCAAAGTACTGCTGGGCCAAGAGCTTCACTTTCACGTTGCCATACTAATGAAATCCTAGTTCACCCCTTTCTGGAACATGTATTGGATCAAAAATACTAAAAGCTGCAAGAAGTGGAAGGGTAGGAAATCTGTTGTTTATACTTTCTTTCAATGAATGAGCATACTTCAACGGGAAATTGCTCAAAAACACCTTATCTCTTTTAATAAGAGTAATCTGCCGTCTGGTGATAGATCTCTCAGGCATTCTGCAATTGGCACTTTTGTATGGGAAACCTTGTCAAGGTAATCAGTACACTTCTCAATTACTGGCTCAATATGGGAGAAAGAAACCTTTCATGAGACTAGAGAACTGGAGGTATGTGATCCGTTACTGTGACCACCCCAATGAATTTAGCTTTGTGGCAAATGTCAGTCTGACAAATTTGCTTCAGACCACAAGGTTATGGCTGTAGCCTGAACTTTAGAAAGGTTTGCCTCTGTGCAGTACTTCAAGCTGTGACCGTTAGGGTCACCATGGCAAGTGAAAACAAAATTTGGCGACTAAGTTTGCCAAACAGGATGCCAATTTGGCGACTACCTCAGTGCAAAGGACTTGCTAGACATCACCTTTTTTGCAGAAAAAGAACCAAGCCAAAGAATTTCGTCCACACATTTATTCAATTGCCCCTCCTCCTATCTGTTTGCATATAAATAATAGTTTTGACTGAGCTGTTTGTTCGGTGTCTGTGATTGGGGAGCCACTCTGAATTTTGAAAACCACGCTCCATTTTAACAACAACAACAACAGTTTTATTCATTCCAAAATTAAATATACAAACAAGTAAATAAAGAAAAATAAACAAATAAATGAATAAATTTCACATAACCCGCACTTAGGATTTGCTAGTCGCGGTGGGAGGTGAAGTGGAAATAAAAAAAGATGTGTACCCTACATTAATGAAATAAAAATTTATAACTAAAGAAGAAAAGAATACATTCAACATTAATTTCTAAGAAGTCAAACAAACTAAAATTTATAATTAAGGAAAAGAGAATACATTCAACACTAAATTGCATAGAAGTAGAATCAGCAGAAACGTGATCAGTGAGTAAGGATTTGAATTAGTGCCAGCTTCAACATAGTCATCCCTATCAGAGAGAGCCCAAGACAAAAATCCGCAATTTTTTTCGTAAAAATTTACTTAGGCTCATCTCGCCAGTAGCATGGAACTTTTGTTTCTTTTAATTATTTCACTGTGCTGCACAAGAATTGACTTGTTTTGTGCAGTTATCTTCCTTACTTGTTTTCTTTAATCTTTTATTCGCTTTTTTCACGATAATTAGAACAGTTGATCAAAAGACTTTAGAATGTAAACAAAAATAACAACATTGATGTATGTCGAAAATTTAAATTTGGCTCAGGAAGGTCAGTGCTAGTGCTTCATGTAACACTGACGTTAGGTGCCCTGCTTTAAAATGTTTTCCCTTTAAGGTACTTGCACTGGCAAATTTCCATGTTTTTGGGGAAGCAAGATGTTACAAAGTATTTAATAAAATGATTCTAGAAATTCACATGTTGTAGTTTATTCCTTGAAGTTTATGAATTTTTGTAAAAAAAAATGTTCAAGTTAAATATTAACGGAGATATGAGAAGAACCCCTGGTGTGCCAAAAGATACGTTTTCAGTTTTTAGGGTCTTCCTATTATGCCAAGGCTATCTTTTTCGGTGTAATATTGTTCAGATAACAAAGAGGAACAATCCTGTGCTTGCCACAGACAATCCACTTATTTACTCTGTTTTTATTTCACTTTGTTTAAAACTGTTAATATTTAACTCAGGACTTGGAAAATACTCACTCAAAAACATGTGCCAAGCACAGATTTCTGTGTTATACGACAACAACGCATATGCTGAAGTTTCAAAAGAAAATTCAAAATGGTTTAGGAGAAAAACTGTGAAAACCGATGCTGTGCATAGCCCAGAACAGTATTTCTTTTGAGAATTGGCCCTTCACAGAACAAAAAAGTCGTAATTTGGTCGAAATTTACGTGCTCTGTAGACTGGAACCATTTTGAAAAGAGTTATTGACCCAAAAAGACTGGAATCTAGCAAATACTACACATTTTAGCCCCACCCCCGCAAAAATGTGTTTGGTTTGTTTATACGTTGTTAGGTGTTTTCCATTTCCGGTTTCGATTGCGCAAGTCCTTGCGAGTTACACGCAACTCTTTGCCAATATGGCGTCGAGACCGAAGAAGAAAAAACTTTCATCTTCAGAAAAACGAAAAATGCAACAAGAGAAAGGAAAGAGTGGTGCACAGAAAAGAGGTTTAGGTGTTTCTGGAAGATTAGATTTTGAGCTGCCGGCAAATTGGAGAACAGAAGAGGTTCCATCGACGTCTAAAACAAGCCTGCATTTTATTTCGCCGGGGAAAAAACGATACCGCAGTCAAGCAAGTGCAAAGGCAGCGATAAAAGAAAGAGGGATGAATCTTTGTTTGAATGAAGCTTCCGATGATTCTGAACCACAAGATTCACAGTCAGACTTTGAAGGAAGTCCAAAGAAAATTGTAAGCAAAGTGAAATCTGGACAGCAGATTGAACATCGTCTGTTTGTTTGCCAATCTTCCCAATTTGAGAAGCTAATTGACGACATCAACAAAACTTCAAAGTGCTCAACACAGGATTGCAATGGTAAGTTTTTTTTTCACCTTTGTTTCGTTGTCGTGCATGAAACGGGGGATAAAGTTAGCTTTTCACGTGCACTCACAACACAAAGGTGCTTTAATTTATGGAATTTCACAAGTAGCTTTATACATTGTCGTTCATGATGCACGATTAATATTCCAACAAAAGAAAGAACCATTTTCAAATCTTCACCATTGCTCACCACGGAAATATATATTTATTATTTTCATTAGCCACGATTAGAGGGTGTATTTATATGTTATATGAATGTTATATAATTTTGGAACTTGGCATATAAATTTATACAGAACGTGTTTCCTGTAGTTTAATTTTTGATTATCACAAAGCTGCTCAAAGGAATGGATTTTGATTTATGAAAGACATTACCCATCAAAATAGTCAACTGCAATTTACTGTTATAATTTCCTGGTGGTATGTGCATGAACCATAGCTCGTTATTATTATTACTTACTTTACATTTTTATTCTCTAGGTATCTTGGTGCCTACGAAGGTTGAACAGACTGGATTAGGTGGGTCAATGAATGTGACCTTTAGCTGCAACAGCTGCATCTTTAGGAACATTTCCTTTCAAGCATCAGCAAAGGTAGAAGGATCCAAACGGACAGTTGTTGGCTTGGCTCTTGCAGTTGCTTTTGTAATATCTGGGCATGGATTTGCTAAGTTTTCTAGAAGCCTTCAAGAGTTCCTGGGGATAAGCGTCCTTTCAAAAAATCGGTACTATGAGGTGATAAAGCTTATTTATCCCCACATAACTGACATTCTCGACGAAATGTGCAGCGATGCCAAAGAAGAAATGAAAAGCATGGAAAATGATGACCTTGGCAGTTGGAAGAGAGCTGTTGTTACCTCTGATGGTGTGTGGCACACACGGGGTCACTTTAGTAAAAATGGCTCTTTTGTTGTCAAAAATTACATTTCTGGTGGCCTTCTGTGGTATGGGCACAAATGCATGAAAGGCGGGGATGACGTGATAGAGGAGGAATTGTATGAAGGTACTTCGAAATCAATGGAAGGTAGACTAGCCGAGGATTGTTATAACGAGGCAAAGAAAGAGGGGTGCAAGATCGAGGTAGTGTGGCAGGATGGAGATTCGAGTTCTTCCAAGTCGGTTGAGAATGCCTTTGGGCCAGGCAAAGTTTTCAAGTGTGGTGGCCATGTGGGACGAGCACATGCAAACAATCTGAAGGACATGGCAAAACAAAAAGTATTCTCGGCACAACAGATATCCAATCACAAAGCCAAGTTCCCTGCAGTTGAAAGTGCAAAATGCGAATGCAAACGCCATAGCCAGACATGTGGGTGTCTTTCAGAGACATTTATCAAATCCGCTCGCATAAACCACTTCTGCTGCTTGCAACAGTGCTCCACGCCTGAAGAATATGCCAGAAGAATGCGAGTCCTGGGAGAGAAACACAGCCAGAACATCCATCAATGGGACGGTGGAGAATGTGGCTTCCACAACTTGACCTCCTGCTCATGTGGCAGTTGCGACGAAGATGATGACATTGAATGTGATGGAAAACCATATTCAACTAAGCATGTTCTTAAGTGTAAGTTTCACCATCTGGCCTATCAAATAGAATGCGAAAGAAGAGCTGAAGATGCTGCTTCCGTGATCCACCCAGAAATGGGACGTGGTCCCTCCAACCTATGTGAGGCCCACTTCACTGTCCTGCCACATTTCCGAGCAAAAGAACAGAATTTGTCAAGGTAGAGTGAATTATTTTGTTTTTGTTCAGTGACAGTGCTTGTGTGCAAATCATTCTTTTTACTCATAAAATTATTATGATTGCAAATGAGCTGAATTTTGAATGAACAGCAGTTTATTCGAAATGACTTTAATTAGGGCTGTACTAGATATTGGTGTACTGAAGTTGTGTGTGCAAGTAATATAAACAGATACATGCAGAGTGTGTGTCTCATAAGTAATAAAGAGAGAGGGAATGAGATAGAGGCATAAACATTAAAAAGTCAACAAATAGACCAAGTTCAATATTCAAAAATTCTGCGAAAACAAGAAACACAACTATAAGGCTCTGGGGAACAAAACCGACAAACCCTGTAGTGATTCATGACATACTAGTCTTTTGTTTGATTCAAGCTGAATTTTAAAATATCAAAATTTGGTTATTATTTATTACTTCAATGAAACTATCCTAACCTTGACAGTAGATCGTTCATTCCAATTTACAATATACATTGCCTGATGTTTAGAGGTGCAAGTCCCACAATTAACAGGGGAATAAAATGATACAAACAGATATTTAATTATTATTACTTGTGGTTTTGTTAGGTTGCACTATATCACTTCCACCAACTGTGGCCTCGTTCAAGGAAACATGAGTTGGACAATCAGATCTAGGGGAGAGGCGTACCACTGGGTAACTGATCTTTACGATCGCCTGAAGTTGCCTGTTTTTCCAGCTGTGGCGGAAGCATTGGTAAAGCAAGTCCAAGATCATATCAACATTACAGCAAGGCAGCAATCAGATGAAGGCAAGAAAAAGAGAGTGCAGCAGAAGATTGCTAGGGCTGAGGATCAGGCAGAAAGAAAAAAGTGGGGGAAGAGGCAGGCAGTTCAACATTCGTATGGTGCTGATGACAATGATGATGGAGCAGGGGAGATCGAGGATCCAGGTTTAATTGCACATGCTCAGAGTCTTATGTCAGCCATTGGTGATGCAAATGAAGTCACTATTATTAGTGGTAATAAGTGTAGATGTGGTTCCACCCAGCACAAACGCACTTCGCATAGTCTCTGTCCACTGAACCCCAAAAATAATTCCACTAATTAGAGTGAAATTAAGAAGGTTGATATGGGGATGATTATAATAGCCCACTTGCAAAAAGAGTGGAAGCCTGGGGAGAGTTTTCATCAAAGATTGCACGAATCAGTAAACGCGTTTGTTTAAAATTCACTAGGCACGTAGTTGAAACCCAGTGAAATTGCATTGTGCTTTTTCTTTTGATCTGCTAGGATCTGACATTATATTACTCTCGCTCCAAGCCAACTGGGAACATTTTGAAATATTTTGCAAACATTTGTTTTCAATAGTTTTTGTGCCCCCAAATGATCGCACAACTCAGCGCGCGTGTTTTCACAACACAGTCTTCCACTCTTTTTGCAAGTGGGCTACAACGTGAATCCATGCTACCCTTTGTACAGATAATTGTAATAAATGTCATACTAATTGGTTTCAGACTGGCTGGTCCAGATAACAAAGTGTGCTGAGTTATACCACTTTCATGTTGTCACTCATAAAAATTATACATTTTGAGTGTTTGATAAAAATAGTCTGGCATTGTGGGGGTTTCTTTGAATGATTTTCTATTCATAAGCATCCATAAATGGTGGCCAAATTGTAAGTGAATAGAGCTACAGATCAAGTTGTTCGGTTGTTTTGTTTTTGGGCAAAACACTTTGTTCTGTTTTATTGAATACATTAGTATTTTTGGGCTAGGAAATTTTCAAGCTGGGTACTTTGTGAGTGTAAACTTGCGTTCGCAATACGAGGCTCCATCAGAACCCCCCTCCCCCCCCCCCCCTACGTAAAGTACTCTGCGAGTACCCCCTGTGGTACCAAAGGCAATAATTATTATAACATTTCAAAATGGAATGGACAAATGAATTTTACAAACAATATTTGTTATTTGAGCTTGTTTATTTCTTGTGTGAATAGAACTACAATCAATTATTTGTTGTGCATATTTGCCATTTTATAGGGTACAATGTTTGGTTATTTCTTTTTATTTATGGTGGGCCATTGGGCTAAAACAATGTTATCAGACATTTAAGAGTACAAGTGTTTATACTTCAATAATTTCGATATTTTTTGGATCACAAAATCAAGAGTCCAAAAAGATAATTCGTACATAATCTAGTACATTAGCAAAATAATTTTTTATTAGTTTTTGCTACAGTTTTGTAGGAACAATGTTGCTTTCCACTGGTATGTGTAGATAAACATGAACGCTATATACAATATTTTTTTTATTCTTTTATTTTTTAAATATAAATAAAATTATAATTATATAAATTTCATACATCCGATTTGATTATTGATCTTTTATTATAAATTATAGAATTTGTCTTGTGTAACAAAAAAATAAAAATTGAAATGTGTTGTTGATAAAAAATCTCTATTTGTTTCTCTGGGAGGATTTTTTTCCTGCCGGCCACTTGGCAGCAGCTAGGTCACCTATTGTGACATGATAGACCTGCAAGAGAATAAAACAAAAGTCTCAACACCAATCTCATAAGTGTTAGCAACCCACTCCAAAGTAAAATTACTCTAGTAAACTTCAAAGCACCAAATGTGACTAGACCATTGTGAACATATTCAAAAGCAAATGAGTTAGACTCATCGCCTTACAACAAAATTCAAATTATCCTGCGAAATGCCATGTCAACATTTCCACGAGCAAATTATTAGCCACTAGAATGTATTTCTCACCCCAACACCTGAAGGATCTGGCCGGTCGACCAAATTTCCTTCGACTATTCTCCTCACAATCTCTTTGAGGCTCTCTGGGAATACGTAAGTGGGGCTCTTTGATTGCCCTGGCCTTTTACCCAACGTCTGTTTGCTTCCGTACTGAAATGAAAGACAACACTAAATATTAAAAGGAGGACTAGAAAACGAACGTATGACAATGAAATTGATTTCACGAGATTGAAATGCCTTTACGAACGATAAACATTTCAAGGTAAGTTTATATCTAACCTGTGAACTAAGAGTTCTATATCAATTATCAGGTCTTTCGCCTTTGATTATTAAACAAGCGACCAATGCAAAAAGAAATGCTCAAACTCCACAGATAGAGAAGTCTGTTCGCAGGGAAACAATGAATCTGTATGCGGCGAAAATGCGGTGTGAAGATAATAAAGTTTGAAGATCAGATCGAGGGCTTGGGCTGAGAACTCTCGACAAAACAGAAAGAGTTCATTCAAAAATAACAGTAACACTGAACCTACCCAAAGTAAGCAGAATAGCCTTTTGTAAATTCTACTTCTTGCCTGATCTGGCGTCTCCCCTGTGTTGATTTTTTGCTGCCGCAGTAGTGCCATCAAACCAGGCGGCGCAGATCCATAACTAAACGTCACACAAAGCACAACATTGTATGATGGCCGTAGGAAAAATATAATATCTGAAAAAATACGAATTTACTTACCCATTACGTGAAAATTCAGCATTAAAAGCCTCAAGAGCAAGCTCAAGCGTGGTGCTATTTGCCGCCATTGCAGTGAACTCGTAAATCTCCTCGTGTGCCAATAGTAGTGACCGCTGGCTGATATCGCGGGCACGTAGCAACCGCGGCAATCCTTCCGGTCCCTACCCGGTCCCCCAAAGATATTTTTGCGCCAAAATTCCCATTTTTCAACCCCGGATTCTAGCCTTGTCTTATAAGATATCGTGAAACTAATTTCAGATATTAAAATCACTAGTAAAGGAAGGTTTTGTGCCCAATTTTCACTTAATTCAGAGGACCTCAAAATTTGCCAGTGCAAGTACCTTAATTTGACGACCCAAATTTTGTAGTTGTGACCATTTTACAAAAAGAAGTGGCCAGAAAGCAACTTCTGAAAAACTTGACCTTGGCCCCTGCTGTACTAACTTCTTTTTTTCGTTCATTGTGTTCCTGATGGAGCTGACACCATGTGGATGGTTTTTATTCCAAATCTGATTAATTCCTGTCGCACTAGAGGTTTGCATTTCAGATTAAGCTTGGAGATATACAATTACAGTGCTCTATAGCCATCGGTCTCACTGTCTGTTTCGTACATACAAGTCATCTTCAAGGCAGACTTGCCTTGAAATCCACCATTTTGGGTCTCATTGTCAGTCATGGGTCCTTGCTCGCTTACCTCAAATTCAAGCAGGATCAGCTTTTATTTTCTTCAAATCAACAACAGAAATGGCCTGTTTGTGCTGGATGTTTTCCTTCCTTTGTAGTTTCAGGCTTTAAATTTTGACATCCAGCGTACAGTTGGATATTAAGTAAATAATAATTAAAGAAGTAACTTTGTTTTACTGAGGTAGACCATTCAAAAACGAGGCTGGTTTTTTATATATTTATTGTAACCACGCGCTGCTTGGGGAAACCAGCTTTTTAATTTAGTTGACAGGGCAAGCGTATTTAAATAAAGTGTTACCTATCTACCTAATCAATCTAAAAACAATCTAAAAAATGCCATAATTACCAAAGAAAATATAAAAACTCTAGAAAAAAGAGTAAAATGTGCAATCATATGTTATATTGGTGTGTATAACGAACATACAAAATTTAAAAATTTCCAAGAAATTTAAATTACAAATAAAAATGCTTAATTAAAATAATTTTAGAATTATTCAAGGTGAGGAACTTTTAATCCAATCTACTACCTGGAGTGAGTTGCAGTAGTTTGTACCGACATACATGTAATTAAAAGTGTTCTTTCCTATATTGTGTTTTTGCTTTGTTGGGTGCAGGTTGTTACTTCTAGTCACTTGATCATGCAAAGCCCTGTTTCTTGTAAAGTGCTGACTGAGTAAGATACTTCAGAGACAAATTATTTACACACTTAAGCTTCAGCCTTCTGTTGTAAGTGCACTCCATTCTAAAAAAAATAATGGAAGGCTATTTTGACTCAGCCTTGTACTGAGTTTTGGTATTAAGTATGTATTTCAAAGGAATAAACTGTTTTAACACGGCAGATCCAAAATAAATCATCCCACTCTTTCAAGTAAGGAGCGGAGAACATGAAGGCCGAAGTTGGTTGCTATACACCGTATTCATAAATGGTGGTCGCGTGGAATGACCTGGTTTCGAATGTATGAAAACGAGGCTTGGTAGGCCATGGATCACTGATCACAACAAGAATGGCGTCCTCTAGCTCTAGTACAGCTTGTGCTGATACTGTGATTCTTACAGAAGACGATATTCCTGGAGCTTCTTTGGCTGGTAGAAATCCATCTTCACTTAAGAATGAAGAGCTCAAATTTTGGTTACGTTATCGGGGCGATTCACTTAAGGGGCTGAAGACGAAAGCACAGCTCGTAAAACGGTAAGCACGCCGGCGTTTACAGCTTCCCGAGATCACATCAAATTCCAAGAGTATGCGTGAAATTGAGAAATATTTTTTGATAAAATTGCAGAGTCCAAGAGTATATTAAAAACGGAAGAGATACTATGGTGGTCGATCCTGATCCGGATGAAATATACACGAAAAGAAAGGCGAGGGTTAAAAAACAACCAAATGGCGCCACCTCTGTCACTTCAAGCGTAAGTGTGAAATATCCGAGCGATGGCTGGGGAAAGTCGAAAGGATGCCGTCTTTTACGAGAGCAGAAATGAATCAGCACGTGGCAAATTCAGGAAAACGAGTCGCAAATGCTGAGTACCACTCAATTCCAACGAATTTAAGGAAAGCAAAAACATTTCTGCAGGACGAGTACCTAAAAGAAATCGAGGCCAACAGCGATCAGAGGTATTTTTATTTGAGTGCAAAGTGCTTTCATAGTTTCAAGAAGAGTGAAGCTCCCCATGATCTTCGTTTTGCTATGTGCATTGTCTCAGGCCAAGTCATACATGCCAACTGTTCATGCAAAGCTGGCAAAGTGGGATATTGTAATCATGTCCTTGCATTGATGTTCAAAGCATGCAAGTTTAGTTTATTTGATAGTAAAAGCACGGATGATTTGTGCCAGGATGATGATGAATTACCTGATCTTGCCTGTACCTCACAGCTCCAGAAATGGCACAAAAAGGGTCGAGGGGACAAAATATCTGCCCAACCAGTAATGGAAGTCACTGTTACTAAGACTACCGTAGTTATTCGGTTATAAGGCGCACCGTTTTTTTCAAGAAATTCCTAATTTCTACTAAAAATTACCGCCAAAGTTTGGGTGCGTCTTATAAGCGAATATTTTCCCGAAACAAATTTTTCTGATCACAGTTACTGGTAAAATTTCAAGCAAAGAAAAGGACACACAGTGTTGGTCATTGACTTTTATAAATATGGTGGTTCTGAAAAGAACCGGGGTGGTTCTGAAAAGAACCGTTTGAGTTGTGTACTGCCTGGAGTCTACTCGTCTTCGCTTTCACTGTCGGTGTCGAATTCGTTGTCTAACTCGTCGCCTGCATCCAGAACGTCTCCGCTTTCACTCTCTTCTTCGTAAACAGCGTCATCCTCAGTTCCATCAAGCGCATTAGAGATACCACATGACTTGAACGATCTTATAACAAGCTCTGCGGGAATCTCCTGCCATGCTTTGTTGACCCACTGCAACACAAGTTTTTTGCTCGGCGCCCGCTTCCTTCCCGATGGCGTGTATGTGAAGGGTCCGTTCACCATCCAGGCCTGATATTGTGCTCTGACTCTGGTCTTAAAGGGCTTGTTTAGGCATTTGTCGAGGGGCTGGAGAACAGGAGTAAGGCCACCGGGAATTACAGCAACGTCGACATTCCTTCGCGCCAGCAGCTCTTTCACGCCGTCTGTTAGATGTCCGCGGAACAAATCCCACACCAGCAAGGCTCTCTGATCTGGCGTGAAGCGTAGATTTTTTCGCACCCATTGTTTTGTTCCTATGAAAGAAAGACAAAGAAAAAAGTAATTGAGTAAATTACCGTTAAACCCAAACATAAGCGCTGAAATAATCAACGGCGATAAATGTAAACAAACTCCCCGACAAGCGAGGTCAAATTTGCATAGATATGATACGTGCTTGAGAGCACGTGCTCAGTGTAATTTGATACGTCACAATACAAAACAAAGATAAACAAGCGAAGAGATATACCTTCTTCATCCATCCAGCCTTTTTTGTGCACTGAGACCTGCATTCTCGGCGGTACGTTAATTCTCAGCTGCCGGACGCCTTTAAAGATGATCTTTGGGGGTAGTTTCTCGCCATTCGCTTTTACTGCAAGTGCAACAGTAAAGCTCTGCTTGTCCGCACCGCAAGTTGTAATCGGCACCGTCCGGTTCCCCGTAAACTCAAGCGTTCGTGTTGCTGGTAACTCGAACCGCATCGGTGTTTCATGCATGTTGATGATGTGGCTCAGCGGGTACTCAGAGCGCCTCCGGGCTCTCACCACAAACCGGTGAAATGTCACGATCTTATCCTCCATGTCAGCTGGTAGACGTTGCGCTAGGGTGGTCTTGGTTCGCATGGAAATGGAATGGCGGCGTTTCCAATTGTTGTACCATCCAAGTGATGCTTTGAACTCCGGATCTGTGCTGAGTTCCTTCGCCTTAACACGTAGCATCATGTCGTTCACTGAAAGACCTGGATGTAAAACAAAAACGGCATCAATCAGTACATGCAATGAAAAAGAGATTCACCTGTACAAAGTAAATAATAACCGGAAGCACTTTTACTTCAGGCAAATAGATAACCCGGTAGATAAGAAGGCATTTGCTAACCTTGGCTCCTTTGATCGCTGAACCAGTCGGCCAACAGTTGATCAAGTTCGGGCTCTTTTGGTCGGTAACGGCCCATGGAAGCGCGCTTAGCTGTCATCTTCAGTTCGCCTGAAAACAAGACGTTCTGCTGATTGCGCCACTTCCGAACCATTGATTCGGAAATTCTGTATTCTCTCGCTATCTCTCGATTGTTGTTAACAGCTTCAGCTTCAGCTACAATTTTCAACTTGAAGTTGAGATCGTAAGAATGACGGCGAGTGTTAGGCATGATTGTGCTGAATGTAGACTTCGCAAGATAATGTTCACCAGGTGAAGTAAATTTGCAACCACTGATTTTGTTGATCGAATTAATATGTACCGACAGGTTATCATTAAATGTGTGACTTTTTTTGCCTTTTGGTTATCACTGTGATAAATGTGTGATATTTTTGGGCTTTTGTTTATGTGTGTGACATTTTGCTTTTGTTTAATCAAGGCTTTTGTTTGTGCGGGTGGTCGCTTGCGTGTGCCGCAATTCTACTTTGTTAATTAACGCTAAACTAAATCAATACGCGAGTTTTTCGCTTTTTTGTAAGTTTATAAAAGAATTTACAATAAACTTGACTGATATTTGTGGGAGGCGCAGTGGCCTAATGGTTAGTGCGCTGGACTCTGGATCGGACGGTTCGGGTTCGAGTCCTGGCCGGGCCACTGCGTTGTGTTCTTGGGCAAGACACTTTACTCTCACAGTGCCTCTCTTCACCCAGGTGTATAAATGGGTACCGGCGAATTTACTGCTGGGGGGTAACCCTGCGATGGACTAGCATCCCATCCAGGGGGGAGTAGAAATACTCTCTGTCGCTTCATGCTACAGAAACCGGGATAAGCTCCGGCCTGATGGGCCACTAGGCCCGAATGCAGACTTACCTTGACTGATATTTACTCACCGAACAACGGTGCGCCTTATAACCAAGTATTTTAGCCATATTTTCAGTTTGAAAACATGCAATAATAAAGTTGCCGAATTGGGGGTGCGTCTTATAGCCGAGTGCGCCTTATAACCGAATAACTATGGTAAACTAGATGAGGCAAGGAACAGAGAAGGAGTGAAATGGTTGATATATGATGCAAGATGCAACCCCGAGCATGACTTTCAAGCTGAAATGAACTTGAAAAAGACCCTTGAGAAAATGAATCCTCAAATGGGTTTATCAATTATGGCAAGAGAGCATTCTTCTCTCATCAAAAGCGTGGAGACGAAGTTTGGCAAAAGTCAAATTGGTTCATTTTGTAGCTACCAGTTGACTCATACTGAGGCAAACTTTGTAGCTATCGTTGACATTTCATCTGTTGCAAGAAATGACATTGGTGAAACTGAACTGACTTATCCCAGGTTCCCGTTAAACTCGGGTAGTGATTTTGTCTGCCCTGACAACTTGTCTGAGTCTGAAAAGGCACTTATTAGTTCTCTTGTGGTTGATGAAATTAAGATCAGCAGTATTGAGGAAGCCACAAGAGATCAATCATCCTCCGAGCAGTGGAAAAAGGAACGAAAATACCGATTCACTGCTTCAAAATTTGACCTCATCTCGAAAAGGCAAAGGAACCATGAGAAGTTTGCAGTGGATCTCATTAATCCAAAACCATTCACCTCGAGGTATGTGGAGCATGGTATAAAATATGAACCAATTGCTATCCAAGAGTATGAGAAAGTAATGCTCACACGGAAGACACCTGTTAAGGTTCTCAAGAGTGGGTTTGTTGTTTGTCTGGACATGCCATTTTTGGGGGGCTCACCAGATGGCAGAGTTGTCGATTTTGGATGCCGGTATCACTTTGGAGTTGCTGAAGTAAAATGTCCGGAAACAAAATTTCAAGTAACCCCACTAGATGCCTGTCAAGACCCCAATTTCTTTTGTGAGGATATCAATGGACAATGTAAACTGAAAAGGAGCCATGCCTACTTTACTTAAGTACAAGGCCAGATGGGTGTAAGTGGATCTTCATGGTGTGACTTCATTGTTTACACAAAGAAGGGCATTTCAGTAGAGAGAATTCCATTTGATCCTGCCTACTGGGAAACTCTGAAGCTAAAGCTTCGCACATATTACTTTGACCATTTTATTAAAACTGCAGCAACTGAGTTTGCAAAGTAATATCTACCACTTGTACTTCCTTTTTCCCTTGTTCTTGTTTTATGATAATGACTATAAAACAAAGGGAATACAAATCAAACTAGTTTGAAAGTATTTAATCAGAAATGCATTTTAATCTACAACAACGATGTAAACAGGTGCTTGAGATTACATTTTATGTACTTTTTTGTACTTGCATCTAGTTTACAGAATACTTCTTGTCTATTTATTCAACATTATTTATCAGTTGACCTATAAGCTCAAATTTAGTGATCAGCTGTGAAATTCTCCTGGTAAAAATACAAATACTTAAAAAAAACCAAGTCTTGATACTAGAGATCAGCAAAGTTAGACTCAGGTTTTGCAAAGAATCTCTCTCAACTACACCACCACAACTACAAGAGGTGTAGGTAACCTCAGAAGGAGAATTTATATTATGATCATGGTAATCATTGGAGCTTAATAGGTTGAAAAGAGTTGCAGTTCACACTGAAGCTTATCAGAATTATGATACAGGGTTATCTTAAGGTTTTGAAGTAGTATGTCTGAGTATTTTAAACTTAAGATTCATTATATAACAGTCCTCCTGAACCCAGTATTTTTAACTTCAGCTGTTCCATGCTTATAACGGTGCTCAGGAACTTATTTTATCTTTTTTATATAAATTCACATGATCTAAGTAAAATGGTCTCAAAATGTATTGGAATGCATGGTGATAACTTTGGGTACACCACCTAAGGCAAACATGATTTCCCCTTTTTAATTTTCCCATAGTTAAAGTACCTGCTTGCTTAATATGCTTGGGTAGATTAAACTTTCCGATTACTTTGGGTACTGATAGACCCTACAATCAACAAAAGTTCTTGTTCTGGGCAGTTATGATCTTGAAAAATGTTTTGCCTTAGTAGGTTTTTACAGAGTAAATTCAATTAGATAAACCTCAAATTTATATAGGTAAGAGTGCCTTCCTCAACCACAGCTAATGTAAGAAAAAGTTATGTAGTAAACACAATTTTGATTGTCAAACTAAAAAGGGATTTTCCAGTCAGCACAATGTCACTTGACATAAATAATCAATAAAAACTAAGGACATATTCACAAAATTAACTGTATTAAAATAATAAATGGAAATGTCAATGTTAAACTACAGAGTGGGTGAGGGTGTTGACAATGTGGGATATTTTTATGTAGGATTCTTTTTTAAATATATCATGCTGTTCCATATGTTTTGGACTCATTCAAGATGGCTAGAAACAGTTTCCACTTATTTCCCAGACATAGATTTTGATGGGTCATTAGAACTACTCTATATCAGTTGATGTCAAACTCATGGTATAAGAAAAAAACTGCCCAATTATTGGTGAGTATGTTGCTGCTAATTTTGTGGCACAATATACAGGTTACCATGGCAATATCTACATATCAGAAAGTGCTGGAAACTGTTTCAAGCCACCTTAAGTACTGATGATTGGATCCTGCATATTGCACAACATTGCACAAACACACCACATTTGATTTATTACCCCAAACTGGCTTAATGGAATAACTCCATCAAAGATGAGAAAATTCTTCACCTTGTTGATAGCTCTTTCCACATGGATACGCAAACTAGCAATTTCTTGTGTTGCAACCACATCTGCAGCTGACATCTGATCAGACATTCCAAGGAAAGGGGGATGCTTAATGAGACTCCTAGGGGAAGTATGTCTTCAATCGTGAAACCCTTGTCAGCCATTCGAAAAGGGAAGGCTCAAGAAGCCACTGCGTTCTACCATTTCCCTGTCGGATATGCTGCCAGTGTATAGTTGCCCAATAAAGGTAAAGAACCCTTTTGGTGCAATTCCCACTAATGCCTTTAAAGTAGTATGATGCTTATATGAACTAAACAGCTCGCTATTTAAAAGAAGGCTACTCGGCATTTCACAACGCACTTCAGTGCAGCCAATGATTACCCTTGTGTTTGGATACTTTGCCTTAAAATCTTCTGGCATTGTCTCATTGACTAGTTCTCTGGAAGGCCAAATATTTATGTTGCCAAGTTTCAAATACAAAAAATTTATCCAAGAGATAAAAGTTCTACTCACAGTTGGCTGAGAAACATTAAACAAGTGAGCTAAATGCAACTCGGCAAAACCTTGCCTCAGCCTACACAATGTTAGAAAAAACTCGTCCACTGGCTTTAAGGTCCTTGGTCTTCCTTGTTTCACTGGCCTGCCAGTGCCATCGACATCCTTCCCAGACAGCCAGTAACTGATGTTTTGACCCCTGTCACCAGGATCCAAATAGTTGTACAAGGCCATCATTGTCTGGTAGTTTGGAAATCCAGTGTAAAATGCCACCAATGAGTCCTGCGAGGCGATGTTTTTAAATGAAAACAAACGCTCCTCAAGTTTCTCGTATTTCTCCTCAAGATCCGTAACTTTCTCTTTCAGTTTTGAAACCAGTTCTTGTAGTTCTTCATTCTTCGCTAGAGCTGCGGAAAGCTTGTCTTCAAGTTCAGCTATCAATAAATCTTTTTCAGATTTCTCTACAAAATGTTTCGGTTCAGATTTCGGTGGCGTGTTTTGCATTTCCGCTGTTTCCGGAAATGCCAAGTCCACCATATTTGTTGACGTCGCAATTTCACGGCTTCCAGCTGCCGAATCCATAGCCTCACTAAATTCTGACGTTAAATTCTTTGCCACAGTTGTTGCCGTGAAGCGTGGTGTCGGAAGTGCTCGTTTTCTAGGCGAACTTCGCTGCCATGCAAATATGCTAGGCACAGGTCCTGGTCTGGGGCTAACCTTGCCGTTCAGACTTTTATGCAAATCCTCCGTCTTGAAATGTCTCGAACAAACCCGGGTTCCCTCATTTACTGAAAAATATGGCCCAACATCTCTCCTGATAGCATGGGTCCATTTCTTCATGAGGTCTTCATTCTCTGGAAAGCGAAAAAAAGAAATCTTTTCGCCCGTCTCTTTGTCTCGTTTGTCCTTTTTTGTTCATAGCGGTACACAGCAATTTGTCGGCATCTCACAGTCTCTCCACGACAGAATTTCGTACTTAACGCAAAGATATCCTGTTTGGAAACTTGAAGAACCTTTTTGTCCAGTTATATTCCAAAATATCCACGATTTCAACGACGTTTCTGAGTAATTTTGATAGCAAAGGCGATTTGTAATACAAGACTAAGTGCTCTACAAGGATTCTAAAGCCTACCAAGCCTCGTTTTCATGCATTCGAAACCAGGTTGTTCCGCGTGGCCGCCATTTATGAATATGGTGTATAGCGCTCTGCAATACGAGTTGGTACAATCTCTTATTGACAGCAATTCTACTTCTAGCAAAGACAGCTACGGGTACATTCTTCAAATAATTATAACTCATGAACATTTGCTGTTTCCATGGTATTAATTAACTTCCAATAGCCTACAAAAAGCTATTTTGATATCTGACCTGTGTGGAGCCCAAAGAAAATGCATCATCACATCTGGTTTTGACAGTAACCAGCAAAATCTGATTGCTTTTTTGCACATGAATTATGTCAATGTTGCCTTGAACACATTGAACAGTGGTCTATTTATGAGAATTCAAAATGGTGATCAGAAAAGAAAAATTTCTGCAAAGCTTTTGGTGTAAAAATCAATGTTTTTGATGGTCAGCACAGACTGCACAATGTATTAAACGTAACTGGCTGAATTTTGCACAGACTATTCTTAGAAGGTGAAATATTTTTTTCTATGGCAGCCTGGAGTAAGTTATGATTTTTTTCTCCTTTTCTGTAAAGAAATAAAATCCTACTTATTCAAATAGATTATATCTTTTATGTTTTCTTTGTAAGCATTTAAAGCCCAATTGGGTGGGCTCCTCATAGGCCTTGCTTGGGTTTCCAACAAAAGCCTGTTTCTCTTTGCTTCTGTCAGTTCTACAAATCTTGTTTTTCTTTATACAGGTGACATGTCTTGAGACTCTTCTACTCTGCTGCCATGGTTCACACAATCTTGAAAGGTCTTTTATTTTAGCTTCCATCTTGAAAAGCCTTTGAATTTTTGAAGGAGTATTGAAAAGTCCTTAAAATTGGATACAGCATTCCTACTGTTTGCAGAAAAAATGGACAAGTTACACTTGTTGCCAAGTCTAATGCTCTGAAAAAAGTCGCTAGACATAAAATTATTACCTCGAACAAAAAGGCAGTGAAAAACACTACACTTGACTGCAAGTTAGGTTGGTTTGAAAGACTGCTAAGGCTAATGCATGAGTGTTGAACCAAAACTTATAAATTGTGAATATTTCCTGTAATCATTGTCACGCCGGGCCAGTGGGCGCTGCCAAAGTTCATTTTACCGCCCGCTTGCATCTATTGTTATGTCAGCGGCCTTCATGAAAATAAGACAATTCAAAATGGCAGCCGAAAGGGAAATTTCAGCAGCAGTTCAAGCCCTTCGATCTTTGCATGATGGTGTGGGAAATTTCATCCTATTTGAACAAGAAGTGAAAGACACGCTCAACTCTATTTTTGAAAAGCATCAAACTGACCGAAATGTCTTTGCACAAGTTCGACTTTCGCATATACAAGTTGGCCCTGTTATAGAAGAAGAGATTACCATCTGACTGAAGAGTATGCAAAGACGGCTGAGAGGACGAATGCGAGCTCGAGATCCATGGACGATAGTCTTCACACGAGACATCCCTCAAAGGATTTTCAAATGTTTCATGGAAGTTGTACGAAATGCAGTATCTTCATTCGGAGTGTCTTGCACAGAAACCAGGTTGACAGATGCAATTTCATATACAAAACTGAACAGACTTCTAAGAGATTTTGCCGGACTGTGTGACACTACAAAAGAATCAGTCGAGGCCTATTTTTCCAAAGGAATCAAAGTACCAAGGGGAGATGCTAAAGTTATAGTGAGTGTGGATAAACCTTTTGTTATCTCGTATCTCAAGAAGAAACAACAGGTTATGCTTAGATGCCATTACACCTTCACCAATGAATACGGGTACACATTCGAAAGTTGACAGAAGAATGTATGAAGTTCATGTAACTAATGACTGGCCTATGACTGTGCAGTCAAGCAGATTGAATGAAGCTGGACATCTTAGTTGATATTGTTAATGCACCAGTCATTTCCAGCAGTGCCCATTCCCCCCCTTTGAAATTTTATTGTTCCCCAGGGGCTGGGGGCATGTGCCTATCCCCATGACAACCCCAGGGCATCTGACACTCAGGTGAATTAAGGAATGGGTCCAAAGAGACAATCAGACCCCCAGCAACGTTCAAAGTTAAGCATTATTTAATAGACGACTTTATCAACTTTGAAAGGCGATACTGTTGTGAGGTCATTTGTATCGTGGTGTCACATGTGTTTCATGTGATGCGTGGATATTTTACGTAGCATTTTATCATTGATTTAACTTGTTTCAAGGAGATAGTTTGATGGGAATACCGATGAAATGTCTCTGCAGTTTGTACCAGAGGTAAGTTTGATTAGGTATTAAGTTTCCAGAAAGCTTTTAGAATGTGCTGGATGTTTAAGAATTGGGTTGGTCGATCGCTGGCTAATCATTTGGCTAATCGCATTCTCTGAACATTCGCTACTAAAGTGTAATGGGAAATTGCGGCCGGTCGAGTCGCGTTTGAATTAATGAATTAATGTCCCCAGTATTTAGTGATCTAGGTCTACTGCAGCGTTTTAAATTGGTATATGTTCATGTTGTCCGCTTTAAAATTTGTTTGTTATGATGCTCGCGGCAAACGTCGCGGATACAAAACATACTTTAAAGCAAAATAACTTGCTTCCTTGTAAAATATTCTTGGGATTGGAAGCTCTTCTTCACAGTTGCCCACATATCAATTAATTGTAGTAAATTTTGAAGTCCCAAACCCTAAATCTAAATCTGATTAACTCTTTAAACCGAAAAGTGATCAAAATTGAATTCTCCTCGCAGTATGTACACATAACCAAGCATTCAGGTATGAAGAAGCGAGGAGTTGATAAACTTCTAAAGGTCATATTTCACTCGAGTAAACAGAAATGGGTCCCGTCTCCTTCATTTGCATTGCTTTATATCATGGATATGAATGCCATTGAAGGTCAATTTAAATAGAAATACTGATTAAAATCTCTCTTTAGTTTGTCAGTGGAGCTAGGAAAGTTGGATTCTGTATTGTTTCCTAAAGCTGTTGTTGTTGAATGTGACTCGCTTGCCCGCTCGCTCTATAGTGGTTTTTAATTTGAGGCATTTCTGAAACTGAGTTGTGGGAGTTACATTAATATTAGTCTTTGTTCGGACAAATTTGAATACATGTAAGGTATATCATAAGCCATACAATTGTATGAAAATTATATTCCATGTTGTCCACTTTTATTTAATGTGGTTACTTGTGGAAAACATCACAGACAAAAATGACCCAAGGTTAAATATTTTCTACATTGGTAATGTGTGGCACATTTTGATTAAAATTTGGCAAATTTAATTCTATAAAACTTCAATCTTCAAATGATTAGCTCTGTCTTTTAAAACATTGCATTTCTCCTTCTTACTCTTGACCAACTGTCCAGGTCTAACTGACTATTCAGGTAGGTTTGCAGTTGTTTCGCTCCAAAATCGTTTTGCTCAATTCACTAAAAGTCAATTCACATTGAAGTTGATTCAGAACACATCGAAAGTTGATTCACTACAAAGGTAAAGTTCATTCACTACAGACATTCAACTCGATAAATATTTTTCACAAGGTGCGGTTCACATACCATAAAACACCAGTCACAGTTATTTTAAAGCTTGACCGTCATCGATTTGGCCATGGCCATCGATTTTCCATTTGCACGAATAAAACCTCCATTTACCACTCGATCAATCAGTCTCATCCCCATAGCCAGCTTCTTTTCTTTTGGTTGCTACCAAAGGAATACAGGCTCTGAGAACAAGAATGTTTGATGGAATTTGTATCACCCAGTTTTTCCGTGGCCAGTGAAAACAAATTGTATTCAATATTTTTACCATGTTGTTGACCATGACTTTCTAAGATTTGGTGGCTCCTAAAGGAGCCATTTTTGGGTGGTTCCTAGTAGAACCATTTTTTATGGTTCCTAGAAGAACTGTTTTATGAATCTGTGGCCTGCGGATCCATTAAGATATGAGCACACCCAGCTAAAGCATTTTTCTTGCAGCGAAATGACAATACATATACCTTCAGGTATAGAGAAAGAAAAAACAAAAAGCCATTATGGACAGGCATTAAGTATTAATAATTATGTACAGTTATTTTCCAGTGTTTGAGTAGTTCCCTGCTCAATTTCTTCTTCTTATATGCAGACATAATAGTGTCTTCAGATTGAAAGTGTTCAAAAGTTGGTGCAAAACCGTTCTTGACAACAAATTCTTTCTCCCACTGTTCTATTTCCTTTGAATACGTCTGGTGGGCTGCAAGCATTTGAGTTTGAATGGAAGCCAAAGTATTGTTTTTCTTGTTTTGATTATGTCTGTTTTGGTAGTTTTCCACCTTGTGAAGGGCATTCCTGGCCTTGTCAAGGGTATTCACAAGAGGTGTCACCCCAAGTACTTTGGAAACAGATGTTGCGAGTTTTGTTTGCAGGATTACTTTTGTCATGCCAATGCCATCACCAGGTCTGGTTTCATCTGGTTTACCATGGTCTTTAACAAGAAAATGAGTGGCTTCAGGTGAGTTGATAACATCTGTATTTTCCACAAAACAACCATGACCACCATCATATCTGTATTCATCATCACTACTCTCATTACCACATTCACCAGCATTAACATCACACTCATCATCACTCAGTTCTGCAGCTTCTACACTGGAAATGATCGTCGAATTAGTGCAGATTGATTCTTGATCTTGATCTTGCATGCCTTCTCTATCATCAGGACATTGCAGGCTATCTTCCTGTTGTTCATTATTTTGATCACCCAGTGGCCAGGGATCATCCAGAAATATCCTGTAGTGTTCTGTGAATGCTACAGTCCCACTGGAGTTGTACACTTTTACCTTTCTGATTGGTAATGGGAGATCTTGTGCAAGGCATTCGTTCCATTTCTTATCAAGATAGAGTCTTTCACTATGAAAGGAAGAGGAACGACAGTGGTGCATTGAAGGCCCTTGGTCTTGAAATTCAGGCTGTCCTTTGCTGTCATGGAATATGATTTCCTTGTTTTCTTCATCTGCGTGCCACCATACTCCTCTTCCACAAAGAAGAAAATCACCAATCTGTTCAAGGTGTGCCTGGTACACTTCCTTTTCAAGTAGCTCTTGAGGAATTACAGTCCCTGGGAAATCTGGGAGATTTGTGGCAAACTTTCCAATCTTCGACTGCTGATCAACAAAGCAACTCTTCTTAGATCTGAACTTCTGTTCTGCTTGAGCTCGAATTATGCAGTTTGGAATGATATGTTCTGGGTGACCATTAGATGTTGCTTTGCTGATCGCATTCATTGTACTGAACTGTCTCTCCTCCTCCTCAGTATCTACTGAACTAAGGGAAATCAGACGCGACGTTAAGGGGGCATGGCATGTTATACTGTGGTAGTATATACCATAAAGTTTTCTGTAGGTCAGTACTTCTGGTGACTGAAATACTTTTCGAACAGCAATCATGTGAGAGAATGTAACATTGTGCAAATGCAAAATGAACCGAGGAGTTCTTTTCTCTGCAGGAGCATACAGCAGTTCAGAGTTCTGCAAGAGTGTTCAGCATGTAGCTATCGTTAGCTCATTTTTTAATGAATCAAAACGTGCCTCAAGCACGTTAAAGAACTGTTTGGACAAAACTACAAAAATCTGCTAAGCCAGCAACTTACCCTATGCAAATCTGAAAAGCACATGCAAAGTGTCACATGATACGCAACAAACCGGAAACGAATCTAACGGAAATGAGATGGTAGCCACACTGGCCCCTAAATGGGAATGTATACAGCAGTCGCATTTACATGCAAAGAACAGGGCTACCGACTACAACTACTAAGTAAAGTTTCATATCTCAAGCAACTGTTCTGTTCTCAAAGTCTTAACATTTGCAAGTTCTTAAAGTCTTAAACTTGACAGTTCAAAGTCACACGCGCAAGTTCCTTCTGGCTTTGTAAGCCATATTAAACTTTCAAGGTCAATGTTGACTGTTCAGTCCATTTCAAGCAAGCATAACTTGGTCACCGGGCGCGTCAGCACAGTCGTACTCTCTCCGCTTAGATGTTCACCCTTGTGTTGTCGTTTAGTGCGTGTATCAACTGTACAACTCGTCTTTACTCTCACTGTGCGCACCAATCCGTCTCGACTTGGTACGACCTCAACGACTCGTCCAAGCGGCCACTTACCTCTGGAGAAGGACTCGTCTGCTAACAAGACTAAATCACCGACTTTCAAGTTTCTTTCCAGCGCGTTCCACTTCCTCCTCTCCATCAAGGTTGGGAGGTATTCTCGCGTCCACCTGCACCAGAACAAGTTAGTTAAGTATTGAGCTTCCCTCCAAGCACGTCTACAGCTGAGGTCATCTTTAGCAAATATGCCTGGTGGTAAGTCTTGACAGGGACGCAAATGTAATAAATGGTTAGGTGTTAGTGGCTGGCCATCTAGGGGGCTGTCGCTGTTGTGAGTAAGAGGTCTGGAATTTAGAATGTTAACTGCCTTTGCCATCACAGTTGAAAGAACTTCATCAGTGACTAACTGCTCCTTTAGAATGGCCTTTAAAATGTGTCTTACGGAACGTATCATCCGCTCCCATGCACCACCCATGTGGCTCGCCGAGGGTGGATTAAAAATCCACTCGATCTTCTTCTGTCCACAGAAGTTGTTGATCTTGCGTTGATTCCACTCTTCGATGGCTTCTTTCAGCTCTTTATCTGCCCTTGTGAAGTTACTTCCTTGCTGGTCACTCCTTATCTGCTCTCGATAGCCACGAACACTAATGAATCTTCTAAGGGCGTTTATCATTGAATCAGTGTCTAAGGAGTGGGCTATCTCAATGTGCACAGCATGTGTCGTTAAACAGGTGAAGAGATAACCATATCTCTTTACACGGGATCTTCCTTGCTTCACTTCAAGCGGTCCAAAATAATCAACACCCACGTAAGTGAAAGGTGGTTTCTCAGGTACAAGCCTCTCTTCTGGTAAAGCTGCCATGATCTGCTTCCCTGGGCATGCCTTTCTCTGCCGTTGACAGGTCATGCATCTTCCTATTACACGCCGCACTGCTGATCTCCCCTTTACTATCCAAACGGTCTCTCTCAAGGATGACAAAACAGATTCTTGTCCCATGTGACCCAAGCTTTCATGACACTGCTTAATAACGAGATCTGTCACATGATGCTTGTAAGGGAGGATAATGGGATGCTTCCTTTCATCGCCAGCAGGTGCATTGACTAGTCGACCTCTGACTCTCAACAGGCCTTCCTTAAACTGTGGATTCAGTTGACGTATTGACGCACCGGCCTTCTTAAGGATTTTCTTTAAATACCTCTTGTCCTCACAACTTTCTGTGGCTGAAAGTACATCAATGACTGACAATGAAAGGCTACAAGCTGAACGCGTTTGAATATTTCTCTTTCGGCTACTTGAAGCTCTGCGACTGTCAGATGGCTACACTTGATCGGACGCATTTCACTGGACTCAACCGGAGAACCACTTGCAATTGACGCATTCCTTTTCATCTGGACTTTCATTCGCAGATACTGCTTGTAGCGTAACAGCCACGCAATAGCACATTTCAACTTCCACCAACAGGAGTAGTATGAAATCAGGGCATCTAATACATTAATTTGAACAGTGGACATATAAATCTGAGCCTCCTTTCTAACTTCTACATCATCATCTTCTAAGACTGGAATTTCAGTCATTTTGGGCCAGTGACTCTCGTCCTTCCACAGGAACTTGGGACCTTTCAACCAACGGTCGTTCTTCAACATGGCATCTATTTTAAGACCTTTCGACCCAACGTCAGCAGGGTTATCGTCTCGGTTCACATGCCGCCACTCAGAGGGATTAGAACCACTGTGTATCACCGTCAGCCAATTAGACTCGAACGTATGAAATCTCTTTGACTCGTTGTTGATGCACTTCAACACAGAAGTTGAGTCAGTCCAGTAGCAAACACGATCTATTGTCATGTTCAATTCTTCTCAAATAATCTTAGACAGCCTTACGGAGATGATGGCGGCTGACAGTTCCAATCTTGGAATCAAAATTTTGCGAATGGGAGCCAATCCTGCTTTTCCCATCACAAATGCACAGTGAACTTGGTTGGTCACATCTTTCAAACGGAGATATGCCGCGGCTGCATATCCCTGACGAGAAGCATCTGAGAAGAGGTGCAACTGTACTTCTTTAACTTCACCAAATCCCTTGGGTTTGCAATTTTGGAAGATCATCCAGCCAGCGCTTCCATTGTTCTTTGTCAGTTTCCTGTAATGTTTCATCCCAGCCTAACCTCTTCCTACTGAGTGTTTGCAACAACAACTTGGCTTTCATGGTGTACGGTGTGATAAATCCCAACGGATCAAAGAGGGAGTAAACAGATGACACAATCCCTCTGCGTGTCGCTGGGTTCTGGTTCACTCACTGCAATATCTTATCCAAGACTTCCCATACAAACTTGTCTTCTTCTATGTTCCATTTTAGTCCCAGAGCACTCTCAGTTGGGAGTTGCTCAAGTTCCAAATTTACCACTGATTTAGCTCTTTTGGACTCTGGAATCGTCGCCATCACTTCTCTGTCATTACTATACCACTTCGTCAAGCGGAATCCACCTTTCTCTAGCAATGTCCGCAGTTGACTTGCCAAACTGATAGCTTTTTCTGTGGTGCTTGTCGACTTCATCATGTCATCTACATACATGTTTCGGTTCACTGTCTCTGTCACTTCTTTGTCAAAGTCTTCCTGATACAACTGCACTGTCTTCCTTAGACAGAAATTAGCAACACTGGGCGAAGATGTTGCACCAAACAGATGTTTTACCATTCGATACTCCTTCATTTCCCTTGTCAGGTCTCCATTTGGCCACCATAAAAATCTTAAACTGTCACAGTCCTTTGGATCCACCAGGACCTGGTGAAACATTGCTTCTATGTCAGCAACCATTCCAACAGTATCTTGTCTGAAGCGACTTAAGACACCTACCAATTGGTTTGTCTGATCCGGGCCTTGCATCAACTGCTGATTAAGAGATGTCTGTCCAAACTTTGCTGCACAATCAAAAACGACCCTCACCTTGTCTGGCTTCAAAGGGTGTGTCACTGGATGGTGAGGAAGGAACCACAATGGTTTGTCCCTTGAATTCAACTCTTCTTCAGGAACCTTTTCTGCATGCCCCTTTTCAATGTAATCGTTTATTGTCGTCTGATACTTCTCCAACAAGTCTTCATCCTTTTTTTTTATATTTTAATTATTTTTATTTTTTTGATATTTACATACATGACAGACGCTACATTGCACTAGTTTACATTTCTACACTAGTTTACATTACGCTACATAATGTTACATTACACTCAAAAAAAAAAATTATCCTTCATTTTAATTTTAAGAAAGAAAAGGCTTCCACTTCCTTTCGTGAAATTCCAGTCTATTGTTCTTTGTGGCGATTGCTCGTTCAATAGATTCTATATGCTTCAATCTAACTACAAGATGAGACAACAATGGTGCGAAGTTCTTTAAACGATTTTGGTAAATTATCTGTTTTCCAGCAATAATAATATGGTTTAAAAGTAACCAATGAGACATCTTTTGAGTTATACCAAAAATAATATCTTCATTTTTTAAAGAAGCAATATTGATTTGCAGAGATTTAACCCAAAGAACAACAGACGTCCAAAAAGCGCAACTAAAATCGCAACTACAGAATAAGTGCTCAAGACATTCCTCTACGGTCTTACAGAAGGAGCAAAGGGGTGACTCAACAATTTTCATTTTGTATAACGACTTATTTGTGAAAAGTATTCGGTTTAGTACTTTGTATTGAAACATTCTTGTTTTGGTATCGAGGGTCACAGTGTGTGGAATCAGATAGATGACTTCCCAGTCAAAATTACAATTGGGATACAAAGCAACATATTTAGAACGTGCAGAAGGATCAACCTGAATGGTTTCGATAAGTTTCCAATACAATTTTGAGAGGTAATTGAATCAAGACTTAGAGTGTTGCCTTTTAAGTTTAAAGTGGGCGAATTCGTGGTATTTTTCTCCATGGTAACTTGAGCTTCGTTGATAGAGATGATAAAATTCTTCCATTCTAGAGGTAGCGAGTTGTAAAGACCTACGAGCAGAAAGTATTCGTTCACATTAAGTCCCCTTGCCTTGAAGGAGTTCCAAGAACTAAGTCTTCCTTGATTTGTTAGAATATCTGCAAGATATATAATACCCTTAGAGAAGAGCTTCATACAAAAAACAGGTTTTTTGTCAACTCGTAAGTATTGATTGTTCCATAATATTTGATTAAGTACTTCTTCGCGGGTAGACACATGAGATATATTCGATAGGCTGGACCAGACTGCAAAACATTCCCTATAAAAAGGAGGAAGACAACTAGGAAGATCAGAAGTACTAAAGTTACAGTGCAGAAGAAGTTTTCCGCCCTGGTCCTTCAGAAAAAAAGAAAGTATGAGTTTTCAAGGGCTACTGTAGTCTTCACAGTATTTCTTAAGGCAAATAATACGTTGCGTGTCGATTGATGTTTGAATATGAGGCATTCTCAAACCACCGTTTTTATAATCACTAATAATAGCAAGGCGTTTGATTTTATCCTTTCCTTTCCAGATAAAGTTGTAGATAATGGCGCCTCTTTAGAAGCAGGGCTCTTCGTTCTGCCATCATCTTGTTGTTAGGCAAGTACGGTGGGTCATGTCGCCAGGGCAAAGCAACTTGAAAGTGTCCATTGACTTGTTGCAGGGACCCTTCCATAATCTCTAGGGCTCTTTTGTCTTCAACCGATGCACAAACTTTAGTTTCTACTTCTGTATTTTCAAAGTCTGTTTTCCAGAGTCTCTGTAACTGCTGGCATAATTCTCCATCACGAATTTCACATTCAACTTTACTGAACAATAATGAATTGGCATTCTTCTGGTCAGACAACTCATTGCTGCACCTCTCACTTTGGACTCTACTACTGTCAATGTCATCTGATCGCAGATATAATCTTCTACCTTTAATCGAGCTGGCACACAAATGTTCATCTTGCAAGTCGGGAACATTGTCATAGACAATAGGGCTCTCTATTGTGCGCGTGAAATTTGCTGAACAACTTGGGCCATCCTTTTGACCACCAACATGTCCTATTACAGTCCATCCTAAACTACATCTGACTGCTACTGGTTCATCTTCACCTCCTTCCTTGTACTCGAGAGGTAGGAACAAACTTGGTTTCTCCTTAAGACCAATCAAAAACATAATTTCTCCAACTGCTAACTCTTGTAATTCAATATCGCACGAATGAGGCCACCTGTTAAGGTCTCCTTTCTTGGCAATACAGTCACTTGAGATTGGCATCTGTTTCACTGTTCTAACATTTGAAAACTCCACAAACACAGTTTCATCCATTGATGTCACAACAATGTCTAGTAATTGACTTTCCACCCTTGTGGACCCTGTCATCCCTGATAGTGTGAAGTTAAGCTTTGGACCAACCACTCCAAGTTTCTGCTGCAAATGTTCATGACAAAGAGTTATTTCTGATCCACTATCTAACAAAGCATATGTCTCGACTGGTGGTAAATCACTTCCTTTAACTTGAACTTTGAGAGGAACAACACTTAAGCACACTCGCTCGCCGGCCCCAGTTGCAGCAGTTACAGTAACTCCATCTTGATTGCTTGTCTCAGAATTTGAACCATTGGCTGTGTTCAATCTTGGGCCTTCTGGGTTGAGCTGACTTTGGCTGGCACCACCACCATTAGGTTCTGAGGGTGGAGGGTGTAACAATGTGTTGTGCTCCTTATTGCATCCTTTTTTCTGGCATCTGAAATTTGTCCTAGGGCATATTCTCGCATAGTGGCCACCATTGAGACACTTGATACAAAGGCTGTGTTCTTGAACAATCTTCATTTTGTCAGGGTAGGGTAAATCTTTAAATTTCCCACACCTCCAAACACCATACTGGTCAGAACAGACAGAACAACTTTGCTTTGCACCGTTCACTCCTTGTGAGCCTTTGTGACGAGAGTTTCGATCGTTACGTGCACCTCCAGCCATTGTTGTAAACTTGTAAGGAGGTCGGCTCCAACTATCTCTGCCTTTGGCTTTCTCCTTGTCCTTTGGTGGAGTACAATTAAGGTCTTCTCCAAATTCATTGTTAACAAGTGTTGCTCTCTGTTTCAAGAACTGAAGAAAGTCCACAAATCTGGGCCTCTGGCCCGACTCTATAATCTTACCCGCACACTCGGTCCACTTTGCCCTCATAAACAATGGAAGCTTCCTGTTTATTTCTCTCAGAGTGTTTGTATGATTTAAGTCACTTATATACTCAGGTCCCATGCCGGTAAGGGTTCTTTCAGCAACCTCCAAATTCCTGGCAAATTCTAGTAGGCTTTGTCCATCTGTTTGTTTCTTGATATGTGCCTTTGCTGTGATGTGAGGCTTGCCAAAGTTCTCACGCAAAGTGTTCTTTGCAACGTAATAACCTTCTTCCACAGGTAAGTTCACACAGCTTTCAATTGCCTCTCGGCTGGGTGTGTCCACTGAGACTGGACTGGGACTTGCTTACTGTTGGTCTGCTGTGTTAAGGGTAGCTGAACTCGTGGAGGCCAATTACTTAGTACTGGTGGGGCTCTTAATCCCTCAGTTTCCTTTGCAGTGTGTGGCCCAACCTTCTGTCCACAAAAGACGTTTGCTGATGTCGGTAATTGCTCCGAAGGTACATGTACTTGCACAGATGTGCATTCAAAGGGAATAGGCTGCACTATAACATTTGCTCTTTCATCACTCCAGTTAGGCTCTTCATGTAAGTAACATAGTTCAGTTCCTTGAGTAACAGATGACTCAAGTTCCATTGATACAATATCCATATTGTCTACGTTGTTGATCTCATTTCCTACTTCAGCTTGTTTATAAACATCAAGGCTAACTGCTGCCCTCTCTTCTTCCATTTGGGCCTCCGTAAACTCCTTTTCATACTGTAATTCTGTCATTTTCCGTTTTAATTCTTGCTCTTTAACCCTTTCACTACTATATGCAAATGAGGTCAACCCCCTCTGTTCCTGTAGCAAATTAAGGTCGACAGGTATTTTTGAAGTAGAAATCAAAATATACATGCTCAGTAGGTTTCTAAGGCAAGATATTGAAATAAAAGACCACAGAAATAAAGAAAAATGGTTGCTTTACTGTTAACCATGAAAAAGATGTACATTGCTATCTGGATATGAATACATTTTAACTTGAAAGTATCAACACGATAAAAAATTCTAATTTTCCGCCATTATAATTATTTGTCACGAAACGCCTCTAGATGTTCAAAGCTAAATATGTACAGAGAATGGGATAACAACTTTCCTTTATGGAAAGAAATGCATAGCAAAATACAAAGCCATTGATACACGCCATTGAATATCATTGTATTTCAACACAAAAGAAATAAAGGACAATAAAATTTTACACTCAAGCGTGGTATTCATTGTGGCATGGTTTGCATAGCGCAACCTTGCACAAACGACACTCGAAGCGCGTCTCGACTTTGTATCCTTTCGGTGGTCTTCGCCCGGCCTTACTGCATTGAAAACACTTTCGCTTCCTACCCTCCACATGAACTGAAACATGTAACACGCGAGGTACTGGCTGTTGTAGAGCCTCCTGTGATCTTCTTTTTCTCTTCCTTTGGCTGAAATCATTTATCAGTTGTTTTGCCAAATCAAGCCTGAAGCTGATCAGCGGGCGCTTTTGTTTTCCTTGAGTAGTACGATAAATTGACTCAAGAATGTAGCCATTGCAAACAGAAAGATTAAATAAAAACCAAAAGATATTCCTATACCATTTTCGCAAGGAATAACCGGCGAAATAAAAAGACCGAAGCTGGTCAGCTCGGTCAACACCGCCCATGTTCGCTGTGTAAACGTCAGCAACACGGGGCTTCTCAATTTGAATATTTTGCCCGTTCTTTTTCCGTGGAACAAGGCGTGATGGCTCGCTAGGCAAAACATTTGTGGACAAGAAAGAAATGTCTCTTTTGTACGGTGGCCCATAAGGGACATCAAAACTATTTGTTTTATTTTCAAGGAACTAAAAAAAATTAGCAGCTTTCCAGTCCAGGTCTTGGTTTGATTTTTATTTGGCTAATTCAAGATTTGTTCGTTTTTTAGTGAAGTCTATTTTTTAAAACTCAGGCTTTTTTTAGAAACTCGACTTTCTTTTAAAAAAATTCTAGTCTTCGTAGTAAAAAACCGGACTTTTTTTAGAAAGGGCCAGTTTGTTTTTTTTTTAAACTCCATTTTAAAAATAGTCAACTTATTTGAAAACTCAACTTTAAAAAAGAAACTCAACTCTTTTTGAAAAAACTCAACTTTTTTTTAAAAGAATCAGCTTTTTTTAAAAAAAGAACTCAACGTTTTTATAAAAAACCGTCAAAACTCCCAACTTTTTTTATAGAACAAAAACTCAACTTTTTTTTTCAAAAGAAAACTCATCTTTTTTTAAAAAAAAAACTCAATCTTTTTACAAAGCTTGAAAACTCAGCTTTTTTTTCAAAAGCAGGAGAATGGTACCTAACACCGCAAGGTCGTGGAACGCATGCTCACAACGCGACAAGATGGTGGTAAGGACGAAGAAAATAAGTTTACATTTTTGTATTGTTTGTTTTCTCCTATGCTTATCGACCAGTGCAAGCACGATGCCGGTGTACATTCCAGTAACACCAGGAAATTCTGATCGCAATTCTTTGATCGAATGTTATTTTAATCTTGGACTGGATTACTCAGAAATACTAAGTTTCCTTTTACTCATACATGGAATACGTCTCAGCCTCCGTCAACTTAAGAGGGTGCTTTTCTCGAAAGGTTTGTGTAGGAGAAGAAATCACAGCGATGTGGAAGAAGTTATTGCAGCGATAGAAAGGGAGCTAAATGGATCCGGTAGCCTGATTGGATACCGTCAGATGCATCAAAGGCTTCGCGTTGATTATGGCTTGGTTGTAAGTAGGGAGACAGTTCGACATGCTCTGAAACTACTTGACCCTGATGGTGTCGAGAGGAGGTCACAACACAGGTTAAAACGGAGGACATACTCGGCCAAGGGACCAAGCTTCATATGGCATCTAGATGGGTATGATAAATTGAAACCTTTTGGACTGTGTATTCATGGAGTGATTGATGGATACAGCCGTCGAATTCTATGGCTTGAGGTGGGACCGTCGAATAATAATCCTCGCATCATAGCGCATTACTACTTGGATTGTGTAAAGCAACTGGGAGGTGTTCCACGAACTATAAGGGGAGACGGAGGCACAGAAAATGTAAATATTGCTGGTATGCAAACTTTTTTTAGAAGAAATGGAACGGACTCAATGGCTGGGGAAAAAAGTTTCCTTTATGGTCGTTCAGTATCTAACCAGAGGATTGAGGCTTGGTGGTCATTCCTACGTAATAATGACACTGATTGGTGGATCAATTTTTTTAAGGATTTAAGAGATGTTGGTTTATATTGCGATGATAACCCGTTGCATGTAGAAAGTTTGAGGTTCTGCTTTACACCTATACTTCAGGAAGAACTCAATCGTGTTGCGCAACATTGGAATCTTCACAAAATCAGGCCATCTTTGAATCAAGAATCTCCACCAGGACGACCAGATGTTTTGTATTTTTTGCCAGAATTACAGGGAGCAAGTAGTTATCTTAAATCTGTAGATGATGAGGAATTGGCAGTGGCTGAGGAATTGTGCTGTGAGAATCAAATCCTACAAGTCGACGAGACATTTGTGGAACTTGCACAAATGATAATGGTTGACAATAATCTGCAAATGCTGACAACACCCGTGGAGGCGTCAGATCTATACGGCGAACTGCTTTATCACATCGAGAACATGATCTGACAATCTAGGTTTCGTTTCGGACACTAAGAATTAAATTAAACAAGCAGCATCCTTGAACAAAATAATGAATTATTTGTGCTTAGATAAAGAAGCACGTCGTTCTCTTAATTATTGGATAGCCTGTGAGCAGGATCCCTAGTAAGGTGAAAAGAGGGAAAGTGTGATTGGTGAGCCATGCGAGCGGAGCAGAGCGCACATTTCATTTTTCTTCTCGGAGGATCGTTATTTACGTCACTTAGGATCCTGTTTACAAGCTCTCCATCAAGTTTGCGTTTTTGAAGAGAGTTTCTAATGTCGAAATTGTTCACCGATTCTGTGCATGGTAAACACGGACATCTGAGTGTTGCTCAGTTTAATTTAGTTTTTAATTAGCTACACAATGTTGTTATTAAGCATGAGAAAAAAATAGTATTAGCATATTCGAAGAAGGAACGGCTGAAAGTGTTAGTCCTGTAATCACTACCTACAACCATGGACAAAACTATTGGCACGATCAGAAATTTATTTCCTTCCTCCCCCCTCCCCTTTTCAATGTTGAGCTTCCCAACTCATGCGCTGGCAATCACTATTCATGAAGGGTTCAAAATTGAAATGGGGGAGGGGAGGGGGGGGGGCGGATAGAAATGTTCGAGTGTGGCAATGATGAAGTTAAGGCATAAAGTACCCAAATTTTAATCGTCTTGGAATTGGATAGATCATAAACTAAACTCAACATTGCACTTTATTCTCATTAATGAGCTTAAAAGTAGTACAGTTTATAGAAAACGAAATATATCTCTTGAAGAAGGGCATCTCGTAAGATAACAACAACAACAGTAACTCCCATTATACAGTACTCAGAAATGCAATGTTCAATTTTGTTATAAAGTAGTATGAAACCATTCAATCGATTTCAACGGATAACCTACTTAAACAATCGGCGAGTGCTAAATCTAAAAAAAAATTGGATAGAGTTTTCGCAACTCGGGCTGGCATAACAATTTTTAAGTGGCTTTATTTTCTCAAATCTATAATAACAAACAAAACAATGATCCCTCCCCTTCAAAACGAGAAGTCCAACAATCAAATCGTAATATAATGGAATATTAACAATGTTTGTTCTCCAAAAACTGTTCCTTACAAATTAATGTCTTTCACTCAAAGATAAACACAACCGGAACATGTACAATAAAACGAAAGATCGTTTACCCGTAATACTTGTGCACTTATCCACTTATCCTTCGCCATTAGCACTGATTCAATATTAGTTAAAGATAAAAAAAAATCACAAACAAAGTTACAATGCATACAACATGTTAAATTATCAATTCAAACAAAACTCGTGTAAAAAAAGACAACATAATTGCAACTTCAATAACCACTGATGCTATATATGTAGCTAGTTAGCAAGGATAACCTATACATATTCTCACATGAATAACGTCAAGTTCCTTTTCTTTGTCATGCCATGTCACTTAAATCCCACAGGTGTGGATTGTTCAAATAGAAATCTAAGTTATCACTCAAATGTACCATTGTCCTATAACTTTTTGGGAGTGTGAGAAGATTGAAGCAGGTGGTAGCTTTGGGGCGAATGGCTGTATTGCTCATACTCACAAAGTTGACTTTAATGGGCTTGTAAGGCAGCACGATGTTGCTTCCAGTACAGAAGCGAAGGAACCTACCAAGTAACTTGTGGTCTTTGCTTTTTATGTACCGGGTGAGCCACCTTGAAACTCTGGATTCTTGTTGATCGGCAACACTGATCTCAAGACTTTGTAAAACATTTAAAGCGGTTGGAGTGCAGACACTGTAGAGAGCATGAATCTCCTTCTCTGTGACATCATCCCAGAATGGCCCCATTCCTTTCCTTAGATTGGTAATGTAGAGAAAGGGCTTTGAAATCAGTTCTGTTTCAGCTACTTGAAGCAATATCTTTCCAATGTTAGAATCACTTGGCATTGTTGTGACGCCATAATCAGACAGGATCTCCACCACATCTTCTGTGGGAAATGGTTTCTTTCCAAGCATAGCCTGTTGAAGAATCTCTCTTTCCTTTTCATGCAGCAGCCTTAGGAAGGACTGCATCAAACATTCGTCTGCAACTTTCCCGACAACCGCTTGCTGTATGATGGCTTCTGATATCTGCAGTGGAAAGGTGCCCGTCTGGATAAACTGATGAGTTAAAAGACGGCCAATAGCAACAAAGTCGCCTTGTGATAACGCTGCAGAGACGGAGAAAGTGAAGTGAGAGCTTCCCTCGCAGTAACTGGAAACGAAACTGTCCCAAAAGACAGAATAGACTTCTCTACGCACGCCCTCTCCAGCTGCATCTTCGTCTCTCATTGAAAATATAAGCTCATGGTTAACAATTGTTTCGTCCTGATACAAAGTCAACAGCTCATGGACACAATTGTGCCGACTGATCTCTTTTGTCATCACGTTTTCAAATTTTCCTTTGACCTCTTCTTGCCTGACATTCAGTTCCTGTAGGGCAGCTTGCTCTCCAGGGGAGATCTCTGGATCGTCTACCAGTAACTGTACGGGGGGACGAAGTGGGACTTCGGCAAAGAAATGTTGTGCACTTAGCAAGTTAGTATCATCGTTCTCCTCGTGCATGGAAATGGGGAGCTCTTGATGCGACTCCTGATCTGGAATTGTGTCATCATGGTTGCTATCACATCGACCGTTATAAAATGAAACCTCGTCCTCATCCTTGCATAGGGGAATGGGGAATTCACATTGTGACATACAAAGCATCGACGACGCAATGGAGCTAATGTCTTCTTCCGGATAAATAATTCCTTGACGGCTAAAGGCGAGTGAAAAATGCTCCGGATCAGTGGATAATGAGCCCACCCAATCATACAACGCCGACACTTTGCAGCCCGTAGGAAACGCTCTTTTGATAACCCCAAGCTTTGGATGACGTACGGAGACCGTCACGCGTGGTTTATTTGGGGCCGGTTCGTACAAGACTCGATTCTCTCTCGACACTCGAAGAACCTCTCTTCGATCCCTTTCCTCCTGCTGCAGTCTCTTCTCTCTGTCGACAGCCAGAGACACCTGGTAATTTGCATTAAGGCGATCAATTAATTCTTTACGTTCTTCAGATGTTCTAATCAAGCCATCCCTTGCACATTCGGAGGTGTCATCTTCTGAATGTGTTCTTGCCAAGCCAACCTCGTTAGATAGGTCGTTCTCTTTAGCTGAATTTCCCAAGGATTCATCTTCTTTCGATGTGATACATATAGGATCAAGATTCACAGTGTCTGGTCCAGAGCTGTTGAGCAACCTATCTCTCGTACTGGACGAATCAAATGGAGACTTCATCAAATCCTCATTATCTGACTCCTCCGACATCGATCCCTTGTCTCGACTAAGGAGAAACAAACGGGGAGTATTGAGGCGGTTTTCTTTCTTGTAACTTTCAGGGGAAAAGTTGTCTCCCATGTTGATTTTCTGGCATTTAAAATCTGCCAGTGTAAATTCCATGTCGTCTGCGTTACCCACGGGGCTTACACCATTTGGAAAAAAGGTGCCTTTTAGTTCCAGGAGGCAGTCATTGGCGGTTGCATCTCTTGGGAGGTCTACTGTTCTTACCCCACCCCCCTGTTCGGACCTTTTGAGCTTGAAGCCGGCACCTTCCACGTAGTGCTTCCAACGTAATTCAAACTTCAAAGTGGTTTTCTTTGGACCTTGTGGGGCTACCTTGGTCTTTTTTGCTGATTTTCCTGACGCTCTACGACTTTTGGAAGCTTCTAAGATTTCCGTCAACTTTCTTTTCATTTCAGCCCTTTTCTCATCTTTTAAATTATTCTCTCCTTCACAAAATGCTCGAAGTTTAGCTCTATCGCCAGCTGCTACAACACCTAAGTCAGCTAACGCCTCGTCTGACATAATTAACACTGCCGCCTTGTCAACCTGGTTTATGTGAAAAAAAATGAAATAAATGGATGAATGAATGAATGAAGGAAGGAAGGGAGGAAGGAACGAAGGAAGGAATGAATGAATGAATGAATGAATGAATGAATGAATAAATGAGAAAACAACTGAATGAATATCCAACTGTGTAGCTGTGAAACTTGAAAGGAGAACTGATAAATATAGAAAAATATATCAGCTTCACACAATTACAGGAGTGCTCTATAAAAATAAATGCTGAACCGATAACTATTAAATTGAAGATAGGAAAGCCGGTTCACAGTTACTAAAACTTCTGCAAGTAATGGCTGACAATCACTTCATGTGATATTTACAATACTGTTAAGGTGACATCTCTCACCTTCCATTGGTATTTTAGAAAAATTAATAATTATTGTTCATGAAAAAGTACACAAATGTCATGTATTTATTTTCTAAATGTACTTTTTTTTGTATTTTATTCAGTCTTCCATTCATATGACTAGTTTCCAGAGCTCATCGCTACAAAATGATAACAATTCCACATCAACCTACAGCTATTGGATAAATAAAGCATGATTGTTGCACTTGAACGAACCACAAAACCAACTTATTGGCCCATCACACTAACCTTTTCACTCCTAAATTTTTTAACAACATCCAACTTCAACTCACACTTCAAGAAATCTAAAACCTGAAATCAATAAAATAAAGAGATTTCTTCTTCCTCAATATTGCCACCATTTTTTATTCACATTTTCTCACTCATGAACAGCATTTGATTTGTAAGGAAGTTGCTTACCTGTCAGCAGTTGAGTTCCTCTACGATCCTCTATGCTATGCCAGCATATAGGGTAGTAGAGAAAATTACCTGTAATTATTTGTTTTTATATTAAATGGAACTGTTTCATTTTAAAAGGTATTGATTTGACTGTTTTTTAAACAAAATAGAGTTGACCCACTGTTGTGTTATAAGCTTGGTTATTTGTGATGGAGGCTGATTTAAAGTGATTTCAATAATCTATTTTTTATTTGGGTATTCACTGCTAACAGAACAAACAATGTCTTTCTTTTTGCAGTGTTTTAGAACCTCTCTCAACCCCCCTACCCACCCCCCCCCCAAAAAAAAATTCTCCAAAGTCTCCAATACCCAAATCAATACATTTATTGTAAAAAATTATCATTACAGTAATTAACGAAAAAGCTTCTCCCCACCACCCCTTATTCAAACATCAACCAATCAATACACTTATTGTAATGATTTATTTTTGCAAAAACAAAGGACTCCTTCCTCCCCCTCCCAGAAATCTGTGTCTGCAATCTCCAAATCAATACACTTACAAACAAACAACAAACACCTACCAATTTTAGAATCCTTACTCATAAGCAATTGTCACATTCTTGATAACAGACCGTGAATTTGGGTGGCCTATCTTCTTTTTTAATCGGAAGACATGAAAAATATGGCCTGATTTATACGTAATATATAAAGCTTATGCCGAGGTTGCTTTCGTCGGAAATGCAGTGTACACCTTCAAACTCATAAAAATTGACCAACTGACAACTTCTAGCCTGAAACTGAAACATGAATGCTTAAGTCAAAAGTATTTATGCCAAAGTCAAAAGTATTTATGCCAACGTTGTTGCAAATGTCTCTTGTTGCATAGAGAAATCGAGATATTAACAACTACAGTTTTCGTTTGCCGATGCAGATGAGGCCTAAACGACTGCGGCACTAGCTTGTAGACAAAGTCAATGTTAAAATATAAGGCAGAATAGCCCTCTCTAATAGCTATTCGAAAAACGCTTTTAGCATGGCATTGTATTAAACTAAGCAGGTATACATTGTCATTGCTATAATCACAAGTATACTCACATCGCTTAGAGGATCCCTCTCTTCCGCCATCTTGGATCGCAATGAGCCCGCATTCAAAAGGATTGCAGTATCATTTCTTATGAGTGACAAAAGTTTTCAAAAAGTTGAGTTTTTCAAAAAAAAAGTTGAGTTTTTTTAAAGTTGAGTTTTTTCTATTAAAAAAATGTTGAGTTTTCAAATAAATATTAATTGAGTTTTTTAAGTGGAGTTTTAAAAAAAAACTGGCGCTTTCTTAGAAAAAGGTCGGGTTTTTAACTGCAACGACTACAGTTTTCTAAAAGAAAGTTGAGTTTCTCAAAAATCTTGAGTTTTAACAAATAAACTTTAGAATTAACCAAATAAAAATCAAACCAAGACCTGTAAAGGTGCAATTTTTTTAGTTCCTTGAAAATAAAACAAACAGGTTTTGATGTCCCTTATAGGCCACTGTACTTTTGTCATGCCATTTCGTGAAAACGATTTTTCCGCGCTGAGAGGACACTTTTTCCCCTTGGCGAAGTTTGTTCTTTGCACATGGCGGCAAGTCTTTGCGATTGCTTCGCACAGTGCCACAAGCGTAGGTGTCTTGAGCTAGCAGGTCTTCCATAAGCTTCGTGCTAGTAAAAAAAAATTATCGAAAAATATATGCCTGTGCCTTTTTAGAAATGGAGTGGCCATTTTCATCACAACATCATAACCTAGGCCGTTGACACGAGGAACGTTTGCTTCTTTGCCAAGGTAAACAGAGAAGTTGTTTACATAGCCATTTTGCGAATCGGCCGCCATCCAGACTTTGATGCCGTATTTCGTTGGTTTCGCTGGCATATATTGCCGAAATGATAACCTGCCTTTGAAAGCAATCATCCCCTCATCGATGGAGAGGCTTTTTGACGGCTCGTAGGCTTTTTGAGCGTTCTCCAAAACTCCCGAAAGAAGTGCTCGAACCTTATAAAGGCGATCAAAATTCTCTTCGCCACGCTGCGGCTCTGTTGCCGAATTTGAAAAATGCAAATACTGGCTAAGTTCCTCAAATCTATTTTTTGTCATAACATTTTGTATACCAGTGTTGCCAATAAATGGATCTGAAGACCAGTACATTGCTAGTCTCGGAAGGTTGTTTATACCCATCACAAGGCAGATGCCAAGATAAGCTTTCACTTCTTGGCGAGTTGTATCTTGTCACTTCGCGAGTCGAGCGTTGTTTCCTTCGAGCTTTTGTCGAGCATATCTATTTGTCTCCCTGACAATTAAATTGATCAATTCATCCCCAAATATTAAATTGAAAAAGAAATCAGACGTTGCCTCTGCTGGAACTTCAACTTTTATTCCACATAGGCCATTAAATTGAGATATTACAAAGTCCGAAAGCTCATTTGACCACGCGGCTTCTTCATCGATTGCATCAGCCACATTGCCTTCATTGTTGTTTTCTTCTGCCTCTTCGTCGCTATCGAATTCTTGAACTTTGATATCAGAGCCTTCAGGATCTATATCGCCATCTTCTTCATCCGAAGTACCGAAAATATCGTGATATTCTTCCGCAGTGAGGATCGAAGGTTGCGCCATGTCTCTCGTGTGCTGTAGCAAAATGAGAAATTTGACCGCTCACTACTCTACATGGGAGTACAAATCATATGCGCAGTCCAGAGGATTTGATTGGCCAATGCTTATTTTAACAATAGCGCTTTTGTTTTGATATACAAAATGTTGCTAAGGGAAGAGAGGGTAAGTTAAAAATGGGTATGTTTATTTGGCCGCTTTTGGCCGCTCTAGGAATAATTGGCCATTTCCGGTTGGCCGCTCCAGTAGTGAAAGGGTTAAGTAACTGTTTTGTTTTCAACTGTGCAAGAGCTAATTTCTCTTTTCTCTTTACGACCGACGATGAAATTGAACTAGAATATGACGATTTACTTTCATGACTTCTTCTAGATTTTCTGGTCAATGATAACGACCTTTCGCTCACTTCCTTCGATTCAAGCCTCGACTTCTTAAACCAAGACTCCATAACATTGTCAAAGGTTAAAGTGCACCTAACCCCAAAATATTTTTTTTGCTAAAATATACCATTGCACCAGTTTGAAACGCATTGCACCTTTCGTTTCTCCTTTTTACCAAATTCTGGCTATTTATAGCATTCAAACGTTATGAAAAACTGTGCATCATTTGTTACACGGCCGAGTCAGAAGGGGCATGGGTCTATTCCCGATTTGACGTCACAAAATGATTTGCATCACATCAACTCTTTGTAAAAATGCATGCAAATCAGTTTGTGACGTCAAATCGGGAATAGACCCACGCCCCTTCTGACTCGGTCGTGGAACAAATGATGCACAGTTTATCGTAACTTTTGAATGCTATAAATAGTCAGAATTTGGTAAAAAGGTGCAATGCGTTTCAAAGTGGTGCAAAGGTTTATTCTAGCGAAAAAAATATTTTGGGGTTAGGTGCACTTTAATTTCCTTGACATTTGTTCATCATAACTAAGGCGAGCCTTCTCGAGCTCTTCCTCATAACAAAGTAATTCAATGTATTCTTCGTGTGTACTTACGAATTTGCGCCAAATTTCGTCATACGATTTCCGCTTGGACTTCAAATCCTCCAAAGTTCCACAGTTTTCCATAAGCTCTTCAATGTTTCCTTGCAGCCTTTTTAGAGCGCCGATGTATCCGGCTCGGGATTTAAACATGGCTCTTGTCCTTTCGGCTCTTTCACCTTCCACATCACTTGTCTTATTTGCCATCTTCAAGCGGCTACTTTTTCTCAATTGCAGGGAATTTTCAACACCAACATCCGACGAAGCTTCTCGCACATGTTTTCGACGAGATTTATCGGGAACAGGTAGCGATTTCACAGACATACTTGATTAATTAGATGCAAAGTTTTCCTCCCTGAGGAAATTGCAAGCCGTTTGGCGGGAAATTAAACATGACACTTCACACTCATAATCGAGCGATGAAGCCGATGATAAACAAAGTCTTTCCTCCCTGAGGAAAACAGCACGACGCGCCAAACTCGTCGAGCGGCAATGAACAGTACAAATAGAAGACTTTCCTCCATGAGAAAAACAACACGGCGACTTCTTCAAGCGAAGCAATCCAAATTCCAACACGAACAAACAGTGCGATGTTCTCCCTGAGAACCAAATGCTCCAAATCCTTGAGCTGAAGAAAACTTTCGCGAACAGTTCTTTAACTGTAGCTATCGTTAGCTCATTTTTTAATGAATCAAAACGTGCCTCAAGCACGTTAAAGAACTGTTTGGACAAAACTACAAAAATCTGCTAAGCCAGCAACTTACCCTTTGCAAATCTGAAAAGCACAGGCAGTGTCACATGATACGCAACAAACCGGAAACGAATCTAACGGAAATGAGATGGTAGCCACACTGGCCCCTAAATGGGAATGTATACAGCAGTCGCATTTACATGCAAAGAACAGGGCTACCGACTACAACTACTAAGTAAAGTTTCATATCTCAAGCAACTGTTCTGTTCTCAAAGTCTTAACATTTGCAAGTTCTTAAAGTCTTAAACTTGACAGTTCAAAGTCACACGCGCAAGTTCCTTCTGGCTTTGTAAGCCATATTAAACTTTCAAGGTCAATGTTGACTGTTCAGTCCATTTCAAGCAAGCATAACTTGGTCACCGGGCGCGTCAGCACAGTCGTACTCTCTCCGCTTAGATGTTCACCCTTGTGTTGTCGTTTAGTGCGTGTATCAACTGTACAACTCGTCTTTACTCTCACTGTGCGCACCAATCCGTCTCGACTTGGTACGACCTCAACGACTCGTCCAAGCGGCCACTTACCTCTGGAGAAGGACTCGTCTGCTAACAAGACTAAATCACCGACTTTCAAGTTTCTTTCCAGCGCGTTCCACTTCCTCCTCTCCATCAAGGTTGGGAGGTATTCTCGCGTCCACCTGCACCAGAACAAGTTAGTTAAGTATTGAGCTTCCCTCCAAGCACGTCTACAGCTGAGGTCATCTTTAGCAAATATGCCTGGTGGTAAGTCTTGACAGGGACGCAAATGTAATAAATGGTTAGGTGTTAGTGGCTGGCCATCTAGGGGGCTGTCGCTGTTGTGAGTAAGAGGTCTGGAATTTAGAATGTTAACTGCCTTTGCCATCACAGTTGAAAGAACTTCATCAGTGACTAACTGCTCCTTTAGAATGGCCTTTAAAATGTGTCTTACGGAACGTATCATCCGCTCCCATGCACCACCCATGTGGCTCGCCGAGGGTGGATTAAAAATCCACTCGATCTTCTTCTGTCCACAGAAGTTGTTGATCTTGCGTTGATTCCACTCTTCGATGGCTTCTTTCAGCTCTTTATCTGCCCTTGTGAAGTTACTTCCTTGCTGGTCACTCCTTATCTGCTCTCGATAGCCACGAACACTAATGAATCTTCTAAGGGCGTTTATCATTGAATCAGTGTCTAAGGAGTGGGCTATCTCAATGTGCACAGCATGTGTCGTTAAACAGGTGAAGAGATAACCATATCTCTTTACACGGGATCTTCCTTGCTTCACTTCAAGCGGTCCAAAATAATCAACACCCACGTAAGTGAAAGGTGGTTTCTCAGGTACAAGCCTCTCTTCTGGTAAAGCTGCCATGATCTGCTTCCCTGGGCATGCCTTTCTCTGCCGTTGACAGGTCATGCATCTTCCTATTACACGCCGCACTGCTGATCTCCCCTTTACTATCCAAACGGTCTCTCTCAAGGATGACAAAACAGATTCTTGTCCCATGTGACCCAAGCTTTCATGACACTGCTTAATAACGAGATCTGTCACATGATGCTTGTAAGGGAGGATAATGGGATGCTTCCTTTCATCGCCAGCAGGTGCATTGACTAGTCGACCTCTGACTCTCAACAGGCCTTCCTTAAACTGTGGATTCAGTTGACGTATTGACGCACCGGCCTTCTTAAGGATTTTCTTTAAATACCTCTTGTCCTCACAACTTTCTGTGGCTGAAAGTACATCAATGACTGACAATGAAAGGCTACAAGCTGAACGCGTTTGAATATTTCTCTTTCGGCTACTTGAAGCTCTGCGACTGTCAGATGGCTACACTTGATCGGACGCATTTCACTGGACTCAACCGGAGAACCACTTGCAATTGACGCATTCCTTTTCATCTGGACTTTCATTCGCAGATACTGCTTGTAGCGTAACAGCCACGCAATAGCACATTTCAACTTCCACCAACAGGAGTAGTATGAAATCAGGGCATCTAATACATTAATTTGAACAGTGGACATATAAATCTGAGCCTCCTTTCTAACTTCTACATCATCATCTTCTAAGACTGGAATTTCAGTCATTTTGGGCCAGTGACTCTCGTCCTTCCACAGGAACTTGGGACCTTTCAACCAACGGTCGTTCTTCAACATGGCATCTATTTTAAGACCTTTCGACCCAACGTCAGCAGGGTTATCGTCTCGGTTCACATGCCGCCACTCAGAGGGATTAGAACCACTGTGTATCACCGTCAGCCAATTAGACTCGAACGTATGAAATCTCTTTGACTCGTTGTTGATGCACTTCAACACAGAAGTTGAGTCAGTCCAGTAGCAAACACGATCTATTGTCATGTTCAATTCTTCTCAAATAATCTTAGACAGCCTTACGGAGATGATGGCGGCTGACAGTTCCAATCTTGGAATCAAAATTTTGCGAATGGGAGCCAATCCTGCTTTTCCCATCACAAATGCACAGTGAACTTGGTTGGTCACATCTTTCAAACGGAGATATGCCGCGGCTGCATATCCCTGACGAGAAGCATCTGAGAAGAGGTGCAACTGTACTTCTTTAACTTCACCAAATCCCTTGGGTTTGCAATTTTGGAAGATCATCCAGCCAGCGCTTCCATTGTTCTTTGTCAGTTTCCTGTAATGTTTCATCCCAGCCTAACCTCTTCCTACTGAGTGTTTGCAACAACAACTTGGCTTTCATGGTGTACGGTGTGATAAATCCCAACGGATCAAAGAGGGAGTAAACAGATGACACAATCCCTCTGCGTGTCGCTGGGTTCTGGTTCACTCACTGCAATATCTTATCCAAGACTTCCCATACAAACTTGTCTTCTTCTATGTTCCATTTTAGTCCCAGAGCACTCTCAGTTGGGAGTTGCTCAAGTTCCAAATTTACCACTGATTTAGCTCTTTTGGACTCTGGAATCGTCGCCATCACTTCTCTGTCATTACTATACCACTTCGTCAAGCGGAATCCACCTTTCTCTAGCAATGTCCGCAGTTGACTTGCCAAACTGATAGCTTTTTCTGTGGTGCTTGTCGACTTCATCATGTCATCTACATACATGTTTCGGTTCACTGTCTCTGTCACTTCTTTGTCAAAGTCTTCCTGATACAACTGCACTGTCTTCCTTAGACAGAAATTAGCAACACTGGGCGAAGATGTTGCACCAAACAGATGTTTTACCATTCGATACTCCTTCATTTCCCTTGTCAGGTCTCCATTTGGCCACCATAAAAATCTTAAACTGTCACAGTCCTTTGGATCCACCAGGACCTGGTGAAACATTGCTTCTATGTCAGCAACCATTCCAACAGTATCTTGTCTGAAGCGACTTAAGACACCTACCAATTGGTTTGTCTGATCCGGGCCTTGCATCAACTGCTGATTAAGAGATGTCTGTCCAAACTTTGCTGCACAATCAAAAACGACCCTCACCTTGTCTGGCTTCAAAGGGTGTGTCACTGGATGGTGAGGAAGGAACCACAATGGTTTGTCCCTTGAATTCAACTCTTCTTCAGGAACCTTTTCTGCATGCCCCTTTTCAATGTAATCGTTTATTGTCGTCTGATACTTCTCCAACAAGTCTTCATCCTTTTTTTTTATATTTTAATTATTTTTATTTTTTTGATATTTACATACATGACAGACGCTACATTGCACTAGTTTACATTTCTACACTAGTTTACATTACGCTACATAATGTTACATTACACTCAAAAAAAAAAATTATCCTTCATTTTAATTTTAAGAAAGAAAAGGCTTCCACTTCCTTTCGTGAAATTCCAGTCTATTGTTCTTTGTGGCGATTGCTCGTTCAATAGATTCTATATGCTTCAATCTAACTACAAGATGAGACAACAATGGTGCGAAGTTCTTTAAACGATTTTGGTAAATTATCTGTTTTCCAGCAATAATAATATGGTTTAAAAGTAACCAATGAGACATCTTTTGAGTTATACCAAAAATAATATCTTCATTTTTTAAAGAAGCAATATTGATTTGCAGAGATTTAACCCAAAGAACAACAGACGTCCAAAAAGCGCAACTAAAATCGCAACTACAGAATAAGTGCTCAAGACATTCCTCTACGGTCTTACAGAAGGAGCAAAGGGGTGACTCAACAATTTTCATTTTGTATAACGACTTATTTGTGAAAAGTATTCGGTTTAGTACTTTGTATTGAAACATTCTTGTTTTGGTATCGAGGGTCACAGTGTGTGGAATCAGATAGATGACTTCCCAGTCAAAATTACAATTGGGATACAAAGCAACATATTTAGAACGTGCAGAAGGATCAACCTGAATGGTTTCGATAAGTTTCCAATACAATTTTGAGAGGTAATTGAATCAAGACTTAGAGTGTTGCCTTTTAAGTTTAAAGTGGGCGAATTCGTGGTATTTTTCTCCATGGTAACTTGAGCTTCGTTGATAGAGATGATAAAATTCTTCCATTCTAGAGGTAGCGAGTTGTAAAGACCTACGAGCAGAAAGTATTCGTTCACATTAAGTCCCCTTGCCTTGAAGGAGTTCCAAGAACTAAGTCTTCCTTGATTTGTTAGAATATCTGCAAGATATATAATACCCTTAGAGAAGAGCTTCATACAAAAAACAGGTTTTTTGTCAACTCGTAAGTATTGATTGTTCCATAATATTTGATTAAGTACTTCTTCGCGGGTAGACACATGAGATATATTCGATAGGCTGGACCAGACTGCAAAACATTCCCTATAAAAAGGAGGAAGACAACTAGGAAGATCAGAAGTACTAAAGTTACAGTGCAGAAGAAGTTTTCCGCCCTGGTCCTTCAGAAAAAAAGAAAGTATGAGTTTTCAAGGGCTACTGTAGTCTTCACAGTATTTCTTAAGGCAAATAATACGTTGCGTGTCGATTGATGTTTGAATATGAGGCATTCTCAAACCACCGTTTTTATAATCACTAATAATAGCAAGGCGTTTGATTTTATCCTTTCCTTTCCAGATAAAGTTGTAGATAATGGCGCCTCTTTAGAAGCAGGGCTCTTCGTTCTGCCATCATCTTGTTGTTAGGCAAGTACGGTGGGTCATGTCGCCAGGGCAAAGCAACTTGAAAGTGTCCATTGACTTGTTGCAGGGACCCTTCCATAATCTCTAGGGCTCTTTTGTCTTCAACCGATGCACAAACTTTAGTTTCTACTTCTGTATTTTCAAAGTCTGTTTTCCAGAGTCTCTGTAACTGCTGGCATAATTCTCCATCACGAATTTCACATTCAACTTTACTGAACAATAATGAATTGGCATTCTTCTGGTCAGACAACTCATTGCTGCACCTCTCACTTTGGACTCTACTACTGTCAATGTCATCTGATCGCAGATATAATCTTCTACCTTTAATCGAGCTGGCACACAAATGTTCATCTTGCAAGTCGGGAACATTGTCATAGACAATAGGGCTCTCTATTGTGCGCGTGAAATTTGCTGAACAACTTGGGCCATCCTTTTGACCACCAACATGTCCTATTACAGTCCATCCTAAACTACATCTGACTGCTACTGGTTCATCTTCACCTCCTTCCTTGTACTCGAGAGGTAGGAACAAACTTGGTTTCTCCTTAAGACCAATCAAAAACATAATTTCTCCAACTGCTAACTCTTGTAATTCAATATCGCACGAATGAGGCCACCTGTTAAGGTCTCCTTTCTTGGCAATACAGTCACTTGAGATTGGCATCTGTTTCACTGTTCTAACATTTGAAAACTCCACAAACACAGTTTCATCCATTGATGTCACAACAATGTCTAGTAATTGACTTTCCACCCTTGTGGACCCTGTCATCCCTGATAGTGTGAAGTTAAGCTTTGGACCAACCACTCCAAGTTTCTGCTGCAAATGTTCATGACAAAGAGTTATTTCTGATCCACTATCTAACAAAGCATATGTCTCGACTGGTGGTAAATCACTTCCTTTAACTTGAACTTTGAGAGGAACAACACTTAAGCACACTCGCTCGCCGGCCCCAGTTGCAGCAGTTACAGTAACTCCATCTTGATTGCTTGTCTCAGAATTTGAACCATTGGCTGTGTTCAATCTTGGGCCTTCTGGGTTGAGCTGACTTTGGCTGGCACCACCACCATTAGGTTCTGAGGGTGGAGGGTGTAACAATGTGTTGTGCTCCTTATTGCATCCTTTTTTCTGGCATCTGAAATTTGTCCTAGGGCATATTCTCGCATAGTGGCCACCATTGAGACACTTGATACAAAGGCTGTGTTCTTGAACAATCTTCATTTTGTCAGGGTAGGGTAAATCTTTAAATTTCCCACACCTCCAAACACCATACTGGTCAGAACAGACAGAACAACTTTGCTTTGCACCGTTCACTCCTTGTGAGCCTTTGTGACGAGAGTTTCGATCGTTACGTGCACCTCCAGCCATTGTTGTAAACTTGTAAGGAGGTCGGCTCCAACTATCTCTGCCTTTGGCTTTCTCCTTGTCCTTTGGTGGAGTACAATTAAGGTCTTCTCCAAATTCATTGTTAACAAGTGTTGCTCTCTGTTTCAAGAACTGAAGAAAGTCCACAAATCTGGGCCTCTGGCCCGACTCTATAATCTTACCCGCACACTCGGTCCACTTTGCCCTCATAAACAATGGAAGCTTCCTGTTTATTTCTCTCAGAGTGTTTGTATGATTTAAGTCACTTATATACTCAGGTCCCATGCCGGTAAGGGTTCTTTCAGCAACCTCCAAATTCCTGGCAAATTCTAGTAGGCTTTGTCCATCTGTTTGTTTCTTGATATGTGCCTTTGCTGTGATGTGAGGCTTGCCAAAGTTCTCACGCAAAGTGTTCTTTGCAACGTAATAACCTTCTTCCACAGGTAAGTTCACACAGCTTTCAATTGCCTCTCGGCTGGGTGTGTCCACTGAGACTGGACTGGGACTTGCTTACTGTTGGTCTGCTGTGTTAAGGGTAGCTGAACTCGTGGAGGCCAATTACTTAGTACTGGTGGGGCTCTTAATCCCTCAGTTTCCTTTGCAGTGTGTGGCCCAACCTTCTGTCCACAAAAGACGTTTGCTGATGTCGGTAATTGCTCCGAAGGTACATGTACTTGCACAGATGTGCATTCAAAGGGAATAGGCTGCACTATAACATTTGCTCTTTCATCACTCCAGTTAGGCTCTTCATGTAAGTAACATAGTTCAGTTCCTTGAGTAACAGATGACTCAAGTTCCATTGATACAATATCCATATTGTCTACGTTGTTGATCTCATTTCCTACTTCAGCTTGTTTATAAACATCAAGGCTAACTGCTGCCCTCTCTTCTTCCATTTGGGCCTCCGTAAACTCCTTTTCATACTGTAATTCTGTCATTTTCCGTTTTAATTCTTGCTCTTTAACCCTTTCACTACTATATGCAAATGAGGTCAACCCCCTCTGTTCCTGTAGCAAATTAAGGTCGACAGGTATTTTTGAAGTAGAAATCAAAATATACATGCTCAGTAGGTTTCTAAGGCAAGATATTGAAATAAAAGACCACAGAAATAAAGAAAAATGGTTGCTTTACTGTTAACCATGAAAAAGATGTACATTGCTATCTGGATATGAATACATTTTAACTTGAAAGTATCAACACGATAAAAAATTCTAATTTTCCGCCATTATAATTATTTGTCACGAAACGCCTCTAGATGTTCAAAGCTAAATATGTACAGAGAATGGGATAACAACTTTCCTTTATGGAAAGAAATGCATAGCAAAATACAAAGCCATTGATACACGCCATTGAATATCATTGTATTTCAACACAAAAGAAATAAAGGACAATAAAATTTTACACTCAAGCGTGGTATTCATTGTGGCATGGTTTGCATAGCGCAACCTTGCACAAACGACACTCGAAGCGCGTCTCGACTTTGTATCCTTTCGGTGGTCTTCGCCCGGCCTTACTGCATTGAAAACACTTTCGCTTCCTACCCTCCACATGAACTGAAACATGTAACACGCGAGGTACTGGCTGTTGTAGAGCCTCCTGTGATCTTCTTTTTCTCTTCCTTTGGCTGAAATCATTTATCAGTTGTTTTGCCAAATCAAGCCTGAAGCTGATCAGCGGGCGCTTTTGTTTTCCTTGAGTAGTACGATAAATTGACTCAAGAATGTAGCCATTGCAAACAGAAAGATTAAATAAAAACCAAAAGATATTCCTATACCATTTTCGCAAGGAATAACCGGCGAAATAAAAAGACCGAAGCTGGTCAGCTCGGTCAACACCGCCCATGTTCGCTGTGTAAACGTCAGCAACACGGGGCTTCTCAATTTGAATATTTTGCCCGTTCTTTTTCCGTGGAACAAGGCGTGATGGCTCGCTAGGCAAAACATTTGTGGACAAGAAAGAAATGTCTCTTTTGTACGGTGGCCCATAAGGGACATCAAAACTATTTGTTTTATTTTCAAGGAACTAAAAAAAATTAGCAGCTTTCCAGTCCAGGTCTTGGTTTGATTTTTATTTGGCTAATTCAAGATTTGTTCGTTTTTTAGTGAAGTCTATTTTTTAAAACTCAGGCTTTTTTTAGAAACTCGACTTTCTTTTAAAAAAATTCTAGTCTTCGTAGTAAAAAACCGGACTTTTTTTAGAAAGGGCCAGTTTGTTTTTTTTTTAAACTCCATTTTAAAAATAGTCAACTTATTTGAAAACTCAACTTTAAAAAAGAAACTCAACTCTTTTTGAAAAAACTCAACTTTTTTTTAAAAGAATCAGCTTTTTTTAAAAAAAGAACTCAACGTTTTTATAAAAAACCGTCAAAACTCCCAACTTTTTTTATAGAACAAAAACTCAACTTTTTTTTTCAAAAGAAAACTCATCTTTTTTTAAAAAAAAAACTCAATCTTTTTACAAAGCTTGAAAACTCAGCTTTTTTTTCAAAAGCAGGAGAATGGTACCTAACACCGCAAGGTCGTGGAACGCATGCTCACAACGCGACAAGATGGTGGTAAGGACGAAGAAAATAAGTTTACATTTTTGTATTGTTTGTTTTCTCCTATGCTTATCGACCAGTGCAAGCACGATGCCGGTGTACATTCCAGTAACACCAGGAAATTCTGATCGCAATTCTTTGATCGAATGTTATTTTAATCTTGGACTGGATTACTCAGAAATACTAAGTTTCCTTTTACTCATACATGGAATACGTCTCAGCCTCCGTCAACTTAAGAGGGTGCTTTTCTCGAAAGGTTTGTGTAGGAGAAGAAATCACAGCGATGTGGAAGAAGTTATTGCAGCGATAGAAAGGGAGCTAAATGGATCCGGTAGCCTGATTGGATACCGTCAGATGCATCAAAGGCTTCGCGTTGATTATGGCTTGGTTGTAAGTAGGGAGACAGTTCGACATGCTCTGAAACTACTTGACCCTGATGGTGTCGAGAGGAGGTCACAACACAGGTTAAAACGGAGGACATACTCGGCCAAGGGACCAAGCTTCATATGGCATCTAGATGGGTATGATAAATTGAAACCTTTTGGACTGTGTATTCATGGAGTGATTGATGGATACAGCCGTCGAATTCTATGGCTTGAGGTGGGACCGTCGAATAATAATCCTCGCATCATAGCGCATTACTACTTGGATTGTGTAAAGCAACTGGGAGGTGTTCCACGAACTATAAGGGGAGACGGAGGCACAGAAAATGTAAATATTGCTGGTATGCAAACTTTTTTTAGAAGAAATGGAACGGACTCAATGGCTGGGGAAAAAAGTTTCCTTTATGGTCGTTCAGTATCTAACCAGAGGATTGAGGCTTGGTGGTCATTCCTACGTAATAATGACACTGATTGGTGGATCAATTTTTTTAAGGATTTAAGAGATGTTGGTTTATATTGCGATGATAACCCGTTGCATGTAGAAAGTTTGAGGTTCTGCTTTACACCTATACTTCAGGAAGAACTCAATCGTGTTGCGCAACATTGGAATCTTCACAAAATCAGGCCATCTTTGAATCAAGAATCTCCACCAGGACGACCAGATGTTTTGTATTTTTTGCCAGAATTACAGGGAGCAAGTAGTTATCTTAAATCTGTAGATGATGAGGAATTGGCAGTGGCTGAGGAATTGTGCTGTGAGAATCAAATCCTACAAGTCGACGAGACATTTGTGGAACTTGCACAAATGATAATGGTTGACAATAATCTGCAAATGCTGACAACACCCGTGGAGGCGTCAGATCTATACGGCGAACTGCTTTATCACATCGAGAACATGATCTGACAATCTAGGTTTCGTTTCGGACACTAAGAATTAAATTAAACAAGCAGCATCCTTGAACAAAATAATGAATTATTTGTGCTTAGATAAAGAAGCACGTCGTTCTCTTAATTATTGGATAGCCTGTGAGCAGGATCCCTAGTAAGGTGAAAAGAGGGAAAGTGTGATTGGTGAGCCATGCGAGCGGAGCAGAGCGCACATTTCATTTTTCTTCTCGGAGGATCGTTATTTACGTCACTTAGGATCCTGTTTACAAGCTCTCCATCAAGTTTGCGTTTTTGAAGAGAGTTTCTAATGTCGAAATTGTTCACCGATTCTGTGCATGGTAAACACGGACATCTGAGTGTTGCTCAGTTTAATTTAGTTTTTAATTAGCTACACAATGTTGTTATTAAGCATGAGAAAAAAATAGTATTAGCATATTCGAAGAAGGAACGGCTGAAAGTGTTAGTCCTGTAATCACTACCTACAACCATGGACAAAACTATTGGCACGATCAGAAATTTATTTCCTTCCTCCCCCCTCCCCTTTTCAATGTTGAGCTTCCCAACTCATGCGCTGGCAATCACTATTCATGAAGGGTTCAAAATTGAAATGGGGGAGGGGAGGGGGGGGGGCGGATAGAAATGTTCGAGTGTGGCAATGATGAAGTTAAGGCATAAAGTACCCAAATTTTAATCGTCTTGGAATTGGATAGATCATAAACTAAACTCAACATTGCACTTTATTCTCATTAATGAGCTTAAAAGTAGTACAGTTTATAGAAAACGAAATATATCTCTTGAAGAAGGGCATCTCGTAAGATAACAACAACAACAGTAACTCCCATTATACAGTACTCAGAAATGCAATGTTCAATTTTGTTATAAAGTAGTATGAAACCATTCAATCGATTTCAACGGATAACCTACTTAAACAATCGGCGAGTGCTAAATCTAAAAAAAAATTGGATAGAGTTTTCGCAACTCGGGCTGGCATAACAATTTTTAAGTGGCTTTATTTTCTCAAATCTATAATAACAAACAAAACAATGATCCCTCCCCTTCAAAACGAGAAGTCCAACAATCAAATCGTAATATAATGGAATATTAACAATGTTTGTTCTCCAAAAACTGTTCCTTACAAATTAATGTCTTTCACTCAAAGATAAACACAACCGGAACATGTACAATAAAACGAAAGATCGTTTACCCGTAATACTTGTGCACTTATCCACTTATCCTTCGCCATTAGCACTGATTCAATATTAGTTAAAGATAAAAAAAAATCACAAACAAAGTTACAATGCATACAACATGTTAAATTATCAATTCAAACAAAACTCGTGTAAAAAAAGACAACATAATTGCAACTTCAATAACCACTGATGCTATATATGTAGCTAGTTAGCAAGGATAACCTATACATATTCTCACATGAATAACGTCAAGTTCCTTTTCTTTGTCATGCCATGTCACTTAAATCCCACAGGTGTGGATTGTTCAAATAGAAATCTAAGTTATCACTCAAATGTACCATTGTCCTATAACTTTTTGGGAGTGTGAGAAGATTGAAGCAGGTGGTAGCTTTGGGGCGAATGGCTGTATTGCTCATACTCACAAAGTTGACTTTAATGGGCTTGTAAGGCAGCACGATGTTGCTTCCAGTACAGAAGCGAAGGAACCTACCAAGTAACTTGTGGTCTTTGCTTTTTATGTACCGGGTGAGCCACCTTGAAACTCTGGATTCTTGTTGATCGGCAACACTGATCTCAAGACTTTGTAAAACATTTAAAGCGGTTGGAGTGCAGACACTGTAGAGAGCATGAATCTCCTTCTCTGTGACATCATCCCAGAATGGCCCCATTCCTTTCCTTAGATTGGTAATGTAGAGAAAGGGCTTTGAAATCAGTTCTGTTTCAGCTACTTGAAGCAATATCTTTCCAATGTTAGAATCACTTGGCATTGTTGTGACGCCATAATCAGACAGGATCTCCACCACATCTTCTGTGGGAAATGGTTTCTTTCCAAGCATAGCCTGTTGAAGAATCTCTCTTTCCTTTTCATGCAGCAGCCTTAGGAAGGACTGCATCAAACATTCGTCTGCAACTTTCCCGACAACCGCTTGCTGTATGATGGCTTCTGATATCTGCAGTGGAAAGGTGCCCGTCTGGATAAACTGATGAGTTAAAAGACGGCCAATAGCAACAAAGTCGCCTTGTGATAACGCTGCAGAGACGGAGAAAGTGAAGTGAGAGCTTCCCTCGCAGTAACTGGAAACGAAACTGTCCCAAAAGACAGAATAGACTTCTCTACGCACGCCCTCTCCAGCTGCATCTTCGTCTCTCATTGAAAATATAAGCTCATGGTTAACAATTGTTTCGTCCTGATACAAAGTCAACAGCTCATGGACACAATTGTGCCGACTGATCTCTTTTGTCATCACGTTTTCAAATTTTCCTTTGACCTCTTCTTGCCTGACATTCAGTTCCTGTAGGGCAGCTTGCTCTCCAGGGGAGATCTCTGGATCGTCTACCAGTAACTGTACGGGGGGACGAAGTGGGACTTCGGCAAAGAAATGTTGTGCACTTAGCAAGTTAGTATCATCGTTCTCCTCGTGCATGGAAATGGGGAGCTCTTGATGCGACTCCTGATCTGGAATTGTGTCATCATGGTTGCTATCACATCGACCGTTATAAAATGAAACCTCGTCCTCATCCTTGCATAGGGGAATGGGGAATTCACATTGTGACATACAAAGCATCGACGACGCAATGGAGCTAATGTCTTCTTCCGGATAAATAATTCCTTGACGGCTAAAGGCGAGTGAAAAATGCTCCGGATCAGTGGATAATGAGCCCACCCAATCATACAACGCCGACACTTTGCAGCCCGTAGGAAACGCTCTTTTGATAACCCCAAGCTTTGGATGACGTACGGAGACCGTCACGCGTGGTTTATTTGGGGCCGGTTCGTACAAGACTCGATTCTCTCTCGACACTCGAAGAACCTCTCTTCGATCCCTTTCCTCCTGCTGCAGTCTCTTCTCTCTGTCGACAGCCAGAGACACCTGGTAATTTGCATTAAGGCGATCAATTAATTCTTTACGTTCTTCAGATGTTCTAATCAAGCCATCCCTTGCACATTCGGAGGTGTCATCTTCTGAATGTGTTCTTGCCAAGCCAACCTCGTTAGATAGGTCGTTCTCTTTAGCTGAATTTCCCAAGGATTCATCTTCTTTCGATGTGATACATATAGGATCAAGATTCACAGTGTCTGGTCCAGAGCTGTTGAGCAACCTATCTCTCGTACTGGACGAATCAAATGGAGACTTCATCAAATCCTCATTATCTGACTCCTCCGACATCGATCCCTTGTCTCGACTAAGGAGAAACAAACGGGGAGTATTGAGGCGGTTTTCTTTCTTGTAACTTTCAGGGGAAAAGTTGTCTCCCATGTTGATTTTCTGGCATTTAAAATCTGCCAGTGTAAATTCCATGTCGTCTGCGTTACCCACGGGGCTTACACCATTTGGAAAAAAGGTGCCTTTTAGTTCCAGGAGGCAGTCATTGGCGGTTGCATCTCTTGGGAGGTCTACTGTTCTTACCCCACCCCCCTGTTCGGACCTTTTGAGCTTGAAGCCGGCACCTTCCACGTAGTGCTTCCAACGTAATTCAAACTTCAAAGTGGTTTTCTTTGGACCTTGTGGGGCTACCTTGGTCTTTTTTGCTGATTTTCCTGACGCTCTACGACTTTTGGAAGCTTCTAAGATTTCCGTCAACTTTCTTTTCATTTCAGCCCTTTTCTCATCTTTTAAATTATTCTCTCCTTCACAAAATGCTCGAAGTTTAGCTCTATCGCCAGCTGCTACAACACCTAAGTCAGCTAACGCCTCGTCTGACATAATTAACACTGCCGCCTTGTCAACCTGGTTTATGTGAAAAAAAATGAAATAAATGGATGAATGAATGAATGAAGGAAGGAAGGGAGGAAGGAACGAAGGAAGGAATGAATGAATGAATGAATGAATGAATGAATGAATAAATGAGAAAACAACTGAATGAATATCCAACTGTGTAGCTGTGAAACTTGAAAGGAGAACTGATAAATATAGAAAAATATATCAGCTTCACACAATTACAGGAGTGCTCTATAAAAATAAATGCTGAACCGATAACTATTAAATTGAAGATAGGAAAGCCGGTTCACAGTTACTAAAACTTCTGCAAGTAATGGCTGACAATCACTTCATGTGATATTTACAATACTGTTAAGGTGACATCTCTCACCTTCCATTGGTATTTTAGAAAAATTAATAATTATTGTTCATGAAAAAGTACACAAATGTCATGTATTTATTTTCTAAATGTACTTTTTTTTGTATTTTATTCAGTCTTCCATTCATATGACTAGTTTCCAGAGCTCATCGCTACAAAATGATAACAATTCCACATCAACCTACAGCTATTGGATAAATAAAGCATGATTGTTGCACTTGAACGAACCACAAAACCAACTTATTGGCCCATCACACTAACCTTTTCACTCCTAAATTTTTTAACAACATCCAACTTCAACTCACACTTCAAGAAATCTAAAACCTGAAATCAATAAAATAAAGAGATTTCTTCTTCCTCAATATTGCCACCATTTTTTATTCACATTTTCTCACTCATGAACAGCATTTGATTTGTAAGGAAGTTGCTTACCTGTCAGCAGTTGAGTTCCTCTACGATCCTCTATGCTATGCCAGCATATAGGGTAGTAGAGAAAATTACCTGTAATTATTTGTTTTTATATTAAATGGAACTGTTTCATTTTAAAAGGTATTGATTTGACTGTTTTTTAAACAAAATAGAGTTGACCCACTGTTGTGTTATAAGCTTGGTTATTTGTGATGGAGGCTGATTTAAAGTGATTTCAATAATCTATTTTTTATTTGGGTATTCACTGCTAACAGAACAAACAATGTCTTTCTTTTTGCAGTGTTTTAGAACCTCTCTCAACCCCCCTACCCACCCCCCCCCCAAAAAAAAATTCTCCAAAGTCTCCAATACCCAAATCAATACATTTATTGTAAAAAATTATCATTACAGTAATTAACGAAAAAGCTTCTCCCCACCACCCCTTATTCAAACATCAACCAATCAATACACTTATTGTAATGATTTATTTTTGCAAAAACAAAGGACTCCTTCCTCCCCCTCCCAGAAATCTGTGTCTGCAATCTCCAAATCAATACACTTACAAACAAACAACAAACACCTACCAATTTTAGAATCCTTACTCATAAGCAATTGTCACATTCTTGATAACAGACCGTGAATTTGGGTGGCCTATCTTCTTTTTTAATCGGAAGACATGAAAAATATGGCCTGATTTATACGTAATATATAAAGCTTATGCCGAGGTTGCTTTCGTCGGAAATGCAGTGTACACCTTCAAACTCATAAAAATTGACCAACTGACAACTTCTAGCCTGAAACTGAAACATGAATGCTTAAGTCAAAAGTATTTATGCCAAAGTCAAAAGTATTTATGCCAACGTTGTTGCAAATGTCTCTTGTTGCATAGAGAAATCGAGATATTAACAACTACAGTTTTCGTTTGCCGATGCAGATGAGGCCTAAACGACTGCGGCACTAGCTTGTAGACAAAGTCAATGTTAAAATATAAGGCAGAATAGCCCTCTCTAATAGCTATTCGAAAAACGCTTTTAGCATGGCATTGTATTAAACTAAGCAGGTATACATTGTCATTGCTATAATCACAAGTATACTCACATCGCTTAGAGGATCCCTCTCTTCCGCCATCTTGGATCGCAATGAGCCCGCATTCAAAAGGATTGCAGTATCATTTCTTATGAGTGACAAAAGTTTTCAAAAAGTTGAGTTTTTCAAAAAAAAAGTTGAGTTTTTTTAAAGTTGAGTTTTTTCTATTAAAAAAATGTTGAGTTTTCAAATAAATATTAATTGAGTTTTTTAAGTGGAGTTTTAAAAAAAAACTGGCGCTTTCTTAGAAAAAGGTCGGGTTTTTAACTGCAACGACTACAGTTTTCTAAAAGAAAGTTGAGTTTCTCAAAAATCTTGAGTTTTAACAAATAAACTTTAGAATTAACCAAATAAAAATCAAACCAAGACCTGTAAAGGTGCAATTTTTTTAGTTCCTTGAAAATAAAACAAACAGGTTTTGATGTCCCTTATAGGCCACTGTACTTTTGTCATGCCATTTCGTGAAAACGATTTTTCCGCGCTGAGAGGACACTTTTTCCCCTTGGCGAAGTTTGTTCTTTGCACATGGCGGCAAGTCTTTGCGATTGCTTCGCACAGTGCCACAAGCGTAGGTGTCTTGAGCTAGCAGGTCTTCCATAAGCTTCGTGCTAGTAAAAAAAAATTATCGAAAAATATATGCCTGTGCCTTTTTAGAAATGGAGTGGCCATTTTCATCACAACATCATAACCTAGGCCGTTGACACGAGGAACGTTTGCTTCTTTGCCAAGGTAAACAGAGAAGTTGTTTACATAGCCATTTTGCGAATCGGCCGCCATCCAGACTTTGATGCCGTATTTCGTTGGTTTCGCTGGCATATATTGCCGAAATGATAACCTGCCTTTGAAAGCAATCATCCCCTCATCGATGGAGAGGCTTTTTGACGGCTCGTAGGCTTTTTGAGCGTTCTCCAAAACTCCCGAAAGAAGTGCTCGAACCTTATAAAGGCGATCAAAATTCTCTTCGCCACGCTGCGGCTCTGTTGCCGAATTTGAAAAATGCAAATACTGGCTAAGTTCCTCAAATCTATTTTTTGTCATAACATTTTGTATACCAGTGTTGCCAATAAATGGATCTGAAGACCAGTACATTGCTAGTCTCGGAAGGTTGTTTATACCCATCACAAGGCAGATGCCAAGATAAGCTTTCACTTCTTGGCGAGTTGTATCTTGTCACTTCGCGAGTCGAGCGTTGTTTCCTTCGAGCTTTTGTCGAGCATATCTATTTGTCTCCCTGACAATTAAATTGATCAATTCATCCCCAAATATTAAATTGAAAAAGAAATCAGACGTTGCCTCTGCTGGAACTTCAACTTTTATTCCACATAGGCCATTAAATTGAGATATTACAAAGTCCGAAAGCTCATTTGACCACGCGGCTTCTTCATCGATTGCATCAGCCACATTGCCTTCATTGTTGTTTTCTTCTGCCTCTTCGTCGCTATCGAATTCTTGAACTTTGATATCAGAGCCTTCAGGATCTATATCGCCATCTTCTTCATCCGAAGTACCGAAAATATCGTGATATTCTTCCGCAGTGAGGATCGAAGGTTGCGCCATGTCTCTCGTGTGCTGTAGCAAAATGAGAAATTTGACCGCTCACTACTCTACATGGGAGTACAAATCATATGCGCAGTCCAGAGGATTTGATTGGCCAATGCTTATTTTAACAATAGCGCTTTTGTTTTGATATACAAAATGTTGCTAAGGGAAGAGAGGGTAAGTTAAAAATGGGTATGTTTATTTGGCCGCTTTTGGCCGCTCTAGGAATAATTGGCCATTTCCGGTTGGCCGCTCCAGTAGTGAAAGGGTTAAGTAACTGTTTTGTTTTCAACTGTGCAAGAGCTAATTTCTCTTTTCTCTTTACGACCGACGATGAAATTGAACTAGAATATGACGATTTACTTTCATGACTTCTTCTAGATTTTCTGGTCAATGATAACGACCTTTCGCTCACTTCCTTCGATTCAAGCCTCGACTTCTTAAACCAAGACTCCATAACATTGTCAAAGGTTAAAGTGCACCTAACCCCAAAATATTTTTTTTGCTAAAATATACCATTGCACCAGTTTGAAACGCATTGCACCTTTCGTTTCTCCTTTTTACCAAATTCTGGCTATTTATAGCATTCAAACGTTATGAAAAACTGTGCATCATTTGTTACACGGCCGAGTCAGAAGGGGCATGGGTCTATTCCCGATTTGACGTCACAAAATGATTTGCATCACATCAACTCTTTGTAAAAATGCATGCAAATCAGTTTGTGACGTCAAATCGGGAATAGACCCACGCCCCTTCTGACTCGGTCGTGGAACAAATGATGCACAGTTTATCGTAACTTTTGAATGCTATAAATAGTCAGAATTTGGTAAAAAGGTGCAATGCGTTTCAAAGTGGTGCAAAGGTTTATTCTAGCGAAAAAAATATTTTGGGGTTAGGTGCACTTTAATTTCCTTGACATTTGTTCATCATAACTAAGGCGAGCCTTCTCGAGCTCTTCCTCATAACAAAGTAATTCAATGTATTCTTCGTGTGTACTTACGAATTTGCGCCAAATTTCGTCATACGATTTCCGCTTGGACTTCAAATCCTCCAAAGTTCCACAGTTTTCCATAAGCTCTTCAATGTTTCCTTGCAGCCTTTTTAGAGCGCCGATGTATCCGGCTCGGGATTTAAACATGGCTCTTGTCCTTTCGGCTCTTTCACCTTCCACATCACTTGTCTTATTTGCCATCTTCAAGCGGCTACTTTTTCTCAATTGCAGGGAATTTTCAACACCAACATCCGACGAAGCTTCTCGCACATGTTTTCGACGAGATTTATCGGGAACAGGTAGCGATTTCACAGACATACTTGATTAATTAGATGCAAAGTTTTCCTCCCTGAGGAAATTGCAAGCCGTTTGGCGGGAAATTAAACATGACACTTCACACTCATAATCGAGCGATGAAGCCGATGATAAACAAAGTCTTTCCTCCCTGAGGAAAACAGCACGACGCGCCAAACTCGTCGAGCGGCAATGAACAGTACAAATAGAAGACTTTCCTCCATGAGAAAAACAACACGGCGACTTCTTCAAGCGAAGCAATCCAAATTCCAACACGAACAAACAGTGCGATGTTCTCCCTGAGAACCAAATGCTCCAAATCCTTGAGCTGAAGAAAACTTTCGCGAACAGTTCTTTAACTGTAGCTATCGTTAGCTCATTTTTTAATGAATCAAAACGTGCCTCAAGCACGTTAAAGAACTGTTTGGACAAAACTACAAAAATCTGCTAAGCCAGCAACTTACCCTTTGCAAATCTGAAAAGCACAGGCAGTGTCACATGATACGCAACAAACCGGAAACGAATCTAACGGAAATGAGATGGTAGCCACACAGCAGTCTTCTGATAGTCAGGCGACAGTTGTTCCCAAGATGCAAGGCCAGAACAACACAGCACAGACAGTAATCTGAACCCCTAATCTTTTCTTTAGTGGAAATCACAGCTTCCACTGCCTCTTCGAATAGTGGTTTTTCCTCACTGGTGAGATGTTTGGGGAGTTCTTTCAACAAATTGTTAATGTGCTCCTTGAGGTCATGCAGAGGCTCCACGGGTACCACTTCATACTGGGCTAGGTTAAGGTCTTGCATGGAAGACATCTGAGCTGGAAAACAGAGTGCTGGGACCCTCTGAATACCTTTATTTCCTCTCTAAGCTGGCTGTATAAGGCTGGTTTTAGCAAACCATCTGTTGTAAGATTGCGCCCTCTGCATTCCTTAATGAGCTCATCTTTGGTCATCTGTTGGAAAGGATTTACACCTTCATTTCTTCTCTCTCATCCAGCGGGGCCTGCAATTACGTTCTTTCTTCTCTCTTCTTGTGTCACCTGTGGGGCTCTCATTGAAGCTACATGGTCAACATAAGCTGCTGATGCTCCAGTGCAGCCACAGCACCCAAAGTGCCCTCCATTTTGTTCTCCACATTCAACCTCTTGTGCTGGGTGGTCTCCATGAAACATTCTACAGATGTCCTTCACAGGAATGTTGTGATTTGAGGTAATTTCTATGTCAAACTGCTGTATGTCATCCAGGCGAGTGTCACTGTACAAGAGTTGATCTTCTGTGGTATCTCTGCATCTCGCTAACAAGTAGACTGGCGGCTTCTCAACCAATTCTTGAACATCTAAGCCACTGAGCTCTTCAGAAGTGAAGTAAAATGCTGGGTCATAGATAGCATTAACTGTCAGAACCATGTGGCCATGATTCATTAGGCTGGAATGGTCAGACCAGAAGGTTAGATGCCGTGTTCTTTCCCATTTTTTTCAACGATTCTAAGAGCTCTTCTCTGGTTGCTTCACCACTTAACAGTTCCTTGTACTCTCCAAGCTCTTGAAGACGTTCTTTTATGTCCTCATATGTCATTGCCTCATAGTGGGTGTCAGAATGATCACAAACAAGACCATCCTTCTCCTGCTGATACAAGGTGTTTTTTCGTATTTCCAGTAAAGGAATTTTTCTTCCACTCACTGTGAAATATTCCTCCTTCAGGGTGCCATCAGGATTCAATGTTAATTTTTTGTAGGATTTTGGAGCAACAATTTCACCCAAGCGATATTCTCCGTTTTCTATTTTATGTAGTAGGGTTTTTCTTATGGCGTCGCTGGTACGGGGCACTGGTGTTGTAATCTCCCCATCAAAGGTTTTGTTTAGCTGCCTCCTTGGAAGTGGTTTGTTCTTTCGGTGGTTGGTAAACTTTCCAACATCCACACCATTGTTTTCAAGAAATTCTTTTACAACCATATTGCCAAGCTTTGTTTTCTCAGTTGTGCCATATTTTCTGGCCAGTTCGGAGTAGTTAATCTGTGTGTAGAAAATTAAATAAATCATGCATAATATATTTAAGATCTTTATCTGTATGTTGCAAGAGTAAACTTGTTTATACAAATAATATTTTATCGAAAAACAATTAATTAATATTACCCTGGTAGTTAATTTACAAGACAATTAATTATCACCATATAATTCACAAAAATAAATAAATGCAGAAAAAGATAACAATATTATTAATAGTTGATCAGTGTTTCATAAACTGTATTCTCACCTTTCCACCTGCTTTCATTGTATTCACTTCTTGTAGGAGACCATCCTTGTCAAAATCAACTGAATTTGGATCTGGAGAGTGACGTTTCTTCTTCCGAAGTCCAGCATCCTCAAGTGCCTTCCTTTTCTTGGTCCTCAGTAGACTTTCCTCCGTGGACTCGAAAAACAGAGATTTTCGTTGGAAATCCCTCTGCTTAAAGGACTGACGTGTTCCAAGCAAGGTGTCACAATCAACTTTGGACCACTGCCCTTCAATTTTGTTTTTAAAACACCTTGCATTTTCCCTCCTTTCCTTTTTCTTTTGAGCCTTGGTTTTTGAATGTGTAAGCCCAATTTCTGGTACTTTAGTCAAGGCCTCAGCAAGGTCTGTGTTAAAAAGACTTTTAAATGGCTCATTGATTGTTTTTGTTTTTGTTTTTGGCTGTTTCTTGAAGAGCTGTTTTTGAAGCTTTAAGTTGTTTGTTTGCCTTTCTTAAATTTGTTGCTTCCTTGAGACAGACAGACACTGGGTCAACCCCTTTCAGTCGGTTAGTTTTCAGAGGGAAAAGGGATTGAAAACTGAGATGGTTTGACTGGCAGCCTTTGCAGTTTGAGATTGAATGCAATACTTTCTTGGTTGCTGAGAGGTTTCTCCATCCAGTGGAGCTGAAGTGTTCCAAGTACCTTGATTTGTTTTCACCCCGCCATTTTTCAAAGTTTCTAAGCAACACAGGCAGTCGCTTGTCAAATGTATTCTGGCTAACAGCGAAGGCTTCTTTGTCATCACCAAATATAATCAAGAACTTCTGAAGGCGAGTTGTTTTGTCCCTTATGAGCTTGCCATTTTCATTGTATGCACTGTTCTTTGCTGCTACACGCGCGAACCCGCAGTTGAAAAATCCCGCCATAATAGCAGCAAGAAGTTAAGCTAAACCGACACTAAATTGACACAAAACTATTTGCTGGAAATGTATAACCAAGTAACACTGGATATTATAGGTGTTTAGAGCGATCGAAAACTCGAAACTGCACACAAAGCAACCGTTTACCTCCTCGACTCTGCTAACTAAAATTGCGCCTAAACCGCGAGAGTAATTTATAAAGGGAACTTGATATCTTATTTACAGATAATAATAGTCCTGAGAGCCAAAAGCGTGCAAAATAAGGTCAACGGACTTGCTAAAATTTGTACTTTACGGCATGAAAATTATTGGTGCAAGCGGTCCTCTGCGAGTAGAGCCATTGTAAATTGCGAAGGGCAAAATTACAATGATTTTGGCAATTTTCTGTCTTTAATTAATTAAATGTGCAAATGATCTTTGAAAAACACTGACTGTACGAAGAAGAACTTACACATTTTATGCAATACACTGCACAACCTTCGACAACCTGCTCGTCCGCCATCTTGCAGAACAATTTTAGTTTCCATGGCAGCGAGAAAAATGACTGGTGCTTAGTCTGCCGAAAACTCAGCCGCGTGTTTCAAACATGGCGGACAAGAAAGTCAGCTAGTAGTGTATTAAGTAGGACGAATACGGGCTGTTTTTATGCTAACCTCGACTTTAATTCTATTCTCAAAACAAGGTCATAGTGAAAGAAACAAGAATCTAAACAGGGATTTTGACTTTTTCCCAAACTGAAGGAAAAAATTACGATCTTGAGCCATAATGTCGTTACCCGAAAAAGAACGACAAATTTATCTATAGTAGTTGACTTTTTGTCAAATTCCTCGATCAGTTTTAGAGACAGTGAACTTGTGGGTATTCATCTTGCTGCTTATCCGCTTATTTGATACTATCTAAGTTCCCGTAAAGTAGAAGTAAAGGAAGATAATAATAATAATAATAATAATAATAATAATAATTAAAGATTTATAACGCACCCTTTCCATGCAGATATGATCAAAAGCGCGTAACAACTAATACTTAAATATTTAAAGTAATTAAAAAATGAAAAGAGCATTATAATTAAGGCTAAAACTAGATAACGCTAAAAACTAAAATAAAATATTACAAATCAAAAGCTAGTCTAAAAAGATGCGTTTTAAGTAAAGATTTAAAACGTTCAAAATTCTCCTCAAGGCGGATATGAAGGGGCAGATTGTTCGATAAATTAGGGGCCGCAGATGAAAAAGCACGATCCCCTAAAGTCTTTTTAAGTTTTAAACTGGGATACTTTAAGAAAAGACCGCTAGCTGAACGGAGATGATAGCGCGGCTGAAGAGAACCAAAATGGCACCAAAACACTGTTGACAGTAACGGTTGAGTGATGTCATCGACTTGGGATTTTCATTTCCTAGGGTAACACAAAACTCCGTTAAAAAATGTACGATAACAGCTTTACGTATTTTTTTATAATTTTTTTTAAATTTTTTTTTAATTTTCGTCACTTTTTGCCATTCCTTAATTCACATAAGCACTGTTGTGATTTTGGTCACTCATGACAGAGAAGGGAAACATGCCATTCCATACCAATTTCATCAGTTTCTGGTTGAACATGGATCAAATGGGATTAATTATAGAAAATATGTAGATTTTAAAGGTATGCAAGATGATCATTTTCTTAAAAGTCTACTTTTTTTATTGCTGGTAAGGATGCTGTGTTATTGATTGGGGCCGGGGGGGGGGGGGGGGAGAGGGGGCGTTGGGCACCCCTGGAATTGACTGATGTATAAAGGGGAAATTTAGAGTTGAAGTTCTGTAAAATTATAACTTAATTTGTATTTGTATGAAGCTTGATATTAATGATCCGGAAACAAGCCTGCAAGATATTTGTTCCACACATTTATTTGTCTGCTTAGAAACTGGGACAACCTGACAAATAATGGCAGGGTTATCATGCAATCGCTTTTTCTGTGTGTTGGGAGGGGTATTACAAGCAGAACAAGACAATAATTAACTGATTGAAACTCGTTTGAACCTTTATTTCAACAAGCTACAGGGGATACAAATGTAATAAATAATAGCAAATGTATTCTATAACAAATTGTGCATCAAGGTGAAATTTAGCAATTGCTCAGAACATGTACTTGTTAAATGCTGATATCTGAAATACAGAGTTAACTTGAATTTGCAAAATTTAAACTTGTGTAAAAACACTTTGCTAAGTTTGATGCCTTTCAAAAGTGGAAGAAAGGGTGTCTTTAACTTGTTGTTCAAATAGGATGAAATTTCCCACACCATCAGTGTTGCTGGGGACTTTGAAGCTCCCGAGCTAGTGTAGCAAGAACTTTTCCTGTCAAAACACTGTCTTGAATAGCTTTAAAGCTGGTCACCACAAAAGTAACAACTTTCATCTGCTGGGTCTGCCTTTTCTAAACCACAATAACAATAGTTGCCATTGTCAAAAACTCTACTTGGGATGTAAACATCCTTGCTTGGTTTGTACAAAAATGTGTTAAACCCTTTCTCTGGCAGCTAGATTGACACAAAAATTCATGCTTAAAGGGATACTCTCGACCTCAGAACAACATTTGCTCAAAATGTAGCTTTAGCACTAAAAAGATCATTGGGAAACAAAAAAAGCGTTCGAATTAAATTTTTACGGCTAAAATTTACGCTTGAAAAGCGAAATTTCCCGCTTTTCGGTGACCGGAAGTGAAGTGTCACTTCTTTAGACACGTGATTTATGACGTAGAAAGGAGAACTCAGCAAGACGAACCTTGCGTGTTTGTTATGGTAATCATGGAATCAGAGGGCTCGTCTAGTTCAGTCAGTTCATCTCCGCGTTCTTCTATAAGCGATGGGGATTCTACCTACGAAACGGCATTACAGGATTGTCAGGGAGCACAACCATATTTGTTTGAGCCTTATGACAGCGATGCTAGTGCGAGCACGGACTCTTCAAATGAGTCAGATGACGGTCGGCAGTTCGAACGACTGAAAAACACAGACTGGTGAGCGAAAAATCTGTTTCTTTATAGGGCCAGTTGTTTTTGTAATTTTGTATCCAGATTTCATTAGCGAATAAATTGAGCGAACAGGACAATAAAGTTTCATTAATACATTCGTTGTGTTTTATATTTTCGTGTATATCTATAGTCAAAGTGTCGATTTGAACAGGCGTGTGAAGTATGTGTCTAAAATTTTTTTAGCTGCGATCACATATTTCGATTGTTAATTTTAGGTGTCGGTGTGGAAATTGCCAGCGACTCAATCGAGTTGTAGAGTGCGTGTGCTGTGCGGAAATTGACTGCATTGTGGCCAAAAACTATGAAGCGGTCGAGGCAGAAAGACTGACCGAGCCACCTACATGTATTACACAACATCCCGGGTTCCACGCTGTTTGTTTGAATCGCTGGGTTTTGTAGACGGCGTGGCATCAGTATAAACAACAGTACAAGGACGCATATGAAGGCCCACAGCACAAACAAAATAGACATATAGCTTACAGGCAGTTGGCGAGGTGGCGTTGGGGTCTTTTGGGAAAAGAAGTGCGAGTGGTCCTGCCATCATGTGCTGTGTGCTGTATACGCGCACATTTCCCTCCTCCAGGGCCCGAGGAAGACTTTCTGTTTGAAGGTTTTCACTTTCCAGACGAATAATAATTTTAATTGTCAATTCGTTTTGGTTTTGACCGTGTCTATGTGTAAACAAAAACGGAACTGCTTTTTGGCATCACTGGTCTGTTGTGATTTTTTATTGAGTTTTATAACATGGTAACAAAATACTGAACTTTATGTATGATGAATTTGTAACATTGTGACATCGTCATTTATCTTTTGGTATAAATTTTGTTTAACTTCAAAGGTTTCATCCAAACAAAGAATAGTTACATTCAGTCATACCTAAGACTGCACAAAATATCTATGGAATAATAATAATAAATCAAAGAAATTGTTTATCACAGCTGTATGAAAGGCTTGATCTCACTACTGTGTCACGACAGTCGACTCAATTTGTTTTCACTCTAGCTGCATTGCATTTAGGAAACAGTTTTTGAGGATAGTTAGGAACCTCCATAACAGAATCATTTGTTGAATCTTGATTTCAACTCATTTACTGCGGCCTGTTTGTCTGGACGATCGTAATTTGATGAGAGTGATCGTGGAGCAGCACCTCTCTCCAAAACAGAGCTTTCATTGCCTTGGAGAATTTGCATAACTCTTTCTTTCAGGTCGGCCACATATCCTAGTTAGAAAAAAAGAGTTATTGAAAGTTTGGGTCATAGTCATTTAGATATATTACCAAATATTAACAAAATTTCAAGTTGCTACTAGTTCAAATATTACCTACCATATGTACATTTCACTAAAATCTTTGTCACTGTGTGTTCTCCTTTCTTGTACTTTGGGAAAGCAATGTTGAACTGTTCCTTGCCATCTTGTGTTGTTGCCTGCTCCCTGTCACTATTTTCATTGAAATGTAGGATTGCTATCTGCAATCTTAAAAGATTGATAATGTTATTTTGTCAGGTTTTTGTTTTTCCTTTGCATCCAAACAAATAGAAAAAGAAATTGTAGTGTTTCTGCAACATCAAAAATAACGTTTATAACGTTTATGTACATTAGAAGTTACAATACGTGCCAATACCTGCTAGTCATTCCATGGTATGAAAATGCTAACATTTTTGTAGCAAAGTGGTTATAAACAGAATGAAAAGCCTCCAGTGAAGATGTTGCATGTTCTCCAGACATTTGCCTTATATCCTTCAAGAGGGACCCCTTGGTCAGAAGGTCTGTTAGATTTTCATAGGGTGGTGTACCTGCAAAAATAAGTGTTTGCTGTCAATAGCGATTGCACCATCAAAGCTTAGGATAAATGCCATACCAGAGAAAAAAATGCTTGTGTCTAGGTGTATAAATGTACCTGGTTTGAGCCATTTCTTTTTTCTTTCCCTTCCACGAAGTCTGCCATGAGCACACTGCGTAAACAGTGGATTATCATGTCCAGTGTGTCGATCCATGAGGTGGTTTGTTATTGACAACCACTTTGCCTCCTTTAGGTCAGGATCATCGTCGTCAGTTGATGAGGCACACCAGAACATATGGTTAACAACGCTTTTCTTCCACTTTTTTACCACATCGCAGTCCTTCTTTTTTGCAATAGCATCAATCTTTTTTCCAGTTCCTGAGATACAATTGCAAATTAATTTGAGTAGATATGGTTTTTGCTAAACAAAATAAGATTTTCTAAAAAAAAAAATACCTTTTCCAAGATGCCACCCATCCAGCCTATGCTTAATTCCAGAGCAGCTCACCCTCATGTATTTCCGTATTTGAACATGTCTGTCTGTAATTAATGTATTTACAGACAGTCCTTCTCCAGTAACAAAAGCCAGTGACCTTGCTAGCCCCTCTTTTTCCATGGCAGCTGAGTTTTTCACTTCATTGCTCTAAGTATAATTAGTGAAAACGCAATCATGTTATTAAACAAGACAATACGCCATTTTACGATAAATTAAGTACAAACCTGTACCAGCTGGGAATCTATGATTTTATTTTGCTCCACATCTATAAGGGAGTAGGTTCCATACTTTGCTGAATGGCCAGGGCTGTCACAACGGCCATCTCCTCCCAGTATAATTCATTGCCTTCGGCCTTGATCTCGTTCAGCAAAGCAGACTGTTGGTCTTTGTAGGTTCTTTGAACGGCAGTACGTAGATACTTTCTCTGGTGAGTCATAAATGTCGAGTAGCCAATCGTTGGAACGTTCATGTGTTTCAATATCCTCAGTACCTTTGCTGGGCTTCCACCACCGAAGAGAATAGAAGAAGACATCATGATGTTTCCGATAGGAATGTCACCGACAGAGGGCTGGGAATCCCAACTTCTAAAGAACGCACACGATAAACATTTTTGCGTCACTGTTATTCTTGTACCAAATCTTGAATTCACATTCCGACCGACATACAGGACAAAACTGGAAGAGTGCAAGAAGTGATGACTCTGCTACCAAGAACAGGTTTTGTCGATGGGGAGGTGCATTTTTGGGAGACTCCCTGTGAAAAAATACAGTAAGTTTAGTATGCTTATTTTTTAACTGTATTCACTCTTTTTGTCATTGTTTGTTTGTATGGAAATATATCCACATACATGTATTGACATTACTTACTCGTATAATCGATCATCAAAGTCGTAAAAATCCATATCATCGTCATCATCATCAGCAATATCTTCGGGATCGGGAACATATGAAGGGTCGTCATCAAGCTCCATTTCTTCTTCGTAGTCTGACAATTCATCGTCGCTTTGGACCGGAGTCGAAGTCATAATAAAGTCCCTGAGAAGAGTGCATTGAGTTCCTTGATCCCTTCTGGCGATTGAAGCTTGACAACCTACAAATTTGATTAAAAAAAGAGAGTTCATCATAAATGTTTTAGTTGAATTTTATAGCTAGACTAAGTGTTAGTGACAATATACCATGCAAATGCCCATTAGTACATTATAGCTCCATACAGATTGCTTGTATAATTTGAAAAGGTAAACTTGCCTCTCGCGGTTTGGCTGCTTCGAAATTGCACAGAAACGTTTTTCCCACTACTCCTGGTTTGGGTAGCTACATACATCTACAGCTGCAGGCAATATTTCCTCCGCATTTTCTGCCAATTTTAGCCCCTCGTTACCTTCCCCAGAAGTTGACTGCAATTCCTTCTTTTCATGTTCCGCAAGGATCTTTAAAAAAAAAGAAAAAAATAGCTTAGCACACACCGGTTTCTTTAATCTAAAATTAATTGTGACAAAATTTAATTTCGGCACAAACATACCCTAGCAGCTTCCCGTTTCCTAAAGGCTCCTCGTAATGGCTTCTCCACGTGTTTCGATGGCCCGGCGCTCGCATCGGGAAAGGAGATGTCTTCGTCTTCTACTCGCTTTTGTTTCTTTTTGTCTGGAGGACCACTTGTGGAAATCGTGGGGAAAGCATTGGGTTTTAGAATATTTTTCATTTTTAAACCCAGAGATTTTGCAATCACCGACTGTTTTTCAAAAGAATCGACAGTAAAGTGAGCACTGCAAATATGGCTAGTCGTCAGATTAAAAAAGTCAAAACGGGTGTTCTTCACCGCTTTTGTCCACAGCTTAGCCACATTCGCATCTTCAGGCCATTTGTGAAGGCTTACTCCATCCTTGCGCACGTTAGAACATCCACCGACTACACAGCGATGCGGCATTTCAAATTTCGTGTTGATGCGCTACTCGGGTTATCGCTTATTTACAGAGTGTTGTACACGGCGAGGATGAGGTCACGTCACGTCGAAATTACTGTTTGTGCTAGTGGGATCCCAGGCAAGTAACAAACCACAAAATGGACACACAACCCGACTGTTTAAACACGATCGCTTTTTGTTGCTTGAATCACGTCTTTATGTGAGGTTAATTACAACACGGGATTGCAAAATAGGTACAAAGAATCTCTGGAGTTTCCTCAGTAGATAACAACAAAGCTATATAATTTCACAGTGCGATTACTCAATACTAGCATTGCAAAATAATGGCGTGTACTAGCAATATACAAGAGCAAAAACGGACTTTAAAATTACTCTTAAAGAGAACCTGATTTTTTTGTGTATTTTGAGTGGAAAGCCCGAACAATATTTGGCAGTAAACACGACGCAGAGAGCTTCTTTATAGCTCAACTGGTCTCCATCCTTCATGATCCTCCTCCCCGCGAATTTGTGAGTTCTCCTTTCTACGTCACTTCCGGTTAATTGACCAAGAGCCAAAGCACGAACCGCTAGTCACAAAACATTCCCCATTTGTAGGAAAATTAAAAAGATTCACTGCTCCAAGCCTTTTGAAATCTTTTTTGGGGCTAATAAGCTTTCATTTTTAAAATATTGTTCTGAGGTCGAGAGTATCCCTTTAAATATGTCATACCACTGCCTTTGAAATGAACTGTTTTCAGAGAGCTTCTTCAAAAAAATATGCTTTGCCTCTCTGCCCTCCATTGTTACTGTGCATGGGCCTTGGTCATATCTCTGAAAAACCTCTTTGCAATGAGCAGGGACAATGTTTCCCAAAGTCCACACTGTTGGATTAACTGAAGTGGGAAGAAACAAGGCATTTGCCCTGAAATATTCCTGTGACCTTCTGGCAAGTTCTTGAATTTGTTCATTTGTGACTTCAAAATGATTGAAAAGTGAGACACAGTCTCTCAATTTAAGCCCAATGAAAGCATACACGATAACAGCGAGTCTCTGCTTTCTTAAGTCACCCTCACAACTCAAAAACTTAATTAGTCGCATGAAATTGTGACAGAATAATCTTGAATCTTTCCCAGTGAACCTACATTGCAAATCACCGACCTTTGTTTCAGTTTCATCAAACCACTTAGTCACTTTTCGTGCAAGACACTTGCTTTTCACTTCAAACCAAAGGGCATTTACCACTCTACTAAAACAGCTCTCCTTTGGGACATCTGTGAATTTCTTGCATGATGCAGGGAGGTTTGACTTGGCAATGGACTCTTTCAATAAACCCTTGAAAAAAAGTTGCCAGGCATTGTTTTTAAGGTGTAACGGCTCTACATCGGCCCTATTAATTAATTTACCCACAAAAGGTGCAAACTCTTGCCTACTTTTCTTGCGAGCAATGAACTCAGTGATCTTTGATCGTCGCACCTTCTCTGACATAGTTTTCCCTGCCAATGAGAGTTTGAATTGCTCTACTTCTTTTACCACCTTTAGTCTAGCTTTGTACTCCCATGGCTGCCAGGTGTTGCTATTACCTGTTCCAAAAGTACCATTGTGGTCCTTGCAATTATCCTTGTTTACATTGGCAAAGGTTGAAAAGTACTTAGCAGAATTTGGCAATTCTCCTGCTAATAGGGCTAACATTTTCATGTCATTTGGTAACTCACTAAATTTGAAAGTTACATGTATTCCATCAACATCAAAGACTTTACCTTCAAGGTCTGAAATTTGTTTGCATACACTTTTCACATAATTTTGCACAACAGCACAAAATTCTGATTCACAGTTAGCTCCAAATGTGAGAGAATTGTCAGCACTGGAGGCAACACACTTTCCCACATTCAAAAAGCTCACCAAATGCTACCAAAAAGGTACCTTCAGTTTCGCCAAACCATTTCAATGCTTTGTGACGTTTGTTCTTTATTTGAAAATAAAATTTTGCAAGCCGAGGAAGAAATTCTCTGAGATCTCTAAGAGAGCCATGAATGACTTCATCATCAGCCAAATAGGTAGAAAATTCCTCTTCGACAGAATAAAATTTTCCCAATATCAATCTGATTAATATACCCGATAAGTTTACTGTAAGGAGAAAGTTTAGGCACTGCACATTTATGCATAATACACAAGGAAGTTCTCCCTCCATGCTTTCTTCTGCTGGTTTTTGTAGACAAAACTAGCCTCACAGCCTTATACTTTTGTTTACCCATAACCCCAGCACTATAATAAGTGGCAATGCTGCGGATAACATTTTCTTCAGAAATTTCAAATGACCGTACACTCTTGGAATATGCATCCGACACAACCCTTTCTTTAGACGCAGACCGCTAAATGAAGGACTTCGCGTTTTGTGTCATTGTTTGTAAGATGTTTTACGTAAGATTATAGACACAATTGTTATGCTAATTGTGCCGAATTTATTTTATTGGTGCTTGGGTTTTAGTTTTTGACCCATGTATAAGTCAAGGGCGATTTTTTGGACTGATTTTTAGGTCGTGAAAGGTCGACTTATACACAGGTAAATACGGTAGTTTACATCTTTTGTTTAATGTATCAAACATTCCATCAAGTGCCGGTTTCTTGTTTGCCTTTTGTACCACCATGGATCATTGTTGCAGCATTAAGAGTCTCGTTCCTTCTTTTCACTGCAAGTCCTGGACTCAGGTTGGACTTGCCATCGCAAAGTACAATGGGCCTTGTTCGCTTTGCAGAAAATTGTTGCTATAAAAAATATATTAAAGAAATCCCCTTAGATCTGTGGTAATTTTGTTTGCATTCTTCTTACAAGACTTATTATTATACATCAGACTCACTTTGAAAAATGTGATTGGTCGAGAGCATTCAATCAATTTACAATAGCTTGTGAAGTTGACATGATAAATGCAATATCTGCTGCAGATATTGCATTTATCATGTCAAGTTCAACGTCTGCCTGGTTACTAAGCCCCTTGGAGTGTTCTCCTCAGAATCAGAATGGCTGAACGCTTCGCTTCTGTTTCGGAGGATGAATTGTGTCGATTAATTGTAAAATTAAACGAGACTTACCTGTAAGTTGAAGTTTGATATGGATTCTATCCCATCATCACGAAGTGTAAAGGGATCACATGAGATTGCACCATCCAATCCCAGAATTCAAATTTGAGAGAGTGAACAAATGCGACACAGAATTGGTCATAAAACTTGGGTGGGTCCAAACAGACGACACTTGACCAACCTGCTGTGCGAAGAATGGTTGCAAGAGGGACACTTGCCTGAGATGCAGCAGAGCTAGATGCTGCCCTAATGCTGTGTGGTTTAAAACAAGTCAGATCGACTCCTGCGAGACCTAAAGTGGTTTTAACCCAGCGTGAAATTGTACTTTAACTAACTGACTTATAGGGTTTTACAAAACTGATAAATAGGTTTGTAATCTTGCCCCGAAGAAGCTTTGTCTGAGTTAAATATTGTTTAACAACTGAAACTGGACAAAGTTGTTGATCAGGAGAATAAGCTGGAAATTCAAGTTCATGGAGATGATGACCTGGCCTGGTTTGTTTCAACTTATCTCCAATAGAAACTTTAACAATGGAATCACTAACAGTCGTATTACGAATATCAAATAAATGAACAGTTTGTATCCTCTGGGCTGATAAGAAGGTTAACAAAGTCACAGTTTTAAAAGTCAACATTTTAAGGTCTAGTTTTTCATTTGGAGGCTGGCTTCTGAGAAAACTGAGCAGCAAAACTGGATCCCAGGTAACTGTGTATCGGGGAAGAGAGGGCTTCTCTTGAAAAACCCCTTTCATGAATTGTTTGGTAAGAGGTAATTCTCCAAACGAAACTCCAGCTTGAGCAGGTAGTACTTGTGACAAAGCAGATCTGGCAGTGTTAAGCGCGCTGTAACCTAAGCCCTGTTCCAACAACTCAGCCAAGAAATCCAGAGCCTTTACGGGAGAAACTGCGCAGGGATCAAAACCCCTTTTACTGCAAAAACTGTACCACTTTTTAAGGTAGACTTGGTATTGTTTCTGAGTGGTTCCTCTCCAGGAGTTGAGGATAACTGCTGAAGCTTTCTCTGAAACTCCTCTTGTTCGCAAAGAATCCCGGACAACTTGCATGCCATTAATTTTAGCTTGTTGTGGAGTGGGTGTCTCAGGAGTTGATTTGTTGGGAGTGTCAGTAGATGAGGGGAACATTGTAGAATAACTGGATAATCTACTAGCATCTGCAACAGACGTGGAAACCAGATCTGCGTGGTCCAAAGTGGAACAATTAATACACCGTGTGACTGATCCTGTTCTGCTTTCTGTAATACCCTGTTGATTACAGCAAAAGGAGGAAAAGCATAAAAATTTTGTTCCTTCCAGCAAATTGAGAAGGCGTCAATTGCAAAGGCTTCTGGATCTGGTTTCCATGAAACAAAAGGTTTGAGTTGGAAATTGAGTCTTGATGCAAAAAGATCTATTGAGGGTTTACCCCACAAAAAAGAAATCCTGTTAAAAACAAGTGGGTTTAGTTTCCACTCAGTGTCATGGTGGTTTTTTCTTGATTCTCCATCAGCTATGACATTAAGTTTTCGCGGGATGTGGGCTGCGGTAATCCACAAATTTCTTTCTATACACCACAGCCACAAATTTCTTGTTAGCCGATTGCATGGAATAGTTCTACCGCCCATGTTATTAATGTAGGAAATTGCGGTTGTATTGTCAATCATCGCCTTGATATGACAGTTTGTTAGACTAGAACAGAAAGTTTTAAGTGTAAAGAAACAGGCCAAGAGCTCCAGATAATTTATGTGGTTTGCCTGTTCTTCCTCTGAAAAAGAACCTCCAGTAGACACATCATTCATGACCCCACCCCAGCCAGTCAAGGATGCATCAGAGTGAATTGTGACACTAGGGCTGTTGTGGGATACCTTATTGAATGTGGTATGTGTGTGTGTGTGATCCACCAGTTCAGATCAGACTTTGATGTGTCTGAAAGAGTCATGGGTGCATCAAAATTACCATTGTTGACTTTTAAGGCCATTGCTTTGTCAAGTTCTAACTGTCTATAAAATAGTGCACCATGCATGACGCCTGGAAAACTGGAGACCATTAAGCCGATCAGTTCGGACACCTCCCTAATTGAGGGTGATTGTTTTGCAAGTATTTCTTTAGCTTTTGTGACTAATTTTGTAGCCTTGCCTGGTGTCAAAGTAACAGTCATGGCAACTGAATTCAAAACAAAACCCAGAAAAGTGACTATCTGTCTTGGTTCAAAAATAGATTTCTCTTGGTTTAAAATGAACCCAAGGTCTCCAAAAAATTTGGTGGTGACCGTGACATTGGTGTCACAATCAGCAAAGGTGCGTCCTTGAAGGTACGAGTCATCAATATAACCCACATTTTCAAGACCTTGGGATCGTACTGTAGCATAAACAGGTTTAAGTATTTTAGTAAATATTCTGGGTGCACTGCTTAAACCATTTGGCAGGCAGGTAAATTGAAAAAGTTGGTTTTTCCAAATAAATCTCAGATATTTCCGGTGATTTACATTGACAGATACTGAATAATAAGCATCTTTTAGGTCAATGCTAGCCATAAAGCAGTTTGGGGTCATGAGAGTTATAGCATTTCTAAGATTTTCCATCTTGAAATGGTGATATTCTACTGATTGATTCAGTTGTTTGAGATTAAGAATAAGGCGATGAGAGCCATCTTTTTTCGGGCGTATGAAAATGTTAGAAATGTACTCTCCAGTTGTATGGGTGGTTTTTTCAATGATACCCCTTTGAAGAAAACATTTGATTTGTTGATCAATGATCTTTACCTCCGATGGACTGAATTTGTACTGGCTCGGTATAAAAACCTGAGTGGGTTGCTCATAAAAATCAATTGTGACCCCCCTAATAGCATTGAGGATCCTTTGATCTGAGGTAATAGTTTGCCATTTGGAAAGAAAATTTTTCAATCTACCTGCCGTGCATGGTTTTAATGTAGTGAGTAGGATGCTCACCTGGCTTCCCAATTGATCAGGAGCTACTTGGAGTGTTCCACCCGGGCTCCTTTGTGTGCTTTGAATTTTGGAGGTGGCTTCCTCCGTTGTCCTTGACCTTGGTACAAAAAATGAGTTTGACGATTCGGGTATGATCCATGTCTCTTGAGATTATTGGATCCATGTTTGAAAAAAGTTCCATGCTTTGAATAAGATACTCGCTGGCTGACCTTGTTGGTTTCGCTTATTTCCTTGACTGCCTTGGGCAGGTCATCTCCAAATAAAAACTTTGATATTGGAGTTTGAGAACTGCAAAGTTGTTTATATTGATCATTAAGATCTGGTCTGATCAGTTCCCGTCTGACAAGATTGGCTTCATAAACAGAATGTGCAATAAGAGTCAGTGAATCTAAAGTAAACCGGAGGAAAGATGATACATCTTCCTTGCTGATGTCTTGAGGTTTACTTTTCAAAACCAAAAGTTTGTCTGTCAAATTAATGATTGGGTGCATGCTCTTGAGCATACTAGTTTCGATCTTTTGCATTTTTAGATCTCTTGATTTTGAGCTGGATCTCATTTTAGCCCAAATTTCAGGGTTGACCCTTGTACTTACTAAGTTTTCACAATTCTGAGGTCTGTTGTATTTTCCCAGCTTTTCTTTAGCATTGTCCTCGGACAACATTGTTTTGACCATTTTTTTTAACAAGGTTAGCTAACTGTGAGCTAACTGCATCACTCACAGCTCCTTCCGAGTCATAAATCTTAGACAATTCGGCGAGAACATTGTCCTCGTCTTCAGCTAGTTTTTCTGGCGTCTTGTCCTCATTGACAAGTTTTTGGTACGCCTCCTCCACGTTAAGTGATTCAGCCTCGTCATCACCATCGTGTTCATCAGCTTCTGAATCGCTGAGTTCATCTCTTTTCCTTTTTCGGGAAATGCCGCTCCCAGATGAATTAAAAAACTTGTTCATAGTAGATACCATGTCGGTAATCGCGGCTATAGAGGCTGTTTGATTTTCTTGGAGTGATTTAAGGCCTTCCATGACCGCCTCATGGTTAGTGTGCGAAGGAGCACGTGGTTTGTTTGTACTGCTTGTAGCAGAGGCTTTCGGCAACGTGGCCTTTTGGTTGGAGTCTTTGGAACTGCTCCTTTTTGAAACCCGTGGTTTAGGTGCAGTTTTTCCCCTCTGCAGCTCACCCAGTGGGTCAAGCGATTCAGCAGAGGTTAAATCCTCCAAATCTTTACGAAGCTCCTTGTCTTCGTTGGTATCCGACATTTTGAAGTCCCGGCGGGAACCGTGCAAACACCGTGTGTTTGTTGTCAAACGACGAAGAACGAGAGAAAACCGTGGTTTTCTATGAGTCCTGTGATAGCCGAGGTCGGATGTTGTGCTTTATAAATGTTCTTTGCGCAAAAATTTTCAATTTTTGCTGATATTTTCAGGTGAATTTGAAGACACATTTGCTCTCGAAGCGGGAAAGGACGTGCATTGAATTCTGGGATTGGATGGTGCAATCTCATGGGATCCCTGCACTGAGGATGATGGGATTGAATTGACGAGAAAGATTCCAAAAACACAAAAAGAGCAACAAAGGCAAGCGTTAAAGTCTTTTATGAATACTTGCAAGAAAAGAAATTCGACGAGCCACATCATGATGATAAAGTCACGTTGGCGAAGGTTCTGAAACGGTTTTATGCAGAAGCTCGAAAAAAAAGTGATGGGAGCCCGTATTCGAAAAGTTCCATGACTTCTTTACGATTTGGACTCAACAGGCATTTCAAGACAAAAGGAACTGACATTGTTCAAGACCCGGAATTCGCCGAGGCGAATAAGGTATTTCTTGCGAAGTGTGTTGATTTAAAGCGGCAGGGTTTGGTGAAGGTTGACCACAAACCTGCCATCTTAGAAAACGACCTTCGAAAACTGTACGAGTGTGGAGTTTTTAGCTTGAGTGATCCCACAACCCTTCAAAACAAAGTTTTCTTTGAGATTATGCTCTACTTTTGCAGCCGTGGAAGGCAAAACCTCAGGGAGCTGAAAAAAAAGACTTCTCATTCACAAAAGATGACAAAGGAGCTCGATATGTGACAAAGAACAGGAGAGAGGATGACGAGGGCTTTGAAGGTGGAATGATGTTCGAAAAACCCGGACCCCAGTGTCCCGTTGCTTCGTTGGAACTCTACATAAAACATCTCAATCCCAAGAACGAGTTCTTGTTCCAAAGGCCAAAGAAAGGAAGTAAAATTGGCGTTGACGGTATTTGTTTTGACAATAGAGACCTTAAGATTGAGGGTTTCCCCTTTAACCGCAAACCGCAAACGTCGGCCAGCGGTTTATAGTTTGAAGTTCGCCGTTTGCGCATAGTTTGGGCTTAAGATTGAGGTTGACTTTTTACCTAGTCATCATGGGATACTCGTAGGGAAACAAGATGGCGGCTGTACGGAGGTAAGTATTCAGATAGCTGTTGTTGATCCAAATCGTCTTCATTCGACTCATAACCACTAAGGATACTCTTTTCGCTTATGCCAGGAAAAATTCAAGGGAAATTTTGGACATCATGCTTTTGGATGATAGCAAGAGTAGTAGCACAGAAAGCAGTGATGACGATCTGGACTTGATTTTGTTACATGCTTTTGGCTGTTTCGATGAACCACAAAGGCTTGGCCCACGCCTAAACCTAGAGGATGTTGGCGAAATTGAAAGCGAGCAGATGTTTAGGTAGCACTAGTTGTTAAGTTAGTCGCTTTTTTCCTTCGTAGGGACACTGATGCTAGCAGGGCACCTGTACTTACAATATTTACAGTATTTCCTGCTTAACAATATACCTCATTCCTTTTTGTATTAAATATTTTGCTCTGTTAGGTCAGCACGTGCTTTGTTGAGTATGATTTTTATATCAGCACAGCTGATCAAAATGTATATTACCCTAGTATGCAACCTTGATTCTAATAAACATGAGTGTTTTTTTTTTGTCTGCTGTGTGATATATACTTTTCAACCCAACATCAAATGCTCTTTCAGGTTTCATAAACAGGATATTCCTCGTCTGCTTGGTGCTCTGGAAATACCTCAGTTTTACATCACACATCAAGGTTCTATGTATTCAGGGATGGAGGCTCTACTGATCCTGCTTCGCAGGCTCAGTTATCCAAATCGATGGTGCGATTTTGTACCCATCTTTGGCAGATCAGAACCAGAGCTGAGCATGGTCTTTAATATGGTATTAAAAATTAATCAAGTCAATTATAAAAAGGCCTTCTAGTTGCCAATTACCATGGATTCTGGCCATTGCCATTAAACATTGCCTTTCTGGGGCAATCAAGATTTTTTATTCTTGATAATGTTTTCTTATTCAGTGTACAGTCATACTCAATTTGTTTTTTGATTGTTTACACATACCTTTTTTTTATTTATATGCTTCTTTCTTTTCTTTCTTGAGAGTCTGGAACAATTTCTTAATTTCCTTTGCCTTGTGTTAGATAACAGATGATCTGTACACACGGTTCAATCAGCTCCTTGACTCCCTGAATTTAGTATGGCTGGACCCTGGACTGTTTGCCGATGCAATACACAGGAAGGGGGCTCCACTTGACCAGTGCTGGGGCTTTATTGATGGTACAGCCCGTATGTTTAGTGGGCACAAGAGAGTGCATTGTATTAAATTCCAAGTATGTTTATTTACTACTGGTATTTGTTGTCAACCTGTAAATTTCTTCAGTGCTTTTAAGGTGGTACTTACCAGCCTTTTTTTAAACATTCTATGGACTTTATTTTTATCCCTGATTGCTCTACTATATAGCTATTGATTCTGGATATGAAATAAAAACAATTAAATTAAATGAGGGCATGTGTTCCTCCTACTTATTTGTTTGCTTGTTTGTTTTTTATTTTTTCCTAGTCTGTGGTGGCTCCAAATGGTATGATTGCACATATGTTTGGGCCCATCGAGGGAAGGCGACATGATGCATTTATGTTAAACGAGAGTAATTTAACACCAAAGCTTGCAAGACTTGTAAATCCAAATGGTGATCCCTATGTAATATATGGTGATCCTGCTTATGGGATAGCTAGAAACATCATCCCCCCCTTTAGGGGAGCCAATCTTACAGATCAACAACAAGATTTCAATAGTGCAATGAGTAAAGTGCGCATATCTGTTGAGTGGGGTTTTGGTAAGATTATCCAGTATTTTGGATACTTAGATTTCCGCAAGAATCTCAAAGTACTTCTTCAACCAGTTGCAAAGTATTACTTAGTTGGTGCCCTTTTGACCAACTGCCATACATGTCTTTATGGGTCTGTCACAGGAACTTATTTTGATTTAGAGCCTCCCACCCTTGAAACTTACTTGTCCAACACCTAGAAACAGTCAAAGCCAAAGAGTTGTATGGAAACACTTACCTTTTATAAAACTTTAATATACAACCAAATGTATATCTCAAATACAGAGAATGAAATAAAAACAGTAAAAGTATTACAGTTAACAGCCTTTAATTGGTCTGTTCTCTCATGTGTCACTGGAGGGTGAAAGTGTTTGAGTATACTCCTCTGTTCCAAAGGCCTCCAGTGGACTGGCTACAAAATCTAACTGGGCTAGGTTATTTGCAAGATAACCAATGCTAACAAGGAATTAAAAATTTACCTCATGTTTGAAAAAGCAAATCTTGGAAACTGATTGTAAAGAAAGTTGAATTGAAACTGGAAGACAAAAAAACTTTTTGCAAAGACCTTCAACAACCTGGCCCTGGTATTACAAAAACAACAACAGTAACAGCTGATAACCACTGAATTAAAACCTATCCTTCAAGAAGTTTAAAAACATTCTTCTCTCTTCCATTTCTAGTTTGAGTTTCTCCTTTCTTTCGTCAGCTTCAGCATCGAACTTCCTCCTCTGGAGTTCAAGCTCTTCCGCTTTAAGCTTGAGCTCCCTTTCCTTCAGGTCTGATTTCCTTTCATACTTTTTCTCGAGCATTTGAATAGCAGAAAGTTTTGTCCCTCTCTTTCTTGAAGCTTTCCCATTAGAATCTATAAATTAAAACAATTTTACTGAATAACAAAAACACTGCATGGTTTTAAAGAACAGTATACTGTAAAACATAAAGGCCCCATTTCCCTTAAAGGGAAAAGGACAAAATGATGATGATGATACTGTAAAACTTGTCAGGTACTGGTGCCTTGAAAAAAAAAATATGAGCTAGCTATCTCTGTAGCACCTTGAATGTGCTTGAAAGTAAACAACTAAAAGCTTTCATTTATTCCTTAAAAAATGCATTGTATTCTTCAATCACTTAAGATTGTCACTTGTTTATTTATTTATTTAGTTATTTATTTTTTGCAACACAATCTCGAAATTGCACACCTTTTTTACTGCTCCTGCTGGCAGTGCTGGCTGATTCTTCATCCGTTGAATCCTCATCCTCCTCACTGCTACTCCCATGCTTGCGTTCTACACAAGTAAAATAACATGTTTCTAACTAGTAAGAGGACATAAAATGCACGCCATTCATTAATCAACTGGAAACACTGTTTAAGGCACACAAAAGTAAGTTGATGTTGAAAAGACTTACATCTAAGCTATAATTCTTTATTTAACTAATTACTACAGAAACAATTACCACAGAAACAAATTAAAGGAAAAATTATACATCAAGTTTATTTTCGTCCGTGATTATGCATTACATTAGCTTACTTGAAGAGATCACTGATGTAATAACAGGGGACCCAGCACTGAGCCTTGGGGTTCACCACATGAGAGATTACTTTCTGAAGAAAGAGTCCACTTCAGTTACTTATGAGTAACCAAAAAGGTATAAACAAAACCAGTCATAAATGATTCCCCTATACCAACTGAATGTATATATCCCACCCCACCGTATCCTGGTTATAGCAATAGTA
>OX393565.1:10823713-10841213 GCA_947652115.1 Blastomussa wellsi | reverse complement strand
GCTATCATTGATGTTAATCTTTCCATGCGTGCCAATGAACGATGCAGAAACGGTTAACAGGGGAAAGAAGATATACTCATCTGGGCAGCCCAAGCTGTCTGCATATGCTCGAACGAGTTGGCGTGTGTTTGGTGATGTTCTCTCCCACGGAAATGAGATGCCTTGTGCTAAAGAGATTCTTTGGTAAATTAGTGCCTTGGTAAGATTTTCGGGAAGCTTATGCACAAGTGACATTGTCGAAAGAAAAATGCTTTGTGAGCGCTAGCTAAGTATTGACGCTTGCTAGCAAGTGAACGTAACTGTCAGTTTGTTGTCAAGGATATTTGACGCTTGTCGGTTGTTGTTTGTAATGTGTCAAAGTTTTTTGACCAATGAAATGAAAGATTGGATTAAAGGAAAAAATCTTTTGGAACACAATAACCAATTTTGTATAGGTGTGATGTTGATCTTATTGTTTATTTGTAATTGTTTACTTACCGTTTCCACTCGGAATGCCAGGGCATTATTTTCTCAGTGTATTAAACTGAGCTGTTAGCAATTAAGCAGATTGTTGTTTGGTTTTCTTTATCGTTCTCGATTAGTGACGTCAAAATGGGCGCAAGTAAAAAGAAACAGTGCGTCAGTGCAGGATGAGTGTTATCCTTGCTTTGTTGCTATAATTAAAACAAAAGGAATAATTGTCAAAATGGGCGCAAGTAAAAAGAAACAGCGCATCAGTGCAGGATGAGTGTTATCCTTGCTTTGTTGCTATAATTAAAACAAAAGGAATAATTGTGTTAAAAAGATCTAAAAGGCGGCAAAATTTGCCGCCGTATGTCACATAGTGTGGCACGGCCATTGAAATGCATCGTGTGCCGTTATTCGCTCTTCCGTTATAAGTTGATGTAATGGCCGTAATTTGTTGACAATAAATTTCACTTTCTAACTTTTCTATGGAAGTAATTATTAAAAACCTATTACAATAATTTTATAGCGCACTTGTCTTTCAAAAATCGTAGTGTTTGCGAATTAGTGCGTGTGCTGATTAATTAATGTATTGTTCAGTGTTAGCAGTCCGGTAATTTAGGTGGATTTTGAATAACAATTCCTTAGGGGTAACTTATGACAGAAGTGATGCTACAATCAGCGACAAAATTGCGTGACACATTGTGTGTGAAAAGTGCATTTTAAGTGTAAAATACAACTATCATTTGAATCATGCTCTAAATTATTGAGGAGACCCCCCCTCCCCATTCAATGTTGCCAGTTTGTACCTAAATATCACAGGAATGACGGTACAACATTGTTTGGGGGGAAGGGGGATGAATTGGACTACTTAAGAAGGGTAAAAGATAGAACCAATGCGTAATAGGGGGTAGAAATGGTTAATGTGTCAACAATTTTGTCGCTGATTGTCCGAACTATAATATGGCACATTTCTTGAAAACAAAGTACATTTCCAACTCGGTTGTAACATGGCATTGACTACACCATTAGAACTTTCCATTAATGTACTTAGGGTCTGGGCTTCACGCACCACGCGCTAATTAGGGTTGATTCTGTCATTTTCTTGTGACGTTACAATCGACTGGTTGGGTTTTCAAACTGTTGACAACATGGTTAATCATGGAAAAATTGCGGATCAAACTCGTGCACTAGTGCGCATTGCACAAAAGTACGAAGGATTGAAACAATGTGAAATTATGGAAAAGTTTAAACTGTCCCGTTCCACTGTTTATAGAATTGTAAACGGGCCAAAGATAAGGAGAACTTTTGAAGCGCAACAGAAAGGGAGAGGGCCCGGTCGTCCAAGAAAGTTAAGCAAACGCCAGGAACGTGTCCTTTTGCGCTGCATAACCAACTTGCGGAAGGAAGATGGTAATTTTACGGTGAAGCGACTTATGGAAAGGGCGGATGTGAATATTTCACAGGTTTCTTGTAGAACAGTGCAACGCTTCCTTCACTCGAATGGCTATCGGTACTTAAACAGTCGAAAGAAGGGTGTTCTACTAAACACAGACTTTAAAAAGCGTCTACAATTTGCGAAAAAGATGAAGACAGAGTTCCACGACAATGTTTGGACAGAAGATATCGCGTTCTACCTTGATGGGGTAAGTTTTTTCACAAGTACCATCCTTTAGATCAAGCCCGTGCTCCCAGAGGGAAGATCTGGCGCAAGCCTCAAGAGGGATTAGCTCCTTTTTGTACAGGAAAAGGATCGCACTGCGGATCAGGAGGGCGCTTAGTGAAATGTTTCGTGGCAATAAGCTATGGGAAAGGCGTTATACTATGTGAAAAGTACGACTCTCTTAACGGGAACTACTTTAGCACACTGATTGAAAGGGAGTTTGAGAGAATGTTTGAAGCATCTCAGAAGGGTTCAAAACTCTTTATTCAAGATGGCGATCCCAGTCAGAACAGTGCACTCGCTCGTGCTGCCTGGAGAAGAACGGGTGCAAAGCTCATGGCTATACCACCAAGAAGCCCGGATTTAAATCCGATTGAGAACATTTTCCATCTCGTAAAAAGGATGCTACAACAAGATGCTATAAAAAAGAACATCACCGTCGAAACCTATGAAGAATTCTCAGAACGTGTTATGACAACATTCAAAAATCTCAATCAAACTTTCATTGACAATACCATCGCGTCAATGAACAACAGAATTGACACGATAATCCGGAATAAAGGTTCACGTACAAAATATTGATGCAACTAACCTTTCATGAAAATGGATAAAAACTTGTAGAAAAATACCTTTGACATTAAACACTGTGACGTCGCTATGTTTAGCGTTACATTCTTGCGTGACATGTGTACAATCACTTGATCTATAATGATCTCTTTCATTTCATCCACTTTCTCTTCCATACTTTCACTAAAATGCCCATTTGGAATGCACAAGATATCAATATCGTTTCTCTAAAATTCAAAATGCATTGAAAGAGTTGAAAAAAGTGGTAGGATCAACAATCAGCCACGGTTAACCACGGTTAACCACGGTTAACCACGACTATAAACAAGATACTACTTATGGTATCATTTTACGCTTATGGTTAACCGTGGTTAACCGTGGTTAACCGTGAGGAATCAATAACGGTTATTGAAACTATTCTCCTTCTTCACCCAAAATTAAAGTGGCAAAGCATTTGCCACAGGCTGGCAGTTCTTTTTGTTTTTCTCTCGCAATTTGCGCGTGAAAGCGGAATATTTTCCAGCGCACATTCATCATTTCTGTCTCTTTCTCGTCCAACAAGCCGTTCTTTACAAAGACAATGGGATTCTTTCCTGTCGCAAAAATTGGCGTATCTCCATTGAAAACGATGTCTTTTGCATAATGCGACTTAGGGGCTGGTAAGTGCACCAGCTGGCCCTCTAGAAGAAGCAAAAAATCATGCCATTGTATTACAGACGAGGACCAACGGAAGTCATTTAAGAAAAGTACCTCCGCCTTCTCTGCTCCAACCCAAGCAAAACTGGTACAAGCTGGGTTTGAAAATGTGTTATAAATAACATTCAGTGGGTTGAGAAGAAATGTTTTCCCACAATTGGCCGCACCTACGATCATTATGTTTCTATATTTCCCGCGACCCTTCTCCAAAAGTTCGTAAACTCGCCCAGCGAAATAGCCTTCTTCTACTCCATTACGCTGCAACACTTCGCGTGCACAATTTAGCCATTGCCCATTACAACTTTCCACGCATTCTCCTACTCTTGCCTCTTCTAATAGCTCTATTCTACTTTTTTTCTGCCGTTCAAGAGTTTTCTGGGCGCCCTCCATTTCCCAAGCCGTTTCTAAAACTTCGCCAACCACCTTAGAACCTCTGTTCACGATAAACTCGGCAATATCGGTTTTCCCCTCTAATTTTTGTTCTCGCGCAAGTGCCAGCAACTCAGTTCTGGTTTTAATGTTTTTGGCAACGATAATTTCTGACATTTCATAAGAGGATATTCGTTTCTTTTTTCTTTTGCCTCCCTTTGCATTGGTTTCGGAAATGTCATCATCGGTCGTTTCATAATCCTCGTCAAATGTGTAATCTGTCTGCGCTGCACATGAAGGCGTTTTTCTCGGCCTAGAGTGTTTAGCCAAAGAGGCTAGAGTCGTCCTTGGCTGGTGGTGATTGGCAAGATCTGGATGACCCACGCTTTGAATGAATCTTGAGTCTTGCTTTGTGACGTATTGCCATGCACTGTAATAGTTGGAGTGAATAGCCGAAAAATGAACGGAAATGCCACATTTCTCAAGTAAGAATTTCTTACTTTGTAGCCACCTTTGATTTCTATCTAATTTAACAGCCATGTGATAATGAATACCATTTGAGGAGTGCTTTTCGAGGCAACAACACCACTGAATAACCTTTGCGGGTGTATCGTTAAATGAAAACAATACTGCGTCTGCAAATGATATCCTACTTGGGAATCTAACTTCATCTGCTTGGCTGTAGGTTATCAAATACACTTGCCTGACACAACGTAAGTTAATCTCTTTTTCTTCCCTTTCTAATATCTCCTTGTCGCTTTCTTCTGATGATAACTCATCAGTATCATAACCTCTCAGCATTTCCATGTTTTTCAGATGTTTTGAATAGGACGCTGACATTTGTTTACTAGACAACTGCAAGATAACGAGGTGACTCGCAGCGTCAAATATTTGAGTGGCTCAAATTACTGACTGCATGTTGGTCGTCCCTAACTTCTTTGGAATAAGGAAAAAATGTTTCTTTATAATGACGGAAATAAATAAATGTAAGCCAATACTAAGGTATAAACTTTTCTTTTCCTCCAAATAACGCGGTAGGTAAGGTTTGTTGCGTTAAATGAACAACTAATGGCAATAGCACAATCTCAGACAATCAGCGACAAAATTGCGTGACACATTGTGTGTGAAAAGTGCATTTTAAGTGTAAAATACAACTATCATTTGAATCATGCTCTAAATTATTGAGGAGACCCCCCCTCCCCATTCAATGTTGCCAGTTTGTACCTAAATATCACAGGAATGACGGTACAACATTGTTTGGGGGGAAGGGGGATGAATTGGACTACTTAAGAAGGGTAAAAGATAGAACCAATGCGTAATAGGGGGTAGAAATGGTTAATGTGTCAACAATTTTGTCGCTGATTGTAGATTGCTTTGACTGTGTATGATTAGGTCAATTTTGAGAAAGATGAGTGCATTAGTTGTGGATCATGAAGAATTCAATTCGTTTTTGTTTGCTGTGAGCCATTTTCCTGAAGGGACACCAAACAGATTTGAGCTAGTGGCAGAATTTGTGCGCGGCCAACCAAAGGAAGAAAATGCAAGTTTACTGACGGTGTGCCTCAACGACAGTGGAAAGAAAAACGCAAAACATTTATCGTTAACGGATAAATCAAACTGCAGGACCGTATTGAAAGTGGTGCAAACCAGGTATCTTTCATTATTGAAGCGAGACTTGTCTTCGCGATTGTTAAAGAAAAGCGGCAAAAGTGCGTTTAAGCCGATTATACTGCTTCCAACAAAAACACAAAGAAGATCAAGATGGACAGCAGACCATCATACCCTTTAGTTTACACGATGCAAGGTACATATGTTGGAGCTCTGTTTCACGGACAGTGCGAAAACTGCAAAATGAGGTACTTCCCCAACTATAAGATGAGTACTGGAGATTGCAGAATTTACAATGACGAGCAAGTTGAGAGAAATGAGTACTTTCAGGTCTCATCAAAGACTGTGTTTCATACACAGCTGCTTAAAGACATTTCTTCTAACATTTGGGTGTGTGGAGCAACCTTTCAATCTTGTGCAAAGGTTTACAATTTGAAATTTAAGGAGAGCGACAGCCTGCGCCTAAGCGAGCTCCAAGAGTTTGCCCGTACAAATGATGAAGAATGGGAATTGAATGAACAACGCGTAAATGACGCTTTTTTCCTTTGGACAATAGTGAACCATTTCAGCAACAAAGGCAAGTTGGAAGAAACTGACTTGAAGTGTGAATATTCTAACAGCGGAAAACGTTTAAACACGGAAGATTTATGCAAGTTAATGTGGGAAGACATCTGCCTATCCAAGAATGAGTGGGTTACACACAGTTGCAAAACGCCGGGGTGCTCCGAAGGATACGTCACTGTCGACAGGAATGAATACCTCAAGAGATCTAAGTGTGCTTTACCAATGGAAAAAGTGAAGATAAGGAAAGATTTGCCGCAAGTTTACAAATGCTGTCCAAATTCACCACTTCATGGGGGTAAGAACCAAAGGCCGTCAAAATTCTGTGGAACTCATCATCAGACGTCTGTGTTCCACCAGAATTTAATTCAGCCAAAACAGAGGCAGACCTGATACCAGAAGAGCTATGCCTAGATCAGCAAAGTTCAAAAGGTTGTAAAAAGAAAGAAAACATTTCGCTTTTCTTTCAAACAACAGCTGGCATGCTGGCCCTCATACGACCTTGTGGGTTAATAGTTGGTATGACCGAAATGTTCACAAGTGAATCGTACACGCAGGTGTTTCTATTTATTCTCAGAACATTTTGTGCTGACTTAGAACACTTCAAGAGACTTAAATACCTCGGGTATGACAGAGCATGTGGCTTGGTGCCATTTCTGAAGAATCAAGCGAAGAATGGCAGTGCGGGCGCAAAGCTGTTATTAGAGAACGTGCATTTTTTAGTAGACATCTTTCATGTTTCTAAACACACTGAGGATGTGTGTATGCCACCCGACAACCCTAACTGTTTGTATCACCCCCATTTGGCAAAGTTTGACGAAATCAGGGGCGTTAATACGGAATCTTGCGAACAGGGCTTTCGAAGATTAAATCAGTACTTTGAACTTACAAGGAAGATGACTCAGTACAAGAGGAATTTTGGTTTGTTAACGACTGTTTCAACCGGGACTTGGAGGATGAGTTGAAAAAGAAAAAACTGATGTAACATATGTAAGGTTATTATTCACTATTCAGTGCAGTGTATATATTTTTAGTGTGATCGATTGGTAATGAAATGTAATTAACAAAAGAACGAGTCATATTCATGTGTTGCGTGATTGTTTCGGCTCAGGGATTAAAGAACGAGGTATATTCATGTGTAGCGTGATTGTTTCGGCTCATGGATTATAGAACAAAGTATATTCATGTGTAGTGTGATTGTTTTGGCCCATGGATTATAGAACGAAGTATATTCATGTGTAGCATGACTGTTTCGGCTAGTGGATTATAGAACGAAGTATATTCACGTGTAGCGTGATTGTTTAGGCCCATGGATTAAAAGAACGAGGTATATTCATGTGTAGCGTAATTGTTTCCGCTCATGGATTATAGAACGAAGTATATTCACGTGTAGCGTGATTGTTTCGGCCCATGGATTAAAAGAACGAGGTATATTCATGTGTAGCGTGATTGTTGCGGCCCATGGATTATAGAACGAAGTATATGATAACTACTAGTTCAAGTTTCAAGTTTATTTAGTTTGCAAGAAAATCTTTTTACAATCAGTAAGCACCGCCTGCAAATAGCGAGCTAATCTAGGCAGGCGTGTTAAGGACATACAACACAAATTACTAAAACACGAATTACTCAATTTTCGTAAAACACGAATTACCCGAATTACTCGATTTTGCATACATTATTTGACGAAAGAGGAAAAAGGTGATAAATAGTTAATTAATATATTATGTTTGAATTATAATTAAGACGCCTTTTTTATTTCATAAATAAGAGTGCTAGTGTCAGCATAACTATCCAGACTTCCTAGAGTTACAAATAGTAATGCTTGAATTTTCTTTTTGAATATGTGCTTTGGCAGACTTCGATAGCTTTCGGGAATACTGTTCCAAATTTACGCCCCAACGATAGAAAAAGAGTTTTTATGATGATTAAGCCTAGAATAATTAATATAGTAGTTACCAGAAGATGCTGATCGGGTATTATACTGATGTATGTCTTGTGTAGAAATAAAAACATTGCAGACATTTTTAGGTGCAGAGTTAGTGGTTATATCAAGCATTAAGATTGATGAAAGTTTGAAGTAGAGCATTGTTATTGGCAGGATGTTAGATTGCACGAAATATGGAATCGCATGCGTTCTGAAAGGCAGAAAGTAGATCAAGCGAACAGCTCTCTTTTGGAGTATAAGAATTTTTTCTAAATAAGATTTGGAGGCTTGGCCCCAGGCAATGAGGCCGTAAGATATATAGGGAGAAATTAAAGGATTATAAATACTTAGAAGTGTTTTTAAGGGGACAAAGTGTCTTAGTCTCGAAATAATTCCATGTGTAGCGTGATTGTTTCGGCTCATGGATTCAAAACGAAGTATATTTACGTGTAGCGTGATTGTTTCGGCCCATGGATTAAAGAACGAGGTATATATTCATGTGTTGGAATATCACAATATCATATTATTATCAGATTATCACAACATTAGGTGGGTTTATACTTACTTAGTAAGTAGACCTCAAGTATACTTGATTATCAAAATCTCATGATAATATCAAAATATCAAGAAACCGTGGAGATATTGAAATATCAGAATATCATGATATTATCAAAATATCATGATAATATCAAAATCTCACGATAAAATCAAAATATCAAGATACCGTGGAGATTTTAGAATATATCAGAATATCTTGATATTATCAACATATCATGATAATATCAAAATATCAAGATACCGTGGAGATTTTGGAATATATCAGAATATCTTGATGTTATCAACATATCATGATAATATCAAAATATCATGATAATATCAAAATATCAAGAAACCGTGGAGATATTGAAATATCAGAATATCATGATATTATCAAAATATCAAGATAATATCAAAATCTCATGATAATATCAAAATATCAAGATATCAGAACATATCAGAATATCATGATATTATCAAACTATCATGATAATATCAAAATATCACAATATATGAGAATATCAGAATATATCAGAATATCATGATATTATCAAGCTATCACGATAATATCAAAATATCAATCATTTGTGATATTTTGATATTCTGCAATCCCGCACCTTAGTGGAGACAATCGAACAACTGAGTTTGAGTAATGAAATAATCAAATACAATCAGGCCGAAAAGAATTTGATGAGAGAGTTACGATTGAATCCAATCGAACTCTGTTAAAAACAATCTAAAAATCTAAACTTCAATCAAACAATGAAACAATCAATAGCTTTGAAAAACATAGGCACGCAATGCGTGCAGGAGTTAATTTTTTCAGTTTTGATATGGACGTATTGGGTATTTTTTTTGGGTCAGCAAAACTAGCCTGATAAAAAAGAACGCTCAATGACCAATTTAGTGTTGGGCCTTTTGCTGACGGCGTGTGCATTTTTAGTGAATGAACGCAACGCAAAATACGTTTGACTAGCGAATTCATTCACGACGAAACTTTCCTGTCGACCATGAATAATATCTCTGTTAAAACTGCAGTAATCAGAAACTGTTTCATAAAAATGGAATGACATGACATGCGCAGTAAAGTGATTAATTAACAATCACTTTACTGCGCATGTCATTACATTTTTATCAAACAATTTCACAATCTCGTCCCCAGAGCCCGCTTTTCTTTTGGTCAGCATCACGAAAAACGGGCTCTGGGGACGAGATTGACAATTTGACTGGTTTCTTGATGCAACCCCAAACCTGATTGGATTGATGTATGTCACTAACTTGGGTGTGACGCCTAAAAGTCTAATTTGATTACTTTGCAGTTACACTTGCCGCAACAAAGTCTGCAGCAATATCTGAGGTATTCCATACCACAAATCTTTAGAAAATATCAATGCTTTTGAACTCTCTTCTTTAACCCTACTTATTACTACACGGCTTTACAATGTTGTGAAGACATACCCACCTACCGCTTGTTGTGACTAAATGCCAATTCTAATTACAGCTGTTACCGATCACACGCGCCCTCCAACGATTTTTTTTTGTTTGAAAAATGAGTTTCGATGGACGTCAATCATCTGTTTACATGACAGTAGTACATTTCATTCAAGCTGTGGAGTGACATTCTGCTTTCTGGCAGCTATTTTCACCATTTGGAAAGAGAAACAGCACTCAAGTCCTGAATATTGTCGGTGAAATTGCAAAAAAAGAAAAATGATCATGCGTAACGCACGAATTTCATGAAACGAGTCGATATTCAGGTAATTTGTTGTCGACACAGTCGTGTTGTATAGCTGCAATAAGAAAGATAGTTACTTTCATTCTTCAAATGAACCACTTCGAAAATATTTGGTTTCCATAAGTATTTGGCATGATGCTTTGGTGAGAGCAGTCGCTTTTTAGCGGCCGGCTTTTTGTTTTGTCACAATATTATGCTCTAGGTTGAAAGAAATTTTGTATTTATTCATATTTGCTTGCTATGTGGAATTTGAGTTACGGCCTATTGCTTAAATGTTTAGACAAAGTTTAGAATATTGTCGTCTTGTTGTGTTTGGTGATAAAAGAGCAAATCAAACCTGGCGCATGCAATCATTCAAGACATAAACACGGATGATTGACGTCCCGCAAAACTTAATTTTCAAACAAGAAAAAATAGTTGGAGGGCGTGTGTGATCGGTAACCGCTGTAACAAAGCTATTTCTACCTGAAAATGAAAAACTCAGAGAATCAAAGGACAGTGCAGAATGCAACACCAAACGTGATTCTTGACAGCGGTTATGTACCCTGCGTTCTTGAGTATGTGGCCTCCCTACCTTCAAATTCTTAAATGCCGTATGACATCTGCTATGTCCTGAAGCAAAGTCTCTGATCATGTCTGATCTCTCAGCTCTACTGATTTCAAACAACTCATCTCCGAGAAGTAGGAAGCTGCGTACATCCGCAACTTCAAATTTAACCAAAATTAAAGCTATCGTTACTTCAGTCAGAAACATTTTAAAATTCAACATGGCTCTTATTCACAACTAACCGCAATCAAAAAACAATCCCTCAACCCAAAGCCACCAAAACAGACTGCTCGCAGCATGTAAATTTCACATCCTCGTACCTTCTTCACCACCATGAAAATTTCCGAACAGCTTTCCACTTAAAACCCACACACAACGTTGTACACCAGAGTTACATAAACACCGAGTGCTGGAAATAGAGACATCATGCCAACACCGCCCAATAAGGACAAGTTTATATGAAATTAAAGATGGCCGTCCCTTGAATCCGAGACAAATATTGATACAAAATTAAACGATACATACAAGTGGCAATTTCATTGGTTATTGATCGATAGTATCCTAATTCTGATTGGTGTGAAATACATCGCTCGTCCAGCCATCCACCCATCCATCCACTGAATAGCGACATACGTCGGTACGCTGACTAAGTTATTTCTTTTTTTAAAAATAACTCAATAAATAGCAACTTACCTCGCTGTGTTCCAGTCCCTGAGAGAGCATATCACAGTTTCCGTGTACTTTTTCAACCTGAGAAATAAAAAGCCAGAAAATGTGACTGAAACTTTGGTACAGAGACTATACCCCCCCCCGCCCCAATTCTCATTTCTCATAGAGGTTTTCTCATAATCACAGATAGGTGTAATGTGATGTCTATGAACTTGTAGACAGAATAATCCAGCATGGGAAATTATCGTTATAACCACACAAAATTTCCGGTATCTGCTACTGGCCATATCGAAATATTAACATTAAGCTTACCTTGGATTGAAGCCTTGAAAGTTTCATTCGCTGTGTTTTGAGTTTCCGTTCTTCAGTTTCAATACAGTTCAAGAGCTTTGTATTTTCCTTTAAAACACGATCTTGCTCTTCCTTCCGTATTTTCATGTATCTGCCAACATTGACCTTCTTGTGATTCTTCGGAGGCATCGTGCGCCAACTACATGCGAAAGTGCAAAAAACAAAAACATACTTGGTGAGAGGAATCCTTTGTTGACTTAAAACGTCGCAGTATTATTCGGAATTGTAAGAGACAAAAAAAATTATGCAAGGAGAAATCACCAATAAAATCAAACACCGAAGGTAACACCATCTTTAAAAAGTCAAAGCATAGCAAAACAAAGAATAAATACCTCGAATTTGTTATCAAAATGATCATGAAAGTTTGCTCCATCCAAACAAAAACTCCACAAGGTCGATCAATCCGTCCCAGAAGCACTAGCAAGACATTCGTGGATCTGGGCACCATTTTTGACCACTAAAGATGTCACAAAATTCGCACCAGGCAGCTTGGCGTGTCTCCAAAAATGATGTTTTATACAGATGACTCGACTTTTGGAGCAACAAGATCAAGTGATTTAAAATTGATTTAGCGTGCTTAAAAAGTCTTTGAAAGGTCCTTGAATTTTTTGGCCTAAAGCTGTACAAACTATGGCTACTTTTATTGGTGTTCAACAATTAAAACCCTAATTGCAACCATGGAAATTCTTCAGCGATAATGGCAGACCGGCTGAGTTTCCAATTTTATCCACAGCCAGAAAAACTGACATTACTTGATTGCAATGTGTAGGTTGCATGGAGTTACAATGAACTGAAATTGTCCAATCATTTTGCATACCGTAAATTTTAAGCATTATAAAAATAACGTGAAATGTAATCCACTTTGTCTATGTATAAAACCGAATACAAAAATCCCTAAGTGTTCAATAAAACTATTTTCACAATTTTCAAAAGCTCTGTCACTTTATTCCTGAAGCCCCTAGGCTGAACAGCTTTGTAGCAAATAGTGGGAATGTGCCTGTTCTGTCAGATTTATATAAGCTCAGTTTATCTTACATGTACTGAATTGCTGCAGAAGTGCGATGATGTGAAAATAAATGTATCGGATGAGGACATAAACTTTTTCAGCAGGACACAACTTATACTATGTGCCAGTGGGCTGTTTATTAACAAGGAGTACCCATTCCTCCATGCCACACCTGACTTCTTAACATGTGATGGTTGCGGGTTTCGGATATGGTGAAGTGAATTTCTATATTGATTTCCTGTTTTAAATGGTAATTTTGAGAAATATGTTCAGGAGAAGAACTCTTGAATTGAAAAGGTTGATGCATCCTTGAAGGTAAAAAAAGATCACGATCACTACTTTCAGGTAGAGCAGCAGGTGTTCACTCTGGCAGAGAGAGAACGTTTTGTGACTTTGTATTCTGTGCAGTTGACTCTGACCTAAATGCACACTTAGTGACTGGCCGAGTTTATCCTGACCTGCCCCATTGAAACTCAGTTGACTTTTTTGAGAATTTGCATTTTGCCTGAGTTCCTTGAGAGATGGTTTGCAAGGAGGTGTGATGCACTTGCAAGTATTTCTCGTGATAATGGTATTTGTTTTTCTGTATGGTGGTTGTGTGGTCTAGTAGTGTGGACTGTCCTTATGGTAAATTTCACATCACATCTTTGTCTCTCTGTGAGGGGCCAAAGCACACTGCAGCAGTTTACCACAGTTTAAGAGCAGCAGAAACTTAGTCAAAAGCAGGCAACCATCTGCAGTAATCCAGGCTGCCATGCTCTGTAGCAGCATTTCCTTTTGTAATACCAAGGCAACTATAACTGACGGGACTTGCTGTGGAAATGGGCACTTTTGAGTTGTTTGGTGCTAAAACGGATGCCAAGCAATTCTAAAACAACTTGGAAGTGCAAGAAGTGAAACAAAAACCCAATTTGAATCCCATTAAACTTGCCACTCTATTCGCGCCGACAAAGGGCTGACGCTTGAAACGTATGGAATCATATTTTGGCTTATTTGAAGCAATTCCATCCGTTACTCATACTCATTTTTGTGCAGAGTGCACTATTGGGATGATGTGTTGTGGGCTGTCGCCTTCTAACCCGCTAAGTCGCTAATGCTGTAAGGCGCTAATGTGTAAACTTTGATGTTTGTTTAAGTAATTAATACCAATTAATTAATTAGTCTTGCAGAGGGGGTGGGTGGTTAGCAGGAACCTGTGTGCACTGTACCACGTAAAACGCTGGTATCTGCACTACTGCTACTTGAACATCAAAAAGGTATATATATATTTCAGAAAACACCATGCCCTCCTTGTGGTACTATCTTTACAGTTCCTAGAACTAAGCGATTTGCTCCCAATGCATGCGCAGAAGATTAGTTTGTGTTGCTATACTGCAGACTAAAAGATGGAAGTTAAAGTACACAAATACAGGATCCTTGCTGCAGAACACGACGTGTAAGGCGCATTCGTTTTAATACACTCTGATTTTAGTCAGGGAGCGGGAATATTTTCCCCATGTTTAGTATTGTGGTTGCATATGTTTCGTGTGGAATAACCCAAGCTCATGTAAAGAGAGCTTTTGTGCAGTTTTGAAAGCAATGTGTTTGTCAGGGTTCAAATAAAGAGAAGTGTATTATTTCTCTCCGGCGTCTTGTCTATTTCTTCCTTTAACAGACACGTGTGCAAACATTGTTAAAGCTTTCCCCCGACTTTGTCGCAGTACAGTAAACTTGGTAAATTTGAAGGTATTGTTGCACACTGCCAAGTGCCTCCAGAACTTGCGTTACCGCTAAGTCTCTGCCAGGGTTTAATCTTGTGCATTACTGGATAGTTCACTGAAAAAGAAGAGTCAAAACATTGATGTTTAGCTGCCAGGGTTTAATCTTGTGCATTAATGGATAGTTCACTGAAAAAGAAGAGTCAAAACATTGATGTTTGGCTAAGACTTTTTTCAAGTTTGAAAAGTTCCCAAATATTGTTGTAGACTCATCTTCCGAAAACTGAAAAGAAATTTAATTATTGTTTGAGGTATTTAGTTTTCACCGGTGCTGGAAACTCTCAGTCAAGAAAAACTGTTTACCTTCAATACTTTTCGTTAAAACGCTTCCTAGATAAATTGATATCCTTGTATATGAAGAAAAGTTTAAGTGGTTTTAACAGAATGGCGGCAACGGAAAAAGAATGTACTATTCCGTGACTATTCGATAATGAAATTAGTTCTTGTTTATCACTTCAATGAAAAATTGCTTTTTGAATGAAACAAAATTTTTTCTCTTTCAATTTTTTCATCAGATATTTAACGTTCTTCCAGTTATTTCTGGCCTTGAAAAAGAGAAACACATCTTTTAATGTTTTTGAGAATCAAAAGTATCATATACATACGTTTGCAAGAGAAAAACAAAAGTATCAAGTTACAAACATTTGCAGGAAATAAACAAAAGTATCAAGTTGCAAGCGTTGACAACCACGTTTGCTGCCTGAATGCCTTATTGCAATTAAAATAAACTAAGATTGATGTGAAAACCATGGTTGAAATTAAAAAGCTGTCTTGACTAAAACTTGTGAGAAACGAATTTTATGTTGCCATGGAAGACGTCACTGTAGTGTCAGGAGTAAGGTAAATGTACTTGAAATTGTGTTGTTGAGAAAGTGGCATCTTTACATTTTTGTGTCCCGCAGTTCACATATGCACTGCTTAGATCATGAAAAGCCCTCTAGTCAAACAAAACATATTACACTTGGAAATCAAAGTTGTTCATTGGGCATTAAAAAATATTTAAGTGAAAAGTAAGCAAAACATCTAAAGTTTCTGTCTGCTCATATTTGGCAAAGCAAATAGTATAATTATAACCAAAGTCACTACAGGCTGGGAGTGGGTGTGGGCGGGGGGATAGGGGGCCTGCATGAGTACTCTCACCTATGTAGATGACCATCCTAAAGGCCGTGACAAATGAAGAAATGTTACAGACAGAAATGTTTACCCGTCTGCGCAACAGAAACATATTGTGTTTGCAAAAATTGTTTCCCAGTTTGCTCAAAAGGAGCAACAATGTGTCCTTGTTTGCCACGGCATGTTAAGTTGTAGATAACACTCTGCACTATCTGAGATCGTCTCGCTAGTTTCCTGGACAAGTCCGTCCAAGAGGGAAAGGTGCAGTGAGGCTATCCCTATGTCAAGCAGCAACCCTTGATAAGAGGCCAGACCACAACACCGGGAACCTCGTTCCCTACTCTTTGTGAGAAGTGCGTGGGTTTTTTAACTCCTTTACTTCATGGAGGTATGCAGTACCTCTTGAGATGTCCTTTATCAATTCTGTCTTAACTGTGTCATTGATCACTGTTTCTTCGTCGATATGGACTTGAAGCAATTTCCCCTTCACAAACTCGGTAACAATGAGGACATCCTTCTCTTTGGTGGAAATACCAAGAAAAGTGACAATGATAGGGTGCTGCAGCATGCTGTGGATTGCAGCTTCTCCAAAACCTGATCTCCATACAAAACCTTACATAAATATGTGCCAGGTTTGGACACTTTCATTAAGACATGAAAAGCGCCACTCAGTACCATCGTGCGACCATTCATACGTGACACCAATTTCATTGTTGAAATTGGTCACAACCACAAGGAACAGTTGGTTTCCCTCATAGCCATACACCTCGTCAGGACCAAAAAGTATTGCTGGCTTGTCATGGCTTTGCTTTGCTGCTGGGGAGACATAACTCTGACTAAATGCGTCTGAGTCAGGTGTACCACTTGAATCAATGAATGGTTCAACATAAACTTGTTCATCAACTGTCAGATTTGATATAGCAAAGGAATCGCCACATGAATGGTATTCTTCCTCACTTTGATCTAAAAACTGTTCTGATCTACAAGTGTAACAATGTCACCATCCACTCACAAACACGGCACTTAACTCTTGGCTATATTCCAAGGTTACCACTCGCCTGAATTCAGCATTGAGTTTTCTTCTACTGTCATCAATGTAGAATGCAGCATCATGAACATTCTTCTGGCATTGGAACGTTTCCATGCACCCGGACATGGAAATGGCACTCTTGGAATGCGACTCTCCCTTCCAAAGGTCTTCTTTCTCGCTAACACCTTTCATCGCTTTAGGAGGACTATTCTTCTTGGTTGTAAGTAGGTAAAATCTTGCCTTAGATGCAAAGAGTCCATGTCTCGTCAAGTAATCTGACAAAGTGGACTCAAAAGACTCTTCTTCAGTGAATGGTTCGCCAGCAAAGTTGCCCAGTTCCACCGTTTGTAGTGACGAAGAGTTCTTGCCATTTGGAAAGAAAATCTGCTGACCTCTCAAGAAGTTGGGTCTTGGTGATATCATCGTACGGAACTCTTCGAATACCACCTCAATTTTCAACCCCTTCCACTAGAACAAAAGAGGATGATGGATCTTCTCTGTGTTTCCATCCAAAGTAAATATACTCCATGCTTTTCTCCTGGAATGGGAAAATGCGAAAGATGCCATTGTTTAACTTAAAAAAAAATGATGTAACTGAAATTAATTCCCACTGAATGAATAGCAAATGGTTGTTCCAGAAAAAATCCACACACCCCCGACGGATGGAATTCTGGAAATACTTGCAAGAGGGGGGGTCAAAGACTCTGGAAATCCATGCAAGAGGGGGGGTTGAACTTGAAAGTCTTCTTCAGGGGTCATTTCGACTGATAGTTCAAGCGATTCACACGTTAAGTTCGGCGCTCTCAGACCCTGAAAACAATAGAAATATTTTGTTCATATATTTCTCACCGGACATAAATAATAATCTAAGTTCTTTACAGGTCCTTTTATAGCAGAAAACGCGAAGAACAAGATACTAAAGA
>OX393565.1:10746213-10818713 GCA_947652115.1 Blastomussa wellsi | reverse complement strand
CAATTGGAATGCCATTCATTCACATAGGCCAAAAAAATCATGTCACTCGATTCATACTACATCTTCATATATAGACACATACCACTACTTCTACATTTTGAAATGCATGTACACCTGAACTTAAGAACAATGATAATACAATTACCTCTTCATCACCATCAGATGCTATGCAAGTGGTTATAAGGTATAACCTTATATTGCTAAGTTTGGTACTTAGCTGATAGTTTTCAATTGTGAAAGGGTGTACACTATTGTCTGGAAAGACCAATGTTGAACCAAGTTCCTCCTGTGAAAAGTTTCCCAGACTGAAGACTACATCGTTCTCTCCACAAATTGGGTTTTTTCCACTGGGAAAAAACAACTTTTTGGCATACAAAATAATACTCATTTTTCCACTTGAATCAAACAACTCAGCATTTCGTGTACCTCCTCCATGCAATCCTTGCTGCGAATCATATTGAACTTCTCTTCAAAGCTCTGGCGATGAAGCCATCCAATCTCCACCCACTTTTGCTTTTGTTCCAGGTTTTTCGGTTTCCCCACTTTTCTTTTCTTCGCATTTCTTGAGCCACGTTGTGCATTTGTGCATTATAGCCACGTGCATTATAATAGGATCCCTTCAGCAATGAGGCCAGTTCTGCTTTCTTCATTTCCCTCTTGACTGTGATTGTTTCTTTGCCTTTCTTCTCTTCACAAAATGCCTTTAGTGCTAACAGGTCCCCTTTGGTTGCTATGCCCATGTCAAGTAATGTCTTTTCATCAGCAGCTAACACAGCATTGCAATCCATCTACCGTATTTATTCGCCTATAAGCCGAGCGATTTTTGCACCAAATTAAACTGAGAACTGGTAAAATTTGAACAAGATTGGGGGGTCGGCTTATAGCCGAGTATTTCTACCAGGCGGGCATCATCATCTGTGCCGTTAATGAGTATTTGAAATTTTGCATGTCTTGAATGATTCCCTCATAATCTCCAACAAGAATTTCTTCTGAAGCCTGCATTTCCCAGTGGAGGACATTATGCAACAGTGGAAATCCACCTTTAGCTGAAGAATTACTAATCCGCTTACTGCAATTCCTGTGAACTTTCGATTGATTGTTTTGACAACATCCGAAACTGGCCAATCAGAAGTGGCCGTTCCCATGGTCAAGTAAACATTGCAACACGATCTGACAGAAATCAGCTCGTTACTCACCCCCACTTCTCTTCTCTGCTTCAAAAACCACTTCAGAAGTGTTTCATCCAATTCAGGATACTTTGGCGAATGAGAGGCCATTGTCTTTCGTTTTGCTGAAATTATTTTTAGTTCACCATTGAAGAGGTTCGCTTGATCTTTTAGCTAGCGATGAACCATGGATTCATCAATCTCATATTCTGAATCTCTGAGCTGTTCTTATGATCTCTGCTTCAGCCGTGACTTTTAATTTGAAGGCTAAGTTGTACGAAGAACGGGAAGCTTTTAGCATGATGATCGATTGCCAGCAGCTTTGGGACTGGATACTCGGGTGAATTTGATGTTTTTGAGAATAACTTGCTGTCACGTGGTTAAATTTTTGTGCTCACTGTATACTGCGTGTGAACTCAGATCACATTAAAGTCACCTTCTCTGTGATTTGCTGTTGTTTTCAGTTATCTGACCAATAACATAAATGCGATTTATTGAATAAAAAGGGAACTTTCTTTCTTTTAATTACGATTTACCACTTACTAATTATATGTTTATTCCTCTCACTTTACAACGCATGTCGAGCGCTTTAGAAGTTGATTAAAAGTTTGGGTCTCGGCTTACAACTGAATGAATCTGACAGCTTCTGAAAGTTAAAAGTTTATGGTCTCAGCCTATAGCCCTTGTGAAATGCACTGGGAAATTCCTAGGAATTCTTAGGATTATCCTAAGAATTCCTAGGAATTTTTTCCTATGAATTCCTAGGAATTCATAAGAATTCCTAGGAATCAGAGGTGTGAATTTTCACGGTAAATTCGGACTTGGAATTCCTAGGAATTCCTAGGAATTCCCAGTTTCAGGAGTTCTGGTTTTGAATTCCAAGAAATTCCCAGAAATTCCAAGTTAATAAATAACAGGACTTGGAATTCCTAGGAATTCCAAGTAAGGGCACCAATGACAGTCCTTGAAAGCTGTGATTCTAATATATTCTCAGAAATTCCTAGGAATATTTAGGAATAAATGGGAATATTTAAGAAATTGTAGGAATAACTAGGAATTTCAAGGACATCAGCAGCATGTATTAGTATATAATAAATATATGATATATTAATCAACTCACGAGAAATTGCCAGCAAACATTAAGAAATTTATTTTCATGGAAAAAGGTTGTAAAATTGACAACCAACAAGATATAAAAAAGGATACAAAAAATTTTTCAATATCACATCTAAAAAATCATAATGTCTTGAAATGAATATTTTTTGGATCTTAGATCAACTTACTGTACAATGACAAATACATACAAGCATATTGATGGACATTAAGAAAAAAACAGATTCAATAAAAAAAATTACTTCTTAAATTTTCTTCAAATATCATACATCTGGTAAAAAGATTACATTGTCTCAGAGAGAATCATACAAGAAGATTTTACATTTAAGCAGATCAAGTGTTTATTTCTTTGGAAAATAGTTAATCAAAATAGGAAACAATTAAATCACATTGTATATATTGGTATCTAACTTTGAATGGCACTTAGCTGTTGTTTAGTTTTTTAAATTGTTCACGGAGCTTCCGCTGTTGATTTCTAATCAGGTTATCCACCCCATTGCGCTCCATTTTGTATCTCTGCTCCATAACATCTGTAATAAAAAAAAGTTATGATAAGCCCGAAAAGGCATTTGGTGGAACTTATAAAACATATTAACTAAGTGCTAAGCTTAATTTGATGTGCATTTTAAATGTGGAACTTACAGTATATCATGTTTAATTTTTCCCTCTGCAGGCCAACACTCTCCCCGCCTGCCACTGTTGTTCTCCCCTTGAGGGATGATAGCCTTACTTCGTCTGGGGTGAACAGCTAAAAAAGTAAGGCTTTCAATCCCTCAAGGGGCTTTGTGGTATTCTTGACCATCAACATTAACTGGGACTGTAAAGAGATAAGATATTATTAATTCAGACTTGCCATGAATTCACTTCTCTACCATATATGAAACTGAACATTATCCATGCCTTAAAGATCAACCCCCCCCCCCCCCCCCTCAAAAAAAGTGAAAGTCTGTAGCCCTTCTGGCCCCTTTTTTTCCTGCATTGATAATCTTGATTTGCAATAATATTCTTACTGCCAACTTGTTAAAAAAAATAATGTATGTTATTTAAGGTATGGATCTTTATAGTGAACATTCCTCAAGATTTGGCAATTAAGACTGCAGCCACTCCCACAATAAATAATTACCCGGAAAACAAATTGAAACTAGAAGTACATTGAGCTGATATTACTAAGTCATGTACATGTATGTATGCGTGCTTTTTATTTTTAATTACGGTTTATTTTTATTTTTTTGTCATCACCTCTCGAGTCTGCTCCTGTTGTTGTTGTGGACACTGGCTTGATTTTCTTCCTGTGAACTTTGGTTTGCCTAAATGAAAAGAATAATAATAATATTGTTACAAAGGTTTATCTTCACTCTGTTAATTGACATCTGATCTTCCTGCAAGCATCTTTTCTTCAAGTTATTCAAATCATTTTTATAATAAAAGTGTGTTTATTATACCCCTTAATTTTGTTTAGGATTATGCTATAAGGAAAGAGATATAAAGACGTACATTGTTAAGTTACAAATTAAAAATCAGTGCCTACATATACATATATACATGTTCATAAACTGTCCAAAGAAGGTAATATTTGAAGCAAAATTTACAATGCACATAGGCACTGCCCTAATAAAACAAAAAGGATTAAACTTAAAGATACATCAATTCATGTATCATCAATTGACAATATATTTATTGTCCATTTTGCTGGGCAACTGAGAGCTTTATGTTTCATATGCAAGGCAGTTAACTCCAAATGCTTTAATTGTACTGTATGTCTGACTGTTGAGTAGAAATTGATTAATATTAGTCTTTACCTTTAGGTCTTTCACCACTTTCTTCAAGTTTTTCAATTCCCCCCTCAGTCCTTCCATCTCAGTTTTCATCATCTCAAACTCTTGAGTAAAATGGGAGCTAAAAGACTCCCAGTTACTTTGTTGGCCTTCATTTTCCTCATCCAATGTGAGAAGCTCCGTAAAGCTCTGTGGGATGTGGTGTGACAATGGTGTTGAATTGTTTGGAGGAAATAATGTGTTTAAAGGTTCGAGTTAGCAAGGGTTCAAGTTATTGGGATTCGACTGTATATAAAAATGTTTCACACATTAACACTATCTGAGCCCTAGTGCACAATTTTGAAATTTGGATATTAATAGTTGTATACGCTATAACTTCGTGTAAAGACCATTCTCTATCCCTTTATGTCCTTCGTAGAGTTTACAAATCAGTTGAATAATGGATGGTTTACTTATTTATTGAAGCATGGTAATTGGTGCACACAGTACATAGCTAATGTTCAACATCTGATTTTTCCTGATTCAGGTTTTCCAAGCAGAACATGTTGATGTGGGGAATTTGGCAAGGAAAGGGCAAACCACACTTCAACGTGTATTTTGAACCTTTTGCCTCAGAGATGGTTCATTTGTATCAAGAAGGTACAGTGTAAAATGATAATAAATTAAGATGTTTATTGACAAACAGTCTAGTCTAACACACTTTTTTTGGCATCTTTTACAAGTGTTACCTAAGCGGACGCATAGAGCGTGCACTGTAAGTACCTTTAAGAAAGTCTTAGAAAAATTTTCTAGGATTCGAAATAAACCCTTCCCCGCCGCCAGTATCAGTTGCAATGATCACGAAATGGAATACAAGCTGAAATTCGAGTAGACCCAGGCACCATTTGTGGTGCATTATTATGTTTCCCAGATCTCTATTCTAAGTGACAATGATTGTTATAACACCTTCTTAAAATCTTATCTCCCCTTTTTTAACTGCACTCTGCGTGAAAAGATACTTACAGTAAAAATCGTGTGCGTCCTGTCATGGCCCTTTTGGGTCTGTAAATCCTTGTTTGTTTTTAATACAGGTCTTGAGATTAAACCAGAGTGTGAGGTGATTCCATTCAATGTTAAAGCTGCAGTAATTTTGGGGTCCAGTGATTTGCAAGGTAAAGCCTACCTCACTTGTATGACGCAGCACAATGGAGAAAGTGGCTGTATTACATGTGAAGAACCTGGTCATGTAGTCAAACAAGGGAAAGGGCATACCCGTTGCTATCCTTACCGGAATCTCGCAGAAGCGGCTCCCAAACGCACCCACGGGAGTTTTCTGAGGAATGGCTTATCAGCACACAGAGAGAACAAAAAGGTGGGTTTTTTTGCAAATGAAATGTTACATGTATATGCAATTTGCTATTATTGATTTTAGATTAGCTCAACTTGAAAGTGCAATACATAAAAAATATATTTTATATATTATTCTGGTGTACAATATACATTTACATGTATGTATGATATTAGGTTGTAGGTGTCTACGGTGTCACTAGTCTTGCCATGATGCCATGGTTCGATGTGGTATTGGGCATGGTTCCAGACTACATGCATGGCTGCTTACTTGGTGTTACAAAGACCCTACTTTACAAATGGTTCTCTGCTACAAACCACACAAAACCCTACTTCATTGGTGGAAAGGTACTGGAATGAATTTTAAATTTGACTGTTTAGAGAAATCATACCGTTAAGAGATTTTCCTATTAATTAAATTGCAGATTAAACATGTCAATAAGCGTATACTGAAGATGAGACCTCCAGACTTCTTGACACGTTTACCACGAGACATGGAGAAACATTTCAAAAACTTGAAGGTTGTGTACATAATATTACCTGAGTGCCAAATAGAGATAATTAACGCTAAAATGTATTTTAAAACTGACATACTCTGATCTATTTTTTTAAGCTTCAGAGTTGCAATCTTGGTTGCTGTACTATTCACTGCCATGTTTAGTTGGGTACCTTCCAGACAAGTATCTGTGCCACTTTGCACATTTGGCGGAGGGAGTGTACGTTCTTCTTGGTGATGCAATAACACCATCGCAACTTGGAAGGGCTCGTGATCTCCTGCAGACATTTTACAAGGACTTTCAAGCTTTGTATGGTAAGAAAATACTGTGAAATTTTTTTAAATCATAGGGTAAAATTACCTATATTATGCAAAAATCAAAAAGATACACCCTGGCTAATTTTATGTTCTTCTCCCTTAATAGGAGATGGCAGCTGTGGTCTTAATATTCACAATACTGGTGCCCATCTAGCAGACTACGTTGAAGGATGGGGTCCACTGTGGGCATGGTCCACCTTTGGCTTCGAGGACATGAATGGCACCATCATGAACTTGACACATGGCACAGGAAATGTTTGTAGACAGGTACATTGACAAGTTATAGTTAATTATAAGTAATAAATGGACTTAAATGAATTTAAACTGTGTTCAGGAGAAATAAATTACCAGGGTATCAACTGCCATTTTAAATTTCTTTGAAGGTGATTTGGATGCTTCATGCACAGAGTCGGTTAAGATTAGAGGTTGATTTGCTGAAAGATGGTTGTCTTAAGGATTTTATCAGAAGAATGCTAAACACAAAAAGGCAGTAAGTAATACCCTATGTTGCTATAAAGGTAATTGAGATCTGTAGTTTTAAAACAGGTAAAAATCTGCAAATGAAACAACAATTTTGATTTTGAGGCAGAAAAAGGTTATAAATGTTAGTTAAATTGATGTGGTATTTGGTAATTAATCTTAGTAAAAGAAATGTGCATTTTTACGACTATTTTGCATTTATGCAAAAATGGAGTATTAGGGGAGCTCGTCTCTTGATAAGTCAGTTCGTGTAAACTCTTAAGGGAGTACTGTCTGTCAAAAGCTGTCAAGATGCTGTCAGCACTTATTAATAGGAAGATACAAAAGTTGTATTAAAGTAGAAGCAAAATAGCTGTTGTCTCGAAGGACATTTGATTTTCTGGTTTGGTCACATTTATTTATAACAGTTAATAATTAATATGATATTTTAAGCTTACAAAACTCATCCCATTCTTGCTGTAGAGTAAAAAATCTAAAGGATGCAAAGGATTGCTTCATTGCTGGAGGGGCCAAAAAACTGACAGGGCTACCCAATGAATTAATGGAGAAGATTAATATGAAAGTTGAAGGAGGCAACAAAGCTAAAGTTCTGCGCATTGTTAAGAAAGGACAAGTATTTTATTCAAAGGAGTATACCAGGATGGTAAAACGAAATGCCAGTGTTGTCTTGTTTGCCTGTGGCAAAGTTGGAGAGATTGAGGTTTTTGTGTGGGAAAAGCAGTCAGGAGTCACATTGGCAGTGTTTAGAGAGGTACAGCCAGATCTACAACATCCATTCTTCTTTAACGAGGCTGGTCATCACACATTAAGGATGCAGCAAGAAAGGTAATTAAAAAATTATTTAAAAGGTATAATGAAAGTGGTTGAGGTGACAACCAACCTTTTTTATACTACGGGTAAGTTATGTTATTTTGAAGAATGTGAATACTGTAGATGTTAATAAGTAATAATTTTTTTAGGGAAGTCAAGAAACTTGGGAAATGAATTAAATTATCATAAGTCAGCTTAAACAAAATGTAATTCTTGCTGCTTAAACACAAGCCTTGTTTCCGGCTTATGTTTTCAGATCAGAGTTTCAAGTAAAACTGGTGGAAGATATTAAGGAAAAAGTCCTATTACTTGAAGGAAATGGAGACCACCTCTGTCTTATCCGGATGCCTAATGTTCATGGAGTGTGCGGTTAATACAGGAACTCTTCAAAAATTGTTTCTTATCTTTACAGACATTGATTGAAATTAACGTTATTGAACTTTTGGGGTAAAAAAAAATCATGTTATTGATTGAAGAAGTAGAACTCAGTGTGTGAAGGCAATTAGTGAGCTTGGTGTTTCTAAGAACGCTGCTCCACATGTGATTAAAGTTGGGTAGCAAGAAAGGTCAACATATGGAATGGCTAATAATATAATTGTTTAGCCTATTTGTGGACATTATTTTGGTGACACTGAAGTCTACTACAGCCACCATTTTAACAGAATCAGAATCCTGCAATCACTAAACTATCAAAAATTGGGAGAAAACTAAAACAAATCTGAATATCTCATTAGTCCATCAGATTCATTTAAAACAGTAAAACATGTATAAAAGTCAAATATGTACAGTTTTTTTCTAGAGGTAACTGCCCAATAAATGTACAGTAGTAATAATTTTATCATTACTCAATGAGGGAAATCTGAAATACTTTTGAAGTTTCCATTTCACTCAACTTAACTGCTGCCTCTGAAGTATTGAAAATAAACAATTATTATTTCATAGTATTCAAAATGAAAAGATAATTGGCATTTGAAGTTATTGAATTTTCTTTGAAGGTAATCAATGCCTTGATATATCAAAGGTATTGGCATATTTTACAATTTCTAGGAATTCCTGGGATTTTCCTAGTGGCCACTGATGGCTAAAATTTTCCTTGCCCAGAAATTCCCAAGAATTCCAGCCTTGATATATCATAGGTAATTGGCAAATTTTAGAATTCCTAGGAATTCCTAGGATTTTCCCAGTAGCCACATGTCTGCAATTTTCCATTCCCAGAAATTCCCAAGAAATCCAAGCATTTTAATCACACCTCATTTACATGACTGAGAATTTTTTGGAATTCCTAGGAGTTCATAGGAATTCCAAGAGTACTGGGAATTCAGTTCGCAAGGGAGCCAGGATCGGCTTTTTGGCGAATAAATACGGTATGTCAAATAATTTAACAAATAGAAAAATCATCTTGTGTTCTTAACTAAACACTGAAAAAAATGCAAGATGATGCATCTTTTAACTGTAGCAGTACAGCATGCACCTTCACCAAAGGAGGTGTCAATTATATTATTAAAGTGCACCTAACCCCAAAATATTTTTTTTGCTAGAATGAACCTTTGCACCAATTTGAAACACATTGCACCTTTTTACCAAATTCTGACTTTTTAGCATTCAAAAGTTACGATAAACTGTGCATCATTTGTTCCACAACCGAGTCAGAAGGGGCGTAGGTCTATTCCCGATTTGACATCACAAACTGATTTGCATGCATGTTTACAAAGACTTTATGAGATGCAAATCATTTTGCAATGTCAAATCAGGAATAGGCCCACGCCCCTTCTGACTTGGTCGTGGAATAAATGATGCACAGTTTTTCATAACGGAGCTGCGGCGGCCCAAAGGGCTGCCAAGTGGAGTCCCATACTCATATGGGAAGAAAACGAAACCCATGAGTTGATTTTCTCATGGTTATCAAGACTAGCGGAGAGAGGGAGAGACTGGGGCGACCATGGACGAGTAAAGACGTACGTGTTTTCCTCCCGTGCTGTTCTTCGACGAAATTTCAGCATTTTATGTCCATGTGCTTAGTCTATGGCGCAATGCTATAAACGCAAAGAGAGATTAAGTTTTGATAGTGATATTTCCTCTCCTGAAGGAAAAAAGATTTGCGAGAGCCCACGTTCGGACCCAAATATAAACACAGCAAGTGACGAAGGCGAAGACGACCAAGTGTTGGAAGCGCTGAATATGACAGAAAGGATTGCCTCACAGCTAGAAATGATCTGCCAAACGCTTGCAAGCGTTGAAAATAGACTACAGAAGCTTGAAGGTATATTTGAACGTTTCTCTGGTTTGGAGAGGTCGGTTAATAGCCTTCAAACTGGACTGAGCGCGCTAAGCGAGAAGTCAAGAATAATAGAAGAGAAGACGAATTGTATTGAAAAGGCAATGGAGTTCGAAAACGCCGAAATCGAGGAGCTAAAGAAGAAAGACAAGAAGAATGAAGATAAAATCAAAGAGCTTGAGGATAAATTGCTGTACCAAGAGGTATACAATAGAAGAGAAAATTTACGTCTCTTTGGAATACCCGAATCTACTACCGCCGCTGAGAACACATTTGAAGTGATGCGTAATTTTCTTAAAGAAGAGTTGGATTTGGAAAACGCAGATAATATTGAATTTCAGAGAGCTCATCGAAGAAGATGGGTGAAGCCAGGCCAGTTATTGTTCGTTTCTTAAAGTTTCCAGGACGTGAGCTGGTTTTTAGAAAAGCGCGTGAGCTGGAGAGCGATACCGAGGTAAAGGTCTATTCAGATCTCCCCAAGGAAATTAGTGAAAGAAGAAAAAGGCAATGGCCAAGGCTAAAGAAAGCAAGGGAAGAAGGAAAGATAGCATTTTTTAGCAAACCCAAGCCTGACAAATTGTTTATTGACAGACAGTTTGTTCCTCTGTAGATTGAACTTTGATTTTTTTTTTCTTTAGGAACGGTTTCTCTACAGATTGAATTTTTTTATTTTTAGTTGATCTTGTAGTTGTTTTTTTTTTTGTAACGGGAGGATTGCGTAAGATCATTTGAATCCAAATAATTGTTCCATTCTCCGAGGCAGCTCTAAGGTGCTAATTACTCAGCTGCCATTTATTTTCTTTGTATAAGACATTGTTGTGTAATGTCCCATGTTGTTGTGTAGAAACCTCTTGTGACCTCTGTAGTTACCAAATATTAATTTATGCACAGTTGCAACGCGAGATACTTGTATACATAACTAGTTTCAATTGACCCATTCGAGAAGGAGTACATAAATTTTAAATTACTTTCTTTTAATGTCCGAGGGATTCGTTCCCCGACAAAGAGGAAAGCTCTTTTCACCTGGCTTAATGAGCGAAAGTACGATATCATTTTCCTTCAAGAAACCTACAGCACCGTAGATGTTGAAGATATCTGGAAGACGCAATGGCAAGGTAAGCTTCATTTTGCTCATGGTTCTAATCACAGTTGTGGGGTGATGATTTTGGTGAGAAGTGACCTTGATTTTAGCCTAAAATCCGTTCAATTATTATAATGGAAGCTGAGGTACAAGGTTCGTTATTTTTGTTTGTCAATATTTATGCTCCCAACAAGGTTCAAGACCAATGCCGTTTTTTTGAAAATTTAAATAAAAACATTGAAGATTTCATTGCTAACAAAGAGCATAGGATAATTGTAGGGGGAGACTTCAACGTCACACTGGACTCTGATCTTGATTGCTCTGGCGGAAAACCTTTTAGAAAAGAATCTGTCAAACAAATTCAAGACTTGTGTCTCGATTTTGATTTAGTAGACATTTGGCGAATTCGAAATCCGGAATGTAAACGTTTTACGTGGAGGCAAAAAAATCCTTTCATTCAGCGAAGACTTGACTATTGGCTAATCAACGATTCTTCTCAAGATGATATTGAGAAATCTGATATTATTCCTTCGATCAACTCTGATCACTCTGCAATTCTTCTTCATCTTAATAGCTTAGACAAACCGGACTATGGTCCCTCTTTTTGGAAATTTAATGCTAGTCTCACTGATGATGACGATTTTGTCACATTGATAAATGAAAGTGTGCCTATGTGGTTAAACGAATTCGTTGAAGTCACAGATAAAAGACTGTTATGGGATTTAATCAAGTACAGGATTAGACAAGTTTCAGTTAAGTATAGTAAAGAGAAGGCGCTCAAAAGAAGAAAAAAGATTTCTGATCTTGAGACCTCTCTAAGGATTTGCGAAGAAAAGTGCAATGAGTCTCCAACCTTTGAAAATCAGGAAGAGCTTGAAATGTTGAAAATGGAATATGATTCTATTTATGAACAGATAGCAAAAGGAGCCATTATTCGATCAAAAGCCACTTGGTACGAGAAAGGCGAAAAAAGCAATAAGTATTTTCTAAACGTGGAAACGCACAAAAAAGCTAAAAGCTCTGTTCGCAAAGTCTTTAACAATGAAGGTGTGCTAATTACAGATCCTAAAAAAATTCTACAGGAGATACAAAATTTTTATTCAAATCTTTCTAAACGTGATCCTCTCACACCATCAGAAGGTTTGTTAAACTCTTTTTTGAATAATTCTGAAATGCCGAAACTCACTAATAATGAGGCTTGAATCTGCGATGGAAGATTAACAGTTGACGAGTGTTATAAGAGTCTTCAGCTATTCGAAAGCAACAAGTCACCAGGTAATGATGGATTAACGGCTGAATTCTATAGAGCTTTTTGGCACACTTTAGGAAATCTGATGGAAGACAGTTTAAACTATTCTTATGATTATGGCAAGTTGTCAAATTCCCAGAAGGAAGCCATTATTACCTTAATTGAGAAAAAGGATAAAGACAAACGGGATTTATCGAATTGGAGACCAATCTCACTTATCAATGTGGACGTAAAAATAGGGTCAAAAGCTATTGCTAAAAGATTAGAGAGTGTCTTACCAAATATCATACATTATAATCAATGTGCATATGTTAAGGGAAGAACTATTTTTGATGCAGTCAGAACGATAGAAGACGTCATGGAATTCTCAGAAAGGTATAATCTTGAGGGGAGAATGATTTGTATAGATTTCAGAAAAGCCTTCGATACTGTCAGTAGAGATTTTCTATTTCGCGCTCTAACCTCTTTTGGTTTTGGTCCATCATTTTTGCAATGGATTCATACATTCTACAACAATATCTCAAGTTGTGTCATAAACAATGGTTTTTCTACTCAGCCCTTTGCAGTTGAAAGGGGAGTGAGACAAGGAGACCCCCTCTCTGCTTACTTGTTCATCATAGTGCTAGAAATTCTTTGTATTAGTGTACGTAGTAGCAAAGACATTTGTGGTATTAAGGTAGACAATGAAGAGCTCAGATTAAGCCTTTTCGCAGATGACCTAACTGGTTTTTTGAAAGATGATCTTTCGCTTGTGAACTTTCTTAAGCTTATAGAAGATTACGGAATTTGTTCAGGCCTGAAGATCAACCACGATAAATCAGAAATAATGTTATTAGGCAACTGCTCTTCTACTCTAGAACAAGACAACTCCGTTTCATGCAACTTAAAAATTAAAAAAGTGGTTAAAATTCTGGGAGTGCACTTCACGTATGACCTTCGAACGAAACAAAAATTAAATGTTGATGATCTAATTAGTTCCATTCAACAAAAACTACGAATTTGGAGGTGGAGGGACCTGACTATTATAGGAAGAATTCAAATTGTCAAAACCTTTATTATTCCTATTTTCCTATACCGCGCGAGTTTGATATCAGTAGATAGGGAATTTGTGAAAGATGTAAACAAAATTATCTTCGATTTTATCTGGAAGGGGAAGGACAAAATCAAACGCGCTGCTCTTATTAGTGATATTGAAGATGGGGGACTTAAAGCCCCACATCTAGATTTCAGAGAATCCTTTGTTGCAAAAAATTGGCAAGTGATAAACCAAGCAATTGAAAAAAAATCCTACTGCACTATCTTGAACCTGTAGGTGGGAAACTTATCTTATGTTGCGATTTTGACTTGAAGAAACTGCCTGTGAAGCTTCCAGCATTTTATGAAGAATGCTTTAAAAGTTTCGCAAAATGTTCGGCAGCAAACCACACGAGTGTACAGGATAAAAAAAGAGAAGATCTTTCAAAAGCTATCGTGTGGAATAATAAATTCATTTGTATCGGCGGCAAATCTGTTTATTTTAGAAATCTTGCAGAAAAGGGAATTCTTCGAATGGGGGATCTAATCTCCGACAATAATGAATTCATTGTTAAAAGTAATCACAGGTTGAGAGAATTAAACGTCTCGCCATTAGATATATTTAGACTTATCTCTGTAATCGATGCCTTACCAGTTGAATGGCGTGAATCATTAAACACGTTCGCTTCTACAGTTGACGAGCCTTTCAATTTGCAGGATGAAATTAAATTAAGTTTCAACGACAAAAATGTGTTAATCGAAACAGTCGTTTCAAAGACCGTATATAAAGAACTTCGAAATAGAATCATCATCCCACCGACTGCCCAACTAAATTTTAATACCCATTTTGTTAATGATGTTTTAGAATGGAAAGAGATTTACAGCTTGCCATTTCGTACTTCCTTGGACACAAAATCGCGTGAATTCCAATACAAATTACTTAACAGGTGTCTTGTCACAAATTCATTCTTAAACAAAATTGGTATTATTCCATCTCCGGCGTGTTCCCTTTGTGGTGAAATGAACGAATCCCTGGAGCATTTTTTCATTTGTTGTCGTTATACTAAGGTTTTCTGGGCTGAGGTTATAAAATGGTTTGATAGTCAAGGGGTAAAGATAGAACGCCTTTCTGACAAAGATATAATGTTTGGTATTTTAAGATGTGAAGACGAATTATTTATTAATCATACTTTAATAATTGCTAAACAGTATTTATATTCTTGTCGACAGAACAAGTCTCTTCCTTCAATTAAAGTGTTTAACTCGAAAATTAAAATGATTCACCAGCTTGAGACAATGATCGCAAAATCAAATAATAAACTAAAAGCTCACAATATGAAATGGGCCAAGTATAAAACCAACTAGATGTATAAAGAATCTTGTGTTGTTGCTGCGCTGTACTAGTCATTATATTTCGAAGCAGAAGGGAGTTAAGAGGAATTTTGGGGTGTGTTTGTAAATATATGATGTATTGTGTTTGTCTGTTAATGTGAATTATGTTTGTTTGTGGAAAAATGTATGTAACTTCAAATCAATAAAAATTAATAAAAGATAAAAAAAAAAAGACTAGCGGTACTGCTCGTGGGCACATACGCACGACGACTACGACAACGGAGTCACGCAACATGGCGGCCATAGCATAATAGTATAATTTGGTTTTATCAACTGGGTTGATAATGTGAATTGGCCACCGTAAAGAGATTCAAGAGGTGACGTTTCGAGTGTTAGCCTGAATCGGATTCACTCCGACGAAGGGCTAACGCTCGAAACGTCAGCTCTTAAATCTCTTTACGGTGGCCAATTCACATTATCAGCCCAGTTGATAAATATAGATTACTTCATAGAAAGTGCGACGTACGGATTTTTATTCACGAGTTGCAAAACTTTGGAAAACGAACGAGTGAGCACAGCGAACGAGTGAGTTTTCCAAAGTTTTGCGACGAGTGAATAATAATCCGTACAAAGCACTTTCTATGCTGTAATTTGTTTATTATATATAACGAGTACTCAACCATTGTAAACTTAAAGCGATTTTTCTAGTCTATAATTAAAGAGTTAAACGCAGCGCTACGAGGAAAACAAAGCTGCAAATGCATTCTGATGGCTTTCCAAGCGAGATCTCTTTTAAATAGAAAAGACAAATTACGGCGATGACAAGCTATCATAAACAAGAACTTTATTTAAATAGCGGTATAAAACACACTGTGTTCATACTTCTTAAAAGAAAAGCTTTTGCTATCGCATCGAGAAACGTCGCCATAAGTGAATCAACTACTGCGCGCAAATCAACTGGCGAATTTTTGAACAAAAGTTGTGATAACACAAGGAGTCGGTTCATTAAACAATAATTACGAAATCCATATTCAAAAGAGAAATATTTACTTTACCCTGTTGTTCCCAAGGGTGCTTGAGTTTTCTTAGACATTTAGTTTGTCTTCGCTCCGCCTGGAGAATGATTTTAGCATTTCCATATCATAACTGTGTTCTCAAGGGTTTTCTTGGCGTGTTTCTGATGGCTTTCCTTTCCATAAAGTTCTCAAAAGCACAAAATTTGTAGCCAAAACATAAACTGTCTTCGAGAGCTGTCAAACTTGCAGCATGTTGTTTTCACAACCTCGTTGGAAACCATTTGAATTCCCGCACTCTGATTGGTTAGGTCGTTCTACTCTTGATGCTGATTGGTTATATTTTTCACATGTGAAGAAAGCTATACGCGAAGCTGATTGGACGTATCGCTTTTCTCACATGTGAAAATATAGCAGATATAGAATTCTATCTGCAAGGTTTATTACCTAAAATTGTCGCTATATATGTAATAAAACCAAATTATATTGTTATACTTCCCACCGACGCAGCACCATAGTTTCTTCAGAAACTGATCCCCTCTATTCATAAAATAATAGCCATGCCTTTTCAACACCTTGTCAGCCTACATCTTTGTTATAGGGCATCCATGTTGTGGTCAACTGACAGCTGTCAAAAGAAAGTAGCTGCTGACCAGTATCTCATGAACATATCGCGGGCCCAGGTCGAGACTCATCAAGGTCATGTGTTTTTTGAAGTTGACCGCTGACCAGGTATTTTATATTATTAGATCGCGGGCTCTTGTCCAAATTTTTTGTTGTGTTCACGTTCAGCTCGAATTTAATCATTTTTCACGGTCGTTCCTCGGCAAGAAAGAGCAGGAATTAAACTGCCGACAAAGCACTGTCAAATAATACATCAAGTACCGATAAGTGCCGATAAAACAGCCAAATAAATGGCGAAGAACAAGAGGAAGGAGAGCAAGTCGACAAAGGGATGCTTTAGAACAGAAGACATCATTTGCTGTTTTCAACATGGTGCTCGAATGTACTGTAAACATTACTGCCATGTGGTGAGTGCCAAGACACCAGCGGCTCGGGCTTCGTATGGAATAGGAAAGAATCGTCTATTCTGCCAGCTGTGAAGTTCTTCTAAACGTGAGAGGGATGTTCAACGAAAAATTCAGGTTTAAGCGCAGTGTTGTACTTTCAAACCTCCCAAGTCAGCAGTTCCCGACTTGTTTTTCTCTTTTTTAAATTTCTTTGGATAATTGTACTGCTTTTTCTCACCGCTTCTGCTGTTTGCACCGGTGATTTCGAACACAAGTCGTAGCAAAGGCTGGTTGTACACAATGTAAACCCGTATACAATGTACGTCGTGACACAATGACAATTTGGTGATTTTATTTGTATATCTTTTCAGTGTGGTTATTTACCTTTTAACTCAATTCACTTTATTTTAAACATAAATTCCATACATGTAGATTAGTTCTGTGTTGAGGAAGTTATGTCTTTGAACCAGGAAAACATTATTTTTGCAAAGGTTTGGAATTAAATTTTTTTTGCAAAGGTTTGCAAAGGAAAATAAAGATTTGCTGATGAAAATATGGTTGATCATAATTTTCGTGTCCAGTAAATTTATTTGGTGAATCTTTCAGACTTGAACCAGGGATTTACATTTTCTCCAAAGCGGAAAGTTTTGACCAATTTAGAAACACTGACTAGTGCATCTAGTCAAAGGCGTACAAGCTGGGGGTCAAGGGGGTTGCATTCCCCCAGTTGACATTTTTTCCAGATGACATTTTTTGGGCAAAATGCTCCCAGTTCAGAGAACAGGAGTTGCAAGAAAAGTAGCCAATATAACCCTGATTGTCTGTCTCAAGCAAGTGTTCCTGAAGACAGATTTTTCATTTTGTGCTTCTTGTGTGCCTCAACGGCAACCTACAAGCGCTTACAAGTTTTTGTCAGTAAATAATCATTGAATAATAAGTGAAAGTTTCAACAAGCATGTAAATTGCGAAAGTCTAGTATTAAATGTCATTTTTTTCATACCGGTTTTACACTCACATTTGGGGCACTGTGTATAATTGTTTCGGGTTCGCAATTCACAGCCCCCGCTCCAAAAAAATCAGGCAGTGCCCGTATGGCAAAAGATACCCCAGACTTTGTTTTTGTTGCATTTTTGCAAGTATATTTTTGTTAAGCAGATCTTTGTTTTGTGGACTGAAATAATTATCTGAAAGTTTAGTCAGTGTGCATGTAATTAACAGCTGAAAAGTTGTCTCGTTCTATCAACAAACCACAAAAATACTGTAACTGTTTAAACTTGTGAGAAGCAAATAGATGGCTCCTTAGTCAACAACAATGGAAATTATAGATTGCTTGGATTTTGTTGCCAAAGTTGGTCTGTTTATTTAGTGTTAGATTTTTGTTATTTCATTTTCTTTCATTAATTTATTCCATCTTGTCATGAAAGGTCTTTGGAGAATTATTTTGAGAAGGGTCATTTAAATGAATTCAAGGTTTTAGGGGTATGTTAAATACCTGTCTTGTTGCAGCGTGGTATATCAGGGCTTGCAGCAACATGGGCAGCTCAGTAATACAAGAAATTTTCTATGTCACATTATACTTCTCACAAATTACTTCAATAATAAAACCTCTTATGTGGACTCTCTCTAATTGGACTATGGACATTAAATCTCTGTCCCAGAGAGAAAATTCATAAGCCTTTTTCTTTCTGCCTCCGCAGTAAAAATGCAGTCAAAATGGGGCTTCTGAACTATAGGGTGCTGCAAAAAAGGGAAATTCTGCGGCATTTTCAAGGGAAATTATGCGACAAGAAAGGTACATTATGCGGCAAATTATGTATTTTTAAGCTGATTTAACATTGTTTTATTAGGTCTCCATGAGGAAAATCATTTTTTTGCTGCCCAACAGGCAGTTAGAGCTTAATCTTAAATGTGTCATTTTTTTACTAGAACATTGATTTTGCCAGAAATTCCTCATTAATTATCTGAAATAGCATTTCAGAGCTTCTAGATTTCAAAATCTAGCAGGGCATTCAACTTTTTTGTTAAGACATTTTTGGTTTAGCATTTGTTTACACATTTGAAACAGCCTGAGGAAAAAAATATGTATAAACAGGGTTTGAAAGAAAACCTTCAATTATAACTTTCCTTTCAGGCAAGCAGTAGTATATAAAGAATTAGACAAATACCACCTCGTCACGCGCTCCTCGTCGCTTGCTTCGCAAGCTCCTCGGATCACGCTCCTCGGTTGTATTTGTCTAATTCTTTATATACTACTTGGGATAAGAACATTTTTTGTTGCGTTCGATCAATTGGACAGAAGCGGCGGCTCCCAAAAAATGTGCGGAGAAAACAACTGCGAGTGGTTGCTTCGAAACCGGACAAAGAACTGTGGCAAAAAGTGCACTGGACAATATTGCTATCAGCACAAATGGCAAGAAAAGAAAGGAATGCAAAAACCGTTGCCATGCCGCGGCTGCGGGATCGGGGTTTTGACAGACTACCGACTATGCAAACAATGCGGAGGGCAAAGGTTGCAGATGCGGCTAAAACGCAAAGAAAAAAATGCGAAGACAAATTTTGCCCATGTTTTGCGCGAGCTGAGGCACAAGCATTTAGAGAAATGCCCCAATTAGAGAAAAGCACCAAAAGGAAAACATGTGCGATCTTTCCAAGGCAATTCAAAACCTCCCTCCAGAACTCCGAGAGCGAATTTGCAAGGAACATGTCGCAAGAAAAACAAAGGATTGGATCTCGGTTTCAATGCTGTGCACAAAGAATTGTTTGCGCAAAAAGAGAATGAGTTGCCTCCCTTTTTTTGCGACAGATGTGAACATTTTACGAAACTTTTCGTTTCCAGAGAATGTGGCATCTCCAAACAAAATGGACTTTGCGACACATGTTTCAAAAATGGCGTGGAAAATTTTCTTGGCAACAATGCCTTTTTCGATTGGAACGACTAGGCGGCTTCTTCGCAAACAAGAAAAGTCTTTTGAGAGCGACACAAGCATTTAGAGAAATGCCCCAATTAGAGATATGCACCAAATGCAAAACATGTGCGATCTTTCCAAGGCAATTCAAAACCTCCCTCCAGAACTCTGTGAGCGAATCGGTTGGGAATTGCGTGAAATAAAAGTCAAAGGGCGATTGGATCTCAGTTTCGCTGCCGTGCATAGAGAGTTGGAAGAGGTTTTTTGCGACAGATGCGAGCGGTTCGTCAAAGTTATAGTTTGCCCATGTCGACAAAAGGGTTTCCTTTGTGAGTGCAGGAAAAATGGAATATGCCTTTCGTGTTATAGAAATGGTGTGGAATATTATTTAGGTGGGGAATATTTCAATGATGATGAAGTTTGTTATGATAACGAATTTTTTGAGTATATCCTGAAACATTTTGCTTTTTGCGACTAGCACAGCCTGTTAGAGATTTGCAATAATAACAAAAATGCGGCAGGAAAAATCATTCGCGGAAATTTACATTGAAACACTGTTAGAAAGTGAAATTCGGATTCCTCCGAAAAAAGCTCAAAAGCGGGGTGTAGAAGAAATGGAGACAAAAAACGTTCCGATGATCAGTTTTTTGACGACAGTGAAAAGGGTGAAAAGGGCATGATGCGTTCAGAGCTCACCTCGGTCATCGCCTCAACAACTTGTTGGGTAATCCGTCTGACCTCGCTCTACCAAACGGACGTTGAAAGTTCCTCGAAAATGAAGAAAAACGTGTGGAAAAGCAGAAGCATTTTTCAAAAGTTCTGCCAATCTTCAATTTCCAAAACACGTTAGGAACTTTTTTTTTTTTTTTCGCCAGATCTATTTTTTATAAAACACTCAGAGATATTTTTCTTTTTTTTGACTCAAAATTCAGTTCAAATTTGTGCTGGAAGCCGTCAGTTTTTTCCGAAGTTCTTCTCGAAGTTTGACGCGACGCTGTTTTTTTATCGTTTCCATATCCGGAGAATCGGAAGGTTTATCGGCGAAATTTTCACACAATCTTTCTTTTAATTCGCGAAATTTTTCCATTTCACGAGTGATCATTTTAAATTCAGCGTCAGAAATATTGCCGTCATCGAGAGCTTGAGAAACAGAACTTTTGATTGAGTCATGCTTTGCAAGAGCCAAAGCTTGAATTTTTGTATGGTCTTTGACTTTCCTCTCAAGCTTCCTGTTCACAGCAGCAAGGCCTGTTGAAGCAAATCCAAGGAGCGCGGCAATTCCTGCAATAGGCGCCCCAACAACAATTCCAACGCCCGTCAAAGAAGATGCGACAGCTCCTGAAGACAGGAATGCACTTCCAACACCAAGAGAAACCGCAGAATAGTGGATAACTTGCGGGCTTTCTTGTATTTTTTCAAAACAACTCTTCGGTGTTCAACTTCTCCGGCGATTTCTTTTTCAATTTTGGAGATCTCAGCAAGACGGAAATTTTCGGCTCTTTCCAGGGGAAGCTGCGGATAAATATTTTCAGGCGGAGCACTCGGCAAGACATTTGACGAAGACATGGTATACCAGCAGATTATATTTTTTTAAATGATTTGCAATTCGAATTCGAGAGGGTTATCTTCGAAATCGAAAAGCTCACCGTCCACGTCTTTTGACTGAAAGCGTGACGCTGTTGACATCATAATTGTAAGACGAAGCAGCGTCACGAAAGGGTGGCTGTTCGCCCATTTGATAGTGAACTTTTTGGAAAGCTTCCCCTCGGATGTCAAACTTCGCAAGAAGGGTTGATGCTTTGCCATTTACCAAATTTTTATTGGGGTCAACCAAGTCGCAGTGGACAAAGTAACTTGTCGGTATTCAAAGCCGTTTAACGAAAGTTCTAAAAGGCAAAATGCAGGAAATGCCAAGAAAATTGGCCAAGTCTTTGTCAAGAGAAATTTTTTTATCCACAAAGCTGTCAATAACCATTGCCCCAACAGGTGAATTGATTTGAGTGGGAAGTTTTACATCAAATTTAGCGAAAGCATGTTCAATATTTTGAGCCATTGTTTCAAGAGTGTAATGCCCTCTTGGGAATGTTATGGGAACAGCGCATTTTCCATCAAAATCAGACATCGCAATGACTCCATCTTTTTTCAAATTATTCCACGAATTCGGAAGTGAGCAAGACAAAAGCCTAACAAAATCAGCCTTTGGAATCGGGTTGTCAAAATAGACGGTGCATGGATTGGACGACGTGGAAATGGAGAGCACAACCATTTTATTTTGTTCCGTGCAAATTTTCAATTGAAAAATAACAGGGAAAAAAGAAAATGAACATCTGGAAAACCGCAAACAAACAAGCTTCTTATCACTATCTCGGAAAAATAGCGCAGGCTGGCATCTCCACAAATGCAAAGCTTACACAAACCAAAGCGTGGACAGCTTTTTCTGCACGGTTCCCGAGGGCCGATAAAAGCAAATTTGAAGCCCAGACAACTTTTGCCCTGGACCATACAGCAACAGCTGAAACATTTTTCAAAGAGGGACCAGGCAGTCTGCAAAGTGTCTTCGGTTCAGATCCAGAATATTGGAGCGCAGGAATAAAAAAAGCGTTGGGTTTGGAAAACGTTGATGTTGACGGCTTTCCTTTCCAGTTAACACCCAGTGCAGGTGGTTCGCTGGCGGTTCCAACGGTTGATTTTCATGACGCAGCGCCCAGTTTGAAGAAAATATTCAACAAAGAAGGAAAAATTTATGTCACCCCTGATCAGTATTTTTCAACAAAGTTTAGAGAGGTTTTCCAAAAGGAACAGCAAAAATTCGAAACATCAAAGCCTGCAAAAAAATGTTTGTCGGGTCCAAATCTGTCTTTTTGGGAACAGCAGCTGAATTTCGTGGTGTGGTGTGCGACAACAGGCTGCGGAATCTCACGAGAAGTATTTGACAAAAACAACACAACGCTGAATCTGCTGCCGCAGGTGCGGGCGTTCTATATTTTTCACGCGTACTTCACGGTTCGGCGCATCCTCTTTCAACTCGGAGGAATCCAAAGCGTCAGCGCACTGCCGGGTGACCCGACATTCAGTCAAACCAACAATCATCTCGATGAAGCCTCGCGGAAAAGATTGTGTGCAGAGTTTGATATTGACCCGTCAACTGATTTCCGCTTCACACAAGGCCCGAACCACGGACTAGGCAGCGTTTACATTTATTGTCGTGATCCTTTTGTTTTAGATGTGCAATATCCATCGGCAAAAGCAAAATTCGATGACGAGGACCCAAGGGCTTCTGAAAAGGGAATTTCAGTTTGTTTTATAAGAAACGACGCTGCGGAAGAGCAATTCAACTGGTTCGCGCCCAAAACCTCGGCAGGTTTGACACAGGCGGGTTTGTCGCGAATAAACCAGTCGATAGAGGCGTTTGTTTATTGCATCTTGAGCGCGCAAGTAAACGTCCGCAGCAGCATTCTGGGGGCGGGAGGCAGAGCAAAAGAAGCGCAGAGCGAGTTCCTCGTCTTGGTGGAAGACGCGGTCCGGCAGCCTGACCTGGCCAAGTCAGTCCAAAGATGCGAACTTGCCGTTGACGAGGCCAATGTGAGGCTCAACCTTGCTGTTTGCCCGGGCGCCTGGCTGATGCCGGGGAACATGGAGATAAACACAGAAAGCACAATCGGTTATAACAACCATCTCAAACAAGCGGTGCAAGGCATGAAGCTGGGGATAAACAGCGAGGTTAACAGCGACACAAAAAAAGTGGGACTTCAAAAGATGGATGGCGGGAGACCAAACCCGCCAAACAGCCCTGGAGACAAGGCAGTCACACCCACAGCTGAAAGCAAAAAAGATCCAAAGCCTGCAGTGCAAACACCCGCGGCTGGCTCAGACAGCCATCAAAACAACAAAATTTTTGCCGCTGTTGGCGCAGCTGCAGTTGCGGGGTTGGCTTTCTTTGCATTGCATTAACGTCGCTGCTCAACCAGAAATGCCACCACACCCAAACTCAGAAGCCAGACGTGCTCCGCCAGAAAAGAGACGACTTCCCCAGCAGCTTTGAAAAGGAAAGAAACAATCGAGCCGATTAATCCTGGGAGAATTCCTGCAAGTTTTTTCCCAATCTCTTTTAAACCATTCCCCAACCCTTTTGCAGTGGCTTTCAACGAGTTGTTTATGACGCCAACAACGGGGCCGATCGTGACTCCAGCCGCAAGAAGAACAGCCGTGACGGTCACGCCGTATTTCTTGAAGATCTCTTTAACGCGTTCTCAAAGCGGCATGGCTCTTTCTCTTTCCGCAATCTGCGTTTGCAGGCGCGCAAGCTCCTCGGTTCTTTCTGCAACTCGTGCTTCCGCTGCTTCTTTTTCAGAGGGTGACGCGTTCTCATCGTCGATGACCGCCCTGTCTTCTTCATTTGGCGCTGGAGGTCGGCCTCCTGTTCATTCAATTCTGGAAGCGTTCTCGTGTCGTTGAGATTTTGTTGAAGAGCATTTATTCTTTTTTGTTTCTCAGCAAGGCCTGCTTTGATTTTGTCAATCTTTTGTTGTTCTTTCGCTTTATTTTTTGCAAGTTTTTCGCCTCTAGCCAACTCTTTCTTTGCGTTTTCGAAATCAGTTTTAAGATTTTTTAACAGTTGTTGTAGTCTGCGCAGTTCCGCCTCACTTTCAATATTTGAACCCTGTTCATCCTGAAGTGCATCAACTTGTGCCTGAGTGTGCTCAATTCTGATTCCCAGATTTCGAACCTCTTCTATTGTTCTTTCCTTTTCTGCAGCAATTTTTTCACCCTCTCTTAGTTGTTGTTCGGCCTCTCTCAATCTCCGATGGTCTTCGTCTATGCTCTCCTTTTCTCGAGCCATCGGCCCAAGTTGGTCTTTGATTTCTTTTGGAAGATTTGGATTCAGCCTTTCTTTCCCTGTTGACCTTTCTCGGGTGAAAAGGGAATATATTTTTTTGTCGGCTCCAGCCAATTTTACTTGTAATTTGCCTTTTATGCTGTAAGAAGCTTCAACATTTGTCGCCGAACTTTCTGGAAATAATCTCTTGAAACTATTCCACACTTTTTCTCTCATTGACTGTGCACTGCTGCCCAACAAAGGAGTTTCCTCGGTGAAGGAAGTGTCAGGCAGCCCGCTCTGTTCGTGTTGCCTTGTCTCCATTTCAATTTCTTCGCCGCCATGATAGGGTGTCGACACGGTGCCCGGCACAGAAGGGCCGGTGCGGTTAACCTCTTGTTCATCGTCATCGTCGTCGATTGCAACGTCAAGGTCAGGGTCTTCTGAATGTTTACTTACCCAAGCTGGGTGAGAACGAGGTCCCCGTGCCCGACATGCTCGCGCTGATTTTCAACATAGATCTTTCTGGAGGTGACTCCAACAACTTCCCCGTACAAAACGTCGGGCGCGCTCTGGTCGACAGGCAGGTTGTGAAGTTCGGGGTCGCAGATCTGCAGAACATTGGCTGTTATGACATCTGGAAGACCTTGGAGGACCTTTTTTTCTCGCAGGAGGAGCGAGACAACAGGCAGCTCGACGGAATTCAAAGCGAGGATCTCTGCAAGATCCGCGCGAATACTGAGGATAAGAAAACCTTGGGCGTTGATGCGGAAAAGTCGCTCGCCGAAGTTTATGGCACCGAATATCGGATCCGGCTGGACCACCACATTTTGACCGACCACGGTGTCTTTTATCCCCAAGCGCTCTTCCGAGAACTCTTGTTTCAGCTGACCCTTGCACAGGCCTCGCAGGTTGTCAAAGGCTCAGACCACAGCAAAGATTCTTTGGAAGTGTGGTTGTCTGGATAAAACGCTTTTTCGTAAGCTGTCTGCGGGGCTTCGACTTTTTCTCCCGGGCATTCAATCTTTCCTTTCTTTCCATTCGTCTTTCCTTTGGAACACGTTTGGACATGCCGTTGTAGATTGCAAGCTTGTGTGAATCTCGCACGACAATCCGCACACGCATAAATATTTGCAAGCTTTGCTATGTTTTTTATCAAAAAGGCATGTCCATCCCAGATGCCGATTGTCAAAATGTTTTTAAGCTTGGCTGGAACGTTTCGTCTTAGATACCAAACCACTTTCCCATCTTTTTGCTCAGGCTTATAAACTTGTATGCCTAGCCAATCCGAAAAAGCGACTTTTTTGTTGAGATGTTTTTCAAGCTCTTCTAAATCGTCAAAAGATGTTTTTATTTTGTCAATAGACGTTTTTGTTTTTGTTTTGTCGAGAGACGTTTTTGGAATGTCTTTTGGTGCTTTTGCGAAATCATAGAAACTCTTGGCAAGTTCTCGGGCCGCTTCTGTGCTCCTATCTGGTCGTGCTCCTCGGTGCACAGCAATACAACGCCAGAGACACAAGGTTTCTTGGAAAGTGTCTAACGCCACTATTGCCTTGCCATGAGCAAAATTGTGCAGCCAGTCTGGCAAGGGACCTGTGCCCAGAGGCGCATGGTCATCGTAAACAACTTTCACAAAGACATCTTCATAGGCAATGAACACCCACCTTTTGTCCGGTCTTTCGACATTGTCAACATTCAGACGCTCCTCTTCCCTAACATTCACATATTCTTCCGCTTCTGAAAAACGGTTTATCCAGGACGAACCATCCAATTGTTGATACCACAACATCATCTTTCCCTCTTCGAGGTGTTGCAGCCAAAAAGAGAAAGCGTATTCCATGATTCGCTCTGTCATGATTACGTCTCGCGCCCGGAACGCCCATTTTATAAAATGCCGTCCTGTTTCCATTCCCCGCTCAGCCTCTGGTCCATGCATAAACCATGCAAGAGTTTCGTGGTAATTTTCTCTGTGTGGTGCGACTGTCTGGGGCTGGATCGGATCAAACATTTTAAGAACACTGGCTTGCGTCTCTCCTCTTTTTTTCCGCCTTGGGGGTGCGCTGGGGCCTTTTTTTGGAAGCAGAGGTTCGGGCAACCAAGCCGCAGCTTCCTGGGAAATGTGGTCGAAAAACAAATTCAGAATTTGTTCCTGCTGAAATTCTTCGCCCCAAATGTGTTCATGCCAAACTTGTTCAAAAATTCTATCAAAGTCAATTTCCGCGAGGGCTTCAAGGTCTTCAAGGTCAATTGTCGCGAGGGCTTCTTCCATTTCCTGCAAAAAAACTTGCTCTGCTATTTTTGATATGGTGCCTTTCTCTAATTGGGGCATGACGAGGTGGTATTTGTCTAATTCTTTATATACTACTCAAGCTACTCAAGTTTTGTTTGCCCTGGGAAAGACTAGTTTCCTTTTTTATTATTTAATTGCCAGACAGCCACAGGACCTTCTCCGTTGGGTAAGATGGAAAAGTCTGGACACAGCTTTTTATCCCTTGTGAAGCATTTTTTAGTCTTCCAATTTCCACTAAAAATGTGCTTACCAATTTGCAGTTGAAATGTGTAATTACAATGATTACAATGTGGTCATTGAATAAACTTATCAATTACCAGTTCATCCAGAATTTTTTCCCAGATCCACTCCTTGACCACCAAAATCAGTGTAATGACAGATGTAATACCCTATCCTGTATAACAATAATAACTAGTTGTACTTATCAGTAGAAGTGCCAACGAGTTCAGAACAAATTATGCTTATTTGAATTTTTGTAAACGTTGTAGTATAAGTCCACCTCAAGATGCGATAAAAGTACCTCCATACGATTTGTTGAATATGATGTACTGAACATTTATCTTCTGTAAACAGAGTTGAGGTTGTCGCCCCAGACTTCAGCTGTCTGGAATATGAAGTTGGGAGGAGTGGGGAAGAGTGTGAAATGAAATATGGCGAGCGATATGATTCTTGGAACCATAAAACAAACTTGGGAAAGCAAGTACCAGGAAAATATTACTGAAAGGGATAGATGGATGAAAAGTCAAACAGGCAAGCCAGCTCCTTAATTATCTTGAAATTCCATTAGTTCTGGTAAATGGATTAATTTTGGGTTTCATGTGTAAATGTTGTTTCAGTGATATTTCTTATAAAACAGGAGCATTAGGTTTTGCGTAACAAACGACAATAGAAACAAGTGTGCAAAAACAACGTTTAATCTTGGTTTGGTCATTAAGTCACAAACAACTTTAAGCATTTGGCTTACCGTGTAAAGTTTTATTAACTTTAACGACTTTTAATAGCAACTCTGTTTGCGGAGGAAACGTTTCGTGACATTTGATAAACTGAAAGATTGAGAAACTCAAACGGCTATTACCATGTAGTCCATGTAACTCTGTTTACAATGTAAAGTCTTATAAATTATTAACGGCTTTTACCATGTAACTCTGTTGATAGTGTAAAGTCTTATAAACTCAAACGACTTTTACCATATAACTCTGTTTACAGTGTAAAGTCTTATAAACCAAAACGGCTATTATCATGTAACTCTGTTTACAGTGTAAAGTCTTATAAAGTAAAACGACTTTTACCATGTAACTCTGTTTGCAGAGGAAATGAACTGTGTTTACAGTGTCGAAGTTTGATAAAATCGTACAATAATAATAATTGAACTTTTAACATAGAACTCTGTTTACGAAGAAAAAGTTTGCTAAACTGAAACAATCGTTAGTGTGGAACTCATTGAATAATAATGGAAAGTTACAATATCTTTCAAATTAGAGAGATACTGAGTTAACTTTTTTGATGACCTTTTTGGTTGCGTCGTAGGTGAAGTTAATGCTTTTTAGATTTAACAGATGCTCCTCTATTTCGTCGGAGTTGCTGTCCAGGGTCAATTTAGAGTGTGGAATAAGTAAAGCTTGGATGACTTCAGTGAATGCTGTGAGCCATCCAATTTCGTCATTAACTGAGAGTTGAACTGTAGCATCCTTCTTGCAGGCACCTTTCCTTTGGCGTACTCCACAGTGCTTGGATTTTATAGAGTTTTGTGAGATTTCTTGGATTTTCCGTTTGCATGATTGGCAAGCAACAAAGATGCTAATCTGCTTGACAAGTTTGAATTGTTCAATTGTGACATCCTTGTTAGGATTTTGTAGAAGGTCTGGTCCACTTGGGTTTGTTAACTGAATCTGTTTGTCCATTTTTTTAACAGATGTTGCTAGGGATGTAGACAGAAAGGTTGTGCCTTTAAAGTGTTTGACAGTTAGATTTTGAAAGTTGTACGAAACTCCATCGGTTACTTCCTTGATTAAGGGATCCCAGATGTGAAGAATTGCTGTACCTGTCTGGTCTTCTAATACGCAATCTTCTTTTACTGCGGACATTTTTTGGGTGGATTTTACTTGTACTGGTTTTGGTTTGTCTTTACCCAATGAAATGGTGCCAATGACATTTACTTTTTGATTTGGTTGCAGATCAGAAAGCTGTTTTAAATTTATTGTCAGTGAAGATTCTGATGATGAGGCATTAGTGTGCAATTCTTTGATAGGCGAGTAATTAAAATTGATGTCAAATGTAGGTGCAACTCTTACACTTGATTGTTGGTTGAACAGGATGTGGTTATCTGAGTTTGTATGTGTGTTCTTTAGCATTACTGGAGTTTTAGATTTTTCATGTTCTTGCAATGTAGGATGAGATTGTACATTGAAACCCACAACTCTTCTAACTTTCGATGGGCTGGTCTGAAGGTTGAATTCATACCACTGGTTGTCATTGCGTGAGCGTTTCACAGGACTCAAGTTATGGATAAAACCACGGTGGATACCTAAAGAAATCGAAAATATTATGAAATTAGTTGTTGAAGATTATTGAGGTTAAGGTAGTTAAAAGCACAGTTTGGAAGTTTGGAATGAAGTTGTAAATGTAATTTAATAGTACGTGGGTTGTTCCTAAGAATAAGGTCTTCGTTTTGTGTAATGTAATAATAAATTGTTGGTATAAGGAGAAAGAAAAGGGTATTTATATTAAATATAATTTATTTAAGATGCTTCTGAGATTGTAGTAAATGAAAAGAAATAAACATTGATTACTTACCAGTTTTTTGATCTTCTTCTTTGGACATGTCTTTGAAAAAAGTAAAAAAAAAAAGGAAAAAGAGAAAGAAACATGTAAATCAAGGTGAATAGAATAAGAAAAAAATGTGATGTTGAGTATATTGCCCTGTTCAGTTTGCTTATGTTAAGGTGGTTGGGGATATGAAGGATATGATACTATTTTGAAGAGGGTTTTCTATTTATAATAATATTTGTTTAATGTTTGGTTTGCTAACAAGTCAAGTCTTTCTTCCTCTTTGATTCTGAAATGCAAATTAGGGAGTTTACGACTAGCCTGTAATCTCTCAAGAGTCATAGGTTCTACAACAAGGTCTGTTAGCTTTTTCACTCTACTTAAAGCAACATATGTCAGTCCAGCAACTTTTTCTTATGCCCCGAGGTCAACCCAAGCCTTTTGTAATGTGAGACCTTGGCATCTGTGAATTGTTATTGCCCATGCTAATCTTAATGGTAACTGTTGCCTTTCGAAAGTATTTCCTAAACTATCCAAGGTTTGAGTAACAGGACAAATTGGCACTAAATTTGGAATTGTATAAGATATTGAAGGCCCTTTGTACTGTTCATCAAACTGAACAAGAATACATATTGGAAGACATGGAGGTTGTTGCCCTTCAGAATATATAAAATCAATAACAGTTCCTAATGCTCCATTGCAAAGGCCTACATCAGTCCAAAGATTCATTGTAAGCATTACCTTAGCACCTTTTGCTAAGTAAACTATAGGCTCAAGTCCTCCCAAATTATCTGAACTGATGGCATGTGCACCACGAGAATGTCGTGCCTTAATAACAGCTTTTGGGTTATTCAAATGTTTCAATTTTTCCAAGTTTAACTCGGCTACTTTTTTCTTATGGTAGCAAAGTTTTACTGAAATTCTTTCAAATTCATCAATATTATGGACTTTGTCAGGAGTTCTTGAAAGCAGTGTTTCCCAGTCAGATTCTGTTGAATCACCATTACGGGCACGTATGAGCAGTTCTCTAAAGTTTGCTTGTTCAACATTATTGCCTTTCACTCTTTGGTTTTCTGTTAATGATACAACTGTTTTGAATTGATGATACATTAGAAGTCCTTGCACTTGTTTATCTGTTTTGGGCATGGAATGAAAAAGTGGTTTGTCACCAACTGGAGGCAACTGTGCTATATCTCCAACAAGAATGATAGAAATACCACCAAACAATTTGTTTTCTTGCCCAGTAGCTTGTCGACATCTACTGTCAATCCATGCAAACAAACTTTGACCAACAAATGAGTATTCGTCGATAATGATATATCTTATACCTTCAAGGCTGGATTGAAGCTGTTGAAGTGGTATTCCTTTAAGGTCACAGAGTCTTTTTGGGCCTATGGGTAATTTAAGTAAGGAGTGTAGAGTGATACCATTTACATTGCAAGCTGCTTTACCAGTGTAAGCTAATACCTTGCACTTGTTTAAAAGTAAATTTCTCAATGCATCAATTACATAACTTTTGCCACAGCCTGCAAGGCCTTTTAAAAGAAGAAATAATGGTTCATCATCAGAGCTATTGAAATGGTCTTGAATAATTTTGTAGGCTAGTTGTTGCCCTCTTGTGAAAGTTGTTGTATCTATAGTTCTAAGTGATATATTCCATTGTGTAGGATTTTGATTTTTTTGCCTAGAAATCCATGTGGGCATTGCGTCAAGCACATTCTTGCTATAAAATTCTAGTGCCTCATGCCAGTAGCCGTCTGGAGGTATAATAGAGTGGTCAAATTCAGCAATTTTTTCAACATTCAATTCTGCCATTAACATCCACTCCTCCCTTTCATCATAGTCATCTTGAAGAGTACATGTAATATTTTCATTTAAATTTTCATCATCAAATGGTTTCAAGTAAGTATTAACTGCCTGCATTTTGGTTTCCCAGTCTGGTACCAAAACTTTTGCACATTCACTTGACAAAAAATTTTTCCAGCAAGAAATAAATGTGTCATAATTTTCTGGAAGGCCATTCCAAGCATCGTCTGGTTTAAATTTCCAGGGTTTGTATTTCAGCAACTGATATTTACAGAACAGACCATAATGTTCATTTTCAGGGTTAGGTGAATAGTTTGGGTAGGTTTTAACTACAACTTCCTTTTTACGTCGTGTAAGTTTTGACATTTTGAAGCTAAATGTGGATACAAACTTGGAGAAGTTGTATTGCAGTATTTCTGGATCTAGATGGAGGTATTTTTCTCTTTCAGCATAGATGTCAAGCATTGATGGGCTTGTGCATGACCGGTTATTATTTTGGATTGTGATTCTTCTTGATCCATCAAGTGACGCAGTTACAACCTCGAGTGTTGCACTGACAAATTTCAATGACAGCAAATGATGCATTACTTCTTGTATGGAGTAGTCTCTTTGTCCAACAGTTTTCAGCATTAGTTGTTTAATGGTAGAATGTACATCACTTGTATCACTGATTTTGGTGACAACATTAGTAAAAGCATTTTTAACTACAGAGGACATTTTCTCTGGTTTTGATGTATACTTTACCAGATATTCTAAGCATGCATGGTAATCAAGTACGATTTGAATATCACAATTTGCTCTCCAACCTTGAAGTTGTAATGGCTGGTGGCGGTTTAATCTCGAGTCATTACGTTTTGTAACTATAGTTGCTTTATACTTTGTCTCACCAGTTTTTGTATTGATGGGATCAAAATGAATTTTTGTATTAGTACAGCTGTCAAAAGGATAATGAAATCTACAAAACAACTCAGATTTCTCATTTTGTCGAAGACAGTATTTTGTGCTACATGTTGTGTGTCTTTCAACTAAATTTAATAGATGAATGTAATCGTTTTGTATATCTTTTGTTTGTAAATTGAGAAAGGGTTGTTGGCAAGGATGTTTGTTTGGCTTTGACCAGCCTTCATCTGGTGTGCAAGGATTCCATGTGGACATAAGAAAATCTGCATATTGGCAAACAATTAGCCTCTTTTCCTTGATTTATATCGGATTGCAGCCCATCGAGTTGTTGCTTAGAAAAACTATCTTTACTTGTGTCTTTGCATTTAGCAGCCAAATAGCCCCTTAAAGCAGTCTCAGTCAGTTGACACAATCCAGGGTCATTTTTAAGTTTGGCTACTCCATGACAGTGAATTGAACCTCGTTGGACAGCATATTCATACCTATACCAATGCCAGGAAGATCCTAATGTTTCTTTTAACCAAAACTTGACAAAACGATCAGTTCTTTCGGAGAATAGCCAATCTAGAATGTGTGGATTTTGTATAACATGTTGTTGCCTTTCATTAGGTGAAAGATTCTCTAAATTGGTGGTGAAAAGGTTATGAAATTCAGGCCAATGGTATTTGGCACATGACAAAGTTAAAAATATAGTGGGTGGTCCCATTTGGGTTACTGTAGCTTTTAAATCTTCTTTTGCTTTATTCCAGTAGGCAGTGCTCCCAGTTACATTTTTAGAGTAATGCATTAGTTTAGACATCAATGTTGAGTAAGTATTTGACGTAAGCATTTCCTTTAGTTGTTGTACTGACAGGTGTGAATCACCTGGGTTTTGCTTAAGATATACACTGCCCTGAGCAAGAAGTCTATGCCTTTGCAACATGTTGAATGCCCAATAAGCAAACCTGGGGTGAGATGCAAATCTGTATTCCCATTTGTCATTTACATGTTCTCCAAACCTTATGAGGTGCTTAACTTTTTCTCCTAAGGTAACAGTGCGTTTTACGGCTGAGTTTGTGGGATCTCCCTTGCCATCTGGAAATAGGGTGGGAAAAGCCATTGTTGCTAGCAGCTCTATTTTAAATTCGTTAATAGCCTTTGTACCTCTTTCAGGCCATTGTATTTTGTGTGTTTGTAAAACCTCATCCATTATTAGTTCCTTTTGTTGCTTCAACTGAACAGGATTAAGTAAAGTGCTACTTAGTTCTGTCTCTTCATTGCAAGGTATTTCATCAATATCTAAAGGACCTCTATCTTCATCTAAGTGAGTGTCAGTTGCACTATCTGTATCACAATCAATGTTTGTCAAATCATTTGGGATTCCTTGAAGAGGAAGAGCAGCCAAACACTTGTAATCAATCTTAACATCTTTGTAAACAGGGTTGTGTTTGATTAACCATAGCAAAGCAGATGAAACTTTTTCACGGCGCACAGTTAAATCTTTGGAAGTGTTGGTTTTTCCATTTACTGTCACAATTATGATAGGTAATTGATTTGGATATCTTGGTAAAGTGTCTGCAAGATGCTGAATGTTTTGTGGGAAGTTAATGCAGCGCCCTTTATATGCTCTTTGACCACCAGGTTTAGTATAAACACTGATAACTGGAAAAACTCTTGCTATTAGCATTTCTTCTATTTGAGTCAGTCCATATAATTCTTTAGGAACAGGTGATGGTATCATGTTATTTTCAACTGAGAATTTTTTTACATTTCCCTTATCTCGTGTACATCTTGAACAAATAAATGTGTTTAACTTTTGTTTTCTGGAGTTCAAAGGCAGTGGCGATGCTTCATAACACACCACACACAAACTAATTTTTAACTTCATTGACTTATGAAATTTTTCCTTGTTTGTTCTTGCCCACTTCTGTTCATGAATGGGGCCATGTGTTTTGCTATCAAATTGAAGTAAATATGTTTGTTGGTCTAAAATAGAATTTCTGCATTCAGAAGTAGGTTGCGGATCAGTGTAGGAACGCGTCACAATGTCTGGTTCACCAATTGTTCTTATTCGCTTCCTGCTTTTATTTGAATATTCCTTCATCTGAAGTCTTTTGATAGGTGTTTTAATTTGTTTGGCCTCCTTAGACTTGCTGTTCATCTTTGTTTTTCTATAGCTTTTCATGTAAGCATTTGCCTTAGCTCTTTTGATAAGTGTATTTTTGTCATCATCATTATTAGTTTTGTTTTGTCTATATCGCTTCATGTAGGCATTAGCCTTAGCTCTTTTGATAAGTGTATTTTTGTCATCATCATTATTAGTTTTGTTTTGTCTGTATTGTTTCATGTAGCGCCAGTGGATAAGGCCAGACTTCCAAACTAGCAACAGGTTTAATCGACGTTAAAACCAAAATGAATGCAAAAAGGAGACGCGGAGAGGTACTAGTTACCTAGGTTACAATGCTAATATATGATCACAACGTGCGTGCACAGGAGCGCATAACACAGAAGAACAATAACCGTAGTTACGTAAGCGAAGGCGAGAAAACAGCGAAAACTATGCGTACAGTTCTGCGTGCGGTAGCGTAACAACGGTATAACATAATGGCGTGACTTCCTCTTCCTTCTTCATTTCATATAAGTTACGCAGTTCATATTAATACTGAATACGCAGTACATATTAATTACGCAGTTCATATGAATATTAAATACGCAGTTCATATCAATTTAACAAACGTAATCTTTAAGATACGCAGGCCGGCGAGAAGGGCGGCTGGATCTCCGTGGACTTGGACAGCGAGAGGGAGGCGAGGACTGTTCGGGCACTGGATTCGGAGGAAAAACGGGTAAATCTGGACACGGAGTGGAAGATACATCCGGAGGGGTTGTGGAAACATCTGAATCTTGGCAAGGATCAACTGCTAGAGGACCAGGAGGAGTAGCAAGCTCACCTGGGACCTGTGGAACAGACGGAACTGGAATGTTCTGGGAGGGGGCAGGTTCTTCGTTAATGCTCTGGGAAACCAGATCTTCCTTGATGCTCTGAGAATTAGGGGATTCCTCGAGGATATCTGCTGGACAGGCATCGTCGTTAAACCGGCGTGGAAGGTTAAATGTGGGGTCCACGTGCTCTGGAACCAGATAGCACTCCGTTCGTTTAACGCGGTAAGAGGAAGAACGCAACTGAGAGCCAACAAATTTCCGTACATTGCACCACAGGCCATCGACAGATACGACGAGGTAACGATCACGAGCGCGATTCTTGGAGCCATCTGATGTGAGGTAGACAAGGTCACCGACGTCAATAGCAGGTGGAGTGGGGGGACTGCGCCCAGGAGCCTTGGATCTCTCACTTGCCGGATGGTTATGAAGGCGAAAGGAGTGTTGCTCCCTGAGTAGCTTGAGGTCGTCAACAGGAATCTGCGAGTTCGTGAATTGGTCGCGTTGGAACCACATCTCTCGGGCGGACAATCCTCTGTTGCGAATACGGGTATTCAGATTGGCGGTTGCGACGGCCAAAGTAAGGGGCGAAATTGGGCCACCCCCAGGACTGAGACGGAGTAATTCGTCTCCAAGCTCGGCAATAGACTTTTCGGCCACTGGGTTCTTGTTAGGGTTCTTGATGCGCCCGATCTCCAGTGCCAGGCCAAACTGTCGAAGGGACTCGTCATTGGACAATGCTCTGAAAGCAGGTGCAGGATCAACCCTTATGACAGAAGGTGGACCGGCTAGGGGGCGTAACTCGAGGCAAAGTCGAAGGAGGCCGATACGAAGAGACTCACGGCGTTCGTCATCTAGCAAGCACGAGGCTGTGTAGGAGGTTGTAGTCTCGCGGACGACAAGTATCAGTTGACGGTAGCGTTTTATAACATCTGCGGCGAATGAGATACCGACACCATCAGGGGGATCAGATGAGGATTGCTCAACCAGAGTAGAAGGAACTTTCTTCAGGGATGAACAAAGATGGCAGCACTGAGAGCACCGGTCCAGCGCTTTGTCAAGGTCTAGTGCGTAGAAGTACCTCTGCGTAACCAGCTTCAATTGATGGCGTGAGGGATGGTCCAGTTTCACGTGAAGAGCGGAGAGGAAGCCGTCTATTACTGAACGAGGAATGACAATACACTCGCGTGCAGGCGAGAAAGGCTCGTCACGTCGAACGACAAGGAGGCCATCACGAGAAATTGAAACAGCATTCAGATAACGCTTAACATCCTTGATGTTCGTGAGCTTCTTCGACGGGCGTGTACCTTGCTTAAGATGTGAGTGGACACGCCTAAGGTCAGGACATTCAAGCTGTGTCTGAATCCAAGCTGGGCGACTTGTGAAGGGGAGAGTTGCGTGGCCCGATAGCACATCCTGAGCGGTAATCTGACGAACAGTCAGGTCCTCAGCTTCCGAGACGAACGAACAGATCTGGCAGCGAGGGTCATCACAGGGATGAGCGTTGCGACTGGCAAAGTCGGACGGAAGGTTCGCGGAGCCAGATAACTGAAGTAAGGAAACTTGATAACGGCTAACAGTTGACAGGAACGAAGTAACACGCGGGCTGGAGGAGAACTGGCCACGACATAACTTCTCAAAAGCCTGAACGCAAGGCTTGCTGTCCGTCAGGACGTACGACTTAGGCTTGGCTTGAATTATGTAAGGGGCAAAGTGTTTAACGGCAGCAGCGATTGACAGGGCTTCTATTTCGCATGGCAACCAGGAAGCTTGGTGTTTCTTAAACTTGGCACTAAAGAAGCCAGCAAGGTGGAGTTTCTGGTCGCGGAGGACGTACAGGGTGGCACCGAGTCCACTCATCTTGACAGAACCATCAGTCACGATCCACAGTTGATCTTCAGGTTTAGGCAGAGTGATGGATTTGTTCGAAGAAAGTTGCTTTTGGCAAGAGTGAAAACAAACTAGTAGCTCCTCAGTCCAGGTAATGGTGTCTTGGGATTGACGGCCGGCAGCAAGTGACTCGAGTGGAGCAAGGAGCTTTGCGCAGCCACTTAGGACTCGACCAAGCATTTTATAGGAACCAACGAAAGCACGGAGACCACGGACATTCTTGGGAGGCTCACAAGACGCCAAAGCTGCCACGCGATGCGGAGAGGCGCGAATAGAGCCTTGGGACCAAATCCAGCCGAGGATGGTGGTCGAAGCTGGGCACACTATGGTTTTCTCAGGGGAAAGGCGAAGACTACAGCGGTCCAATGCTAAGAGAACTTTTCGCCAGTTGAGAAGGAGCTCTTGAGGGGAGTCACCACCACAGTATAAGTCATCTGCTATCTTGGCGACGCATCCCTCTTGAAGAAGGTCGCCCAGGACGCGGCACATCAACTCTTCAAGAGCGGTCTCTGAGCCAGGAATGCCCATGGCACAGCGGGTGTAAACACGAACACCCTTGAAGGGCGTGACTACACCACAACACTTCATCGAGCTTCTCGAAAGAGGAATTTGATAGAACGCTTTGGACAGATCGGAAACCACGATGAACTTCCAGCGGGCAATATTAAGGAGAGTTGAGTCCACGTCTGGCATGAGGGAAGGTTGAGGCTTGCTATACCGGCCCACGTCGGTGAAGGCAGTGACCAGACGGAACCCGCCATTTCTCTTTTTCACCAGGAATGAAGGGTTTAGGTACTCAACAACAACCTCCAGGTCCTCAGGGCGGCGAAAGACACCTTGTGCCTCAAGTTCATCAAACTTGTCTTGGAGAAGGACAAGTTGGTCTCGCGAGTACTGTGGGACCCGGCCTTTACGCTGTGGAGGCTCCACGGTACCCATATTTACGATTCCTTCGATAGGCCCAGCAGCACCGTTGTAACCAGGGATGCGGGAATCGAAGACAGCTTCAAATTCTTTCAGGAGAGACGTGAAGGAAGCCTTCTGGGAGGGTGTTAGCAAACCGTCTGGATCAACAGATATTGACTCAGCAGGTGACAGGAGAGAAGCTTTGGACTTGGGTGGGGCCAAGGAGATTTGGATAGCAGGGGGGTCTGAAACAGGATCAGGAACGGTTAGGCGGGCCTGGCAGAAGTGATCGTTCTTGCGGATGAGCAAGGGATCCTCGGTGTCATTGACGAGCCTCAGCTTGCCTCCGACGGCTTGGACGATAACAGGTTGTGGCCACGCATGTGTAGGTTTTAAATGACTAGATGAGACTGAGTCTATACGAGGTTCAATGGCGACTGAAGAATCTACAGGTAACTCTGGAGGGGCATCGACTTCAATGAACTCACCAGGCCAGACAGTAGTGTTGGCGCGCGGCGCACGAAGGAGGTGACAGGCTCTGGTTGCGTGATAGGCTTGAGGAGTCTTCGAAGAGACATAGGAAGCAACATCAGTACCGGCGATAATGATTTCTTGTCTACCAGGACGAACAGCAATGTCATTTAAAGTCATAAATGGAGTACCAGCCAGTACATCCACGTCAAGATCTTCTACAACGAGGGCCTCCAGTGTGAGGGATCTGCCATGGCGGAACAACGAGACACGCGTTTCCCCAACCACTGATAAGGGGGTTCGACCATCAGCTTGCAGGGCGGTCTGGGAGCTTTTAATGATCTTTGCGCCAATGTGTTTCGCAATAGAAGCCCTCATCATGTTAGTTTCGGCGCCCGTATCGATGGTCAGACGTAAGGCATGGTGACGGTAAAAGGCGTGAAGGAACGGAGACTGAGAAACATTAACACGACGAGAAACCGTGGGTTCCATTGTAGGGAGTGCCTCAGGCGCACAATTCCGTACCACGGTTTCGCCTGGGTCTTCAAGTTCACCATACTCGAAATAATCGAAGTTGTTCACATCCATGTCAATGCCAGCAACGTGTCGAACTCTGGTCATGAACAGACGGTCTTGCTCGGGAAGGAACTTGCAAGTACTCAGAAAATGAGAGCGAAAATCGGGACGACCAGCCTGTTGGCACAGCGGACACGACTTGCTAGGCCGGGGATTAGGTGCAGGTTTGCGGCGAGTTAAAGCAGGGCGGTGATCCATCTGGGGTGCAGAGCGAAACACCTTTGACTCCTCACCAGATTGAAGTTCGTCGAGTAACGAATCCAGAGCCTGTGAGATTTCAGGCTTGACAGAAGCCAGGGTTCTGTTCCGAAGTTCAGTTCCGTATCGTTGCTTCACGAGGCGAGGGAGATTGGGATGAAGCAAACGTAGCCATGTTAAAACGACAAAATTCTCGAGAGATGGAGAAAGCTCCTCGTCGGCCTCAGGAGCTTGACCATGATGAGTAATACCGCTTGAAGTGGAGAGGAGATTGTCCTCGATGAAGGCCATCAAACTTTGAAATAAATCTTCTGGACGTTGATCAGCTTTCAAAGAGATATAAGCGAGATCCAAGAACCGGGAACCAGTGGACTGAAGGCCATAATGTTGGCGGATCGATTGCCAAACACCATTTATCGACGTTGAGTTCTTAACGATGGAGTTACGGGAGATGATGGGCGCGTAATTGGCGATCTGGTAGGGGCATCATCTCCAGATGCGCTACCTTTTGGGCGGCCGTACGTCTTTGAGTTGCGGGTACAGTTTCGCCGTCGTTAATAAAGCCGCGGAGAGGTGAAGCGTTAGTCTTTTTTCCCCACGTCGAACCATCGGTGAGAAAATTAGCAAAGTTCGAATCGAGGGACAAGATGTATTTGATGTTATTCTCCCAGGCCTCGATGGAAGTGATAGTTTCATTTGAAGTCAGCGACCATTGTTTTGGTGCTCTGTTTGAAGTCATCTTGGGTACCGAAATTCTAGTTAACTAGTACAAACGTTCGGAGAGACGATTAAACGAAGACTTTGGCGTCCTTCGTGGGTTCTTTTTCGAACCGCTGCCACCACGCCAGTGGATAAGGCCAGACTTCCAAACTAGCAACAGGTTTAATCGACGTTAAAACCCAAATGAATGCAAAAAGGAGACGCGGAGAGGTACTAGTTACCTAGGTTACAATGCTAATATATGATCACAACGTGCGTGCACAGGAGCGCATAACACAGAAGAACAATAACCATAGTTACGTAAGCGAAGGCGAGAAAACAGCGAAAACTATGCGTACAGTTCTGCGTGCGGTAGCGTAACAACGGTATAACATAATGGCGTAGGCATTAGCCTTAGCTCTTTTGATTTGTCTATTTTCGTTGGTGTCATTCATAGTCTGTTTTTGCCTATATTGCCTCATGTAAGCATTTGCCTCAGCTTGTTTGATTTGTCTATCCTCATTAGTAATATTGCTGGCCTTTTTTTGTCTATATTTTGTCATGTAATTGTTGTTCTTAGCTCTTCTAATTTGTTTATCAATATTGGTTTCATTGTTTATCTTCTTGTGTCTATACTTTTTCATGACAACATTTTTGTTAGCCCTTATACATCTGCTTTGTTTATTTGGTTGGAGGTTTTTTCGTTCTTCCTTAATCTCAATTTCAGTGTTTTCTTCAGTGTTTTTACTTTTATTCTCTTCCTGGACAGTTTTACTCAGAATTTGTGCAATTTGTGGATCAACAGAAGTGAATTGATGTTGAGGATTTTTACTTGGTGGGATACTTTCACCTTGTGTTGCAAATGCTTGTGTAGTATCGTTACTAAAAATAGTAGACTTTTTAAAAATAGCAAAAAACCAGCCACCAGGAAAGGCACATAGAAGGTCACTTACTGAAGGGAATATTCTGACCGAAATGCATAAATCGTCAATATATATCCAGTTAGTACCACTGTTTATAGCAACACTAAAATGGTGAGAACAACATCGAACCAGGCATTTTAATGAGTACCTGTGCCCTAAAACTTCCATAGTAGAAGGAAACACAACACGACTAATGCAGTTTGATGAAATTTCAATAGTCAAAAACATTGGCATTGTAACAAAATGCTGCAGTGACGAAATGTCTCCAGAATATGTTTCACATAAGTCACAGTACAGAGAAGTGCTATTTGGTAATATTGCCTCAGAAACAGAGCATTCAAATTTGTTATGGTGACTTAGATTGCGGGAGGTCATGTATAAAACAAAGATACTGGTACATTTAGTAATTGGGTGGGTGCAAGTGGAGCAAAAAGATTGATTTGTGTTCTGAATTATAAATAATGATTGTAATTCCATATTCATCTGACCAACAGTACTCAACCTAAATATGTCACTAAACACTGCATTTGCAGACATATCAGCAAAAGATGGGCAATGTTGTCTTAACCAAGCCCAGACAGGTTCCCGCAGCAAGTCTAAATCTGTATGAACATTGCTGTTTTTCAATAGTAAACATGTGTGATATAATGTTTCAAAAAATGGATTGCGATTAATATTCTGCAGAGATTCAAAAAAAATGACAGAGCTGAGTTCCAAGAAGCAATCGACAGCACACGAAAATTTGCCTGGATGCTTGAAACAATAATTGACGAAATGTCTTACTGAACTTGCCGAATGTGGCTCGGAAGATGTTCTTGCAGATCTGCTTTGGATGTCTTTCTTATGAGTGGAAAAAATATTTCCGTTGATTATATGCGCATCCTTATTTGTTATAACGTAAGGGTTAAAACTACCATTAGAAGCATGAGGAATTCTTCTGGACAAATATTTTCCTGAATACCTGGGAACGGCAATTGAGTGGTGTAAGCTATTACAGCATCGTATTAGCCGTTTTAGAAACACATCATCTCTCACACTGGAGTTATTAATTGATGATGCCACCAACAGTATCAAGCATACATACAAGAAATGCCGCATAGCTGAAAACTGTACAGAGCGACTGTGCGAAGTATACGCAGTTTAATTGACCAAATAGAGCAAAACAAATGAATACTATCACTTAAATGCTACGCACGCACTTCTTTAAGTTTGAAAACAGATATTTTGTGTTTGATATTTAGAAAATTTTGTGTTTTCTTTGAGCAGTGTCGCCCACGGTTGGCACGCTGGCCACTTGAGCAATTTTTGCTCGATGAACACGCTGGTTCTAAAATTTGCTCGATGAACACGCTGGTTCTAAAATGCAGAATACTCACGAATTCCACGCCAGCACACTGTGTACAGTTTATCTTTAAATGTGAAGTTTTAAACCTTACTTTAACTTACCAGTCGCTAAATCCAAGCCACCAAGCACTCTTGTTAATCTTTAAAACCACTCGACGCCACCAAACTGTGTACAGATTCCTTTTTAAGCCGTTTTAGGAAGACATCGATCTCTCCTTCTTCGAACTCTGCACGATTCAGCGGACACAAATCACGAGCTTTGTACACCACGATTCGCGCACGTGCAAAACAAATTCGCAGCGCGCTGATTGGCCAACACAATCGAAAGTTGTTCACGTGCAGAACAGATTTTGCACGTGCTGAACAGATTCTACTGAACGGATTGGCTAAATACTTCAGCAATTGTGTCGTCAATTTGACGTCACGATCTACCTTACATTACATTACATTACATTACACTACATTTTGGAGCGTTTGTGAGATTTTTTTCGCATACACATATCTTCTCGCGGAATTAGAATCTGCCGCCTCGTCAGGCCTTCTGTCTTCAAAAGGCCTGACTCGTTGGCAATTATTGTTATTGTATTACACAAGTGCTTGTTTTTCATCTGTTTGGATAGGATGTAAATCAAATGAGCAGCTGGTATCTTCTGTGCACTCCTGTTGGCTATTATAGGTGAAACATAGTCCTGACTGTATTTGATGGTCCTGCGAGTAGCTATTTGGTGATGGATGTCCACTTGAGTGATTATAGCTAAAGCCGATTCACCGCAACATAATATTATAATTGTGCTGTATTTTATTTTTGCAGGTCCTGCAGTTGGCCAAATGGTATCAGACAGAAACCATCACATACCATAAAGTGAAACATAAATTCAATTTGAAATGGATTTTATCCCTGTTTATTTTGTATTGTCTTCAAGTTACTGAGTTATCTTAATTTCAGCCCACACCTTTTGACAGCTCATAGTGGAAACTTCAGTGTGTAGTTTTGCAAGATAATTTCTGACACATTTTGATTTGATTGATCTGTAAATTAATTCAACGTACTGTGTGACTGGAAAATATAACTATCATTCAATTCATTTTCCCTCCTTTTCATTGGCCCAGACCCTACCATGTGTCTTACAAATAACTGCCTATGAATAATGGTCTGCTCATGCACATTAGAATCCAACAGTGATTTTGCTACATATAAAAATCTGCTCATGCGTGGTTGTGCTTGATTCCAAGAAAAAATGTCAGCTTGTTTTCTTGACGTGTGAGAGAACTTGTATTGTCCAGTATTGTATTGTACAGTATTTTCACATGTTTTTTTTAAGGTGACTGCTGGCCAGGTAGTGGTTTTTAAACAGATTGGAGGCTCAAGCTGTACCCTTTTCAGTCTGCTGCATAGCATATAGTTTATAGTTTATAGATTCTACGGCCTCTGCGTAACCAAGTTGATAACTTTGTTCTGTTTGAAAATGAGGTTGAGGAAAACCTAAAGAGATTATTTGAAAAGCATCGAAATAATCAGAATTCGATTGAAAGAATGCGAAATTCGGTCATCGAAGTTGGGTCGATCATTGCTGGGGAAATGACCATATTGTTGAAAAAATTGCATAGGCGACTTAGTTCGCGGACTAAAGCCCATAATCCTTGGACTGTCCAAGTTACAAGGGATTTGCCAGTGGAAATATTCGCTTTTCTTCTGCGTATGGTAAAGAAGGCAAGGTCCACTTATGGAGTCACCCATTCGGAAAGCAGAATCATGGATATCATTGTTTACACTGAGGAGAATCGACTGGTTAGAGATATATCTCGACTTTGCAACGTCAACCGTGAAGCAATCCTGGACTATTTTTCAAAGACATTTCAGGGTCCCAGGAAAGGAAAGGCAAGGGTGGTAGTGAGTGCCCAAAAACCATTTACCTTGTCTTACTCGAGGAAAGGGTCATATATTGTAATTAAATGCTACTACAAGTTTACAAATGCCTATGGATATATCTTTGAAAGTTGAAATAGACTGCTGTAAAACTAATAGACTGACACTTTATTGCTCAAGTTTTAAATCTATTGTTTAATGAGTAACCTGTCACAATTTATGACCCAATATTTTTAACAAGCTTATGAAAGTGGGTCATCATAAATTAAATGTATGTTTACAATAATTTATGTAAGCACATACATGTTTCCCACAAGGCAACTTAACATGTTATCTGTTACAAAGTTTGGAACATTTCATTAAAATAATTGTGAAAGTGAACGTTATGGGTCATCATGAATAAATAAATTTATGTTTATTAGAGCAGTTTTCAACCAAGTGCCAAAAGCAAACAACAACTTGATGGTAGTCAAAATCCCTGATATATCCCTATTGCCTGCAACAATCAATAACCTTGGTTTTGGTTTCTCTATGGTTTGAGATTGGCTGAGTAGTCTAATGGCTAAGTGATTAGATAGGTTTTGGTTTTACATCACTAAATTGAAAACCACTCTAAATAAACATATAAATGTGTCCCACAACACATTTGAGCCACATATGGCCTACTGCTTTGCAAGCCCAGTTTTAGTTCTGCATGTGATAAGTACTTCTCATTTTTTAACTATGTCCTGGTTTCGCCTAACAGCTGTGGCAAAACTTTTCCCTGCTCAACACTCTGTTGGATAAATTTCATAATTGGATCACCACAGAATGTACATTTTTCATCAGTGGGACTAGCTTTTTCTAGATTGCAGTAGCAAAACGTTGGGTCAGAAAACACCCTGTCTGGGATGTATACAGCAGTGTGCTTGTATGTACTGAGGTTGAACCCTTGTTCGGGAAGCCACACTAACATTACAAACTCATGTTTGAAAATCTCATACCAGCGCCTTTTGTAAAATGTGTTTTCGCTTAGTTTTTTCAAAGCAATATGTTTTGCCTCCCTTCCATTGTTACGATACCGAGCCCTTGCCCATATTTCTCATGTAGCTCTTTAGTGTGGGCAGGAATGATGTGTCCAATTGTCCACACAGTAGGATTTACAGAGGTAGGGAGAAACAATGCATTCACCCGATAATAGTCACGAGCACTGATGCTCAGTTCTGTAAGCTGATCAACAGTAATATCAAACCTACTGAAGAGTGAGACACAATCCCTTAGTCTCAGTCCAAGGTATGCAAAAATCAGAACTGTTTTCCTTTGTTGGTGAGAATCATTTTCACTACTAAGCCATTTAATCAATCTCATAAAATTGTGGCAAAGTAGCCTGGAATCTTTTCCAGTAAATCTTTTCTGGAGATCCTGACCCTTACTCTGTGTTTCATCGTACCACTTCTTTACCTTTCTTGCCAAACATTTGGCCTTCACCTCAAACTTCAGTGCAGTTACAACTCTAGAGACAATGCTATCATTTGGAATGTCTGCAAACTTTTTGCAGCTGTCTGGAAGATTTGACTTTCCCACTGCCTCTTTCAGAACCCCCTTAAAAAAATACTGCCAGGCATTATTCTTAATATGTAAAGGCTCCACATGGGCAAGATCAATCAATTTCCCAATTAAAGCCATAAATTCTTGGCGACTCTTTTTACGTGCAATAAATTCTGTGACCTTGCTCCGAAATTGTTTCTCCTTAAGTTGTTTCTCAGACAAGGATTTTTTAAATTTGTCAACCTCATTTGCAATTTTGATCCTCTCTTCATACTTCCAAGGCTTCCACATGGTCTGTGTCCTTGGTGGCCGGATAGTACTTGTCTGTGTCAAACTTAAGTGTGATAAAAATGTCCCCTTTAAGTCAGTGCAGTTGTCTTTTGAAACATCTGCAAAAGTTGAGAAAAATCTTGCACTATTGGGCAGTTCACCCCCCAACATAGCCAACATCTTCATGTCATTTGGCAATTCGGCACATTTAAAAGTTACATGAAAGCCCTCAATTTCAAAGACTTTTTTCTCAATCTCACTAATTTCTTTGCACAAGAATTGACAGTACTTGCGTACAACTGGCGAAGTTTCCTGACAATTACCCCCAAAAATAATAAAGTTGTCATTGCTTGATGCAACCCTCTTACCAACATTAATAAAACTTAACAGAAAAGAACAAGCACTTTCATTCTTCCCAAATGGGCAGCCATCCCCACCCACTGCAAACAAAAAAGTACCCTCACTTTTGCCAAACCACTGAAGGGTTTCCTTTCTGTCATTTCGGAGGTAAAATTTTGCTAAGCGTGGCAAATACTCAATTAACTTTCGAAAGCAACCTTGTGTTGTTTCATCTTCCATAACACCCTGAAACTGTTCTTCTAATTTGTAAACATTTCCAATGCTGACTTGGTTGATTTCTTTGACAAGCTTGCTATAGGGCAACAATTTTGGAATAGGGCAGTTTGGCATCAAAGTAATAGCTGACCTCCTGTTTCCCATCGCTTGATTTTTTTTTCATAGATAATGCAAGTCTTACAGACTTATATTTTCGCTTGCCCATTACACCACTACTATAGAAAACTGCAATGCTTCTCTTTACATTTTCTGGTGAGATTTCAAAATTTATTACAATTTAATGGCTAAAAGAATACATATACAATGAGCCATAAGGATGGTCTGCAAAAGAGACTGGGTCCCCATGCTAGGCAGACCACCTCATCGAACATTACATTATAAACTAACCTAAAAGATAAAAATTCCCTAACCCCCCTTTTAAAACTAAAAAAAAGACTACATTAAACTAACCTAGAAGATAAAAATTCCCTAACCCCCCTTTTAAAACTTGAAACACTTGGTGCACTGCGGGTTAAAAATGGCAGAGAGTTCCACATATCCACGATACGATTAAAAAAGCTAAATTTAAAAACGTCTATTCGTGCAAACTGTTTCTTTAAAGTTAAATTGTCTATGCCCCTCAGGGGATAAAAATCTATGAAAGCGGAGATGTCTATATTAATAAGACCATTAAGAACTTTGTAGAAAAACAAGACATCGAAAAAGAAGCGCCTATCCTCAAGAGAAAGTAAGTTCAGTTTATCCTTGCGAGTTGCATAGTCATTGTCAGATTTGAGTATAAACTTGGTTGCTCTTCGCTGGATTCTTTCAAGTTTATTTATGTTCCTTACTGTATGCGGAGACCAGACGACGGTACAGTACTCCAGCTGGGACCTTACTAAGGCACAATATAGAGTTCTTAGGGTATTGATGTCTTTCAGGCATTTACAAGTTCTTTTTATGAGGCCAAGGATTTTGTTGGCCTTGCTACAAATCTTGTCGACATGGGCATTCCAGGGCAGCTTATTACTAGTGACCAGACCCAGATCACAGAATTCAGACGTTTCTTCCAGAGAGCACCCATTCAGCATGAAGTCAGAAAGAAGCGGCATCCTTTTCATTGTGATACGCAGCAGTTTACATTTCTTTACATTAAAGTCCATCAGGTTTCGCTTACTCCAGTCACATAGGTTGTCTAAGTCGGATTGGAAATCTTGCTGGTCTGATGGATAACTTACCACTCTAGATGTCTTACAGTCGTCTGCGTATAATGCAATTGTGTTCCCTGGCATGACCACGTCAGGTAGGTCGCTGATGAATATCACAAAAAATAATGGCCCCAATAAGGAACCTTGTGGAACACCGGATGGAACGACAGACCAAGCAGAGCTCTGACCGTCTATTACAACTCTTTGCTCTCTATTGCTCAGGTAGTTCTCACACCAACTGAGTAAGCTACCAGAGATGCCAAAGCTACACATTCAAAAGCTTTTGAATTTTTCTTAAATGCAGCTGAGACTACCTTCTTTGTTAGGATTTTCTGACTTAAAACATAATCTTTCATTTTGTCTACTTTACATCTTTTTGCTAAGGTGTCAAAAATTCCATCAAAGGCTGGTGCTAAGTTGTTCTCAGAACCTCCATGGATTGTGGAAGCAGTTTTCATTGTTTCTTGTCATCGTTTTGATGCTGTTCTTGGTGGCATATTTGATTTGCCATCCACCAAAATAGTTGGGGATCTTGTTCGTGAACTAATATCAGTGTTAACTGGTTGTAACTGCAAAGAAAAATACTTCATTACCTACTTCTACAATATGGTACTGAAAAAATCATCTCATAGTATGAACTATTATACCAACCTGAACATTTTGAGTTTCACGAGTTAAGTCTCTCAATACTTCCCCTGAATCACTGACCTTTAAGTAACAAAAAATTAAATTAATCGTTCACTTCCAAAATGTTCATTCCACAATTAAAACAAAAGCTAACAGCAATTAATTAGGGATGCACCATTAGAAATGTGAAGGGGGGGGGAGTCCAAAAACAAAAAAAAAATCCTGCAAACGAAAATTTTACAAAAAAAAAATCCTGCACTGCACAGGAACCAGGAAAAAAATATCCAGCATGAATAACCAATGTGACAGTGTATATAATGTGACATTGTATATATGACTGGATTTATGTAAACCGGGTCAAAGGAAATTGTGAGCGAAACACCTGCGAAGCTGTATTTTCTCGCCAAAAGCGGTTGTTTTATCGCCAGAAACTCTCTCGAATGTCGACGCTATAAAATTTAAAAGGATTGGCAGCTTCTATTCTCCTTGGTGACTCACTTATTCGAAAGTTCAGTGCTAGTGTTACTGTTGTTGTTACTCTGTCTTGATTCAACAGAACTCGGTTAGGTAAAGTTGACATGACACTATAGTTCTGAAGGCATCTTTTCGCAAGGACTGACGGTGTCAATGGGCACTATTCTGAACTCAAATCAACGCAAATTAATCTAACCTATGTCTTTTCGGAGCAAGAAGATTGCAGTTTGGGCATAACAACTAAATCACGAAGTCTACTAATTCAATTAAATTATTATTTACAACATAAAAATTAATGGCATCACAGACTTCAAAATTTCCAGCGCAAGAGTTGACCCGGCAAGCCATGCATGGTCTCAAATGATCTGAGGAATAGTGTGTAACATCAAGGATTCGCTTGATTTTTAGGCAGCTCCGGATTAAAGCTGAGAAATGTACTTTGATTAGTGACCCGCACATGGTTCATGTCGGTCAGCGACCGGAAACTACGCTTCCGAACTGAACAAATCGTCGTTTAGATCAGCGGAAAACCGATCTGGCACTTCTACCTAGCGGCAAAATCTCCATAAAAAAAGCATGAACATGAATCAATCGTACTCACATTAAATAGGGCTCTGTAATTCCACGCTATTCCTCGGTTTTTCCACACAGCTAGCCATTTTCTAGGAAATTGAATGCAATCGCCCGGATGTAACGAAATTTTTTTGCGCGGGACACAATACTACCAAAATTAGAGCAGAATTTTCTTTCGCCACAGAATAGTTCCAGCCACATATCGGCATGGCCGCCTTCAAATCACCCGTCAAGTCCGGTAGGGAGTCCTATTTAGTGTGGCGAAGGACTTTTTGCCGTCTAAAGCAAGCACCTCACTATCCCGCCTCGCACAAGTCGTAACGAGTTGTTCAAGTTCACCCGTTAGAGCTTTGTTTAAGGAAAGATAATAGCCGACGCTTAGATTGCAAATCGTTGGACTTCGACCTTCATTGGACTTAATGATGTCCTCTGGCAAACTTCCTTTAGATGGCAGGATTGGTAAACCTACGGATCAGCTACCGCGCGGTGTCAAAAATTCAAACCGATGTACTGATCGAGCTGGGGCCTGGGTAAAAATGGCCAAAAATAACGGGTGGGGTGTGGGAGGGAGCGGGGCGGGAGTGGGCTACAGTAAAATGTACCAGACATCACGAATTTGGCATGGGAACATTATGAAGGGTAAGATTTCATGCAAAGAGTGGCCAATAGTCACCGACGGTTACTTCACAAAACAAACAAACTAGATCGAAATCTCATACATTTCCTCTATTGCCTCAAGCCCCTTTTTTGCTAAATCAAGACAGATTATTAATATTATTATTATCATTATTTTTTCTATTATTACTAACATTGCTATTATTATTATGGATTTTCTTTTCGCTCCCTTCTTGGCCCGATTCTTACGCCTAATTAACATGCCTAACAAGTCTTCATCCTTACAACGTGAGAGGTAAGTCTGCATTCGGGCCTAGTGGCCCATCAGGCCGGAGCTTATCCCGGTTTCTGTAGCATGAAGCGACAGAGAGTATTTCTACTCCCCCCTGGATGGGATGCTAGTCCATCGCAGGGTTACCCCCCAGCAGTAAATTCGCCGGTACCCATTTATACACCTGGGTGAAGAGAGGCACTGTGAGAGTAAAGTGTCTTGCCCAAGAACACAACGCAGTGGCCCGGCCAGGGCTTGAACCCGGACCGTCCGATCCAGAGTCCAGCGCACTAACCATTAGGCCACTGCGCCTCCACCTTACAACGTGAGAAGGGGGTCATTAATTCTTTGACCTGGTTTTCATAAATCCAGTTACCGGTATATGATGCAGTGTTTCGGACACAAGGCCTAGTTTTGTCAGAATGCATTGAAAAAAAAAACTATTGCAACCGGAGAAGCCTATTTTAGACTTTTTCTAGTCAGCTGGTCTGGAAATATGCAATCTTTAGCCCCTTTACAGTCAGTTGGTCTTGTAATATGGCATTTAATTGATGCAGTGTTTCGGACACAAGGCCTAGTTTTGTCAGAATGCATTGAAAGAAAAACTATTGCAACCGGAGAAGCCTATTTTAGACTTTTTCTAGTCAGCTGGTCTGGAAATATGCAATCTTTAGCCCCTTTACAGTCAGTTGGTCTTGTAATATGGCATTTTATGACTGGATTTATGTAAACCGGGTCAAAGGAAATTGTGAGCGAAACACCTGCGAAGCTGTATTTTCTCGCCAAAAGCGGTTGTTTTATCGCCAGAAACTCTCTCGAATGTCGACGCTAAAAAATTTAAAAGGATTGGCAGCTTCTATTCTCCTTGGTGACTCACTTATCTGAAAGTTCAGTGCTAGTATTACTGTTATTGTTACTCTGTCTTGATTCAACAGAACTCGGTTAGGTAAAGTTGACATGACACTATAGTTCTGAAGGCATCTTTTCGCAAGGACTGACGGTGTCAATGGGCACTATTCTGAACTCAAATCAACGCAAATTAATCTAACCTATGTCTTTTCGGAGCAAGAAGATTGCAGTTTGGGCATAACAACTAAATCACGAAGTCTACTAATTCAATTAAATTATTATTTACAACATAAAAATTAATGGCATCACAGACTTCAAAATTTCCAGCGCAAGAGTTGACCCGGCAAGCCATGCATGGTCTCAAATGATCTGAGGAATAGTGTGTAACATCAAGGATTCGCTTGATTTTTAGGCAGCTCCGGATTAAAGCTGAGAAATGTACTTTGATTAGTGACCCGCACATGGTTCATGTCGGTCAGCGACCGGAAACTACACTTCCGAACTGAACAAATCGCCGTTTAGATCAGCGGAAAACCGATCTGGCACTTCTACCTAGCGGCAAAATCTCCATAAAAAAAGCATGAACATGAATCAATCATACTCACATTAAATAGGGCTCTGTAATTCCACGCTATTCCTCGGTTTTTCCACACAGCTAGCCATTTTCTAGGAAATTGAATGCAATCGCCGGGAAGTAACGAAATTTTTTTGCGCGGGACACAATACTACCAAAATTAGAGCAGAATTTTTCTAAGTCTTTCGCCACAGAATAGTTCCAGCCACATATCGGCATGGCCGCCTTCGAATCACCCGTCAAGTCCGGTAGGGAGTCCTATTTAGTGTGGCGAAGGACTTTTTGCCGTCTAAAGCAAGCACCTCACTATCCCGCCTCGCACAAGTCGTAACGAGTTGTTCAAGTTCACCCGTTAGAGCTTTGTTTAAGGAAAGATAATAGCCGACGCTTAGATTGCAAATCGTTGGACTTCCACCTTCATTGGACTTAATGATGTCCTCCGGCAAACTTCCTTTAGACGGCAGGATTGGTAAACCTACAGATCAGCTACCGCGCGGTGTCAAAAATTCAAACCGATGTACTCATCGAGTTGGGGCCTGGGTAAAAATGGCCAAAAATAACGGGTGGGGTGCGGGAGGGAGTGGGCTACAGTAAAATGTACCAGACATCACGAATTTGGCATGGGAACATTATGAAGGGTAAGATTTCATGCAAAGAGTGGCCAATAGTCACCGACGGTTGCTGCGCAAAACAAACAAACTAGATCGAAATCTCATACATTTCCTCTATTGCCTCAAGCCCCTTTTTTGCTAAATCAAGACAGATTATTAATATTATTATTATCATTATTATTACTATTATTACTAACATTGCTATTATTATTATGGATTTTCTTTTCGCTCCCTTCTTGGCCCGATTTTTACGCCTAATTAACATGCCTAACAAGTCTTCATCCTTACAACGTGAGAAGGGGGTCATTAATTCTTTGACCTGGTTTTCATAAATCCAGTTATATATATATTACACAGTCTAAAAAATAAATTTCTGTTACTTTTTCTAGAAGGAAATACCTCCTGGAAAACGCTGGAAATTGCATTTCCGAGTGTCTAGAATTCAAAATTTTCTGGGGGGGCCCCCCAGACCCCCCTAGCGGCTCGCGCCTTTGGCGCTTAATCCCACAGCCGCCTATTTATCATCCTCAGCCTGCTACTTCAAAAATTACTGAAAGCACTGCATCAGATGAATGGTTCTACTATGACGATTTGTGGGAGCACCAATGCCAAGGTCATGGCCTCAAGAGGTGTTCCCACAAACCATCCACACCAGCTTGTTGAAGCCTTGTTTACGGTATATTAAATATTTGCTCCATCAAATATCAATGTTCAAAGGTTTCATGTGCAGAGACTTGGCACGGAAAATGTACATGTACAATAATAGGGGACTGTTCACTGTTTTACAATAGAAAATCTCAATGAAATAAATATAGTTAATACAAATGTGTTCTGTTGGAGTGGTTGAAACGAGCCCAATAGAAAAAGACCAAAAAAGGGCATAGTCGTTTTGGAAAAAAAAATCGTGCAAAGGTTTGAAGGTTGAAAAAAAAAATCTTGCACTCCTGCTGGTTGTGAAAAAAATAACATGCCTTTCCAGAAAGTCCTACCCCCCTTCACATTTCTAATGGTGCATCCCTTAATAAATTATCATAAGTGGCTATTTATAGGTGTAGTATTTTCCAGAAATGATGAACTAATCAGAAGTATCTCAATACATAGAAAGAAAAATAAACTTTTTTTTAATCTCAAACTGACAGGGTAGCCTGTTTAATGCTAGTATCTTCAAGTTAACTACTCTAAAAACTAGAGGGGGTAAGTTTCTAAAGAAACTGTGGTGCTGCGTCGGTGGGAAGTATAACAATATAATTTGGTTTTATCAACTGGGTTGATAATGTCAATTGGCCACCGTAAAGAGATTCAAGTGCTGACGTTTCGAGCATTAGCCCTTCGTCGGAGCGAATCAAGGAATTGTGCGTCGTGTGTCTTTATATACAGAAAGATGGAGCTTCGCTATTGGCTGGTGCCTGGTAACGCGAAAACTTCGGAATAAATTAGTTGAATGAAAAGCGTTCGTTGATACCGTGAGGATTAAGAGTGCCGATTTGAAAAATAAATTTTGTTCTAGAGTTTTACGGCTTTCCGTGTTTCCCTGGTGAAGGGAAAGGCCGCAGACTGCCATATGTTGCTTAGAATGATTTGGGAGATTGAAATGTCTCGCGACCGGTTTCAATGCATTTTTGTTGTCTTTCTCTACGTCACGAAGGTGTTCTCGGAATCGGTCGCCAAGTCGTCTCCCTGTTTCGCCGATGTATAACTTTTTGCAAAGAGTGCAAGTTATACAGTAGATGGCATTGGCTGAGGTACAGGTGAAATGATCAGTGATTTTGATAGATTGCTTGGGTCCCGATATTTTGTCAACGTTGTGAATGAAAGGGCATGTTTTGCATCGTGCGCGAGCGCATTTAAAAGTTCCGGGTTGATCACTAGCTTGGAATGCACTTCTGACTAAAAAGTTACCTATGTTTTTGTCGCGTTTAAATGAAATTAATGGAGGTTGCGAAAAGATTCTACCAGTGTCGGGATCATTTTGAAGTAATTTAAAGTTACTTAAAACCTTAACACCGTAGTTACCATTCCAGAAAATCTTCCGCTCTCCGACTCAGAGAAATCCGTCCTCAGTAAGGGCTTGAATTTTGTTCCTATATCCAAAAAACCGGACGAATTCTCAGTTAAGCAAGATGTTGAAAAATTCCTTCGCCGCGTTCAACTGAAAGCCTCTTTCCATGACAAAGAGGATGATTCTAACACCTCTGACAAAGATACTTTCGAGACGCTTCAGACTCGAAAATCTAAGTGGACTCCCCCAGAGGGCCAGTTTGCTTCTTTAGATTTTTTCATTAAAAAATGCCGTCACGACATCAACAAACTTAATTTCAATCGTAACACCAAATTTTCCAACCTTTCATCGGAAGAGAGGACGCCGCTAAAAAACCTTAGTAAGCGCAAAGACATAATTATCAAAGCGGCCGACAAAGGCGGCGCTTTAGTTGTTTGGCGGGCCGACCTCTACCAAAAAGAAGCTTTGCGGCAACTTTCTGACACCTCTTTTTATGCTAAAGTCGACAAAGATCTCACCTCCACTAACCAACAAATTGTCAAGAGCACTATTAACGACCTTATAGTCAAACAAGAATTGCCGGCTACTGCTACCAATCTCATCATTACCACTCCCAGAACCTCGTGTATTTACTTTTTACCTAAAATTCACAAACCTAACAACCCAGGTCGACCTATCGTCTCTGCCTGTAGTTGCCCTACCGAACTCATTTCCAGCTATTTAGACAAAATTATGGCACCTATTGTCAGATCTTTACCGTCATACGTTAAAGACAGTCAACACGCACTTCAAATTTTTCGCGATTTCAATTTCCTGGGCGAAGACAAACTTATTTTCACTATGGATATTACATCTCTTTACACCGTCATCCCAAATGGCGAAGGTCTTCTAGCCCTCAAACATTTTTTTGATTTACGCACTGTTAGGGAACCAAGCTCGGAAACAGTACTCCGCCTGGCTGAGTTAGTGTTAACACTCAACTGTTTTTCATTCGCGAACAATTATTACAAACAAATCAATGGCGTGGCCATGGGTACCAAAATGGGACCCAGCTACGCCAATCTTTTCGTAGGCTACATTGAACACCAATTTTTCAATCAATACAACGGCCCAAAACCTGAACTCTATCGTCGCTACATTGACGACTGTATCGGCGCTACCTCTTCTACCAGAGAAGATCTTAATCAATTTATAACCGCTGTTAATTCGTTTCATCCTGCCCTTAAATATACCTGGGAAATTTCCGATACTTCCTTAACATTCCTGGATATCAAAGTTTCTATCGAAGGCAACAGTTTATGCACCAGTGTGCACTACAAACCCACAGATTCTCATAGCTATTTGTTGTATTCATCTTCACATCCATCACATGTCAAGAATGCCATTCCTTATTCTCAGTTTCTTAGACTTCGCCGTCTTTGTAGTGACGACTCTGATTTTTCCTTAAAATCAGAGGAAATGTGAAATTTCTTCGACAAACGCGGCTATCCTGCTTCTGTTGTTCAAGCGGGCCATCATCGCGCCCAGCAAATTGATCGACAGTCAGCACTACAAACGTCACAGAGAGAAAACAACGATAGAATTCCATTCACCCTCACAACCACGCAGTTAAATCCATCATTCTCAAAAACTTTAAATTACTTCAAAATGATCCCGACACTGGTAGAATCTTTTCGCAACCTCCATTAATTTCATTTAAACGCGACAAAAACATAGGTAACTTTTTAGTCAGAAGTGCATTCCAAGCTAGTGATCAACCCGGAACTTTTAAATGCGCTCGCGCACGATGCAAAACATGCCCTTTCATTCACAACGTTGACAAAATATCGGGACCCAAGCGATCTATCAAAATCACTGATCATTTCACCTGTACCTCAGCCAATGCCATCTACTGTATAACTTGCACTCTTTGCAAAAAGTTATACATCGGCGAAACAGGGAGACGACTTGGCGACCGATTCCGAGAACACCTTCGTGACGTAGAGAAAGACGACAAAAATGCATCGAAACCGGTCGCGAGACATTTCAATCTCCCAAATCATTCTAAGCAACATATGGCAGTCTGTGGCCTTTCCCTTCACCAGGGAAACACGGAAAGCCGTTAAACTCAGAACAAAAATTTATTTTTCAAATCGGCACTCTTAATCCTCATTGTATCAACGAACGCTTTTCATTCAACTAATTTATTCCAAAGTTTTCACGTTACCAGGCACCAGCCAATAGCGAAGCTCCATCTTTCTGTATATAAAGACACACGACGCACAATTCCTTGATTCGCTCCGACAAAGGGCCAACGCTCGAAACGTCAGCACTTGAATCTCTTTACGGTGGCCAATTGACATTATCAACCCAGTTGATAAAACCAAATTATATTACTCTAGAAACTAATTAACTTAAACTTATTATACATAAGAAGCAGAGTAACTAGCTACCTATATAACTAACTACAATAATCTATCAATTTAAATCTACATGCAATGTACTTACACAACACAGAATATCTTGTTGCTTATTACCAGCATGTATCAGTGTTTGATCAGTTAGTTATAAAGTTAATAAAACTCAATTATTACATGAGAGTCTTCACTGACTGACCTAACTAACCTTTGATTTTAGTCTATTAATTTTCCTCGTGTTTGAGCTAAGCTCTGCCTTCAAACTTCTACACTGTTCCACTGCTGTCTGCCTCGCTTCCTTTCGGGCCTTCATAAAGGCATTAACATCGAATCGACTGTTCTTAGTGTGTGGCATAATGCTACAAGTTCACCTAGTGCAATACACAACACACTGTTATGCGTTTAACCCGGTATTCACATACAAGCTAAAATTCAGCAAAACAAAAACGATACGATTCTTCTCTATGCTTCAAAGATTTCAAAAATTTCTTTCAAATGCTGTTATTTGGAAAACTGTTAAATTCTTTCGGAGCCAAAAACTTACCTTTGTAATGTCGAGCAAATCTACGCCATTAGACCGAGGAAGTCACTCGCAGAGAGTCCGTCCTTCGATAGCAAAACCATAACATGTTTGGTATCTTCTGAAAGCTGAAAGAACAGCCTACCATTTTCTTTTGTGAATGAAGCAGAACAGATTTCCCAGAAGGCGTGAGGGCCCTGTATTTATACCAAACCTCACTCATCCCCAGTCTTCCCTCGTAAATTCCGAATTCGGCCCGCCATTTTTGAAAACATTGCAATGCAGCTTTGTGGCGCGCGCTAGCCCGGCGTGTTCTGTCATTGGACTAGAAGGTTCAACTATGGAAACTCTGATAGTGTTGCATAAAAAGGCGGTAACTTCATTGACAGCAATTTTTTTGAGGGTATTTTCACGAATTTTGTAAAAGAACCTTACCACCAAAGAAATAATATTGGAGCTCCGCTTTTAGGCTTGGCTAAATCTATATATTAACGTTTGAATGCTATTAGAAGGTGTGGGAACTATACCAACTCTGCAACCAGTTCCAGGAAGTGAACATCGGACTGATTGCTTTCATAAGGAAGGCTGGGCTCTCAAGTCAACCAAGAAGGCGTACAGATTTAGTGAAAAGCAGAAGGCATACCTTGATGCAAAATTCAATGTTGGCCAGACTTCAGGTAGAAAATTAGATGGGGAAGTAGTTGCGAGAGAGATGAGACGTGCCCAAGGACCTGACGGTGCTCAAATTTTCAATGTTGCAGAGTTCCTGAGCTCACAGCAGATCTCCTCCTACTTCTCCCGCCTTGCTGCTAAGGTTCGGAACCAACTACTGGATGATTGCGCTGTTCAGGCCAGTGAAGAAGAAATCAACTTCATGATGGCAAGGAATTTGGCCCTAGAAACCATCTCTCTTCAGCAACCAATAGTGTTCGATCAGTTCGATATTTGTACCATGCTGCAGAGTATTCTCGGCCAGAACTTGGAGCTGAATGTTCCTGTGCCTGCCATTTGACAAAAAGCACCATACCTTGCCTTGCTTGGTGAAGCTGTTTCTCAGTGCACATGACAGATCTGCAAGTAACCCATATTAATTCTGATCGGTTACCTTGTTTGCTTGTTTTTAACACCTAGGGCTGTAATGGCTGAACAGATCGCCCAATCGATAATATTTTATTTAGATAAGTACATTTTAATCAGCAAGTTTGGCATTTTACATGGTTTAGGAGTTTCTGTTTTGGTTATGTTAAGTTCATTAGGAAAAGAGGGTAATCGAACAAAAAACACAATATATACGTACGATATCAGATTTAAAGACATGCAGCTAATGGAGTGGATGGATAACTTGTTAACTCTTAAAAAAAAAAGCAAGCAATGAACCAAAAGAACACAATCGCACGATTTTAAAATTTCCCCGTAATTGTTCTTAATGGTCCTTAGACGTGTTTGAGACCCGAACACGTGTCACCTCGTTTAACTTATTATACAGCAATTGTTACATGTTAGTTGGCTTAACCCTTCCGGGAAGTAGAAATATGGTCGCAATAAAACAGCATCACGATCGACAGGTACGCAGCGAGCTGAAATAATTATTGAACCATCACACGCATGTAAGGTACACTTTGTGCGTTACCAGGAAGCTTCTCACGCATTGCATATGCGTTACATGAGTGCATTTGTAGAACTCAAATACATATTCTGATTTCACAGTAATTGATGCTCGCTCTTTGGTATTCAAAGATTTTTTATTGTCAGATGTAGCTATATGTTAAGTGTAAACGGTGACAATAGAGTCGAGCTACTACTGTTGTATCGAGAGAAAATTATTTACCGTGACATTCACACAAATATCATTGATAAATTTGATGCAATCTCCTGGCTATCTGCGCTGTACATGTTGCACGGCATCGACTATGGCCACATATTTTTTAAGCTAAAACGGGTATTTATTTGCACGTTTGGTTATGTTTTTAAAAGTTGGCTTTTCTAAAAATATGCAACTGTGTTTTGACAGCTGTTAAATTTGACCACTTGCAGCCCATCTCAAATTGCTTTTCCCAGGGAAATTCTCAGTCGTGTTTCCAGTGCACTTTCCCTAGCGGTTTTTCTGTGTGGCACCAAGTTTTGAAGAAGTGAGCAAAAAGCTGAAAAAGGCTTAACCTTGTAACGTTGTCGGAAAATGCTGGGCGAATTAAACGACGACGGCGATAAACCAAAGAAAAACCACGGTACTACATGAACACAACTTTAATAAAAACTGAACACGCTTTCATCCGGGCTACACACTTATGTCTGGTTAACACACACTTCGTGTACAACACACGAAACATAGTCACATCCCCTTGGCAACAAAAAAAAAAACGAATAATACGAAATTTCGGTTAAATGAAGCCCTAGCCCTAGTAACGGTTTAAAGTCCTAACCAATGTTCTTAACTCGTATCACTGTTCAAGAGTCATATCTGACTGGCTTCCTAACCACTCTGCCACTTCTAGTGGTGGTAACAGAGACTGCTGGTTCACTGGAAGAAACCCCAGGAGCAGGGACTGAAACTATGCCACCGGATCTACAATGGAGGTCAAAAACAGTTGGGACACTTCTGAAAAGGAGTATCCAATAGTGCAACAGATTATCCTGGGGTTTAAAAAATGGGTTCTGCACGTTCCCAAGTCCCCCTTCCCAACTCTCAAGCCCCTCCCCCCTAAGCAATGTTGACAAACAAATAATGCGCTGAACTTGGCGTGTGGGATAGTCAATTCTCAACATTGCTTGGGGGGAGGGGGGCTAGCAGTCATTTTGCCCACAATTGCGCCACGTGTCCCAGCAGTTATGTCCCGCATTGTAGTTGCTCGAACGCTGACCGATTCCGGCTCAACGACTGAAGAACTGTTTGGTAAATCTGAAGCAGGCCTCCTGTTTGATGCCTCGGAAGTAGGCCTTCTGGTTGGTGCTTCAGAAACAGAAACATTGCCACTCGGGGCTACCCCTTCTGGTTGCTGTTGCTGTGATAGGTTGGTTGAAAACTCCACAAAAGGCGTTGCTAGGAACGGCTCCCTGGTGTGCTTGAGATGTCTGCGATTCCTCCTGTATACGCGGCCATCTTCAGTACGAACCTGATACGACCTAATGTCAACTTCCTTATCAACAGCAGCTTTTGTCCCCTCTCTCGAATCAGGTCTCAGCCTCAGCCACTTCGGGAACAAGCAGTCTTGAAGAAGTTGGGACTAAAGTTTTAGTTCTCCGACCAAATAATCGCTGAGCAGGAGAGCTTCCAAGCCCCTCATTCGGAGTGTTTCTATAATCCAACAAAGACAAATTTGGATCTGTTCCTGCAAGTCGGGCCTTCTTCATGATATTTTGAGCCACTTTAACTGCGTTCTCAACTTTCCCATTAGACTGAGGATACCTTGGGGAGCTTGTGAGGTGCTCAAACTCATAGGCTAGTGCAAACTCCTGGAACTCTCTTGAACTAAAAGGTGGTCCATTGTCACTCATAAGTTGGTCTGGTATTCCATGTCGAGCAAACTGAGATTTTAGCCTTGAAATCACTTCCTTTCCTTTCTTTCCAAAAATCCTGTCCACCTCAAAGTAATCCGAGTAGTAATCCACACAAACTAAATAATGCTTATCCTCAAAGTCAAAGAGATCACAGCCAACTTTCTCCCATGGTCTGCTCGGAATTTCATGACTGATCATTGGCTCTTTCTGTTGATCGGTTTGGTAACTCTTGCAAACAGAACAAGTTGAGATGAAATCCTCAATGTCCTTAGTCATTCCAGGCCAATAAACCACTTCTCTTCCTCTCCTCAAACAACCCTGAATACCATACTTTGCGGAACTACTAATCTTTCACCCTTAAGCACTAAACCATCCTGGACAGACAGTTCATCTCTTAAATGGAAATAGCCCTGGATGCTGAGTGGAACTTCCTCTTTAGTGTCTGGCCATCCAGTCTGAATGGCAGTCTTCAGCAGGACCATTTCACTATCTGCTTTAGTTGCTTGCTGAACTCTGGCAAGGCCTTGAGGGGAGATTGATGCAAAACTCAATGCATTAACACTTTCAACTTCTTGCTCAAGAGGAGATATATCATCCACCGTAAGAAAGACATCCTCCTTTGGACACTTAACCCGACCATGTGGAAGAGTATCGGCCAGATGGAGAAGAGTGCCTTTCTTGTACTCCACTTCAAAATCGAAGTTTTGCAAATGCAACATCATTCTCTGAAGACGCTTAGGAGCACTCAGCAGACTCTTCTTAAGTATCGACTCCAATGGTTTATGGTCAGTCTCCACCGTGAACTTCCTGCCATAAAGATAAGACTCAAACTTCTCGACGCCAAAGACTATAGCGAGAAGTTCCTTCTCCACCTGAACATAATTGCACTCAGTTTCTGTTAGAGAACGAGAAGCATAAGCAACTGGTTGCCCATTCTGCATCAGACAAGCTCCTAGACCATGTTGAGAAGCATCACACTGCAATACAGCCGCTGCACTTGGGTCGAAGTACTTCAAGACCGGTGCAGACGCTAACACTTCTTTAACACGCTTGAAACACTCGCCATGCACACTTTCTTCCCAAGCAAATTCAGCATCTTCTTTAAGCAAGGTTCTGATAGGAGTGGCAAGCTCAGACAACTCAGGTGCAAATTTCTGTAAGTAGTTCACCATTCCCATAATTCTTCGAAGGCCTTGCTTGTCAGCCGGTGGTGGCATATTTAGTATCGCCTCAACCTTGGCTGGATCAGGCTTCAACCCTTCTGCCGAAATAACATGGCCAACATATGACAGCTGGGGTAGTTTGAACTTCATCTTGTCCTTGTTCAGCTTTATGTGTCTCTGACGACAGCGCTCCAACAAAGCCACCAGCTTACGATCGTGGTCTACCACAGCTTCAACATCTGTGTCACCCACACCAAAGACAATGATGTCATCTGCTATGGTCCTGACTCCATCAAGTCCTTCTAGTGCCTCAGTCTACGTTGGAACTCCTCTGGAGCAGGTGCAATGCCAAAGGGCATTCTCAGCCACCGGTAACGCCCCCAGGGTGTTGCAAAGGTTGTCAACTTGCTACTTTCATCATCTAGTTGCACATGCCAGAAGCCGTTTTTCACATCCACAACTGAAAAGACTCGAGCTTTACACAAGTCAGGCAGCAGATCATCGATAACTGGCATGGGATAATGGTTCCTCTTCAGGGCCTTATTTAAAGGCCTTGGGTCAAGACAAAGACGGATTTTCCCATTGGGCTTCATGACCACCACTGTGGATGATATCCAATCGGTTGGTTCCGAGACCTTCTCTATGATCCCTCTCTCAACCAGCCTCTCCAGTTCTTCTTGATATTTCTCCTTCACTGCAACAGGTGGTTTGCGAGCTGGAAGTTGAACCGGCGTGACACATTGATCCACTTGAAGGTGCAGTTTGCCCATCAGCATGCCCTCACCCTCAAAAACATCTTTAAATTGCTTGACTAACTGTAAAACCCTGTGTCTCTCCAGCAGTAAATCCATCAACAGTCAGAATATTCTGCATGTTAACAGTAATAAGTTCCATACCCTGAATAGCAGATGCTCCAAGAACAGGCTTATTCTCTTCACCAACAATCTGGAACTCAAGATTGTACTTCCTATTGTTCTTTGGATTACGCAAACTAACCCTCCTCTTTCCGAGTGGGCATATTTCAGTGCCATTGTACATACTGAGAATTGCCTGAGAGGCCTTCAGCTCTCTAAGTTCAAGGTCATCACAAACCTTCTTATACTCTCTTACAGGTAGCACATTCACTGTTGCTCCACTATCCAACTGAAACTAGATATCATGACCATTAACAACCGTCTTTGCATACAACTTTTGAGATTCAACACTGTCCAGTGACTCCACACTTACAGTCAAAAGATATTCTTCAGAGGAAGAATCTTCTTGAATTGTATGAACTGGCTTTTTCTTCTTTTTCTTCTTGGGAGGCCTTGAAGAATTTGAAGACTTTGAACACTTTACTGCAAAGTGGTTCTTTTCTCCACACTTGCTACAACTTTTTCCCCACGCAGGACATTCTTCTCTACTTCTCACATGCTTCTTACCACAAAATTTGCAAGATATCACAGCCTTACCAGCTTTATCTTGGGTTCCTTTCTTCATCTTGTCGTCAGCAACAAACTTGAGGTCTTCCTGATTCCCCATCGCTTGAAGCTGTGCTGATGTTGCTTCACTGGACCGATAAATATCGATACACTTATTCAGTGTGAGTTTTGCCTCCTGTAACACTCGCTTACGTGTGCCATTGTCCCTTATTCCACAAACTATTCTGTCGCGAATGAGACTATCCAAAAGTGAACCATAATTACACGTCTTCGCTAAAGTGCGAAGTGACGCAACATACGAATCAATGGACTCGCCTGACTCCTGATCCCGTTTGTTGAACTGGTACCGTTCGTAGATTTCGTTAGTTTCGCCGACACAAAACACCTCTAATTTTCCCAGGACCACATCAATGTCCTTTTGCTCCTCATCATTGGCGAAATTCAAACCATCTACAATCTACAACGCATCGGCACCTAAGCACATGAGCAATGTCGCCGTCCTCTCTTCTTTCGGTTGCCTTACCAAGCGAGACGCTATTTCATAATTAGACCACACTCGTCGAAAACGCTTCCAGTTACTCGCCATATTTCCTTTAGTTTCGAGCTTCAAAGGAAACGGTACATTCTGTAAAACAGTGGGAAGAGCGGGAGTTGCTACGCTCGACTCTCCCACGCTGCCCGGCATACTCACGACGTTTTCTGTTGAACTCTTACTCGGAACAACAAGAAAAAGAACACGCACCGATAAACAAGCGGCGACCACACAGGTAAGAACTACTCCTGACAACATGTAACGTTGTCGGAAAATGCTGGGCGAATTAAACGACGACGGCGATAGACCAAAGAAAAACCACGATACTACATGAACACAACTTTAACCCTTTGGCGCCTGTGCCGCGTGTAACCGCCCATGCGAAAAACACCCCTAAAATGCCTGTGCCGCCCGTAACCGCCCGTAAAAACCGCATGGTGGCAAATGTCCGTTCCCTCCCTCCCTGGAGGTTTTTTGGTTTCCCTATTGTTCTAGAGATAATAAGGGCAAAGAAACCAATCAGAATCTGTTTTCTGCGCATATTTTTAGGGTTTTCTTGGGGTCCTAGAGAGAAGGTTTTTTGTCTTTACTTGTGCGCTCAAAAGAACAAGAACATGATGGCGCATCACGGCACGTATTTACAAACTTCCAAGGCCATGTTTTCATTCTGAATACGAAAAATTTCCTCTTTGGAGTTAAAAATGAGGAGGAGAAACACAGATTAATTTTTTAGTGGATTTGAAATGGAAAATCGTGAAGAATAGACTGCTTAAACCTCGCTGATGAAGGATTCATTTATCCTTTTACGGCCTTGAAGACATGATGTCATGGCGCTTACAAATGTGTTTTGAATTCGAATAACGGACCTGTACACGAAGTTAATGAGGCTTTTCAAGACTTTTGAACACAAAATGGTAATGTACAATGTTGCTTCGAATTTGTATGGAAGTTTTAGAAAGATCGGTAAAGCCACTGAGTTATGAATTGAATGCAAAAGCCGTCTGCTAAAATTTGAACTTTCCACTTTTAGCATGAAGCCGAGTGAAATGTGAATAAACTAATTACGCATGCAGAATTGCACGGCTTGGAAATTTTCGATATTTTGATATTTTGAGTACATTTCTTGGGTTCATCTTCAATGACATTTAATTTGAAGCAAAGTTTATTTGAAGTTTCTATCATATTTCAATTTTTTGTTCAAAATTTTAGCCTTTTTGGAGCGAACAGATTTGGCACTTGCACGCACATGCTTTAGGCTTTCATTTATTTAAGCGCTTTCAGTCATGAAAGGTGTTTAAAGATTTATAGTCATTGCTTGTGTTCGTTTAGTGGAAGGAACTTTGCAGTTTTGTGACCGACACCAGACTGTTACATGCAACCATGATACGTAAATAAATTTACCGTCTCAAATTACCACTTCACTGCAGCGAGAAAATGCTTCAGTACTATTGGAATAATGCAGCACTCCTCCAAGTTGGTGCATTTTCCCAAGGGAAGAAGGCATGTTCTAAATACTTAGCATGGTTCAGTTTTGGTAAGCAATTGCACACACATTCCAACATGTCCTCCTCCCCTAAATTATCCCATATCAATAATTGCTAATATCAACTAAATTATCAGATATAAATAATCTACGTGATGTGTGTAGCACTGGTACCTAGTAAATGATCGGTTACCTTTCTCCCAAAATGGCGGCTTCCAATATGGAAATCAGGATGGAAACTGATGAATATTCAGAAGGTATTTGCATTTTCATGCGAACAAGTTTTGCTTTAATTTGTTTTGGCTTTCTTTTCCAGTCTTCTTCTATGTGTCTTATGTGTCTTATGCATGTACAGGCGTAAATGTGGACAGAGAGAGAGAGGAGTCTCGGAGTGTTAGCCACGAAAAAAGGAAGATAGGCAAGGTTAGTATTTTCGAACAGTCCGAGTGTAGATGCTTGGCTGATCCTATTATTTTTATTTCCATTTTCGAAAGCTTGTATTTTTCCTTATATGGCCTATATTTTGCCGCTTCATCACCGATTCTTGTATGCCTTGATCTTGTTGTTTGTTAAGAAGACAGTTAAGCATAGATGCCAACCTGACGAACCTAAAATCATTAAAACCCGGGTGATCTCTGTCTTCTCGACTCCAAATACAAGTTATTGGATTAAGAAAAGTAGAGGTCCGATGATTCAACAACAAAAAAGCCCAAAAAAGCGTTAAATATCGTCCAAAGATGTTCACAAAGCGGTGAAAATAAGTGTAGAAATTCGTAGGTCAATGGTGGGTAAAACATGTAATTCTTACTTCATACACAGGCACAGCCTGCTTCATACATGTCCAGGAGATTTGGTCACCCGTAGGTGAGATCGGGAAAGTTTACATAGATGTATAAGCTGAAATCAAACCTCAATTACAATACATTGTAAGTTATTTTAACTTATACTACAGATTAAACAGATTAATGCACCAGTCATTTGAAGCCCCCTGTCCCCCCTTCTTGGGTATGAGCGTGGTAAAGGGAAACCTTCCCTTCAGATTGCATTCACTCCATTTTGGTCCCCCGTTAGGCAGGGAATGCCAATTATATTGACTCACTCGATTGATCAGATCATTAATTAATGCGATTATTGAAGCGAAATACACCAAATTATAATGCTTTGCAAAGTTTCTTTTTGAAATGTGTCAATGAAGGCTATTATAACAAGAGAAATTTTCAAAGTCTGTTCATGAACGGTAGGCAGATTTTATTGATATTGCATTCATAATTATGATTGACTCATTGCAGCTCTGATCTCAGAAGACTTGATCGTCTATGACCTATTTGATAATATTATTAAGCTGAAAGTTAATATGCAATTATTTTGGGGCGGTCTGGATTCATGTCTTAGCTTTTTCAAATAGTGGTCTTCTTCCTTGTCTATTGTGGGGCCTTTGCAAGTATATTGCTAGCTGCACTGAAATCAGCGTGTTCATTTGATCCCTTGTTTTAATACGCTTGACTATAACAAGTTTCATTTCACAAGGGAGTGCCATTTGTGTGGAACATATGTGGGCGGGGGAGTTCTCCATTCAATTATTGTCCCATGGACCAGGGACTTCACGGTCGTTACTCTGGCTTCACTTGCTTTCACTTGCATTGAAAGTGAATGCCTTGCTCATGCCTGAGGGGGGTGGGGGGTTGCAGGGGTTTCAAATGACTGGAGCACAACATACTTCATTCGAACTAAAGCCTGAAGAGTTTAAGCCGGTACAGAATTTGTGTGTTATTTTGGGGTACTCAAAAAAAGTTATGTATTATACCAATATTAACCCATTGACACCTGAAACGCCCTAAACCGCCCGTCAAGGATCTGGGCATTTGTCCTGCTTGTGACGTCATCACCTTTTATCGAGAAAGGCATCATCTATGCTCAATTTTTGGAGCAGGACGAGACCTTTCCAGCAATACCTTAACCGGCTTGATGGCGCTTGAAATATGCACCAAAACGTTTTAAAATTAAGGTAAAAAACTCAGAGGAAAATTTCCCCTTTCCACCCTTTGCATGTCCATGGAGAGTATTTCTTGCCTGGCTAACGCTTTCTCGGAAATTCTTGAACTCAAAAGAAGCCTAGTAGAAGGCCAACAACTGCAGCAAAAAGATAGGAAGAAGAGAAAAGGGGAAAGCGAAAAAAAAAATGATAAAAAACGAAAAGCCTAAAGTGGTGGGAGGGTTTATCGCCCAAAAAACTATCTCGAAATTTTGACTTTTGCGCATGCTCGAGCAAAAAAGTTGTCAAACCTGCTACTAGTGAAATGCAAGGCCCCGTTCTACGTTTTGAAGGTCATTTTGATTGATTTGAAGCTATTTCAGCAATTCTATACCTCAAAATGTCAAAAACGTCTTAAAAATGAGCTTTTTTGGAAAAACTCCAGGTGTCAATGGGTTAACTGGGAGGGGTCACATGGTTTACATGAAGTTCTCAAATTTCAGGGGTTTTAGTCATCGTTTGTGTTTGGATGGTACGTACAAGTTTATGCTGTTACATTGTATTTGTACCCACCATTCCCCACCCTTTGGTCGGTAGGGAGGTTGTCGTTTATCTTTTTCCTCCATATCCATATTTTAAATAGTTTTAAATAATGAATTGATGTAATTGCTGATGAATGTTTCGTGCTTAAATAAAGATTACATATACATCCCTTGGGAAGGCGATTGTTATAGTTTGATTGTGACTGTTATTCATGCACTCAACTTTTTTTTGGAATAAAGCATTTTTAAATTGATTCAAACATGGTCAAAAATAATGCACACCAGTCTACGCAAAGACAAAGAAAAACTCACGAAGACCATATCTTTGCAGTGTAAACTCAAAGCTCATATATTTACAAACAAAACTACGATATCATAGGTATTTGTAATATGAATTTAAAATAACTTACCTTCAACGATTTTGATGAAACCTTCTAGGCTCTTTTCTTGGGGCCACCAAACCACAATATCTAACTTATTTCGGCCCCTAAAAATCATTGATGTTGTACCATACTGCGCCATGGCTTTTTTGTTTTTATTTTCGTTCATGTGGAATGTGAATTTATGTGGGTGGTGGTGGGCCACATCTATTTTCCAACGGGTTAAAAAGTTATCTACATCGTTTATTTAGGGCTAATCTTTTTGATGATTAATACAGCAGGTTTGTGTTTTAAAAAAGTAACGATGTGTAATTCTTTGTTTTTGAGTGAATTGTCAAATGCCCCACCCCCAGACAGCCCGTTATGAGCAAATGCCTAATGGTGGGGACCTACAACTTGTCTAAAACCCAAATTCCTGGGGGGTGCTCATTGAAATTGACAGAGCCATAAGTCTCAAGCAATTTTCTTTTTTTACCAATAGAAAAGGGTCATGTCTTGAATTTGCATCAATAATTTGAGAAAGAATGAAGCAGCTACTATGTTTCCAATCTGTTTTTACTCTTCAGTTACCTTTAAGCTTAGTTATGCTATTATTTTGTTTTATAATATACAAAAACCATAAATATACTTTGAGTTTGATTTTCCTGCTTTCAGAAGTACTTGGTAGTATATTTATACATTAAAAATTATTTCATTAGCATAACTTTAAAGTTTAATCGGAAGAAAGTGTTATAAAGCAAGCAAAATGAAATATTAATAACTTCATCAGTCATTATCAGTGGCTAATTACCTCTGAGAGTGCAGATAATCATGATAGAAATTGTTTTCATCAAAGAATTTGGTGCAATGAAGATAACTACCTTGATTCCCCACGGGCAGTTCTCACAGGGGTAATTGCCCATTTGCATTATTGAGCCTTCATTTAACACCTATATTAAGTCCTAAAAACTTAATTTGGAGAACACCTGTCATTCAGACCGGTTTCCAGAAATAGTATTTTCTCCCCCTCTATACTTCATCCCCATCTCACAAAGTGTTCTTGTAAGGCCAACCTGCCCTAATAGCCTAACTGGCCCATAGCTCCAGCACTTACATGTAACTCCGGTTTCTGTAGCATTAAGCGGCTGAGAGTTTTGCTACTCCCCTGGGTGGGATTCTAGTCCATCACAGAAACCAGGATAAGCTCCGGCCTGATGGGCCACTTGGCTCGCACCACAGACTTTACCTTTTACCTTATATCATCTATAGTAAAAATTGATATAGCATACATAAATTGTTTGTTAAATTTGACACTGACATATTGCATAAATTTTATTTTTTTAAAAGTTAACAGTCTGATAACATTTTTATAACAGTGTTAACTTCAGGTAGTTAGAATTGTAGCCTGCAGGTTGTGGATTATTTGTTTATTACTATTTTTTTATATTTTACATGGATTATTTATACTATGACACTGTTATTTGTGCATATCTTTACAGACCTGTCGCGCTTTAAGGAAATGTAGAACTTGTGGAGATGAGTTTCCCAAAAAGGAAAAAGATTGGGCATCCATAAGAAAGCTTAAAAAACCTAATCCCACCGTGCAGCGAGACCTCTTGGAACGTAGGGTAATTAATTTAATTCAGAAAATTGTAGAATTGAAAATTGAACTTGTGACATGATGCTCAATATTTCTCTGGGCTACTTGGCGTGAAGTCAGTTAACAAGACACTTGAAGAATTTGAGTTATGAAAGTGTTTGAAATTAATCCATTCCTCGAGAAGACCTGTTAAGCATCACCGAGTGCTGGAACAAAAAGGTGGGAGTGGCATATAAAGAGGTGGAGGAGGCCCCAGTAGGGGAAGGGGGTGATCTGTCAAGCCTGCAGTCCAGACAGGTGTTTTACCCATGTGAGAATCAGAGAGTATAGGGTACTAAGCACAGTAGTAGGGGTCAGTAAATATGGAAAGCTTCTACAGTAAGGCACTTGGCTTTCAGTTATACTATTAGTAACTTGAAAGGAAGAAAGCAGTTTAATTTGAAGGCCTACCCAAAGTGGAAGGCAAAAGGCCTGATGGTTAGTAACTGCACTTGACAGTAAGAAAACACACACCACTGGGCCAGAGGGGGCAGATTTAAACGGGGGTGTCCGAGCCAAAGGATCATAAAAGTATGAATTGAACCAGGCATAGCCCCTGCCCCAAAGGGGCACTTCGCTTATGTGCAAACCTCACCTTTATCATTCCCTTCAGTACCCATAATGATTTGCACTCCTCAAGAGGCCAGTCAACATGCAATGAGGAATTTAATTTGTTGGGTCATTCTGGCCTTTGACTTTCTTAGAGGTGTAGTGAAGACCAAAGTTCCTTCTTGCGCCACCCTCCCCTAAAAACATTCAATGTAAGTATATAATTGTGCGAGACTACTTCCACAATACTAAAAATACTTACATATGTAATTTTTTTTACCCCCCCCCCCAAAAAAAAAAAGAAAACCAAAACAAAGAAACCTTCTTGTTGACAGCTTTCATAATAATGGGTTTGAAGTCATCATGAATTAAAATTTTTTATAATGTATAAAATTGCCTTGAAACCGAAGGGAACCTCAATTACTAGGTTCCAACACCACAGAGGTAAATATTCAACTGAGAAGAAAGAGGAATAGCTAACAATGGGAAAGATTGAGATGAACTTGACAGGGCCTGAATTTGTCAAGATCTGGCATGAAGAAAGATATAAGCTTCTTAGGAGGGTTCTTGTTATTTTCATTCTATTATGCATCTTGAAATGGGATGTTATTATTTTTGGCAGGCAGATATACTGAATCACCATTGCGACTATGACATAGCGATTATGTTTAAAAGAAAGCACCTTGATGGTGTCTCGATCTCAACATATGGCACTCTTGGGCTTGGGGAAGCCTTTGTCTCAGGAGAAGGAGTAATGGGGACCACATTTAAGGATATGTTTGAGGCCTTCTGTGAGGAATATGGTGATTACCTTAAGATTTATTCCTTGTCATGATTTATCACTAAGAAACTAAGAATGATTAAATATCTAAATTGCAAAATAGAGGTCTCATTTTTGTAAAGAAATTAAAATAAAGTAGACCCTATTATGAAATACACTGTAAAAATCAATATGTACAGAAAAGTTGCTCTGCCCTTTTAATACAGAATTAGCATGATGTGATTTTCTTGCAGAATGGTACCAATTAATTGACCAGTTTTCTTTATTGTTTCATATTGTTAAAGGAAATTGAAAATTACATATTCATTTCACAAGTGCAATAAAATATTTTCAATATTTTTATCAGATCGATCTGCAAGGTTTACCTTCAGTTTGTTAGAGTTTGAAAATTGCCCATGCATGCCAATTTGCTTCTCATATTGTACATTTATTTATCATTTGTATCATAGTAAGCTCTATTTCGAGTGCCATTATAGTATAAGCTAATTTTTTTGTGATTGCCATTGTTTATTAATCACAGGGCTATCAAAGTGTGCTAGTAGATGGGATTTGAAAGTCACAAAAAAGTTTTTGCAGGGGAGGGGGGGGGGGGAGAGTGGTGAAACCTTTGGATCCTTCTGCTGTGAGTACATTGTTTGTGTAAACCTTTTTATTCTGCCTATATATATATGTATAGTTTCACCCTGAGGAAGGCCGGTCTATCCGGCCGAAATATAGGTGATTAAAAAAACAATACTCTTATTCTCATTTATGTTACGTATATATATATATATATAAAGTGTAGAATTTGATCTTCGTAAAACAGTGCTCAATACATAGAAGCAGAGCGAAGTATATGTTGTCGGAGAAAAATCAAATAAACTACTAGGTCATCCCTACAAGCCTGTTTCGTGGTTGCCCACTCATCAGGGGATTAAATGAGAATATTCTTTACCATCGCTTATATACAATTTCATTTACATAATATATGCAGCGTGAGATTTTACAGTTTAATTGTTCCGTAGAAGGGCTTTGTTTCTGTGGCGGCAAGAAGACACGAGTTCATTACATTTGTTTAGTGATGATAGTTCGGGTCGGCAGATAATTAGGAATTTTTCTTTGAGGCAGAGGTTGCATCTTTTACTTGAGCTGTTGTACGGCAAGTGTGATGAAAGGATGCGCCAGGAAATAAAGTGTTCGATGTTGTTGTCTTTGAGGGTCCAGATGTGCTTGCTGAGTTCGGTGGAGTTTCTGTGTTTAGCGTGGCGGAATGATGAGGTGTGGTTTCTGTATCTAGTTTTGAAGTCGTTCTCTGTGAGCCCGATGTACGTTTCTGTTGTGTTGGTGTCTTTGCGCGTGACGGCGGCTTGGTAAATTACTGAAGATTGTAGGCAGTTTCCGTCGAGCGGGCATGCGTTCTTTTGTCGGCAGTTGCATGTCTTGTTATTGTTAATGGTAGCGGCGGCGGCGGCGGTGGCAACGGCGGTGCTATCAGCCTGTGTAGATGCATTTAGGATGCGTTTGTTATGGTTGTCGATTATTTGTTTGGTGTTGTCCATGCAGCTGTAGCTGATCTTGATGGTGTTTCGGTTGAAGATTCTTCTGAGCTTGTGATCTTTGGGAAAGTGCTTGTCTATTAGTGCGAGGAATTTGTGCCCGATGTTGGTGCTGGTGCTCTTGCTAAAAGGAGGGTTGTACCAGAGGATGTTATTGCGTTGTCGGTTTTTCCGTTTCTTTGCTTTGGGTGGTTCGTACTGCAGTGTGTAGCGGTATCCGCTTTC
>OX393565.1:10661406-10741406 GCA_947652115.1 Blastomussa wellsi | reverse complement strand
AGTGCCAACGTTTTGTTATGTTCTCGTGATTTTTTTAGTTAGGTTAGTTTGCGTATGTGATCTGATTGGATATGGAGGAATTGCTCACCGTTCGGTTATTAACCGTCACATGTACGTGCTTTTCCACAGAAACAGGACACCTTGTCCTTCTGCATGACGACATGTCGAAACTTTTTTCCATCTTTATGATAATGATTTGTGTGTTAGGGGATCACTTTTTTTGTTCCTTTTTAAATTGGGGGTGTTTTGCTGTAATGTGGCTACAATGGTTTCCTTGTATACACTGAATGAACTTGTAATTAGCTGTCAAGTACTAAAGAAGCTTGCCTTATTTGCTGTGTTACTTCGCAGAATATTCTTCTGAGGTTTTCCTTTATTCCTTTCACCCCTTTATTTAAACAGTTAAATTTTTAGAAGTACTTTGTATATACATTGAATTAAGGCCTTGCGGTTTTATGCTACTAAGAACGTCAACTCCAATTTACAGCAATATATGTTACCAACAATACATTAATTTTCGGCGCTGTTAAGGTTGAAACGAAATATTTCTTAGATTAATTCCTTTTATACCAACTTGTAGAAAAAATTATGGAAGTGCACAAGCAAAGTGTGAAGTTTCTTGTAGCTTATCTTTTTTCTCGAAGGAAAAAAAGAGGTACTGTCCTTCAGACAATGAACCAACCTACAGCAGGACTGTTGACTAACCGTTTCGTAAGATAGCCTGTATTCCGTATTCTGTATTCTCAGACATTTCCGTTGAATTACATATGGTGTGTGTTATGGTCAAATACTGGACCTTGTTCGCACAGACTTGTTTATTAAAATCAGATTGTTTTAGTACATTTCGCATGAAATGAAAAAGCACCACCTTTCCAAAATTTACCATTTTGGGGCTTTGACGACATGCCCCTCGTGAAATTACAAGGTCCAACGAGCGCTGTAGAATTGTAGAATATTGTGAATATATATTGAGCAATGTCTTGCAACATAATTTGAATACCCAGAATTGGTAAATTCTTTGCTGTCTTTCAGGCATGACCTACAGTGAACGGCAAGCGCCCTATTTTTGTAATGGACAGTTCACGACGAAAAATTGCCGTTGCGTGTCGATTCATCAGAAAATCGAGTTATGTGAACGAGATCTAATAGTTATCAGTAACACACCCAATATGCAAAAATTTGACGAGAAACCGTGGAAATCAATTAATATTTCTCACAACAATAAAGATGTAATTTGAAAAGAGATATCTATCCCAAAGGTGCCAATTTGTCTAACATAACGCACCCAATAATGAACTACTTTGGGGACCAATTGCCACAAGAAGGTGGGATAGCCCTAGTGCTAGGGTTACCCTGGCACTCACACATTTCTTCTCTTTTTCTAGGGTTAACGTGACTGCTAGGGTTACCCTAGCGTCAGGGTAACCCTAGCTGCCTTGTTAATGCTTTGCTAGGCACCTAGCAGAGATCTAAGGCTTTACATTGTTCCTCATGATATACCAGGCTGCAATTGTCGATCGTGCAGGTATCCGTTGTGTCTGCCTTCCTTACCTGAAGTCATACGTTCAACAGGTCAACTCAACCTACGCCACAGCTAGTGATTGTTCGGTGCTTGGCACTGTAGATCTATGTGAATAGGGTTTAATATTGCTCGAAACACAACCAATATACAAGTGCTTTAAGGCAAATGTACGAAAGTGAGGAGCTATTCGCACAAACCGGTGAAACTGCGATCCTACCGTAGATCTATTTGAATAGGGTCCAATTATAATATTGTCCAAAAAGCATCTCATATGCAAGCACTTTACGACAAATGTAATTTAGTGAGCACCTTTTGCACGACAGAGAAATTGCGATCCGAGCGTAGATTTTTGTGAACAGGGTCTAATATTGTCAAAACACAACCAATTTACAAGCACTTTACGGCAAATGCACAAAAGGAATAAAAGTAAGGAAGGACCTTTTCCGGGAATAGACCGTAGATCTATGTGAATAGGGTTTTATATTGGCCAAAGCGCACCCAATATGCAAGCACAGTAAGGCAAATGACGGAAGGAAAAGACCTTTTCGCATAACAGTGAATTGGTGCGATTCGAACGTAGGTCTATCTGAATAGGGTCTAACATTGCCCAAGACGAAACCAGTGAGTATACAGGCAATTTACGGTAAATGTAAGAAGGTGAAGACCCCATCCGCTCAACAGGGTAATTTCCAACCGAACGTAGATCTATGTGAAAAGGGTCTTATTTTGTACAAATCAAACCCAATATTCAAGCATTTCGCGGCAAATGTAGGAGAGGCGGGACCTTTTCGAACAACAGTGAAAGTGGAATTAGAGCGTAGATTTATGTGAATAGGGCGAATGTAAGAAAGTGTGCACCTATTCACACAGCCAATTTGCGTTCCGAACGTAGATCAATGTGAATAGGAACTAATATTGTCCAAACGCAACCAATTTGCAAGCACTTTATGGCAAATGCACAAATGGTAGAACCCTTTCGCAGATCAGTGAAAGTAGGATGAGAACATTGATTTATGCGAATAGGGTTTAATATTGCGCTCAATTAAATGCACCCAATACATGACTGGCAAGCACATATACATGCAAGCAAATAACCTTTTTCGCAGAGCAGAGGAAGGGAGATTAGAACGTAGATCTATGTGAATAGGATCTAATATTGTCCAAACGCAACCAATTTGCAACCATGTTACGGAAAATGAAAGAAAGTGAGACCTTTCGCACACCACAGAAATTGCGACCCGAACGTACATCTATGTGAATAGGGTCTAATGATGTTCAAAACGCATCCAATATGCAAGCACTTTCCGTTTAATGTAAGAAAGTGTGCACCTATTCACACAACAGCCAACTTGCGATCTGAACGTAGATCTATGTGAATATGATCTAATATTGTCCAAACGCAACCAATTTGCAAGCACTTTACGGCAAATAAAAGAAAGTGAGCACCTTTCTCACAACAGAGAAATTGCGATCCGAAAGTACATCTATGTGAATAGGGTCTAATATTGTCCAAAACGCATGCAATATGCAAGGACGTTTAGGCAAATGTACGAAAGTGAGGAGCTATTAGCACAAACCGGTGAAACTGCGATCGGACCGTATAACTATGTGAATAGGGTCTAATGATGTTCAAAACGCATCCAATATGCAAGCACTTTACGGCAAATGCAAGAAAGTGTGCACCTATTCTGATCACACAACAGCCAATTTGCGATCCGAACGTAGATGTATGTGAATAGGATCTAATATTGTCCAAACGCAATCAATCGGCAAGCACTTTACGGCAAATGCACAAATGGTAGGACCTTTTTGCAGATGCAAGCGCATTAAGGCAAATTACGGCAAGAAAGGACATTTTGAAGGAACATTGGAATAGAGATTAGAACGTAGATCTATGTGAATAGGGTCTAATATTGCAACCAATTTGCAAGCACTTTACGGCAAATGGAAGAAAGTTAGCACCTTTAGCACAACAGAGAAATTGCGATCCGAACGTAGATCTATGTGAACAGGGTCTAATATTTTCCAAAAGGAATCCAATATGCAAGTACTTTAATTTTCGGTAAATGTACCAAAATTACACAACAGGGAAAGTGCGATTCCAACGTAGATCAATCTGAACAGGGTGTAATATTGCCCGAGACGCAGCCAATATGCAAGCACTTTACGGCAAATGTTTGAAGGAAAAGGCCCATTCGCGCAACAGAGAAATTACGATCCGAACGTAGTACGTGAATAGGGTCTAATATTGTACATAACGCACCCAATATTCAAGCACTTTACGGCAAATGAACGAAAAACGGGACCTTTTCGAACGACAGTTTCAGTGGAATTAGAACGTAGATCTGTGTGACCTGGGTTTTATATTGCCCTTAATGCACCCAATATGCAAGCACATTAAGGCAAATTATGGAAAGAAAGAACCTTTCCGCAGATTAGTGGAAGAGGGATTAGAACGTATAGGTCTATGTGAATAGGTTCTAATATTACCCAAAAACGCAACCACTTTACAAGCACTTTACGGCAAATGTACGAAAGTGATGACCCGTTTGCACAACAGAGAAGTTACAACCCCAACGTACATCTATGTGAATAGGGTCCAATATTTCCCAAAACGCACCCAATATGCAAGCACTCTACGGCAAATATACGAAAGTGAGGACCTATTCGCACACCAGAGAATTTACGATCCGAACGTAGCTCGATGTAAATACGCTGTAATATTGTCCAAAACGCACCCAAATTGCAAGCACTGTAGGGCAAATGACGGAAAGAAAGGAATAGGTTCTTATATAGCCCACACCGCATCCAATATACAAAGAACATTACAGCAAATGAAGGGAATAGGGAATTCCCTCTAAGACGTGCCTGCAGGGAATCATGGTAGTTGTATTTACGACTTAGAAGCGATAAATGCAACTTCCATGGTCCCCTGCAGGCGCTTGTCATATAGGGAATTGCTTTTTGAGAACTTTTAACACAACAGTGCAAGTGAGATTCGTACATTGATGTTAATGTCTCCAGGTTGGAAATGTTGCTACATTACAAGCTCAATGTGATTTTATAAGTTTTTTTTTTCGCTTTCGTTATTATCAAAATGACTATGTGACAAATAAAGACACCCATTTCTTTGACTCTATTTTGTGTAATGTAAAATGAAGACGTTTATCAGTAATGAAGGGGTTAAAATTTCTCAGACCAGTTCTAATTTCATTTGCCCTTGTTTAGCAAAGTAAAAGCAAAAACTGACCTATTTTCAACAAGGGAATAATTTGGTCTTAATCTACCTAAGCCACATCAAGGGGGCACACTTAAGGTCCTTTTAACCTGCCACGTCAAATGACTAACATGTTAACCCCATTTTAATTTTGCTGCGTTGATTGGCATGGCCACGCCTTTATGTCGATGTAACGGTAGATGCCGCCAACTGCGAAAATGATGGATATTGCCATAGCAAGACCATGATAATAACAACAACAGGTTTTAATATGTGCCAGAAAAGGAATAAAACCGAATAAGAAAGATATATAATAAACTTATAATATTTAATGGTATTAACAAAAGTAATGACAAGGCATTATTAACCATTCACTGTATATTTTTCAATAAGGAAGCCTTATTTACATGTGGGACTTGTGCTGAAGTCCTGTTGACCAGCGCCCAAAGAGCAAAACTGTGTACAACGATATTTACAAGATGCGTGTGTGCCTATAGGGGGTTTACGAGAGAGCAAGCTATGCATGGAGACCTTCTCGTGTGCTTGGCGACGTGGGTTAGGGTATGTAGGGCACTATTGCCAACAAACAATCGTCAATCTGCTGTTAATGGGCAGCAAACTGAACATGCGAGAGCTGCAAAGTCGCCCCGACACTTAAAATTGAAGAAGACTAGTCCAATCTTTGTTAAGACAAATACCGTTGGAAATAGAGACATTTGAACTTCAACCGATGGAGAGCACAGTACTGAGAGGTTTTAAATGTCAAATTCATTGACGAAGGTGAGCATTCTACAAGAGTGAAGTTGTAGACATTCTACAAGCGTGAAATTTAGAGAAACAATAATTATTTTTCTAGTAGTGACCTAATTCCACCAACAAGTTTTCAGATGGGCAGCCCATGATACTTCCCCTTCAAGGAAACGTCAAAGCGCTAAGGTTCCCAAAAGTACTTTGGTCATGTTCTTCCAAAGCCCACACAAACTTACAGAAGTCACTTAAATTTAATGTGGAGCCTTTTACTATTACAGCACCACTGTGTGTGTCAATATACATGATATTTGGTGGAGTAAGCACAGACAAAGAGGTCTTCTCATTAATTACAATATTTAAAAAGTAGGTGTTATCGTCGGTCAATTTACGTAACTGCCCACACAAGGTGGACAACTCGTGAACATCTTCCAGTCTTACTGGTAAGGGCTCTGCTACAGACACATGCACATTGGAGAAGGATACGAGAGTAGCAGCTTCTTGAACAGACAGATATCTGATGGGAAGGCTATCCCGACAAATGTCATACATTCGATTTCCTATCTCAATACAGCCGCACAATGTTCGGAGTACATTACTAGGCAGAATTCCTTCCTCTGGAATTTGCATACTTTTCCTTTTAAAAAGGCATGCGAGAAGAATTGAAATAAAACTGCATGCATTACTTCCATTACGTTTGTTAAACGTGCTCTGACTAATGTCTTGAGGGAAACGCCAAACATGTATGTTTTCACCTATCAACTCAGAACGCAAAGGAGGAAACGGCTGCAGTTCATCTGTGAACTCTGTCAGTTGATCATCAGTTTGAATGGCACCCGCTACTTGTTCTTCCTGTAGATCACCTAGGTCGTCTTCGTCCCCTTCATCCTCTTCGCGTTCCGATACATCTTCAACATCATTCTCTTCCTCCTGCTCAGAACCATTGTCCTCGGAATCGACAGCCAGCTCTTTAAATGACGGCAACTCATTTGATAACACTGAGGAAAAAGCATTCAAGCCAGCTGCAATATGCTTCAAGCAGAACTCCTTCCCCTCTTCCAACAAAGAAATCTTTCCGTTGATCACCTTTCCACTTATAGAAAGAGCGGCACAGTCTGACGCCTAAACAAAAGAAACAAAAGAGCGCTGTTTCGGCTTGTGTAACCTCATAAGCATGGCGTAGCCTACATTCTAATGATAGGTATATGTGTGTGTGTGTGCGTGCGAATCGACCGGCGAAACGACCTCGATGTATGCGAATCGACTTGTATGCGAAACGACCGACATCCGCGTGCGTGCGTGCGTGAATGCACCCTACAGTCAAAGCTCTTGTAAGCGACTACACGCTGAAACAAGAAATTTCGGGAGCTTGAGAGACCTTTTTGACAGCTTGGTCACCTTAGACTTAGAGTAACACTCATTATTTGTTTTTAAATCATTCCCATCAACAAAATCTATAAAGCAAAGTTGTATAACAGGTAATGTGATCAAGTAGCAATACAACTAAGGACCTTTGAGAGCTTGAAAGAGAAAAAGTCCAGTTGATGGTTTCCAAAAGTTGTAGCAGATGCTTACGAGAGCTTTTATTAACATTGGTGGTCGTAACTAGAGGTGTTCGATTTTCCAAGGTGTTTGGAACCCTTCAATTTATTCATAACGGCAACCATATCACCAATGATATTAAAAAACTTAACAGCACCAAGAAACAAAGTACGACAGATCCAGCATCTAAAGTATAAAGCATAAGCCTTATCGCATCTTACTCTTTCCACAAAGTTGTTTTCAGTTGCAGTAGTGCAATCCTCATCTAATTGGCACACTTGAGAACCTGTATCCACGGCATCTAAAAATAAAATGAGTTAATCTCCAAAATGAATAATCTCTACGCCAAAAATGAGGTTGTAAAAAAATTTTAATGAGGCAAAAGAGGAAAATTGTTTAACTTTAAATTTTGATCATCGTTAAAGTCGCAACGAGGTGTAATAGGTCTTACTACTTGCCAAAGCTATCTCGGCAAGTTTAACCAAACCTTACAGGCAAAACCACTTCAAGATTAAGAGTTAATGTGTTAAATGAGCAAAAAGAAGTTGGAGTGTTAAATTTCTTTGCTATGGAAATAAGACATGGCATAGTATACACTGTTACCATTTAAAGAAATTTGTAACTCCTTTTTCTTCTTGTCAATTTCAGGAATGATTGGATCCTTGTAGAACGAAATGAAGGAGTTCATCTCTCTCTTTATCAGCGGAAGCTCCTCTTTGAACCTATCGATTTCCATTTGCTTTTCCACTGCAGCTCTCTTGGTACTCCGAGGAACTACATTGTACAAATAAAGGTGGTTTTAACATAAAAACAACCATCAAATAAAACTACTCTAGATGAAAGCTACAAATCTAAACCGAATGGAAAACAGCGTTTCAGAAAACTGTAGGAAAACTAAGTCTTGTTAACAAGGAAAAGACGGGCTACTAGCAATAATAATAGCATATATTGCAGTTGTCAAATAATGCAAATGATAAATAAGCATTGATCAGCAATTGCTTAAAACCGAGAGGCAAATACATAATCACTAAAGAAAAATACGGGACTAGCAGTTGTTCTTACCACGATCATCCACTGAGCTAACAGTTACATGCCACGGTAAGACTCCATTCTCAATGCTTTCTATGGAAACCTTGGCACTTTCCCCAACCAGTTGATTATACTTTGTGACAACCTTCTGCAACAATTCCTTCTCAATGGAAACTTTTCGCCGAATCCTTGTCCTCTGCTTACTGGAATCTAATATACAAAAAAGGTCTAGTAGGTACGGTTATAAAATAAATGACTGTAGGGAGGGGGGGGGATAATAAAGAATAGCCAGATTTTCTGTTCTAGTCTCTTATTTCTCGTGCAAACTGTAACAAGGTATAAAAATAATAATAATAATAATAATTTAACACTAAAATTAGCTACCGTAATAAGCAACGTTTGGACATTGTCTAGATGTCATTGTCAAGTAAACTGCGTAAGATTACTTATTCGATAATGATAACAAAGAATAGCCAGATTTTCTGTTCTAGTCTCTTATTTCTCGTGCAAACTGTAACAAGGTATAAAAATAATAATAATAATAATAATAATTTAACACTAAAATTAGCTACCGTAATAAGCAACGTTTGGACATTGTCTAGATGTCATTGTCAAGTAAACTGCGTAAGATTACTTATTCGATAATGATAAAGGTAATAAACCTCATTGACACTCATTTGGGTAAAATAACTTAGTTAACGTGAATTCCCCATTAACTTGAACAAATTTTAATTCTCCCAATTTTTTACCCATTTTTGTCAGTTATTTACTATCTGCTATCTTGAACTCCTTGCAAACTCGAACTAGTTTCGTCTTCCATTACTTCAAATGTCATTCAAGTTAATTAACCCCGTTAACTAGAACTCGTTAAGAGTCTACTAAAGGTCAGCTGCTTGAGTGGTTGGTATCTTTAATCTTTATGATAACAGGAATTAACCAATTAGCCTGAAAAACTGTTGAAAACTTATTTAACCAAGGTCTTTACTGTCTTTGAAGAGTATCTGCCCCGCTAACTCAAACCCCGCTAACAAATATTGTTTTTTGACAACCCGGCAAATGAGTGTCTGAGTAGAGTGTCTCTACTGTAAATATTTAGTCAGAACTAACCTCCCAGCCTTGCCATGTTGTACACCATCTGAGCAATTGAGAAGTGGTGACGTTCCATCTGATTTCTTAAATGGGTAGAGACTTTTTCCACCAAAATCTTTTCTCCATCACTATCTACTTCTCCAGCATTTGTGCATGCCACGTCTTCATGACCAGCAGAAGATCCTGCAACTACTTGGTCATACTGCTGGCCATACAACTCTTTGGCAGCTTCACACAGGTTTTTAAGCCTTGTTGGCATGGTTTGAGAGTGTAATGTCTTCACCAAAAACTCTTTTTCTTGCGGTGAAATATTGACTTTCATGGAGGACTGAGAACTCTGCTCTTCTGAAACAGAGTATTAAAAGAAGGTAAGTACTGGTATGTGTCGATATAGCAATAATAAATTCTCCAAGAATAGCAGTGATGTAGAATAATAGAATACCAGTTCATGTGAATAGCAAAGTGATACATTTAAAAAAAAAAGACTTCTTTAGATCTCCATAATAATGTGGAAAATATTCAGTAATACCATTATTAACTTGGCAGGAGTGATGGCTAAGTACAAACAAAAATCTTACTCTGGGCAGCACGATAGATCTCTTCCTTCCAGGAAGACAGCACATCAGCTGAAACATGAAGCTCTGTGAGGATCCCTGAAAGTTCACTTTCTATGGTTGATAGCTGCATCTTCACCTGTGGAGAAAAGACTTATCACTAAGTGCATGAGGGGTATACAACATTTTCTTAAAATGCTTAGCAAAATGAACAGTATCTAGTACACTGGTTTACCCTCAATGCAACGCCAACGTGTTAACAAACAAGTTACAAGCATGTCTTGAATAACTATGATCTATAACAAATACAACTGAAACCAAAAAGGGAAATATCTCCAAGAGTAACGGATTTCCTCTATTACCTAAAAAAAAAAGGTTAAACGGTCATACTTCATCTGGGCTTAAAGCGAATTCCACATAAGCTTCTTACTGATAAAATAATGATACCTATACCTTTGTGTATCGCTTTGCCAGAGACTGAGGCAATTATTCAACCTTTTTGCGATTCCACTGCAGGGCATGCTCTGTAAGCAATTCTTCTCGTCCTGTGTACATGACAAAAAAAAAGAGGTCAACAAATAAAAAAGAGAGAAAAATAAAAAAAAATTAAACATTTATTTGACTCGATTCAGAAGTTTCCATTCTATACAATTCGTAAATGTAAAATTTATATAAATTATATTCTTGACTACATTTTGGCATTGAAAGAAAAAACCTTCTACTGAAAATTATGGCAAGAAAGTGGAAAAAAAGCAAACCTTCAAAGCTGGGCGTGTTTTATTCAGTACCCCTAACATTTAAAGAATGGCAACTAAGAGCTGCAGCCAGTGTATGTGCTACTATGTTCCTAAACTGTTTTTTCTTAACTTGACAGCAGTAGATGCTTAAGGTGTTAGTATGGTAATACTTAAAGCTGAATGACAATGAAACCTACAAATTAGTTGTTAATAGTTACATTTATAACTGAAGATACCTTCAGGAAGCATATGCTTAGTACTGGTGCCTAGACGAGAGAAATGGCTGTTTATTTGCTCAACTTCCTCTCCAGTGGTTGCAGAAGCACCATTCTGCCATCTACCACCCCAGATAACCTGCACATTTTAAAAATCAAAAAAGAATAGAAACACCATTAATATGTCCTGGAATTTATTTATATTATGAAACTACCATGGAAGATCAGAATAAATTTCTTTGCTCTACTAATCCTTTAACACTGACCTCTGAGTAAGAAAGCAGAGAAGTAGCCACTTACAGACTACATTAATTGGTGAAATGGCACTTGGCAGATACTGATTTTGTGGTTGCCATTAATAACAACCATTGATAACAGTACAAGTATAAGATAAAGTAAAAAGTATGAGTATGATTTTTTTAATTTCAATCTGGATATGCTCCCTGGAGCGTACACTCTTTTCTGTTGATGACCAGTTGAGTGGGAGACAACTGGTATGGATTCTCATAGTCATACTCTGATCTACAGGTAAATAATATATCACTTCTTGTTTGAAGATCACATGAATTCAACAAGTGTATAACTCTGTACTGCTGCTGGTGATGAGGTTAAAGTAAAAATTGCAATCATAAAAATAACAATTGCAAGCAGAAAGAAGTATGACGGAAATAATGGGTTAGTTTGTACTATGGAAATACTAAGATTATTATTATCATTATTACTGTTATTGTAAATGTAATTGTAATTTTTATTGCTTTTAACATTGTTAATATTGAAATGTGAAATTGTCTAATCATAAAACATACAGTTCTGGAGAAGTTCAACAAAAATTAATTCAGTTTCAGCATTAACCCACCTGACAAGACCATGAGTGGGCCTTGGCATGCATCACGGACAATGCTGGTTTCATTTTTTTCGCCGATTCACCATCATGCTTTTGAAGCCATGGCCAGAACTTGCAAACAACATCATACCAAAAGTACTTCACCTGTTTTGGAATAAAATATGATTTCTGGAGATAGTGGGCATACCCATAAATTTCTCCATACATCATATTAACCGCCTTCTGTGCCAGTGAGTGTCTGCATCCAGCTATTTCCAATCCAGTCTCTGAAAGATTTTTTTTCTTGCACAGCGTATTACTAGCTGCTCGCCAGTTAGTTTCACCACAATTATTCTGATCTTGTTTGTTGCTCTGCAAAGTTAACAACATGATAACAATATGTAATTAGATAAAAAAAAAACAACAAACAAACAGTTGTCACCCTTTAGAAATTCCCCGCAACCCTATTTTCCCTTGATAACTAAAGGAACTGCTATCACTTATTCATTTGGCTCATAAAAATATTAACAGCCGATAGTTTCTGGGAAATTTGAATGGTTGCTTACACTGTGTTTGGAGCCTTGGTACACTTTTTGAATGTGCTTGTCGACCTCTTTGTTTGAGACAACAAAGACATCACCATAGAAACAATCTCTTTGTCTTCTGAAAAAATAGAAATAGACTGCATATGAAACAACTTTAATTAACTACCTAGAAATGAAACAACTAGTCAGAAATGTGAACTTAGTAAAATTAGAAATTAATGTACTTAACAATATCCATTTTGGCATATGGAGAAATGAATGTTAAGGTTATTCAAAGAAGACATTTGAACTGGGAAACTATCCAAGAAGGGTACATTTTAAGTGTTGAAGGAAGTCCTAAGAACAAGAAAATGGTTTTGCGGAGCACTCACGATCCAGCAGACTTGAATCTGTAAAGCTTCATATTTCCATCCACATGGACTGAATGTTGAGAGTCTTCACAAGCTGGGCACTTCATCCAGTCCATGTGGCGTAAAATATTAACCTTATACTGGCAATATTTCCACTCCTTAAAAGCACATGAAAAGGAATTACTGTTGATGGTTCCAACCTAAAAGACATGAAATAAAATATATATTATTGGTAAGCGAAAATGACTTGCACTTGCAGGATAATTTGCATGAAATTTCAATGCAAATAAACAACAAAGGGCCAGGGTGAGATGAAAATTTTGTCCACGAAGTTGGTAACAAGAGAGGGAACATTCAGGGAAATTTAGTTTGTCTTACAGTAACTACATGTCAAGTTTTTTTAAATAAAAAGAATAAACTTGTAGAGGTAACATGAGACCAGTAATCTTGAGATAATAAAGCTTAAATGATGCACAATGAATACACAACTGTATTTAGTGTGTTTAAAGGCATACAAACAACAAACTGGAACTGGTCTTATAAGGCTTTTAGTTACAGTACGGGACCAACAGAAGGTGTCCATCGAAGAAATGTGTCCATCTTATAGAGGTGTCCGTAAGAGGTAGTTGACTATAACCACGAATATAATTGAAGAGCTTGGTGGAAAACTATGCTAAGTGACTTTTTCAGACCATGCGAAGGTTTTTTCTCCAAAGTGCCTTTTTGATGCTGCCTTGAAGTTTGTTGTCTAGAAAATGGAACAGTAACAATAAAACAAAGTGTACTTCATAAAAAAAAAAACCAGAACCTGCGTGTGACTCGAACCTTGACTTCTCTTTTCCTTATCTCGCACGCTGGGAAAACGCTAAACACTTGCGCCACGCAAGCACTTCGTGAGAACTGAAGAAAATTGAGATTGTGATTTGCATTGACCATCAGGTTAAGATAAACAGTATTTTCTCTTTTTCTCTTTTCTTAGAAAGACAGTGAAAATCAGCAAATAAATAACCCAGAAATGTTTCTTTATTTAAATCTAGGCCAAATGCTGTAATTCAGGCACTTTGGAGGAAAAAAAAAATTCCAGGCCAAAAACATCACTTAGCATAGTTTTCCACCAAGCTCTTCAATTATATAATATGATATCTGCTTCATGCAGTTAATTCATATCATCATCATCATCATCATCATCATTTCCTTTTCCCTAAGAGGGAAATAGGGCCTTAATTCATAGAAAAGGGGTTTTAATAATTTAGTACTCAGCATTGTAGGAAAAACATACCCTTCCTTTTCTTAAAGAAAACTGTTCCAGAGATTTAAGATAAGATTTCTCCGAACAACCAGGACTTTCCTTCTGGAACAGATCCCAGTGTAAAAAAACCTCTGGATCAAAAACATAGGTCATGTTGCCGACACTTCCAGGCCAAAATCCAAGCTGAGTAACAACAACTGGATTGGATGTGGGTAGGTCTTTTTGGCACTGAAGGCATCTAAACAGGACATGGTTCATATCAAACCTACCTAAAAAGAGATGAAAAGACTCAAATGCCAAAATGTCAAAAGGTACCTTGTGATATTTAACAACATTTACTACAATTGATGTGACAATTTTCTAAGTATTTGAATTTCTTGTAAGGCTAACATGTGATGAAGTGTTACATAGCCTGTTCAGTTGTGTGGTTCACACACTCAATTAACTGCATAATTTTATAAACAACAAATGATACTTTAAATAATAGTTTCCATATGACTGTAGCAGAGTTTTCTATGCTTATAGTATTAAAAAATATGTATAAATTAATATCTTACCCCTTAAATTAATAACAATGCAACGATTATGTTTTCCAACTCTTTGGATAGTGTCAGAACTGTTGCAGTAGGGGCAGACCAAACTTGCGCTTGATGATGGTAACAAACGATCTAAAAGAAAATATTGACAATTTGTATCCCCAGAATCTAAACCATTTAATGGAATTCAAAACTAGCTGCGATACCCACAACACAACCTATATAGCTGTATTGTAGTTTATAAGCAAATTTAAAGGAAATGTAATTGCAACAGTGCTTCAAAATACAAGTTAAAAAAGCATTTTATAGTACATATCATTAAGGATAATGTGCTGCTAACTAATGCTGTACTTACCAACCAAAACCCATTTGCCATTAGGGTCTAAAGATACTGTTGGTGGGATTGGTTTAAAAAAGCCACCAGTTGACCCATCACGATCATGAAATGGCTGCATTTCGTGAACCAACTGGTCACAATGGCCACACAATCTTGTGTATGTGTGACAGTCGTAACAGCGGACCTCAGCACCGGGTCTCATCCACTGCATAACCAGATACTACAGCATTCATCAAGAGTGCACGCACAGATTCCCAATTTTCATTCAAGATAGCAGTGCGTTGGCCCCAGTTCTGCTTTGGCGACTTTGATGCACGCCATTCCTTTAAGAGTTCATTAGCTGATTTTAAAATGCTGTCCAAATTAGCTGGAATAAAATAATAATTGATGATTGATGATGATGACGATAAATGATAAAGATATCTAATAAAAGCAACAAGGCTACAAATACCTTTCTAATCTAATGCATTATTATAAAGCCACTAAACCATGTTATTGCAGATGCTTAATGACTTGCCTAGTGTGGCCAAGTTCTCTACAAATTGCTGTTTTACATTTAAATTGAGATCCACTAAATGTTTATCAATGTAATTTTGAAATCTAAATTAACTATTGCAAACATAAAAGTGAATTAGCAGCAGATGAAACTTTGTAATAATAATAATAGTAATAATAACAACAACAACAACAATAATAATAATCAAACTTTATTGAATATTCAAATATTCAAATATTTTCAGAATAATAATAATAATAATAATAATAGATGACAACAAAATTCATACTTGTTTCAGCTGAGGATGATGGGGGATCCACACCGCTGTCCGAACAGGAATCAATGTCTAAAAAATTGGGTGACAGTGCAACTTTTTTCAGATTTTGCTGTAATGACCAGAACAAACTTGTTTGAATCTATAGCCACGTGTATATCTTTACACCTCCAATATGATAAACTTAACAAATTTCGGTAGTATATTTGGTTTATATGATGAAAGAGTTAAATTAAAGAATATACTTTTAAAAACAGCATTAATTTAGGACACAAAAATTATTATCAAAGAAATTACAAGCTTTGGCGGGAACAAAATTATAGCCTTCTCAGCTCTCATTAGCTTAGTGCTTTTTGATCTTGTAACTCATAAATAGGTTAGTACTTTTTTCTCCTAGGTAAATTGTAACTTTAAACTTTTCATTTTTATATTCTCTTCTATTTGTGAGGGTATATGGAATTTGCGCTATATAAATCTCAATTATTATTGTCATTAATATTATTATCATTATTATCATCATTATCATAATTATAATAATAATAATAATAATAATAATAGTAATTATTATTATTGTTACTATTATTATTAATCAGAAGAAGAAGAAGAAGAAGAAGAAGTTAATAAAGAATAGAAACTCAATCCCATGCATGCATATACAGTCCGAGTATATCCTTAACATGTAAACATTAAAAAGGATCTAAAAGAATACACGTGTCCAAGAAGCTTACATCTTCACCCGATCTTAATAATTAAGCTTAAAGATATACATGTACTACATCGCTCAAGCTAATTTAGGATTGATAAATACTAGTGTTACTTTAATACCTAGAACGTCGGTATCATTTGCGAGTCCGACGTTTGTCAGCTGAAGTACGTTTTTGCTGGCTGCTGCGCTGCTTCTTGGGCGATATTGGCAGTGAGTCTTGCGTCGTCCTGTGCGTGAATCTTTCGAAAAATGGTACACTGCCGGGGCTCGAGTTCTCATAACCGTGCCAGTTGATGAAGAAGGAGAGGGTTGCCCGTGGTCATCTCTTCTCAGTATTTTTCGAGCTGTTTCCAACACCTCTGAAAGCATCGGTCGCTTTTTTCGCTTTTTGTCACGATCTAGATGAATTTCATTTTAAAAATAAATAGTGCAACTCAAGAGGAAAAGAAACGCTTTTGCTGAAAAACGTCAAAAAGGGTCATTACTCACTTGATTCCGTGGATTCCGCCATGTTTGATAGGAATGAAACCCAGTCCTCTATCAGACATACCTTCCCAGCAACCAGTGCTACACACGTCACGTAGATTATTTATATCTGATAATTTAGTTGATATTAGCAATTATTGATATGAGATAATTTAGGGGTGGAGGACATGTTGCACATTCTGTACTGCTGAAAATACTCGTGAATTGTTTCACAATTTCAAATGCATCTTTTATTAGAGTTTCCCTCTTTTAGACACAACTTTTTGGCTTTCGCCAAACTCGACCAGAACGTGAAACAAAGAAGCACGTCTTTCTTTGCAGACAGAGCACTGATGGGCATAAAAAAACAACATTTTTGCTTAAAATAAAGCAAAACAAAACTTTCGTTACGCCATCGTTGACATCGTTGGACGCGGGAAACTGGCTCAGACGAATTCTAATTATTTTCCAAGATTAGATGGCGCACCCACTCATCACTCATTCCCAGATCCTCTCGACTTTTCCAGATGGCGGTTGAGTCAAATTTCCCACCCTGGGGATCGCTGTGATGTCAAAATCCCAACCCATGTGCGCCTTACAAAGTCAAATTCCCTTGGGTTGCCCGACCGCCCCCCCCCCCCCATCCTGGGGCAAACCATTGATAGGTGCATAAGGAAGTCGTATTTCAGCGTTGAAATGGTTTTCTTTTTGTTTGCTACGACTTACGGTCAAATGTGACGTTTTGTTTGATTTGGTTTGTACAGAAAATACCAGGAAGAGACTATAAAAGGCTTTTAAAATGATTGAATACAAGCTTGCGTGTCGTTTTGAACTCTTCCAGATGCAGATTAAAATTATAGCTTCACACACACGCACATGAAATTGCACATGCACTCGCCACACATCAATGAACACGCAAACCCGGGACGTAAACCTGCGTAAATTTTGTTCCTGCGATAAATCTTTTCTATAACTGGTCCATGAAAAATAATGAAATAAAGCATGCAACATTATGGATTTTCTTTTTACGTGTTTTTGTTCTTTCCTTTTCCTTCAAGTTGAAAAATCAAGGGAAAGTAATAATCGATTAGAGCGATAGCAGCAGCGATAAGAGAAGGCTAGTATAAAACTCCGCGGGATGCAAATTTTTGTTACTATATCCTCTCTCAGTTTGCAATAATGGAGATGGAGGACGGGTTAGAAACCCTGAGGAGGTTTATTGTGGAGGGAAATATTGAGCGTGTCAAGGAGGTTGTTTCAGAATATGAACTCAAGTTGTCTTCTTCTTTTGGCCGGAGTGGAAATCACCATTTGTCTGGAATGAAACAGGATGAAGTTGGAACTGCACTCATTCCAAGGGACACGTTTACAGGACTGGATAACGTTGGGTTGAAAACAACAGGGGATGGCAATTGTATGTTTAATGCAGCCTCAGTATGGTTGGTGGGAAACGAGTCCCTTAGTGATGTCATACGACTACTGGTTGCGGGAGAGCTATACTTGTTCCCAGATTACTACGTGCAAACCATGAAAGACAGGTTCCTGGTTCAGAGGCCACTGTATTCGCGACAATCCTGACAGAAGCAGGTGAGAAAGAAATGACAAACTCCAAAAATCGAGTGGAAGCTGTTCGAGCGGAAGCACGCGACACATGCATAAGAGATAACTGGAATGGTATGATCCAGATGCTGGCCCTTGCCACGGTTTTAAGACGTCCCGTTTTTTCTATCTATCCGGCAGCAAATCCTGGGTTAAGACCAATTTTCCACTGGAAAGTCCTCCCACGAATGACAGAATTATCCACTTTCGCGCAAATACAGATTATGTGGTCTAGAGATGGCAACCTCGACACTCGTCCCAATGCTGTTTTCCAGCCGAACCATTTTGTACCTGTTATGGTTTTAACAAAGGCGGATGTGCCAGGAGAGAAATTGAAAAATGAAAACCTTCAGCCCGCCAAGAAAAAGCCTTGCAAAAGGGACATTGCGTCTTTTTTTAAATCTGCCGATAAAGACACATCTAGCTTGGCCAACAAAGTCGCCAAAGATGATAGCTCAGGATTGAAGAGAAAGAATGAAAGTGCTGAAAGTGAGACACCAACTTCAACTAAGAAAACAAGCCGAAAGTTTCTTCCTCACTGGAAAGATGACTTTCCCTGGATCATCTATGATGAAGACGAGAGTGCAATCATCTGTGAGTACTGCAAGGACTTTACGTTACAACACCAGGAAAATCAGAGTTTGTGAAAGGCTGCAAAACATTTAAACGGGAAACTTTAAAAAAACACAATGAAAGCTTCCTACACATGAGAGCTCGCGATGCCTATTTGGCAAAACAAAAGGCAGAGCAAGACCGGCCCATTGTCAAAAGCTTTGTGAAAATGAGTAACAAGTGTGACGAAGAACAAAGAAAAGATGTGGCCATGAAAATGAATACAGCTTATTTCGTAGCAAAAGAAGAACTTCCCTTCACAAAGTTCCCCAAGCTTCTAGATCTTCAAAGGAAGAATGGCCTCCAAATTGGGGAAACGTATTCGACTGACAAGAAGTGCGCAGAAATGGTATCAACAATCAGCAAGGTGTACCAACACAAGCTAGCTGTGACAGTCAATGAACGGGTCAAGTACATGTCCATTATGATTGACGGTGGTGATGATGCAGGAGGAGTCGAGAATGAGACAATTCATTGTAGATTTGTGGAGAATGGTCACCCAGTGAATCGTCTTGTGGGGCACAAAGCAGTCGAGCATGCAGATGCTGGAGGTCAGTGTCAGTTGTCATCCAAAGTTAGACTAACATTTGCTTTTTTCTGGGATAGAAAAAATTGCTAAACCATCTTGTGTGTCAAGATAATTGTTTCTTTTGTAAGACCATTAATTCTCTTTTTTTTCCTCAGGAATTATTGCAACAATAAGCAATGCCTTCAATGCACTGGACATCAGGAATTGGAAAACCAAGTTGATTGGCTTTGGTGCAGACGGGGCTTCCGTAAACTTGGGCAAGAACGCTGGTGTAGCTGCTAAATTGAAAGAAGATACCCCCTGGCTGATTGACATCCACTGCCTACCACATCGTTTGGAACTGGCCTTGTTAGAGCTTCAAAGATCCTGTGCCTCCGTTGAAAAGATATACGAAGTACGGTACTTCACCTTATATGGAAAACATACCACTTCAGCCCCAAGAGTACCAGAGAGCTTAAAGCTGTTGCCGACACTATGGGCATTGGTGTGTTAAAGCCTGGCCAAGTTAAAGGTACCAGATGGTTGCCCCATGTCAGTCGTGCATCCCCCAAGTCCCTCATCAAAGCACCAAAGGGAGATCCTCACAATGATCCTGGCCAGTATGCTGCTGTACTCCAACATATTGAACACCTGGCATCCACATCCCCAAAAGCTGGCATCAAAGGGCGGGCAAAGTACATAGCAGTCGCCATGAAGGATATCCACTTTCTTTCCTTCTGTCATTTCCTGGCTGATTTGTTCTCCATTTTGGAAACAATTAGCTTAAAGTTTCAGCAGAATGATCTCATTTTGCCTTCCGCAGTTTCCTTACTAAGGGAAACATATGCTAAGGTTTCTCTATTGCCTAAGCGTGCTGCTCCTGGCGGTTGGCTTGAGTCCTTTGGCAAAGTGGTGAAAAAAAGTGAAGACAAAGCTCTTTTTCAGGGAGTCACCGTTGCGATATCTAGTCAGCAGAAACGTGGCAACAAGGCGTCCAGTGATTTGCAATCCGAGATTGAAGTAGCGGTGGAATTGTGCAAACAAGGTCTTCAGGAGCGATTTAGCAATTTGCTTGAGGCCTCATCAGAGAAACCCAACAAAGAAAAGTCCACAGCAAGCACCATTGTTCGTGATATGCTTGTTTTCAATGTAGATGCATGGCCCCATGAAATTGAGAACTTGGTCGATTTGGGGTCAGATGAAGTGGAACGCTTAGTCACATGGTTTAGGCCTGTCCTAGAGAGCGGGGGATGCAGGGTTGAAGCTGTGCCAAGGGAATGGGTGTCACTCAAGATGATGGTTAAAACACAATTTAAAGATATGGCCTACAGCAGGTTGTGGTCAACGATGTTGACAAAAGAACCATATAAGTGTGACTATGAGAACGTCTTGCACCTGGTAGAGCTTCTTCTTGTCCTGCCAATCTCAAGTGCACAGTGTGAGAGGGCATTTTCCACCCAAAACCGCATCAAAAGTGCAAAGCGCTCCTGCCTGGAAACAGAAACCACAGAAGACCTAATTCGTATATCTTCGGAGGGTCCTCCCGTCGCTGAGTTTGTGCCGTCACAAGCAGTTGATCTGTGGTTTTAAACTGGACAGATGCCAAGAAGACCATTCTTTAAGGATCATTAACAACACTAATGACAACATCGTAACTGATAACGAAGCTAATCTGGCTCGTGAAATAATTGAAATCAAAGATAATGAAACCAAAAATCAGGATACTTTGTTAAAAATGTACACATTCTTTTAGGATGTGCCATTCTTGCACGAGGTGTAGCTTTGTGTCTTAACAAGTTGAAAGCAATAGTTACAATGTATATATAGTTTTAGCAAGTCATAGCTTTCGCAAGTCAGTGTGCCTTGGCTTTCTGTAGTTTTATCCGGTGGATAGTTCAGTTGTTTCACATGCCAAAAATTTGGAATCTACATGTATCTAAAATAATGTTGAAACATGATCGTTGTTAACGTTAAAATATGCTATTTGATTACAAAGCAGTCGAAAACTTCCCCAGCGTTTGGGTTTGACATTCACGAAGTTAAATGTTTATTGTATTCTAACAAGAGAACTATGTTGTAAAGGGGAATAATGTTTCAAAATGCAATTGTTTGTAACCCACAACGAAGCACAGAAACCTATGCTGAGCATAGGTATTGAGGCCTAAATATAAACATCATATCTTCAAATAGGTCCCAAATAAACATGGTGTAATTTGTATCATCGTTATTGAAGAAAATCATTGTTCTTACTACCGAAATTTTCAAGTGAAAAATTTTTGGCGACCAAAACATTTCTGCTGGCGACCAAATCTAAAAACTTAGGAGCCAGCTGGCCCCAAGGTTTTTTTTCTAAAGTCGAGCCCTGTCAGCTACATCAACAAATGTTTGCAACAACTTATCCCTGGGGGACATTTGTTGCTTGTGGCAGGGATGGTGGTATTTATGTTGAGAAAGTGTTGTTTGATCAAGAGTTGTGGTCTCCTGTGCTAGTTAAACTGGATTCATATTTTGACTCTGTCATTTTACCAGAACTTGCTTTTCCAAAGGTTAAATATGATCAGAACCGTACAGTGTTACACAGTACAGATAAATAAACAAACATGTACATGTAATGTAGAAACTCAACTTCCAAATATGAACCTTTTGTCACTTTGAGCTTATGTAAAAGCATAACCATTTCATGTATACCTACTTTAGTAGCTACAGTGGTAAGGGGTTACAAGTTCATTGCTGTAGTTTAGTTCGATCAAAAATTATAGGATTGGACATAAGAAAATTATATGGACATTTACTTTGAAACAAGAGGCTTCATTAAGTTGCACAGTGCTGCACATACAAACACAGTCTGATCAGCAACTGCAGCAAGGGTGATAGGTATCACGCCTCGTAAAATTTGGAAACACTTCTTAAGCCGCTGGATTGCTCTTTCCACATGTATGCGAACTGCAGCTATTCTCCTGGTTTTTGTACATGCCTTTGTTGAAAGGGACTTCCCCTTTGCAAAGGGCGGAATGTTTAATGTGGCCTTTTTCTTCGTGTCCATATCTCTAATATTGAATCCTCTATCAGAAATCACATCATCTAGAGGTTCCAGCTTGTCTATCAGTCCAGATTTCTGAGTTATATTTCGGTCAGAGACTCCACCAGATCAAAGTTTAGAGACAAATGTGAAGGCTCCAGAAGGTAAAATACCAACTAAGAGTTTGAAAGTGTTATGTGACTTGTAGCCACTCCAGGTAATTTTCTGAGCTGAAGGTTGGGTGGACTATACCTACTAAAGCTCTTAGGCATGTGCTTTTGAACTCGAACCTTTTCAGGCCATATTATAAGAATTTCCTTAAATACATGATACAAAAGATTAATCCAAGTTGTAAAAATTTTGTAAACTGAACTTTGTGAAATTAAAAAAATGTCTGCCAGGTGACTCTGTAACAGTCCACGCCTGAGTCTTACAAGAACCATTATGAATTCAGCAAATAATGGCATCTGCCTCTTTGGTCCTGGCTTGTTAACATGCTCATCTTCCTGTAAAGTACAAATGTGCAGGCGAGTTGATGAAGCAAAATGTTTAGGCAATTATCATATAGTTGGAAATCACATTATATTCCTATTTATAAAATAACTGAGTCACTGTGCACTCTCATTGGTCGATAGCTGTGTTTAAATGAGAGTATGTGTAGTATTCCCTGAAGCCACTAAGGCCAATAACTCGAGCAACACAAAGTCACACTCCGAACTCCCGCTCGTACACACATGCACACACCCTATACTATCTCTTGGATATTAATGGCTACAGGAACTGCTTTAAGGGCAACCATTCGAACATGTTCGTCGTCGTAACGACACTTCTCTGACGCTGGAAGCATGGTCAGACGTGACAGGGCATCAGCAATATCATCCTGTGATGCAACGCAGCACACCCTGTAACTATACGGTTGCAGCCTCAACACCCAGCGCTCAATGCGTGCTGATGGCTTAGAACCTCTAGAGTAAATCACCTTTAGGGCCTCGTGATCTGTCACCAAGTCAAAGGTCTGCAAGCCGTACAAGTATAGGTTGAACCGTTCCCATGCCCACACTAGTGCCAGCGCTTCCTTTTCGGTCTGATTGTACCTCCTTTCTAAACTGCTGAGGCTCCTGCTGGCATAACAGACGGCTCTACCCACACCATTCTTCTCCTGGACTAGCACTGCACCTAACCTCACAGGACTTGCATCAGCTATTACTCGAGTGTGCGCCTCTTTGTCGAAGTATGCCAGAACAGGTGCACTAGTCAACTGCTGTTTCAGTTCCTGAAACAATGCTTCCTGCTCACTGCCCTGTACAAAGGGTACTCCCTGCCTGGAGATCGCTCGTAGAGGCTCTGCAATGGTGGCAAAGTTGGGGATAAACCGTGCACTGAAGCCGACCATCTCCAGGAAGCTTCTAACCTCTGTTGGCGTGGTTGGGCGGCTTGACTCAAGTACAGCACGAACTTTCTCTTCTGTTGGACCGATACCATACTTTGACACAAGGACTCCCATGAAGGCTACCCTGTCCATCCTGAATTGACACTTCTGAGGGTTGAGGGTGAGATTCTTCTCCAATCGCTGCAAGACTCTATGGAGATTCCTGTCATGTTCCTCATTGTTCTTGCCATGCATTATTAAGTCATCAGCAATGTTCTGAACCCCACTGATATCAGAGACTACTTGTCTTACTATCTGCTGGTACTTCTCGGGTGCTGAGTTGACCTCGAAACTCAGCCTCTTGTATCTGAATAACCCATCATGTGTGGCAAATGTGGTTATGTCTCTTGAGTCTTCGTCTAGTTCAATCTGGTGGAATCCCTGACGGAGATCCAATTTTGAAAACACTGCACTGCCATTGAGATTTTCCAACACCTCGTCCACGGTCGGAATGGGTATCCTTTCACGAATGATAGCTTCATTTGCCTTTCTCATAACCACGCACAACCTGATATCCACAGATGCCTTTGGCGCAATCACCACTGGACTGACCCATGACGTTGGTCCATTTACTCGCTCCACTATATCCTCAGCAATGAGATCCTCTACTTTCGCAGTCACTTTCTCTCGTAGTGCAAATGGGACACGCCTTGGTTTCTGAGCTATTGGTGTCACCCCTGAGTCAACATGTAGTTTCAGTTTGTAATCTTTCAGCTTACCAATGCCAACAAACACGGTTGGATACTTAGCCTGAAGAACTGGGGCTAAGTTCTCACCCACAACGTTGCACTCCACAAACTCACTGCTGATGCCCGAACCAATCTGAAGCAAACCCAGAGCCTTTGAGGTTTCGTGGCCCAGCAGACACCTTCCACTCTTGGTAACCACCAAATGCGAACTTATCTTCTTGTCACCAACCGAGATCTCCACTTGAACCTGGCCAATCACTTCCAACTCCTTCGCACCATATGCACGCAACTGCTTGTGGCAATCCTCCATCTTTGGAGGTTACTAACTGATCCGGAATCAATTAGTACTCTTGTTGTAATGCCATTAACATTTACTCCCAGCACTGGTTCTTTAAGACGAATTGCATTACATGTTTCTCCTGGATTCTCTGTTTTTTTTTTTTTTTTTTTTAATGCTTTATTAACACACAAGATAGTTACAGAGTTACAAAGTTACAAAGGTTTCCCCAAAAACTATAAGGTTATGATACAAAAGTGTGTGACAATTACATGGTTTGTATGTGTTGGATTTACAATGTATCAATTAAAAGAGGACGAAAAGGAAAAAAGAAAAAAGCAAATTTAACAAAAGAGTGAAAAAAAGGGAAACAAATAACTAAATAAAAAAAGAGAAGAAAGCAGCTTAGATAAAATTCTTCCACTTCTTATTAAACTCTTCTAGCTGTTTGTTTTTGACAGCAATTTGCCTAAGGGTATCAATCTTATTTCTTAAGAAGGGGGGGAAGCTGTCGAAATTTACGGGGCTATTGTCTTGGAAACAGCAAAAGATTAAGTATTTGGCGACGAGGGTGACGTAATTTAGAATGTCTTTGAACTGAGTATGATTGTACCAACCATATATTACATTCCGTTCACTTAGTTCGAATGTTTGATGGGTCTTCTCACACCACCACTTTTGAAAAGCGATCCAAAAAGCATAGGTTATATTACAGTGGAAGAGCATGTGTGGAAGAGTTTCTGGTTCGGTCTGACATGCCCGACAATTATCAGAATCTGACAACCTTGCTCGAAACAAGGAGCGTCTTGTTGGAAGTATGTTTTGTATGATTTTGTACTGAAACATTTGTAATCTAACCTCCTGCGTTACGAGGAAAGGCATCATATAAACAAGGGTCAAGCTTTCTTTAGTAAAACCATAACTTAAGATTTTTGTTTCAGACGTGGGTGATTGAAAGAAATGGTCGAGGATGGCCGCATAAGCTGAACGAGTAGTAATGTTCGTGTTCGGGGAGTCTAAAGAACTGATCTGATTATGATTTGGTGGAACTGTGGATTTGAGTTCTCGCCTCCAACAAGCAGGGATAGAATTTATCAGTCCATAATACGTGGTAAAGGGAACATGTAGCCCCAGTTTTTGTTGGAATTTTTGGAGGGATAGAAAGGTGCAGTCAACATCAAGCAAGTCTTGCAAGCGTATGATTCCGTTTTGGTACCATTGTTTGAAGAAAATTGTATTTTTGTTTATTAATAGGTTACTATTATTCCAAATTATTTCATTCTTAATCGGTGTAATGTTGTCATTGAAAACAGCCCTGTAGTCTTGCCAGTATTTCAGCACAGAGCGATAAAAAGGCGGTAGGTTGTGCAACTGAATTAAATTTATATCATAGCGGCAGAGTAATACGAAGGCGAAGCCACCAAGGTGGCCAAGCAAGTGTTCTGGTATAGCTTTCCAGCCTGCATCAGAAATTTGTTGTATCCTTTGAATCCATGCGAGTTCAAGGGCAATTTCCATTATGCCAAAATCCATCATTTTAAGACCGCCGCTGGCTTTCTCCCCTATAATTGTGCTTTTTTTTATTTTTGGGGGCTTTCCTTCCCAGATAAAGTCAAAAATCAGTTTGTTGGCTTCGTCAATGACATGAGGTGGTACGTAGATGTTAGAGGCATTAAAGATCAGTTTCGACAGCGCTAAAGTTTTCACGATGTTAATCCTTCCGATTAACGTAAGTTTTCTGCATTTCCAAGCATTCAAAACTTTTTCCATGTTACGTAACTTATCACCGAAGTTTAGTTTGTCCGTTTCGGGCGTATTGTAAGAGAAAAAAACGCCTAGTGCGCAAATAGGATCTTTTCGGTAATTAAAATTAAACGGGGTGTCTTGTCGGTCTTTCCACGGGCCAAGCCACAAAGCTTCAGTTTTTGACGTGTTGACTTGTAGACCGGAAATCGAAGCAAATTTGTCTAGCAAATTTAGTAAATGCGTTATTGAGTCGAGGTCGCGCACAAAAACAGTGGTGTCGTCTGCATACATAGACGTTTTTATTTCTTTTCCTCCAATTGTGAATCCTTTTATAAAGTTGTCATGTTTGATGGCTCTAGCCAGAAGTTCAAGGCCAACGACAAACAGTAAACCTGATAGCGGGCAGCCCTGTCTCACGCCATGTTTAATAGGAAAAAAGCATGAAGCGTGTCCGTTGTTTAAAACACAGCTGGAAATGTCAGCATGAAGAGTTTTAAACCATTGTAAGAAATTAGGACCAAAATTGAATTGGGCAAGGACCTTTTCTAGGTAGTGCCATTCAATGGTGTCGAAAGCTTTACGAAAGTCAAGGAAGATAGCCATTCCTGGAAGGTTTTCTTTGTCAGAGTAGAACATTAAGTCTTGTATTAGTCTGATGTTTTCACCAATATAACGTCCCTTTACGTATCCTGTTTGATCAGCGTTTATTAATTTGGGAAGAACTTTTTCTAGACGTTTGGCTAAAACTTTGGTGAGAACTTTATAATCTACATTTAGCAGAGAGATTGGTCTGAGATTTTCTAGAATTGTTTTATCCTTATTCTTTTTCGGGATGAGAGATATGATTCCGCGTCTTTGCGAAATTGAAAGGGAGCCTTTATGGAAAGCATGATTAAAACTGTCAACAATTGAGTTTTTTAGTTCAGGCCAGAAATATTTAAGGAATTCAACAGACAGTCCGTCTGTGCCAGGAGTTTTGTTTGCGGAGAAATCTTTGAGTGCATTTAGGGCTTCTGTTTCTGTGATAAGTCCCTCGCATAAAGCTTGATCATCCTCGTTCAAGGTGGGGATGGCATTTGGATTGAAGAAAACGTCGTTGTCATGGGCGCTTTGTACGGAGGATACTTGCGATTTGTAGAGGTTTTCGTAGAAATTTTTTTGTTCTGTTAAAATTTCAAATTGGTTAGTTGTGTATGAGCCGTCACTCAATTTTAATTTAGTGACAACTTTTTTTGAGTAGTTTCTTTTCTCAAGACCGTAGAAGTACTTACTATTACGTTCACCCTGTTCATGCCATCTGGCTCGGCTTCTGAGAATCGTTCCTCGCGTTTTATAAGCTATTATCTTATTTAGTCGTACTTTGGTCGAGTTGAGCTCATATATGATTTTTTTATTGTTTTTGCTTTTTTCTGCCTTCACGATTAGATCATTAATTCTATTTTGAAGGAACTTTTCCTCGTCACGTCTTTCTCGTGCTTTAATTTTGGTGTATTTAACCGTGAAGCCTCTAATTTCCATTTTGATAAGGTCCCAACGTAGCCCTAGATCTTCAACATTTTGGTACTTGCTTTTAAATTGTGGGAGGTTTTCGCGTAGACGCGAAACGTATTGTTTATCTTCGAGAAGGGAATAGTTGAATTTCCAAAAACCCGGTCCTTTCTTTTGATTAGATTCTTCAGAAGCGAGGTTAAGTTGCACCGCGGAATGATCAGTGTTAGGTGTAAAAACAATTCGACAATCCGAAACGAGATTTTTCAGTTCGTTGGAAATTAGAAAGTAATCTAGCCGACATTGCACCTTAAAAGACTTGTCCCTCCAAGTGAATTGACACGCTTCAGAATTTAAAGAGCGCCATATGTCGCAAAGATCATAGAAGTCGCAGAGCTTCTTAATTTCATTTATTACCGGGAGTTTTCGCGTAACAGGGTTTCCTCCTTTTTTATCGCGGTGTGTTAGAGCGCAGTTAAAGTCTCCACCAATAATTATATTTTCGTGGGGAAATTGTTGAAGTTCATTTTGTAGATCATTAAAAAATAGTACTTGTTGATTAACATCGTTCGGGGAGTATACGTTAACTAAAATGAAATGCGTGTCTTCGATTATCAAGTTGGCTATGATGAACCTGCCGTTTTTGTCTTGGGTAATTTTCTCAATTTTGAGGTCAAGTTTGGGATTTATGAGAATCATAACACCTTTGCTGTGAGTTGTTCCATGGTTGAACAACACCTTTCCTCCCCATTCCGCCTCCCACAAATTTGCTGTTTCTTTTGAACTGTACGTCACCTGGAGGAAAATAAAGTCTTTGTTCTGCTTATGCAGCCATCTAAAGAGTGCACGCCGTTTTATCGATTTGTTAAGACCTCTTACGTTAACAGTGAGACATTTCAAGTTGAAGGCGTTGATTAACTAGATGTAAGGCAATTACAGAACACGGCGAATGTAAATTTGACAACTTTCTCCCAATGGGGTTCATAAATTTAGAAGTAAAATTTGGCAAAAAAGCACTTTTGGTGAAAACATTAGAAGAATTTGCATACGATAGGAGAAAATAGAAAACAAATACTAAAGTAGGAAACCTACCTAAAAAAAGAAAAATACAGGAAAGCAAAATAAAACAGGCTCTTTTGGCCTTAACGCAATTTACTAAATTTTGGTGCGTATTAGACATGCTTAACACTAATTTTTTCTGTTCTGGAGCTCCTTAATATGTGTAAATGTCTTAATATGAACTAGGTTAGACCACTGTTCTATCAGCAAGAGTTTGTGATTTATTAACTTACATTACGCAGCGGTTGGATCTGGTTCCGGTGCCGCGTTCAGGGACAAATCTCCATCATGATTAATTGGCTCTTCGTTTGACTCGACGGGCGGCTGGTTATCGAGCCAACGCTTTGGGATGTTGAAGTGTAGATATTGCCTTCCATTAACGACCAGCTTGTCACCAATTACAGCAGCCTTATTTCTCGGGTCTAAGCTTCTGGCTTTTTTCATCGCAGGTATCAAGATTTTCCTTTTGATCTCCTGTACTCGTCTTGGCAGATCATCCCCGATACTTATGTTTGAATCCTTGAGGTTGCGTCGCATTTTCCACACCTTGTCGCGATCGCTTCGACAAGTGAACCGAGCGATAATAGGTCTTGGTCGCCCACGGCTTTGCTTACCGAGACGATGCACTCCACAAAACTGGAATTGGTTTACATCTTCACGTTTTAGCTTGAGGTCTCTGGTGATTACCTCCCGGACGAGGCCAGTGCAGTCTTCATCCTGAGTTTCTGGGACTTTGTAAAAGATCATGTTCCAACGTCGGTTGTATATGTCTTGTCTGATCAGCTCGTCATCCTGGTTGGCTTGCTCTTGCTCGCATTCCGCTATTCGCTCGAAGGCATCTGCCTGGTCTTTTTGTGTAAATTCAATTGAGTTTTGCAGGCCATCGGTTTTTTTCTTTAACTTCTGTATCATTACGTTTGCATTAGCAAGTTGAGCTTCTAGTGATGTTATTCGAGCATCTCTTTCAACTGCTTGTTGTTCAATCAGCGAGATTCTTTCGAGCAGCTCAGCAATGGCAGCCTGCTCCTCGATATCTTCGGAAGCAGAGCTACTTACTCGGAGTCGTTTCTTCTCCGTTTTCTCCGTTTTACTCTTGCCAGCAGACATTTCAAACTTGCGAGTGTAGCCAACTTCGAAAAAAGACAATTTTGTTCAATTGACTTTGTGCAACTGGAAGAATTTAGCGGAGCTCCGAAACATACGTGTGTTCAGCTCCGATGCATCACGTCTCTGTTACTGCAAATGCAAAAGCACAGTTCTCCTCACTGTCAGATGCCTCCTGGTCGCCCACAAAGTTAGCGTTGTAATACTGACGTCTACCAGAGCCTTTCCGTCCCTGACCCGATTTACCTCCAGTTGCATAATTATCGCTCTTTCCCTGACAACACAAAGCAAAATGACCATACTTCCCACACTTTGCACATTTCTTTCCTTTTGCTGGACAGTTCTTATCAATGGCCAGATGTCCCTCTCTTCCACAATTGTCGCACTTTCTGGGCCTATCATCCCCTTCTTCTTGTCTCGTCTTAATTGCATTGACGCTGTCTCCTTCTGTTACCACTGGATTCATCATCATGTTCGTTGCCTGTCTCCCAGCCGCTTCCCAAGTACGAGCTTTGTCTAAGGCCTCTTCCAGTGTAATGTTCCTTTGTTCCAACAGTTTCCTCTTCAACTCAAAATCTGTTAATTTCTCGATCAGCTGATCCCTCAAATTGTCGTTCAAACTCATTCCGAAATTGCAATGCCTCGCTTGTTTTCGTAGACGTACCATAAACTGGTCAGCGGTCTCCCCACCCTGCAGTGACAGCTGACGAAAAACATGGCGCTCGTAAAGAATATTCTCCTTGACGCGAAAATAAAAATCCAGCTTGCGAATAGCGACCTTGCAAGCGTTATCGTCCTCGGGGATAGGACCAGGATCTTGTAGGTCTTCAAATATGTCTTGCACTTCCATCCCAGCGAAATGCAAAAGTTGAGACGTCTTCTTACGAACATTATCGATGCCCTTTCCGTCGGCATAGTATTCGAACGCACGTTTCCATTTATGCCACCTGTCTGCAACTTGCGAAGCCGGTCCGGTTAAATCCAACGGTGGTAAGTGCTTCTCAGTCATATTTATCCTATCCTTGTTGCCAATGTAGTATTCCCTGAAGCCACTAAGGCCAATAACTCGAGCAACACAAAGTCACACTCCGAACTGCCGCTCGTACACACATGCACACACCCTTGCTCGGTCACGTGACCGCTGTGTTAGAATTATAATTATGTATGATAATTTATGCTGTCACGTTGGACTCTGATTGGTTAAGTTAATTAGATGCATGCTGTGTTCCCGCCATGTCGAATGATTACTAATTTAGTTCGGTTTCGATGCTACGTGATGTAACACACGTTTAGCGAGTTCACTTTATAATAAAGTCCTGGGATCGTTGTGGATCGGTTGGCATCCTTTAATTTCAACACGCTGTTCATAGTCCCGGATGTCCACAGGACACCACAGTATGCAAACATGGTTATGACGTTTTGGATTTGCTCATATTTTAAGAATTATTTTATGAAAGCAACAGATTACTTTTTCCGTGTTAAAAGAACCTCATCTTAACACTTGGAGGGTTGGGAGAATTCTTGCCTCTTGGTGTTTAGATGAGGCTATGTAAACACAGAAAAGGTGCTCTAATCTGTTTAATCATACCAAACATGAAACATTTTATGCCATAATGTCCATGAAAACAAATGAAAGGAAATATTAATAACAAGACTTCTGTGCTGTAATATTAAGATACCTGATATGTTTCCCTCTGTCCCTTTTCCTTGTTGTCCCAATATTTCATTGTATTTGCAAAAGGTTTCAGAAAGGAGAATAACATCATGAGACAGGCATAGGATGGCAATCCAGTGTAGAAAGACACAGACTTGTTGCTATTCAGCACGTCATCTATAAACATTTCTCTCTTCAGTTCTCGTTTATTTTCCAGTTTAGCTTTGGCTGCTTCCATGCAGTCGATGTCTTCACAGGTAAGGTTGGTTTGAATATACTTGTCTACAAGGGACCTTGGATCAGGTGTCTGTTCAGTTTTCATTTCAAACTCTTCAGGTAAAATAAAATCCATGTCGCTCGAGTGCGCAGTTTCCTGCAGTTGTGATGACACCCCCACTGGTTCCTGGTTTTTCTTGTTCTTGTCAAATTTACCTACTTTTCTCCTTGGTGCAGTGTTGGTTTTGTTTTGTAAAGAGCTCAAAGCTCCTCCTCTTCTTTCCTTCCTTCCTTCTTTCCTTCCGTCGGGTTTTGGGCTGCAAATGAGTCGGGAAATTGAAAATTGTTGGGACCGGATTAAGCTTTGTGGGTCCTAATCCACCTTTAAAGTGTGCTGAACAAATTCTTGTTTGACTTGTGACATTTAAACTGCTTAAACGACAAGCAGCTATCCACCGTTTTCTTCTCTCGCTTTCACTCATTCCGGGTGCGTAAGTATTCTTTCGGTCGTCCATAGGGAAAGTGTGAAACGTTATTCCTTTGAGTTCTGGATATTTCAGATGGTTTTTCTGTTTTTCAGTGCTGTTGGAGCACCCATAGGCACAGCAATTATGTTTAACCATGATTTTGCCGTCAAATACTGCATACCGAGGTGACTTTCTCCATATTTTTCCAGCTGTTTCAATAATTTTCCCCAGCACGAGCCTCGCTTTCACGAAAAAAAAAACACTCGTCCCAGGCCAGTCCAGGAATACGAATAAGGCCTATTTCCAATTGCCAAATGTTCCAGATTTATATTTTGATAAATGAGCTTCCGTCTGGTATGGTTATAATGTGGAAATTTTAGGTACCAGGTGATGTTTAAACCGGTCAAAGTTAGCCTTCATTTAATCTCCCAAAAAATCGTGCAAAATACGCCTCTGTAAAAATGGCAGTAAAAATCATACCAAAGAGAACTACAGAAAATGTTTTATTCATTTTTATAAAAAATCGCTAGAACTTTAAAATACTTTTTTTGAAACTAGTTCTCAGAAAGGGATGTTTTGGCAAAATGAAAAAAAATTGATTTTTTTGTCACTGATTTTTGATTCTCGAAATATTCTGGTGGCTTCTCTTAAGTAGTAGTTGATGTCCGCATCTAAATCTCCCAGAGTTCCTGCGGTATGGGACAGGGATGTAAGTCTGCGTGTGGGGCCAGAGTGTGAAATCTCTCCATCTGAAAGTGAGAAAGTGAATCAGCTATTTCATTCCTTTTACCCTCGATGTGGCTGACCTTCAAGTAAAAATTGTAATTGAGTGTCAGAAGGGTCAGGTGGTGGACCAAGTCCATAACCCTAGGGATGCAAGACCGCTTTGAATTCACAATTTCTACAACAGACTTGTTGTCACAGAAGAATAAGATGCGCTTATTGGAGAAAGTTGAGCCCCACAAATGGCAAGCAACCACGAAAGCAAAAAGCTCTTGCCATGCCATACTAATACCAGGCTGCCCGAGACAGTGAGAGGAAAAGATGCCAAAACCTATGGAGCCAGAGGCATCGGTATACAGGTGCAAACAATCTGAGTTGATCCAAGAAGTTGACAAGAAAAAGCTAGCACTATTCCAATCTGAGATAAACTCTTGCCACATGTGGAGGTCCTTAAAAAAGCCAGAACTTAACTTGATATGGTGATGAGGTTGAAAAACTTTACAGTTTAACTCGACCATGCGCTGCAGAAATGGCCGTCCTGGGGGAACAACCCTACAGGCAAAGTTTAGCGTACCAATGAGAGCCTGCAACTCTCTTAGGGTACAGGACTTTCTAGATTTAAAACTAGTCAAGGAGGTCTGAATGCGTTCCACTTTGTCATCGGGAAGGCGGGCTTCCATCCTAACAGAGTCCAGGATAATTCCCATACATTCTAGGCAAGTACAGGGCCCTTGAGTTTTGTCTGCAGCAGTTGGGATGCAGAAGCTCCTAAGGGTAAGTAACATGCTTAACAAGCTCTGTTTGCAGCCCTGGCTGGGTGAAGGTGAGCCAGAGGTGGGCTCAATAATTAAAAAGTTGTCAAGAATGTGGCAAACAAAAGAGATACGACACTTATTAAGCAGGATCCATTCAATAGCCTCTGAAAGCTGGTTAAATAGGAAGGGTGTGCTTCGTAATCCAAATGGGAGAACCTTGTCATAATAATAAGAGCCTTGCCAGTACATACCAAACAGCTCATAATTGGAGGGCCGAAGAGGGATTAAGCGAAAAGCAGCCTCAATGTCTGTCTTTGCGAGATATGGACCTTGTCCCAAGCATAGGATTCCCTCAATGGCATTATCAATGGTAATGTACTGCAAGCTGAAATCCTCCTTTGAAATGGAATGGTTAAAGATAGTTACCCCAGACTTCGGAAAGGAAAGATGGAAAATGGTCTGAAATTTGCTGGAATGCTTCTTAGGAACTAGCCTGATTGGGGAAACCTGAAAATTTGGGAAAGGGGGGTTAGGGAAAGGACCAGCCACAAGACCCAAGGCAACTTCTTTCATTGAATTAGCTGTGACTGCATCAGGCTGATCTAATGCAGTTGGTAAGTTCCAGGAAAACCTGGGAACCCGGGCCCCCTTATATCCAATATCAGCACCATACTTGAGACTGCTACATAAAGGGGAAACAAATAAACGGTCAGGGTGATTAATGAGTACCCTCTCTAGGCTATTTACATTGATAGGAGTGGGTAAGGACCCAGTGAATGCCTTATTTTTATTGGGAGGGGTTGGACTTAAGGGTATCCTTGTCTACATCCCTTGTCTTGTCTTGATCCCAATCTCTGGTCTCTCGTGGTTTCCCTGGGGGTGTGAGACATATTTAAAGCTACAGGGGTCCCTGTGACACCACCCACTACGATTGAAGGTATTGCCAGTGCCTCGATGTTCGGCCCCAGAAGAGGCACTGTTGGTTTGGGGTCTCTTCTTTCAGCACCAATGGTGCCACCGTAAATATCATCAGCCAAAGTTGCTGATCAATAGGCCATTTCCGAGTTCCCTTGAGCCTCTATTTCAAAGCGAGTCTAAGTGCGAAAGTTTTGTGATGGTAATTAGTTTTGCTTTCCATATGAATGAAAACTCATTTTCATTACAAAGACTTCGCACTTAGACTCGCCTTGAAATAGAGGCACAAGCGAACTCGGAAATGGCCTATTTACGACCACACGCGGGTCTTGTTTTTGGCCACTGAGTTGTCTAGGGTGAGCTTAAGATTGTCATCCTCATTTAAAGCTGACAGATTTCACGGAAGGAGCTTTGGCAATTCAAAGAACTCACCGGATTGTATATCCTTTACATACTGAGCAGGGATATCCTGGAATGGTGCCGCGTGATAGGCATTTGATAGGCTCATAAACTAATAAACAAGGTACAAGGTGCAAGACAAGACGATCACGAATCATTTCGTCTTTCAAAGCACCAAATTCACACATTGCTTCCAAAGCTTGCAGTGCTGTAGCGTAAACATCGATGGATTTGTGAGACTTTTGTTTTCGGTTATTGAACAGGTAACGCTCGTAGATAACGTTTATCTGGCCAATACAATGCAAGTTCCATAGATCAAGAACGACGTTTATGTCCTGTTTCTCATCCTCGGAGTGAAATGGCAAACCATTGTGTACTTCGAGCGCTTCGGCGCCAATGCAAGTGATGAAGGTCGCTACACGAAATTTACCTTCTTTTTCGTTTAGCTTCGTTACGGTTTCATAGGCATCCCAGACTCGCTTCCACTTTTTCCAATTGTCGGAGAGTTTTCCTTTCAATTCCAACCGTCCTGGTGGAGGAACATTCAATGTAAAGGTCGGCAAAGAAACTTGCTGTGTTGAACCAGCGGTCGAGCCAGAGGCATTCGAGGTATCCATCATTTTCTCTCAAGTTCAGGTCACTCAGAAAGGCTTCCAACTGAATTTTGAGGAGGACGATAGTTAGAACAACACTTCTGACACCATGTTATGATTCTGCTTGAAAGATAATCACAAAGGTAGTTTAACCCAAGACTTTAATAAGGTGAATCCAGAACTTACAAGTGCCGTAGAAAAAACTGAGAGCACATGGAGTATAGCACATGTGATTGGCTATACCGAGTCACGTGATAATACGGTGCGTGACATAATAACGTCACAGATGCCAAGGCATTTCTCACAAGGCAAATGAGCAATCGTGTTCGAAAAATGTGCGGCTTTCCAACTCGTTATTTTAATTTTTTGATATCATTTTATGAGCTACTTGAAATGTATCCACGGATATGGTATTGTGCTGTGCCGTTTTGCACATTTACGGCGAATATGAAAACTATCAGAGAAATTTGTGAAGAAGAAAGTACATTCTGGAAAAACATTTCTTAAGTTATGAAATAATTTATTGCATCACACGTCACATGATCATAAGGAAACGCATTTCCCACTTTTGAATTGATCAGAACATTCACAAAATGAGGTTTGAATTTCAATCTCAATGATAAGGCCATCTTTATGAGACATTGTAAGAGCAAGGTTTTCTCTCGTAAAATTACCAGTGTAAGCAGATTTTTATGTATGTTTTTATGCTCGGTGCGTTGGGAATTATGCGTGTGATTGGAGGCTACGTAATGCGTACTGCATTCAGGCGTGTTCATCATGCTTATTGTTGGGTTGTGTTTAAATAGGTTCACCACGTGTGGTGCTCTTACTTTAGGTCATTTCAGTGGGTGTAATCGACCGTCACTTAGCTTTTCCTCTTTCTTCCTTTTTTCTTTACAGGTCGTTCAGCGTCCAGAGACTTCCTCGGGGTTTTCATCGGCTGTCTCCTCTATCACTCCAAGAAATTTTACTAATTTTCGTCCTCAAACGTCAAAGGGCGCCTTTGTTAAAGGCCGTTATGACATCTGCTTCGCCTGCGGCAAGACCGGCCATTGGAGAGCAAGTTGCCCCAACTTATTCTTCACTCCCGGATCAACCTACAAACAGATCCAAAGCTTGTCAAGTAAAGACAGCGGTTCTTCTGGGCAGCAGTAGTTCCATTGCTGATAGTAAAGCAGTAAAGGAAACTCTTGAAGGTATTTTTGACGAAGGTCCAGCTTTAGAGGAGTGTTTTGAATTTGAGAATTCTCCCGATAGTATTCAATCGGTTAAGGGTAGGCTTAAAGCTCATTTTAGTTTTTGGGCGGATACGTTAGGTGCAAATGATTTCATTCTCCGGGTTATTGACAAGGGGTATGCCATACCCTTTATTACATTTCCTCAGAATGCGTTTTTCGACAATAACCATTCAGCACTTACGCACGCTGATTTTGTTTTGAAGGCTATTCAAGAGCTTATTTTGTCAGGTTCAGTTGTTCAAGTATCTAATCCTCCTCATGTCGTCAATCCCTTGTCTGTTTCCGTACAGAGTTGCGGCAAGAAGAGGTTGATTTTAGACCTCAGGCATGTCAATAAACATATCTGGAAAGAAAAGTTTAAGTTTGAGGATATTAGAAACGCTTGTGTTTATCTTCCTTCCGATCATTTCATGTTTAAATTTGATCTCAAATCAGGTTACCACCATATTGATATTTTGCAGGATCTTCAAACTTTTTTAGGGTTTTCTTGGGTTGTTAACGGCGTAAGGAAATTTTTCGTGTTTACAGTACTCCCTTTTGGGCTCTCTTCAGCTCCTTATATTTTCACTAAGGTTGTTCGTGTTCTCGTCCGATATTGGAGAAGTCATTCTGTGAGAATAACAGTTTACCTTGATGACGGGCTTGGTTCCGCCCGTGATTTCGCTCGCTGCAAAGCTGCCTCATTATTTGTTAAGACTTCGCTTCAGCTGTCTGGTTTCCTGCCTAATGACAGTAAATCGATTTGGCAACCAACTTCTTGTTTAGTCTGGTTGGGTTATTGTATTGATTTAGCCGTTCATACTATTTCCATTCCTTCGGTTAGGATTCTCAGTGTTGTACAGGTTATTGATTCAATTAGTTCTCAGTATCCTTCTAGTACTGCTAGAAAATTGGCCCAGTTTGTAGGTAAGGTTATCTCTATTGGGTTTTGTCTTTGGTAACGTTACTACATGGGACGGAAAAATTTCCCTGTCGGGTTCGACTCTGAAGGAATTATGTTTTTGGAAAGAGAACATTCCTTCCCTAAATAGTAGGCGCCTCTTGTCTACACAGTTCCATTATTCCCGTGTGTGTTATTCCGATGCGAGTTCTACAGGCTGCGCCAGTTATATGTTAGATCTTCACAACACCATTTCTCACAAGTTGTGGAGTGTTGATGAGGCGCAGAAGAGCTCCTCTTACAGGGAACTTAAGGCCGTTTTCCTGGGTCTAGAATCTTTTTTGCCTTTACTTAAAGGGCGCACTATTAAGTGGTATACTGACAATCAAGGCGTTGCTAGAATTGTTGAAGTAGGAAGCATGAAGGAAGATTTGCAGTGCTTGCTCAATTGCATCACATTGGAAATCGAATGGATTCCGAGATCGGCTAATGATAGAGCTGATTTTTTGAGCAGAATTGTGGATTATGATGATTGGCGGGTCAACAGGGACTATTTCCTTTTGGCCGAAGAGAAATGGGGTCCTCATTCTGTGGACCGGTTTGCGAATCATGAGAATACTCAGTTGCCCCGTTTTAATAGCAGGTTTTGGTGCCCTGGTACAGAGGCGGTTGATGCCTTTTCTGTTTCTTGGGCGGGCGAGAATAATTGGCTCGTTCCACCTATTTTTCTCATCCCCAAGGTCCTTAATCACATGGTTGCCCTTGGCGGTCGCGCTACACTTGTTGTTCCTGCTTGGCCTTCCGCCCCATTTTGGCCTTTAATTTTTACTGGCGAGGGTTTGTCTCCCATATTCTCTGATATTTTTGAGATCCCCTTAGGTACTGATGTTTTTGTTTTGGGTAACTATAAAAATTCCCTTTTTGGATCACCTAATTTTCGTTCAGGGGTTTTGTTCTTGCGGTTTTCCTAGAGAGGCCGTAGTTGCCCCCCCCCCCCCCTTTTTTCAGTCTTGTAGGGGGTTTTTTCTCTGCAGTTTATAGAGTTCTTACGCTCATACCACATGGTATCCGAGTATTTTGGGATGCACTTGGATCCTTGTTTTGTGGACCACTTGGTCTTTTTTATTATGCAAGGGCCACTTTGGCCCTTAGTGGTAATATTTTTCTGTGTTTTTTCTTGGGACCACTTGGACCCAACCTTACCTCGTTTCACTACGTGTTGTATTTTTCTGATACATTTTTTCTTTGGTCATTTTTGTTGTTTTATTTTCTCTGTTTTTTGCTTCAGATGTTAAAGCAGCTGCCAGTCGGACGTTTGGCGTTTTACTTTGTGAGAGGTTTTGGCTCTCTGCCTTTAATTCTCGAGCTGATAACACAGTTATTAATTATTGTAAATCATTTTGTAAGTTTAAAGCGTGGTGCTTGCAGAGCACTGGGGAGGTTTCTTTTCTCCCAGCTACTTCCTTCACAGTTTCCTTGTATTTGCATCATTTATTAGAAAATTTGTTAGGTAGTTCCACCATTTACGGCGTTTTTAACGCTATTAACTGGGTACATAAGTCATCAGGTTTTGGGAATCCCAATCCGTGTGAAAACTTTCTCGTCAGGTCTATTGTTGAGGCTTCCAGTCGTGCTCCTCGTAAACCTGTCAGGAAGGCGGAGCCCATTACTCCAGAGATCCTTGGCTTAATTTTGCAGCATTATGGGGAAAGTAGTAACTTACTTGATATCCGGTTTGTCTGTATGTGTTTACTTGCATATGCTGGCTTTTTCCGCTTTTCCGAGCTTTTAAGCATTAGGAGATCTAATATTGTAACTGAAGATCTCTATCATAAGATTTTCATAGAAGTTGGCAAGACTGATAGGTACAGAGAGGGTTCCTGGGTTTATATTGCCAAGACAGGCAATATTACTTGCCCTTATACATACCTTATTAAGTACTTAGAAGCTGCCAGGATTCCTTCTTTTTCCCAGAATTTCATTTTCAGATCCTTACGCTACGACAAGGATTTGAATCGGCAATGTCTTGTCTTCAAAGCCCCTCACTGCTAGCAGGGCGAGAGAAATTCTTAAGGGGAAGCTGAAAGCTATTGGGTTAGACCCTTCTAAGTTTAGTAGTCACAGCTTTAGGTTCGGAGGAGCTACTTCCGCTGCTAATCTGAATGTTCCAGATCGGCTTTTTAAAGTTCACGGAAGGTGGAAGTCAGATTCAGCTAAAGACGGCTACGTCCACGATAAAGTCGACTCGCGTCTTTATGTTCCTTTGCACATTGGAATTTAATTTATTCAATTTTTGTACGAGTGGGTTTAGATTCAGTTTTGTATTTTTCCTATCATTTATACTTCTGTATCATGTAAGTTGCTTTAGCGTTTAGGAGGTCGTATTATACCACTGCCGACCTATTCCTCCTATACAATAAATTCATTATTGTGTATTTGCTTCTGTGTGTTTCATTATTACAGAGTCTAGAGCATAAATAAGTTATTTTCGGTACGCAGTTTAGAAAATAACAGCATATATTATGAAGGAAGAATCCAAAAGTGATTTGTCATATTGGGATAATTTATACCTTAAAATGTTAGAAGCTTTTCAGGAATATTCCTATGAGAAGAAAGAAGCTCAATGCTGTAAGAATAAAAGAATTGTGAATGATGAAGGTACTCATGTTTGTGAAAATTGTGGTCTTATTCAGGGTTATGATATGGTAAATGATTACTATGAAGGTTTTTACCAGAATATGTATAAAATGAGTAGAAAATCAGTTTATAATCGAAAATATCATATAGATAATACTCCCGTTATAAGAATCACATAAGCTTTACAACCCATGAGAGAAATATAGTTTATTTATCATTTAAATATCTCGGAAAAGCATTCAGAGCTATTTCCAGAAAGAAAGAGATTCATTAAATTTTCATATGTATTTTATAGGATCTTTAGTCACATCAATTCTTCGTCCAAAGAATTATTCAGAGAAAAATATGAGAGAATAAGTAAGAGGACGAAACAAAATTATGATAAAATGTGGAAACAAATGATTAATTCGAGCTCTTCACTCAAAGAGCTGTTTCATTAAATATTCTATCATAGTAAGTCTCGAATCTTTCAACAACAGGCACAATATCAATAATAAGATCATCTTTATGAGACATTATAAGAGTAAGGTTTTCACGTGAAAACTGACCAGTCGGAAGGCAATTCTTTATTTCATTTGAGAGATGTTTATATGATTGATATGTGTATTTACATGTGTTTATCTTTTCATCAATATTTTTATGCTTCAAGTAAATTTGAATAAAGATGGCAATTGTAGAGATTCCAATCAAAGCAATTCTGCTAGTAGCAATTGAAGACACAACTCTGCCGCCAGCGAATAAGACAGAACTAGCGTCTGCTATGATTTTCCATTTACGATATTTGTCTCATAACACCAACATTTCTCATGATATGACTTACAATACGCTTTCAACTCCTCTACTTCTTCAGTCATTAATTTCTCGGAAATATGATTAAAGTCAATTGCTTTCTGCTCCATATATTATATTGATTATTTAGACAATTTATTGCAACAATTAGTTGACGTAAAGCCCATTATGAATTTCATTGAGTGAAACTTGATGGTGCTTCACATCATTCGTGTCAAAGAATTTATCTGATTGTATAGCTATTTTTTCCGTTTTAAAGAACCAAGCAGAAAAGTCATTTTTTTAACTGGAGCGTTGTCTGAACTGAAAGTTTTGCTTGCTTCAGCTCCATTTACATTCATTTTTAATTTATATGTGCCATTATTTTTTATAATTATAACTGCTGACGAATGATGAGTTTACAATATTTTGTCTACCTTTAAAAATAACAATATATGAGTAATTTATAACAAAATAAAATATCCGTCGACCTTCCGAAAATTAATGTGTGAATAATTAGCTTTTCCACTTTTATGCTCAAAGACAATAACAAAAGTAAATTTGTTTATATCTAAATTAATATTAATTTCACCATTTTTTATGTCCATTCCTTTCTGTCCAAAATAGTGGCTGATATCTTTATTTCCATCAAAACGTAGACTTGTATCAAAATTACTTACATTCGTTGATCCTGTTATTTCTATACCTAATGATTGTGTATTTAAATTTAAATTTTGTGGATTTCTGACGTCAAAAAAAGTATTGAATAACTGAAGATAAATCCGGTCATTAATCAATTTACGATCCATCTGATTTTCTTCTCTCAAGATATCAGAATATTGCTTTAGAAGATATAAAGATACAGCAGAGTTATCATCATCACTTAAAATTCCTCTTATGATTTTATTACCCATATTTATTGGCTCTTCAAAGTGAATCTCATTGTCTTCATAATAATACTTGACTTGACTTATTTCCTATTTCTCCTCTGGGAGAATAGGGCCGTTGATTCGTTTTCTCCATCCCACTCTGTCTCTCGCAGCGATGGCACCCTCGCCCCAAGTGTTGAAGCCCATCCTCTGCCTCTCTCCCTCCACCGTCCTTCTCCATGTCTCCCTTGGCCGTCCTCTGTTCCTCCTTCCCTCCGGTGTCCAGGTAAGAGCAATTCGCGGATTCTGATCGTATGCCATGCGTAGAACATGCCCTATCCAACGCCATCTCTGTCTTCTAACCTGCTCACTGATGGTACAAGTTTTTGCACGCCGTCTGACTTCTTCGTTCGTCACCTTCATTGGCCAATAGATCTTAAGTAGTCTTCGTAAACACTTATGTAGGAATGTGTCCAGCTTTTGTTCATCCCTCTTTGTCATTCTCCATGTTTCACACCCGTAAAGTAACACTGCTACGACGTTGGACTTGAAGATTCTGATCTTAGTGTTTTTACTCAGTTGGCCACTTCTCCAGATCTTGGCTAGTTTGTTAAATGCACCTGTAGCTTTCCCTAGTCGGTGTTTGATATCATCCTCAGCCCCTCCATGCTTGGTTATTCTTGCTCCTAGATAGTCAAAGCAATCTACATCATCTACTTCCTGTCCATCTATAACAACCGCGTTCTTGTTATTGGCGTTGATTCTCATCAGTTTGGTTTTCTTGGTGTTAATCTTTAAACCCGTTCCCTTACCATTACTGTTCAGGTGGTCAATCTTCAACTGGATCTGTGTGAATGTACTTGAGATGAGAGCTAAGTCGTCTGCAAAATCTAAGTCCTCTAACATAGTTGTCAACCTCCACCTGATGCCTGTCCTTTTGCATTCGACTGATCTTCTCATTACCCAATCAATCACCAAGAGGAATAGGAACCCTGACATGTTGCAACCCTGTTTGACACCCGACTTCACCTCGAACCAATCTGATCTTCCAACACCATCCACCACAGCACATGTGCAGTTAGTGTACATGACTTGCACCATTCTCACGATCTTTGCTGGTATTCCATAGCACCTCATGATCTTCCAGAGAGTGTCTCTGTGTATGCTATCGAAGGCCTTCTCATAGTCCACGAAACAAAGGTAGAGGCTAGAGTTCCATTCGACTACCTGTTCAATTATGTTGCTGAGTACGAAGATCTGCTCCGTCGTGCTCCTTCCCTTTCTAAAACCAGCTTGTTCTCTTCTTAACTCGGCATCTGTTCCAGCAACAATCCTTTTGATCAAGATTTTTCCCAACACCTTGGCTACAATGGACATGAGGGTGATACCTCTCCAGTTTCCACAACTCGTCAGATCTCCCTTCTTGGGCAGTTTGATGATAAGCCCCCTGGACCAGTCCTCTGGGATACTTTCTTCGTCCCATATTTTGTTGAATAACTCATAAAGGACATTAACTGTGGTGTCAGTGTCAACCCTTAGAAGGTCTGCCGTGATACTATCAATACCCGGTGCCTTTCCACCTTTCATGTCCTTCAATGCACTCCTGATCTCCCCCCTTGTTATCTCTCCTATGTTGATGCCATTATTTACAATGTCTGCCTCCTCCACCTCAATATCAACTTCGGGAACTGGCCTGTTTAAGACTTCCGTGAAGTGTTCCTGCCATCTTGCTTTAACCTCGTCTTCTTTAGTCAATAACTTTCCTCCCTTGCCCTTCACCATTCCTGCCTTTCTTGGCCCTTCATTACATAACCTCCTGGTTGCTTCGTATACTCCCTTCATTTGGCCCCGACTGGCAGAGTCTTCCGCTTCTTGTGCGACACCGTTAATCCAGTCTCTTTTATCCTTCCTGAGGCTCCTCTTCACCTCCTTGTCTTTTTCTCTGTAATCATTTCGAGCTTTGTTCTTCAGCCTCTCCGATCGAGCATCTCCTATTCTCTTTTTCAGTCTCCTTCTCTCCTCGATCTTTCTCCAACTTTCCATGCTAATCCAGCTCTTACTCTTCTTCTTCCTTCGCCCTAATACCTTCATTGCTGTATCTGTGTATGCGGATTTCATCTTCTGCCACATGTAGTCTATGCTGCTGTTCTGGTCATCAGGCTGACTAATCTGGTTGTCATCTTCATCCATGTCGTTCTGATCTGTCATCTGGAGGATTTTGAATCTATTCCTCAGCTCGAGCTGGAACTGCTGTCTAATCACAGGCTCTTTCAACTTGCTCTCCTCAAACCTGATGGTCCCCTCCTGTTTCTTGCCTGTGCTGTTCAGTCTGAGTTTTGCTTTAGTTATTACAAGATTGTGATCACTTCCCACATCAGCTCCTCTGTGCGCTCTTGTGTCTTGGACTGACCTTTTGAATTGAGACCTGACTGCCACGTGATTGATCTGGTTCCGGTACTGACCGTCTGGGGAGGTCCATGTGTATTTATGTACATCCTTGTGAGGGAACATAGTTGATGTTATTGCAAGGTTGTTATACGCACAGAAGGACACAAAGCGGTCGCCATTATCATTTCTCTCACACATTAAGCCATCTTTTCCAACAATGCCGCTCTCACCCTCCTGTCTTTCTCCCACTTTGGCATTCCAGTCCCCCATCACCAAGGGCATGTCGTGTCTGGGAACTGTATCCAATACCTTCTGAAGTTGCTCGTAGAATGTCTCTTTTGCCTCGTCCTCCGCTTCGTTGGTTGGGGCATACACCTGAACTATGGTTGTCTTTATGTATTTAGAGTGAAACCTGGCTGTTATAATCCTATCGCTGACAGGTTCCCAACTCTCCAGACACCCACTGGCATACCTGGTCATCACTACTGCTACTCCACTTTGGTGAACATCATCCTCTCTACCCGAGTAAAGAATAGTCTCTCCAGTTTGAGTTCTCAGCTTGCCAAATCCAGCCCATCTACACTCGCTGACTCCCAGTATACTGATCCTGTAACGTCGCATCTCCGATGTTAGTTGAGCTGTTTTACCAATACTATACATTGTCCGCACATTCCAACATCCAATCCTATACATAATTTTTGGACTAGCCAACGACCCTCTCAGTCCACGAGCGTCCTTGCGACTTTGGCCCGTGTCCGTCATTCTGCCATCGTCCCATGTAATATAGCTATCCACCGGAGTTTGGCATGTCGTCGTGCTTGATCCAGCGTAGGTTTTCGTCAACAAATCTCTGGTTTCCGTAATCGAGTATTTTTTACGGTGTAGGGTGATTGGCCCTACAACCAACTCCGATGGAGAGGGTTGGTGTTTTATCGGGATTTTCCTTTCCCTAGGTAGGTGCCTTATTGGACTAACGGGTACTACCCCCCGAGTTTGATTTTGGAGTTTTCTGTCTCCTAGATGGGCTGCTTTTCACAGCTAAAGAGCCCCATCTGCCCTCTACTATCACCAGCCCACTACTAAGGCTGGTTACCCTGACGTAGTTTAGCCGGTGGGTCGACACCGTTGTCCGGGGTGTGGCCGTTGCAATGTCTGCAGCTTCTGGGAGCCATAAGTCAGAGCTGAGTGTTGCGTGTGGACCAGTGCAGTTCAGCCACCCAGGGAAGGATGCGACCGCCTCCCTGCAAAGGTACTACCACCAGCAAGCACCCCATACACCCCCTTCATAATAATACAATGCATCATAAATCTTAGAGTTAACATCACTTGAATACCCCCTTATCCCATATAGAAACCATATGCAAATCAACAGCAATGTCATGTTTCAAGTCAAAATTTATATCAACATATAAAGTTCTGTGAATAGAGTTCTTTGATGTTTGTTTAGCTATATTCACTGAATCAGAAGTGACATCTAGTTGAGTATTAATATTCCACTTCAATTCAATACAATACATAAAGTATATTCATCTTTATCTAATGAAGAGCAATCAACACTGATTCTCCCCAGATACCAATAAAATTTACCATCACTTCCAGTCTTTACTTCTCTATTTATTTCAAATTCAACAACCCTCTTATTTACCCTATGAATACCCATATCTTTCTGAATGATATTTAAATTTCGTGTTTTATTTTCAGTTTTCCACAACCTTGAATCATCCATTGCAAAACCAAAATAATTACTTTTATTTGTACTTGGATTTACATGACTTTCAGCCATTTCTGTATCAACATATTTTTTAGTTGCATATTGTCTTTCGTGAGTGACATCCTTACTTGATAAAATACTTCCAACTCCTATATCAAAATCTTTGTCACTTTCAATTGACTTTATTCTTCCCATAGAATCATCAATATATCTTTTATTTACAGCATCATCATCTCCTCCATTTTTTACATTCATAATTTTATTACCATCCATATTCAAATCACCTTTCATTGAATTTTTTCCAAAAATAACATTATTACCAATGGTTTTTATTTTACTGCTAAAGGAATCTAGTTGTGGTGAATTTAAAAGGTTTTTATTGTTCATATTCAAATCACCTTTCATTTCAATAGATTTATCAGACTTAAGAAGTAGTGCATCTGTTTTGTCAGCCTTCTTTAAGTCTTGATCATCAACATACTTCCTTGGAACTAATGACTTCTCATCATATGTAACGTCACTGAAAGGTTCGCTATTAATGACATTTCTCCCTTTGAGGTCATGAGAATTTCCATTCGTTCTAAGGAAATGTAAATTTAAATATTCTTTATTCACTACACTTTTCATATCCTTTTCATAACCATCATATGGACCATCATCTCTTGCATCTGGATTATTCTCTACACCAAATATCTTATGTCCATCTAAATTTAAATGTCCCTTTTCATGTACTCCACTAGCCATATTTTTAGCAAGTGTATCCAATTGATGTTTTGTTATAGCGTCACCATTTTCAGTACCTTCAGCCATATTAGTTATCTTTTTATTTCCAATATCATAATTTCCATCTGAAGTCAATTTGAATAAATCAACCACTTTTTCAATTCCACTTTGCATGTAATGAGCAAAATCATTTATTACTCCCATTATACTGATTATGTACCTAAAATTGTGTATATAATTGTATATAATGAAGATTCCAAACTACGAAATTCATGGAAAAGGAGCCAAGAGTAATTTCAGACAACTCTATCCATTTATGCCCTCAGATACCTTTCGTATGCTTATCTGTGGGTAAGGTAAAACCAATGTATTAGTGCACATGATAATTAAACCTCTGGTATTCTATGACGCAATATTCTTTTACGCTACAAACCTTGACCAAAGTAAATATAAACTCCCCATAGATAGTTTCAAACCAATATCGAAACAAGTAGGATATAATGTAATTACTACATCTTCGCAAGAAATAATTCGAATCACTCAACTATCACCCCAAGGTCAAAAGATAGTTATATTTGATGACTTTGTAACTGAGAAAAATCAGAAGCCAATTATTGATTTCTTCATTCAAGGTCGTCATAAGAATTTTTCAGTCATTTATTTATCATAATCATATCACTCAACTCCAAAGGATATTAGACTTAATTGTTCTCATCTAATTATCTTTGACCTCCAATCAAGAAGAGAAGCAAATACAATATCAAAAGAAAATGGTGTAACTCATGGGCAATATCTGAGAGGAACTAAAGAAGAATATTTATTTCTCTACATTGACAAACCAAGAAAAATAATCTCAAAGAATTTTAACGAACATTTATAAGTCTTCCATGAGACTCGGAAATGGAAAAATATCTGTACAGGTACACTTGGAAACGAATTAATATGGAAACTCGGAATTAAAAAGAAAAGTCTCATATGAGACTGATCAGAATTGAAAAAATAAGTCTAACATGAGAGTCAGAATTTTATCTAAACAATTAAACATAATGCCAATATAAAGATGGAAAGAAATTCAGAGAGAAAAAGAATCAAATGAAAAATTGATAAAACAAATTAATGATCAAATATACACAAATAAACTTCAAAAAATTAGACACTCTAAAAGAGAGGTACCTATATGTATTGAACAAGATAAGAAATATAAAGGAAGTAAAACAAAATATTCTGACGACGACGATCTACCTCCGCCTCCTCCACCTCTTCAAGACGACTTTGATCCATATGGCAATGATGGTTATGGTCCAGGTCCATCAAAACCACCAGATCTTCCACCATATGTTCCTCCACCAACAGATTATGGCGACGATGATGACGATGACGATGATGATCTACCTCCAACTTATAAAACTAGAAAAAGTTTTGATTTTGAACAAGAAGATTATAATAATTTTCTTACTCATTCTCGTTCAAATTATTCTTATCAAGACACAAGAAATTAATGAAAACATTACTCTATAATTTAATTTGTCTTTACTAAGAGGTGAAATAGATATTGAAAATTTTTTTGAAGTTGATTTTTCTCAAGGAGAGTTCCATAAACTAATTGGATTTGAGAAAAGAAGATATTCACAAAAAACAAACATTGGCCCCAATGTTCCCGATATACCAGTACCTAACTCAATTGATATGATTTGTATGCACACAGACCTAACTTCCAGAGAAACAATTGACATATCAAGTGATGTCTTATATTGTTTTTCTGTAATATCGAGACAAATAGGAAGATCATACCCATTTACAATAGAACCCCAACGATTGAAATTAGTACCTGTAAACAAAAATATAATAGATTCAATAAGAGTATATATTACCAATGGATTAAACAGGCCACTTAAATTTAATGGAACTGAAACAACTATTAATGTGATAATCAAGCAAGTTACTTAGATAATTATATAATTAACACATATATGAACAAACCTCACGAATGGATGAAACAATACAACCCAAGAAGCGGTTTGTATGAATATTGTCACAAAGGGTCGGGAATGACTATAAATTCATTAGCAGATATCAGTAAGAAAATGAGACAAGAAGTATCTAGGAAAGTTCAACCCACAAAATCTGTCATAAGTCAAAAAGAGTCTTGTAGAACTCGATCTGAGGGGTATAATGCTGGAAATTAAATACTCAAGAGGTTATCCAGGTTATCAACCAAGTGAAGTATAATTATCTAAAACATTCATATAATGTTTAGATCTACAGATAACCTCAAAAAAACTGACTACATTAGATTCAACTTAGTAACACAACCACAAGCAGCAATAGCCAGTGGTCAATACCAAAAGAAAACAGTAGTATAGGTCGCTTATTTGGTCCGTAACCAATCACAGAGCAGCATACAGCACATGTGACGCGTCTCGACCAATCAGAAAGCGTCTCACAAAATTACCCATGAGACGAACTTTTTTAGCGGTCGTAGTTCCAAGATGGCGGCGCCCATGAGTGGAAAACTGCGCCCCAGCCCTCGACCCGTCTCACGGATTTCCAGGGTGAGCCGTAATCGATAAAAATCGATAATGGGATGACGTCACTGCGTAGACGCGTGGAGCGCAGAGGTCCTGACTGTAAAGATGACGTAATGGCTTTCCGGTCCCCCGCTCCTGAAGGGAGCGTATTATTTTCCAGTCCTTTCGCTAGATGGGGCACTCCTCGGGGATTGGTTACCCGCAACTCGTGTTGGGATCCCTGACCTAGCGAAAAGACCGGACAAGGGTATCATCGGGGTGCCACCCCGACTCGTTGTCGCCGGAACTATTTACAAATTGAACGCAACGATATTTGCAATATATTAATTTTATATGACCGAGTGCTACATACGTAGAATAAAATCACACAGAGATTTTTTCAAACGTGTCAAAATTGTTTTAATTACAATTCTCCTATCATACATCCATTCATTTCTAACGTTTACAAATGTTCAAAACGTGACAATGATTCTACATCGCTTGCAAAATAAAAGTCTTCACGAATTTTATATGAGCGTGTGCTACATCAACAAATCACAGATGTTTTTTTTTCAAACATTTACAAAATCAAACGTTTACAAAATAAAAGTCTTCACAAATTTTATACGAGCGAGTGCTGCATCAAGATTCTCACCTAAAAACACGGTTGTAAAGTTCCACTCCTCTCTGTCATAGTACTCTCCGTAAATGGAACCGCAACAAGTCAAGAAAACGCGACCAAGACTCCACTTCACTCTTATTTCGCCCCATTTGATTTCCTTAACGAACTTCTCATGATGAGCGTTGTGCACTCTGTGAAGAGGTTGTGTACACGTGGGAGGTTCCTTGTCACAGACCACACAGCAGGATGGTAAATTTCTACAAGACATGACTGACAAAAGAAAACAAAAATCAAAATGGTGACACAATAAAATGTTCCATCAAGGGTCCAACGCATCGAATGCCTCTGCCCACACAAGCAAGTCGTTCCACAGAGAGAGCACTTCAGGGTCATCCATGCCTGTGTCCCATGACAAGCGACTTATCCTGTCAAGCAAGACTGCTCCATCAAGTATTAAGTCCAACATGTCTTGGTAGCGGTCACCTTTACAACTCCATTAACGTCGTCGCTTCATTATACGTTTCCTACAACAGTTCTTTTTCAAATGCCATACTTACTTTTAATCAACTCAGCTTCAAAGGGTAACTGGTGGTGTGGGATGGAAAGCGAATGCCTTATATAAAATCAAAACAGGTCACGTGATACCAAGGGTATGGGGATGGGAGTACCCCCCTATGAGAGGTTCAACACACTATATAAGGAACTCACTTGTTGAAGAACGTCTTTTTAATTGCAAACGATGTAAATATTTTTCGAACTACAACAATTGTCAATAAAATACTTTATTACGTTATTTACAACTTGAGTTTTTTCTTGGCTTGCATGATGCGTCTCACGATGCGTTCTGTCATGGTTTTCTTGCCGGGTAACTTGTTGATCGCACTTATCATCTTAGCGTCCTCTACCCACTTGTCTTGTAGGTTCTTGGCACGAGAATAATCGATGTCGTGGGTTCTTGCAATCCGATCCAGACGATTGATGCCCTTGTTGCCTCGTTTTAGTCTCTTTTTCAAATGAGTGCCAGGTCCCATGAACTGATATCCGGGCCAATGAAATTCCATGCCGGTTTTTGCCAGTAATTTCTGGATGTCGAATCCCCATCAACTAGTCGTCTTCCTCTTCCTCGTACGACTCTTCTTCTTCTTCGTCGGTTTCGTCATACTCGGGCTCTAAAGGACGTCTCAGTTTCTTGCCTTTGTGCCAATCTTCCCACTCGGGGGCCGGTTTCAATCGCTTGGCTTCTGTTTTTCTCTTTTTAGACTTTTTTTAGACTTTATTTTTTATTTAAACACGGTAAATCTATCAGATAAAATAATAATAATAAAAATTACAATCTACTTTAATCTGTATAAACATGATCTAAAAATTTAAATAGACCTTGAACAGACCTGTCAGTTTTTCTTTGAAAGTCGATTTTGGTCCTTGGTCTGTGTGGGACGTGGACGGTGTTGCAGGTTGTCGTTTGATCGTTTTCTTGCGTGGAACTGATTTGGATTGCGTCGAGGATTCCTTTTTAACGACGATGGCGGGCATTGCTGCTGTTGCTACTGCAGCTGTCGCCTTGTTGGCTTTCACGATTTGTTTCAACATGTTTTCCAAGGGGGCGTTTAAGAGCACGTCGTCGTCGTCGTCATCGTTGTCGGGTGCACTGCGAACGGTCACGGGTCCTCGTCGGATGCGTCGGCCGAGTTTACCCACTTCCTTAGCAATCGGTTTGGTTTTCTTAACGGCCAGACCCGGAGGTAAGTGTTTCTCCAACAACTGTTTCTCGGCAGACAATCGAGCCGCCTTGTTCAATAGTGCACTCTGTGTCAACTTGCCTTTGTAGTGGTCCGTCAATTGGTCGAACTCCGAGGACGGGATCATGAGCACTTCTCGAGTCTGGACGTCAGGAAACGTTTCTCTTTACGTAACAGTCTCATCATACTTCCCACGGAGCAGAGCGTCTTTTGTAACTACCCGTGACACCCTTGGCACCCATTCTTTTATACCTCTTGTCCTTTCCGAGTTTGTACCCGATCGTCGCAGCGTTCTTGAGTATACTGAGCAATGCACCGCCTCGTTGTCGTCTTCTGCGTCGTGTCTTAGGCCTCCTTTTCATCCCGCAAAGCCTTTTACGATGCGCGAGATGACTTTTGCCTGTTTCTTGGCTCCAGAACTCAATTGTGACCGTGTGAGGGCTTTTCGTTTTCTTCTTCTTTCTAACGCTTCCAGTCCTTTTTTCGCACCGTACCCTGCAGCTCCGGACAGAGCACCCGCTGCTATGGCCTTTCCTCCGGCAACCAAAGCTGGAATGAGTGCCGCCAGGGGAAAGAGTCCTCCTTTTTGTCTCTTTTGCGTTGTTCTTCTACCACGACCTGTTCGTCTCCCCTTCATTGCCGAAACTGATTCTCACACCGTCGTGCTCTTGCCTTTATCCACATGATCGTAACGAAATGTTTTTTCGTAGTCTCGCATGCACTTGTCGGACACGGGCGGGGTGAAATCGGTGATGGTGTCGTCCAAGGTTTGCATCTTGATCAAGAATCCGTCCAACTCGTCCATGGGAAGACCTCGTGCGTAGGTTCTCAACTCGATTAACGTCTTGTCGTAGGTGGTGTAGGCAAAATGACACATGTCGACTTTGAACGAAAACTTTTTGAAATCGTTCCATCCCTTGACCACGGTACCTGCCGCTGACAAACAAGCGATCAGGATATTGTTTTCCAACACGGAACCCATGACGATTCCTGCTGCCACTACGATTAAAGCCAACGCGTTCAAACAACCGTGACACCGTTTGAAATGGTAAAACATCTGACGATGACACCACCATTGACGATGGTAAAACGCAAAGAGTCCGTCCAACTTGTACAATAATTTGCGGTCCAAGGGGCACTTGGCGTGGGTCCCGTTCAAGAGTGAGACCTGTCGTTCCATCTCAATCGCTCACTCACGTACAAGTGCGTCGCACGCTCGGTCTGCCTCCGTCTTTGTAGGTCGTGGTGATTGTATTGGTGGTTGTGATGCCGGCGATGCGTCGTCCAGCTGCCGATTGACTTTGATCGTTTAACAACAGTTGCAATTGTCGCTGCAAGTCGTCTTGATTCATTCCCGTCGGTCTTCTAGGTGTACTGCTGCTGCTGCTGCTGCTTCTGCTGCTACTGCTACTCGAGGGAAGACGCCTACGAGGGCTCTTGTGCGGGTTGTGTACCTACACCTGCCGGAGAAGGAGTCGAGAAAACGGGTGTGGGTGGAGAACCTACGCCAGGCGTGCCGTAGGTGTTTTGCATCATCTGGTCCACGTGTGCGGGACTCAAGGCAGCCATGATGTCATCAGCGTTCGTACACGTTGTACAGGACGGCTTTGTTGGCGTCGACTTCTAACAAGTTTTTGAATTCGCCGTACACCACGATGGTGATGTTGACTCCTGGATTGGCACCGAAATTCAGGACCAGCTGCACCTCTCCGTTCTGTTTGGGATTCAACACGGACAGCGTGCTGTTCCTGCCTCGTCCCCATTCCTCGCTCATCACCATGTTTCCTTTCTTTCGGCACAGACACCCCGTGGCTTGCAGGAACCTGAAGTATCCTCTCAGATCCTTGCTGTCGTCGTCGTGCACCAGTTCCAACGTCTCGTACGGGTACTCTTCTCTCACCAATTGATGAATGCTGCTCAAACCGAATTTCTGGAAATTGAAGGGGTTGGTGACCAACCTGCCGGTGAAAGCCGCCGTCGACACCATACCCACCACCAAGCGATTGGGGATGCGTCCTTGAAACAGGTTGTTGATCTCGAAGCGTTGTTGGTTGCCTTGCATGTTGTAGGTCCTGATTTCGCCTCTCACGGTGGTGTAGCTGACGGGTTTCCTGGTCGTTCTCTGTTTGTTTTCCAATTCCAAGTACACGGAGGGATTGAGTCTCAGTTGACAGAGGTCCAGTCTGACTTTGACGTCTTGGCTAGTGAGTCGAGCCGCAGCTTGCCCTGCGACACCCACGGTGAACAGATCTGGGTTGTTGAAGTACATCTGGATCTGGAGTTGCACGCCTGGCACCAAGACCTTGTCCATGTGAAACACTTCGATGTGGGGCGTGAAGCGCAACACATGCACGGCACCTCCCAGGTACTTGGCTCTTTCGGCTTTCGGGGCTTTCACGGTTTCTTGTTGAGTGGTAGTCAGAGCTTCGAAGGCGGCGTGAGGCGCGGCATCGTCCAGGTTGTTTGCCGTCAACGTGTTGGGACAGTCGATGCCGTTGTACCAGCCTTTCAAGATGGTGTCGCCATCGTCTCTGTCGTGGTTCAGCAACGTTTCGAGGTAGGCCTTGTAATGGTACGTGTCGGTCTGAGGACTGATCAAGGTTCCGTTGAGTTTGACGTTGGTCTGTTTGAACAACGTGTGCGCCAAGTTGTTGACCGGAAACACGTTGTCTGCCACTGCGTAATTGGTACCATCCGCCGCTTTCTTCAACCTCAATTCCACTTCGAAGTAACTACGACTCAAATCGATGTAATCTTCTTGCGGATCGACCTGAAAGTCCACGGGGTTGATTCCTGTGGTAAAGGTCTGGATGGGCACCATGCGAAAACTGGAGATGCTGACATCGGTGGGTGGGACGCAGAACAGATCCAATTTGGGATTGGACACGCCCGCCGATCCGGTCAGAGGCACAAGATCTGTCATCGTTTTCCCTTGCGTTGACGTCTGGGAATGAATGTACCTCCGCGTTGACCTCGCTTTTTTATAGGATACTGTCGCTGTAGTCGTTTCACCAAGTCGGTCCAAGGTAATCGAACGGCGGTGGCAGCGCAGCGTCCCACCTCGTTGACTTATTTTCCTTATCCGTTTCACGCGTCTGGAATAGATGGGACTCATCATCACGAACCAAACAGATCATTGAGGCCTCTCTTGAGTCTCTTGCTGGCTTCTCTTTCTATCGTACGTTTCACCGTGCGTTTCACTCCTCTCTTGGCTCCGGCCACGGCAGCAGAAATGTTGACGGGTAGACCCAACGGACCCCTTTTTAAACCTCGCCAACCTTCTCTGGCGGTGGAGGAAAGGATGTCTTTGAAGAAACCTGTGCCGTCTTGGTCGGGTACGTAGCGCGTCAAACTACCTCCTCTCATTCTCGCTTGAAATGCAACGTCAAGATGGTCCTGCCTTCAACACCGAATGTGGTCAAGGGTCCGTTCGTCTCGGACACTTGCGTTTCGATAATGTCCAAGGTGTCCTTGCGCACCGGAATGTATTGTACGTGGAGCGGTTCGAAGTAAGCGCTGCCTTGTCCTTTTCTCACGTAGTTGACTGCTCGCAATAGATCGGTGACTTGATCGCCCACCACCGAACTCTGGGCCACGTCCGAGTACACGAACAGAGATCGTGACGTCGTGGTTCCCAACACGTTTCCAAATGCTTTGTTCAAGTTGATGAATCGCCAGTTACAGTAATAGCTCAATTTGAGTGAATCCTGGTCAACCACCCACAACGAGACATTACCATCTTTATCTTTGACGTCGGCATAATTGATGTTGATATTGGGTATGGTGTTGGTGAAAAACGCCATGAGAAGGTTTGGGCCCAACTTGCTTTCATCTTCAGACAACCACCCCATCTTTACGGCCAGGTGTTTGTTGATCTGGAATGCAGGAGGTTCTCCTTTTCGGGTGATGTCTTTGTTGTCCATGACCAATTCGTCTCCTTCCCACTTGAACTGTATGTACGAGCGCTTGTTGTCTATCGGACTGGTATATTTGCTACCCAGCTTTGGACCACCGTAGGCTGTGAATTTTTTGAATTCCACACCGTTCATCGTAGAAAACACGTTGTTCAAGTTGTGGAGATTCACTTTGCTGGTCCCGACGGTGAATCGGTTGCCCTGATAAGGTTTATTGTCGTTGTCTCTGACCCACTTGTACGTGAAGAGGATGGTTTCTGGATCGTCGGTCACGGACGGAATGGTCACTTTGGCATCGGGTAAGGAAATGCTGCTCAATCCCACTTTCCAACCTTGTCCTTCCAAACGAATGGGGTTGGGTAGTCGCACCTTGAAGTGATTGTTCGCGTTGTCGGGATATTAGCCGCGACTGCTGTCGCTGGGTAACGTGAGGTAAAACTCTTCACCAGGCATACTTGAAATGTAATGTCACCACGGTGTTCCTGGTTTCGAAGTGAACGTCGCTGTCGTCTTCCTCCTCCTTCACGATGATCTCGATAATGTCCAAGAGTTCTCCACGTGCGGGCATATATCGAACGTGTTGCATCTCGTAGCCGCGTCGTTCCAAGGAGTACGGAATGTCCCCCAAGAGATTCGTCATGCGTACGCCTACGGGGATGCTTTCCACCACGCTGGAGTGCACTAACAGTTGGCGTCGATTGGACCCGAAGGCTCTTTCGTAACTTTCGTCCAGGTACGAAAACACCCAATTGCAGAAACAGCTCAACTGGAGGGCATCGTTGTCCACTTTGTAAAATTCGTCGTTGCCTTCCACGATGTCGGTGGCACCGGGCACGGTGTCGTCGGGAAAGTCTTTGCGTAAATTGTCACCCAGGACATAGACGGGAGCATCGGGCGGACCCGTCACCTCGATCCATCCCATGTCTCGGGCCAATCGAAATCCCACGAACATGGCCGTGAACGTCTCGCGGTTGTCCAAGACGAATTTGTCTCAGTCAGACACGAGTTGGGTGTAAAATTTCTCTCCACCGTCTCGCCCCAGGTCGGCGTCCACCACGTCCACGTCTTGCAACGTCTTGTAGTAGAGACGTCTCACGGCTTGCAGGAGTTGGGTACCGCTGGCGATGTTGGGGTGCAGCCGTGAACTCCAACGTCATGTCGTCCGCACCGGTGTAAGTTCCGTCGCCGTACTTCAAGTGCCACTCGAAACGGAACAAGAAGGGATCTTTCAAGTCCACTCGACGGGCCCTTTGGGCACATGAATGTCTGTCATGCCCACTTTCCAACCGGGTTCCTTAAACTGCATCAGGTACGGGAGTCTGTTCTTGAAACGGTTGGCTCGGTTGTCCGGAAATTCGAACCGATTCGAACCGCTCGTCAACTTGACGTAAAAGTCTTTCATGGTGTCACCAGAGCTTTCTTGTCAATCCAGCTATCGTATTTGATTGGCCATCCTTTCCAACGCACTAGGACTTTTGTACCCTGAACAGGTTGTCGTCTCCCACGGACACTTTTTGCAAGTCCTGCTTGTTAAACGTGCCTTTCAGAGGAGTGCCGTCGTATTCGTCCAACTCGTAAGTGGTCAGAGGAGGTCCCGGCTTCACTCGGCGCACCACGAACACTTCCTCCGTCCATCCGGGCAAGTAACCTTTCTGAAAAGGAAGAAATTTCGTGTTGAGATGTACCTTGTCGCCCGCTTTGAATTCGCTGCCGCGACGTCTTCTTTTTTTCTTCCCTTTCGAGCTCTTGGCATGCAGCACGTTCCACATGGCTTCTTGGTTGGCCGAGTTCACTTTGGCGGGTGCCATGCCGATGCTTCGGTGAAACGAGACGTACCCTTTCACCAAGGCAGGCAGCACTTTGGTGTAATTCGTCGTGCTCGCGGCAGTGAAGTACCTGTACATGCGTTCCTTCAGGGTGCGGTTGAACCTTTCGACGATGCTGGCTTTGGTGTCTCCGGCCGTGGAAAAGTGATGGATGCGGCAACGTTTCATGAACTCTGCAAAGGTCTTGTTGTAAAATTCTTTACCGTCGTCCGTCTGTAAATTGATCGGTTTCTACCTTTGGCTCGCTTCAAGATCTTGGCGAAGGCTTCCGTCACGGCTTTCCCCGACTTGTTTTTGACCGGTTCCACCCACGCGTACTTGGAAAGAGCATCCACGACCGTCAGCAGGTACCTGTACCCTTTGTTTTCTCTCGCGATGTTTTGCACCTCGATCAGGTCGGCCACCCATTGCTCGTCGATGCCGAACACCAACACAGGTAAGGTGGGGTAACGTCTCCTTCTGGGTTTGTGTAACGTGTACGCGAGTTCCGTTTCCAAGAGTTTCTTGACTTAGGTCGAGTCGGTGGGCTCTGCCAAACCGATGCACGCCTCCCAAACTGCCACGTTTGAAAGGATCGACGTAGTTCTGCAATGCTCGTTTCATGTCGCCAGAATGGTGGTCAGTCGTACCGTGCAATCCCGTACCAGGTCGCCGCGTTGCGTCAACAGACAATTGAACCAATCGAATGCGTGGGGTTGGTACCTCAACCACATTATGTAGACGGCGAAACGAAAGGGTTTGTTTTGTACGTCGGCCTCGTCGAAAACATGCAAGGGATCGTGGACGGGATCGGGATCTAAGGGAACCGTGATCCCTCGCCCGTATTTGAGATAGACGCGTAGACACACGTCTTTCACCCAACACCAGTACGCTTCGCTATTCATGACTCGAATGAAGACAACAGGGTGAAAAATGAACTTTTATTCACAAAAAAAGGCACCCTTGATGTAGCAACACCCTACGTCGTTACAACACGATTTAAATTCTCTTAATTCCTTATCGTACAAGTTCATGTCTGTGGCTTCTAAAGCGTCCCATTCGTTTCTGCAAATGTCGCATCCGTAGTCGCACACCAGGGTCCTGGTCTTGGCGAACCAGAATTCGCTCGTCTCTCTTTCCGCGTACAACAGTCGGGCGAGTCTGTCGCACAGTCGTTTGTAATCGTAGGTGTCCTCCACCTTCAGATCGAAGGGGTTCACTATATCGTCCTCAATCAGATCGCGTGCCGTAGTCAAACAACCGAACAGAGATTCCAGGGCGTGCACGGCAGAGAACGACAGAGCGACCTCGTCGCCAGTGACGATGGCGGCGTCACCTTCCAAATCGGGCTTGTCGCAGATCACGAATTTGTTTTGCGCGTGATGATACTCGAACCACCTGTGCTGGAACAAGTACACGTCGTACATACCTTTGACGAACGCCCAATGTTTGTCGAACCAGTCTGGGTTCTGGAGATGTAACCGCTCCTCGGTCAGTTCGTACTCGCTGAACGGGATGTGACAACTGTCGAACAAGAAGGCGGTCGTGTGGTCGTCCGGTTTCATGTCGCCCAGTGTGGAGAAGGTGGCGATTTTGGCGTAAAGGTCCGGATCGTTCATGAGTCCTTCGACTTTGGTGTTGTTGGTGTAGAAGCGTCTGGTGTCGAAAACCATAGTTTAAACTTTTCAAAGGTGTCGCACTCGGCAGGCACAACACGCACTTCAAAGTCGAAGGCTTTTTGCCCCATCTTGGTCTGTAACTTTTTGAGTGTCTTTGTCAGCTCTGCTTTCACTTCTTCCACATTCATGATTGAAATGGAGTGTTGCGCCACTCGCTTTATATACCTTAGCGACGGATCGAAATCCACCAATCACCGTCAAGGTCCTACGTGGCGGCGGGCAAGCCCGGGCAAAGGAGATCATTTTGGATGACCCAAAAAGAACCAATGGGAACACTGGATTTTCGATCTGCCAAAATGCTATATATGGTGAAGATATAAGCGCCAGGCTAGGGAAAGCTCAAGCAGCCTTCTGCAACTTAAAGAACATCTGGAGGAACAGTCAACTCAGCATAAACACCAAGTTGAAGATTTTTAGATCTAATGTATTGGCTGTCCTACTCTATGGTTGCGAAACTTGGCGAATAATCAAAAGCGACGAGAACAAGCTTAATGTCTTCCTCCACAAGAGCATACGACGCATTCTGAAAATTTACTGGCCCATGAAAGTATCCAATGAAGAGATAAGATCAAAGACGAATATGGAGGAGATCTCTCATCAGATAAAGCGAAGACGCTGGAAAATGATCGGGCATATACTAAGGATGAAAGCAAACGAGAACCCAAGAATAGCTCTAACCTGGACACCAGAAGGAAAACGTAGGAGAGGTAGACCCAGAGAGACATGGAGAAGAACTGTTGAGAAAGAAAGAGGAGAACTTGGGTTCAATGGATGGACGGAAGCAAGTAACTGTGCCAGAAACCGTGACACTTGGAGAGAAAGAACGCAAGGCCCCATTTCCCTTAAAGGGAAAAGGACAAAATGATGATGATGATGATGAAAATGCTATATAAAAGACGAGGGACCTGCAAGGTCGTCAGAAGACGCAGATGCAGCAGAGCGAGAGGTATTTCAGAAAAGACTTTTGCACGATGACCAACATGGCCCTCATGACTGACGAAGAAATAGAAGAATTGAGACGCATTGCCAACACGCCGTCCATCTACTACGAAGAAGGACTCGGTTCTCCGATCAGAACGGGTGTAAGCGACAAAGAAAGACGTTCTGCCAACTACAGGTTAAAACGAGATGCCAAACGGAAACGCGAGCTGGCCAAGAAAGTGGAGGAAAAGCCAGAAGAGCCAGGTCAGTCTACGTTACTTGATTATTATCACCGCGAATTAGAGGAACCCTTCGTCCCGAGACACAGACCGTTTCCGAGCGTGGGGCCTAGAGAGACGGTGGGTGGTGTCGTTTTCGATCCCTTTGTAGACATGATGTCCTGGGACGGTCATTTCGAAAAGTGGGTGCAAGGACCTCACACCCTACAGGGCGAACGGGATTTGGAATTCAGAAAATCGAAATTCAAGACGAAGCGGGACCGTCTAAAATCGTACATGCATCTGAGACATCTCTCTAGACCCTACACGTCAAAACGCCGTCACATAAAGACTCGCGTCCTTTCTCGCATTGCTTCGCAGAATTCGACCCAGACGCCTTCCTAGCCTCGATTCCTCTGACGTGCCCCATACACGACCGAACCCCGTTGCTGCGCAAGCAAGCCAAGAATGGATGGGAGTACTACATGTGCGGCGTGGGTAAAGACGACGACGACAGAGATTTGTGTTACGTGTGTATGGGTGTGGAAGAGGCCCCCCAGTATTTTCGAAAGTTCCGCGACACCCTGAACGAGTACTACTCCAGAAACCAGAAAGATCTAAAGTGTCATTGTGGATGTTCCGTCTTGTTGTGCATGTCCAAGTCGGAAAAGAACGCGGGGAGACTCTACTTCAAGTGTCGCAATTCCTTCAAGTGCGATTTCTTCCAGTGGGTGGACGAGTTACCCAAGGGGTTTAGCAAAGCGACTCACGAGCATCCTCATCCTTACAGACGCTGAGGTGTGTATGGTTTTGGACTTGGAAGGCTTTCACGTAGAAGACAAATTTGCGGTGAGGGAACTGGGTTATCACGCGTGGAATGGGGAATCTGGACGAGTAGCCTTTTACCCTCCCGTACCTTGGGACACGTTATCCCCCAAAGACAAGAGGACGGTCTGGTACGTGAAATACAATGTGCACGGATTGACGTTTTCTCCCACGAAAGACAAAAAGGCCCTCCCTCAATTCAAAGTAAAAGAAGAACTGTTGGAACTTTACTCGCGTCACAGGTTTCGCGGGTGTGACGTGGTGGCTTACAAGGGTGGTCACGTGGAAAGAGACTTGTTAAACGAACTGAACATTCCCAGTTTAAATTTAGAAGACTACGGTTGTCTGAAATTCGAACGAGTGTTAGAAACGATCGTAGAACCCTTACCCGAATGCGGTTTTCATTTTAATTGTACTAGGGCACATTGTAGCATGGTAGAATGTCACACGTTTTGGTTATGGATGAAGACACACACTTGTAAATAACCGTTTTTTATTGCATTAAAAGTATTTCAAAAGTATAATCACAGAATATGGACAACTTCTTCTTTTCGCCGCACATCTAACACATTCTACAAATAAGAATCCCTCGTCGTATCTGAAAACAAAACAATTACAGGGTTTCACACCAGTGAAAGATTTTCCACGCGTACCACACGCACCACATGTCGATTCTAAAAGTCATCTCAAACAGTTGGCAATGGCAAGGGGGTATTACGGTGCGAAGTCTGTTTTTCCAGTTCTCTTGGGCATCGAAGGGTATGAGCACATCCCAATCGAGTCTGTAATACCTGGGTAAATTTTTTTACAAAAAAGCTTCAATGCCGTTTTCTCTTTCACAGTTCAAACAGTACATCAAAGTGGGATACAAACGAATCATATAACGTTTACAATCTTTACAAAATAAACAAAGGGGTAATCTACGAAAGAGACGTAAATGTAGTTTATCAGTGGCGAATAACCTAGGAAAAAAGAAAAACACTTTATTTACATCTCAAATCAAAGGGTACGAGCACATCCCAATCGAGTCTGTAATACCTGGGTAAATTTTTTACAAAAAAGCTTTAAGGTCGATTTCTCTTTCACAGATCAAACAATACATCCAAGTGGGATACAACGTAACTTTGTAACGTTTACAATCTTTACAAAATAAACGAAGGGGTAATCTGAGACGTAAATGTAGTTTATCAGTGGCGAATAACCTAGGAAAAAGAAAAAACACTTTATTTACATCTCAAATGACGTTCGTGTTACAATCACAATAAAAACTCTCGCCAAGAAAGTTCATGAAAACAGTATCATATTCGCAGTTTGGACACCAGAACATCAACCCATACATGAAACATTAGATCGACACATTCTGAAAAAAAGTACAATAACACTTTTTATTTACGGTGAAGATAGTATTAAAAGTGGGTCGAGCAACCGCAAGACAACCTAGGAAAAAAACACTTTATTTACATCTCAAATTCAAAACGGGATTCGATCGAACAAGTAGAGTAAATGTCGTACAGGTATCGAGCAACCGCAAGACAACCTAGGAAAAAAGAAAAACACTCTATTTACATCTCAAATGACATTCGCGTTACAATCACAACAATAAAAAATCTCGCCAAGAAAGTTCATGAAAACACTATAATATTCGCAGTTTGGACACCAGAACATCAAGCCGTAAGCGAAAACATTAGATCGACACATTCTGAAAAAAAAAGTACAATAAAAGCACGTAGATTAGACGGCTGGTTCTGAAAAAATCAACGGGAAAAATTAAACACTTGTCTACAGAATCTGAGAGCGTATCCCACGTGGGAAAAGGTCAATTTGTGTCTACGGAAACGTGGTGTCCTAATAGATCTAATACAGTTGAGTAAACGACGGCCTCTGTATAGAGCGTTTTCACTCGCGTGACAAAATTTGCATATCGTCATGACAACCCACTTCATCCGCCATATTGGTGTTCCATTACAGAATTCGTGCTGCTCGTGCTGACACCAACAGCTGGAACATTCTGTACTTTTTTCAAGCGTTTTTAGCGAAGAAATTTAATTTTTGTCATTATGGTCCTTTGCCTCATTGTTGGATGCGGCAATAAAACGGGCAAGATACGTCCCACCGCTGAAAAAGTAAGTTTTTTTCGTGTTCCACGCGTTGTTTTCAATCAAGGAGAGCACATGGAAGAGTTGACCTCGGAGCGAAGAAGAAGGTGGATTTCTGCAATCAGCAGAGGGGACTTAACGGAGAGTATTTTAGAAAATGACCGGGTTTGTAGCAAGCACTTTGTGTCAGGAGAACCTGCTAAAGACTGGGATCGTTTTAACGTGGATTGGTTCCCTACTTTGTGTCTTGGGCATTCTAAAAAGCAATTGAAAGACCCCGACGCGGCTGAAGCTCGGTCTCGAAGAGCTGCCGAAAGACGGAAACGTCGATCTGAGTTGCTTGAAAAAGAGATAGAAGAGAAAATGCTAAAAATTGCCAAGCCGGGGGAGACAATTGAAGAAATACCCTTGTCTGAGCAGCCTGTACTGGGTGAAAACCTCGAACAAGATGGAGCAAGAAATGCTGAGCCAGCCAACAGTGAAATTGAAGATGAGAGTGAATCATTGCTTGATCATGAGCAAACAACGGTGGACGCTGGAACTCAGCCAGGAAACTCGGATTTTAAGGTAATAACCCAAACTCATGCAGCAACACAAACTGATGAATTTGAATACCTATTCAAGGAGACAGTCCTCCAGCCTTTTACAGAAAACTACTTTGTTAACAAAGAAGATAGGGTGCGGTTTTACACTGGTTTGCCTGGTTTTGATGTACTTAACACCACTTTTCGTTTTGTTAGCCCGTTTAGTCGTAAGAGCAAAACACTGACATTATTCCAAGAATTTGTTATGGTTTTAATCAAACTAAGACTGAATGTTCCACTACAAGACCTCGCCTTTCGGTTTGGGGTCTCTCTTTCGACTGTTTCAAGGACATTTACTGCATGGTTGACTGTTATGGATGTAAGGTTATCTCCCCTCATTAGGTGGCCAGAAAGAGATGAGTTATGGCGTACAATGCCTATGTGTTTTCAGTTTTCTTTCGGGAAGAAAGCAACAATCATAATAGACTGTTTTGAAGTTTTTATAGAACGCCCTTCCAATCTGCTTGCAAGGTCGCAGACTTTTTCCAGTTATAAGCACCATAATACAGTGAAAGTACTTATCGGAATCACACCTCAAGGATCGGTATGTTTTACATCGAAAGCATGGGGAGGACGGACTTCTGATAAATACTTAACAGAGAGGTGTGGTTTACTAAACAACCTCAAACCCGGGGACCTGGTGTTGGCTGACAGAGGGTTCACAATTAGTGAAAGCGTCGCACTCTACCAAGCAAAGTTAGCTATCCCAGCCTTCACAAAAGGCCGGAACCAACTAGACCCATTTGATGTGGAAAAGACATGTGGAATTGCCAATGTGAGAATACACGTGGAACGTGTAATTGGACTTTTGAGGCAAAAATATACTATTTTACAGTCAACTCTACCATTGGATTACCTCACCTGTTCTAACAATGCTGCAAACTGTCCACTGATTGACAGGATGATCAGAGTTTGCGCAGCTCTGACAAATCTTTGCCCATCTGTTGTCCCCTTTGAGTAAGCTTTTTAATTCAATTTTATGTAAACAAATCTGTTGTTTAAATTAGCTTAAATTGGGAAGTACTTTAGGTTTAAAGTGACAGGAATTTTTAAGTGAGGACAATAATCCATCCCTTACCCCCTAAAACTGTTCTGCTTATAACAAACCTTCCCCTCCCATTAAATTTATTAACTCATAAATAATACTTGCCAAAAAATTTTCCCTCCCATGATCCTGGAATCAAATATTTTTAAAGCCCCAAAAATCTGTCCATCTCGACTGTCACTTTCTAAGACATACATGTACTGCATGAACGATATCACAATCAAGCCAGCCATGCGGGGACAAAATCAGTTTGTAATGTTCTTCATTGAGCTTTGCAAGGGATGCTGACTTTTCAGTAAGGCCTGTTGAAATTCCAGTTATAATGACATCATCACCATCTGGCTTGCATGCGTGTACAGTCTGTAAAGAGTCCTTTGCTTCTTTAGCTTCCTTGGTATTTAGCTTGACTTTGGCCCCTGATTTACACCCCGTACATATCCATGTTGTAAGGGCATTGTTTGGGACTCTTTTAAAGTTTAAGCAAGCCAAATGAAAAAACTGGCCATTTTTACACAATGGCTTATGGCACTTCAGGAGTTTATCTGAAAACAATGGCTTCTTTTTGCACACACATATGCAGTCCAGTTTAAGAGCTTCATCCAAAATTTCCTTTGTTTGTTTGGCTTTTGATTTCTCATTCCTGGCTGCAGCAGTTTTTTGGCACAGAGGACAAAACCACTTGTTGGGTACTTTTTGGACTTTCAAGCAGGTTAAGTGAAAAGTAGAAATGGGACATGCTTGGTTGCTACATGTTACAACAGCATCAGTGGTATTCATCCTACAAAAGCAGACAGAGCTGAGGCCAGATGATGGCTGAGACACATTTCTTTTCTGGGTATACCACCTTCCCAGGATTTCTGGTAGAACACAATATCTCCAAAAGTGATTTAGTTTGGGAACAACAGAATTCCAGTGACAGATATCTGGGAGAATTCTTTCACAGAAGAAAGCAATTTGTTCATTAAAACCACAAACAACAAAGTCACAGTAATTGTATCCAGTAGTGAATATTTGCTGTTGTGATTGGTAATAATATGCATGTTCTCTTTTAAGACTTGTAGCTCCATTTTCTGACTTCAAACATGAGTTGGACTTGTCAGGGTAATCTTTAAGGTCTGTATCTTTCAAACAGTAGGGGCACTTTACCTCCCCACACCCCTCTCCACAACAATCACAATAACAAAGAAAGTCAGGTGTAGCGTGCAACCAGGGATATTTTTGATTAATAAATGTACCACAGGTTTGAATATGAAAGTTGGTGTGCTTTTCCTTCATGACCTTCTCGTATGCTTTAATTGCAATACTCTCATGTTTACAACCGTGTTCTGTAGCTGCATTGCTAAACTTGAAAATGTTCGGGTAGCATATTGTTTTTATTAATGACTGTGAAGGCTGTGCTGGATTGGTGTGAGATGCTACTTTACTAATTGATGCCCCAACTCTACCAGCTCTGTGACGATAGAAACTAGAACCTTGCGATTGATTTCGGGTATCTTCCTCTATGAGTTTCCTCTCTTCACCTGTGATTTGAATGTTAACATTTGAGCATGCCTCCAACAGATCGTGATACTCTAAGTCTAAGTACTTCTTGTCAAATAAATCGGGAATGGTTGGTATGTTTCTACTCTTTGAAACAAAAGTTTCAGAGAAAGGATGAATCAAGCTCAGAGACACAGACTTTGTTTTGCAAGAATTCAGTTCAGTATAAAAATTGCTTAAATCGGTCTCGTCTGGAACAGGAATTGAAACTTTCGCCGCCTCCCCGCTCATTGCAATTCCTTCGTTTGTTGTCAAATCGTTGATAGTTTGATCTAGATTTTGCTTTAGTTTCTTTGCCGATCGAAAATCAATATCTGAAACGGGTGCGTAGGGAACTTCTTTGACGGCCGTTGGCATCAACCAGCTACATTTCACCTGCGTACATGATAGCTTTTCGTTCACACGATTCCATGCTTCGATGTAGAAGAGAACGCTCGCGATATGCGAGCAGCACTCTCCTTGTCCAGCCATACATCCAACGCAGTGTGCGAAGAGAACAGTACCATTTTCCTCGGTTATTATCCACAATGTAACACACGGATCGTTCATTCTCTGTGAATGCCTGACTTTTCCGAGAACAATGTAGTTGTTTCCTATTTTGTGCCCTTTCACGCAGCTCACAAACCCTGAAACGAGCTGATTATACGCTTGCAAACTCCGAAAAGCTTTAAATTGATCCTTGCTGTAGTAGCTTGTCTCGAGCACTAAAAATGATAGCAAATCCATGGATTCAACGCGAGGCAAACAGTCTGGATCGTACGCTTTGTCTGGAATTAAAATGGGATCGATACCAACACAAGAAATCTTTTCACAGTAACGTTTCTTCACCTGGGGATCGAGGTTGTTCGCATAATCGCTCAGGTGATTTGCCGCCATTTTGGAAAATATGGAACACCAACATGGCGACTCAAATTTCCCGCGAAATTTGTGACGTCACGTGAAAACGCTCTATACATAACGGGATTCGATCATCCATGCTGGAAAAAATGTCGAAAAGTCATAATCCTGTCGATCTTTCTCGACATGAAACAGCAAGACGCTAGACCACGGATGCCATTCTAAAAACGACCAGGGCCCCTCTGTTCGACTTTTGGCAATTCTACAACAAAATAAAAAATAGTGTAGTTCTAAGGAAACCTTAGCCAGCGCAAGTATGTAATAGACCAATTTCGATATTTTAAAATTCAGCCTAAAACAATAGACCTCAGCACGAGGCTCCGGGGTATAAATTATAGAGTTTGTGGGATTTATTCCCCGGAGCCTCGCAGTGATGTCTATTGTTTTAGGCTGAATATTAAAATATCGAAATTGGTCTATTTACAAACGTGCGTTCCAAGTGAATCCCTCTTGGGTTCCGGATTCAAGTAATGCACCATCGCATTGATCTTCTGCCATCCCTCACAGTTTCTCTCTCTGATCTTTTGAGCATACTGTAACAACAACAAACACGAGGATTAAAAAACGGTAAACAACGACAACAACAACAACGAGGACACTTACGACGTATTGTCGGATGATTTCTAACAGCTCGTCAGGGAGAATGAATAAATAATAACGAAAAAACAACGCTTCCCTCTGCTCTGCTGGTAAGGTGCTTCTCTTTCCCCTTATTTCTTAAGCTGACGTCTTTTGATTTTCCATTTCAATTAAACTATGATCAACTCGACGAGTGTACAAGTTTGAATTTGCCCACGTTCGCGCCTTTTATACTTTTTGGACGGATCGAAATGCACCAATCACCGACGACGGATCGAAAGGCGCCAATCGGTGACAAGGTTAGACAAGGTTAGACATGGAATGGGGGGGTGGGGGGGTAGGGGGTATTTGTAGTCAAACAAGGGAGACAAGCACCGATTGGCGCCTTTCGATCCTCGTTGTGATTGGTGCCTTTCGATCCGTTCAAAAAGTGTAAGAGGCGCGAACGAAGGGCGCGTAATTCAAACTTTCCAGTTCATCATGGACAATTCACGAAGACGTTCAAGATCGCTGAGTCCTTACCGCCAAAAGGTAGGACGACCATTACGTTCCAGTTCTGTTCCGGCTTCGGCCCGTTCCTTTAGGAACGACAATCCTTTGGCTTCGGCCCGTTCCTTTAGGAACGAAAGAAAAAGATCTCATTCCTTCTCCGACGACGACGACGAATGGGTTCACGATCCTTCGCTCGTCGCCATGTTGGACGAACAACAACAACAACAACAAGTCGGTGGTGGTCCGCCATTGCTGGATTTTCAGCTACGTCCAGTGGGACCGCGCAGGAACTGGCGCCAAGTCCTCGACCGCCAACTGTTAAAGGGCACGCTACGCCAAAACAGGGACCCGACGCCTCGGGCTGCGAAGTGACCGAAGCCCTATGACAAACCATTCGTCACCAGATCGCCTCGGACTCGACCTTGCAGCCCCATTCCACTCTGCACTTCACGCTGCAGTCGGATGCTTTCACCCACGCGTTCCAGTCCACATCTTTCACCGTGGAGGAGTTTGAGGATGGCAGTGATCGGTTGGACACTTATCTCCAATCCCTTGCGGCCAAACTCAACTCCAACCAACAGTTTGAAGCGGATGACTCTTTCACCATGGAGACCACCTGGTAGTGGGAGTGGTAATGGAAAGAAACAGCGACCCGGACGCGAGGTGGTGGAAAAATTGCTGGCGCGTAAAAAGTCTGTAGTAGTCATAAAAACGAAGACGAGTTATGCTGTGCCCGGGCCATCGTCACCATGCGTGCCTACGCCGACGAGGGGAATGCAGGCCCTGACTACAAGAACTTTAGAAAAGGTCGTCCCATCCAGACACGTTTGGCTAAGGACTTACACGGACTGGCCGGTGTACCCGAAGGCCCTTGCAGTATTGCCGAACTCCAAAAGTTTCAAGCGGTTCTTACCGGATACCAGACCATGTCCGTGGACAAACCCCATTGTATCGTCTTTGAGGGACCACCTGCCCCCAAACAGATTCTCCTCGTCAAGGTCGACCACCACTACCACGGTTGCAACTCTTTCAGCGGGTTCCTGTCGCGCTCGTATTACTGCCACAACTGCGATCGAGGCTACGATCACAACGACATTGACCATCATCCCTGCAAAGGCAAGTGGTGCCGTTCTTGCGAGAAGACCAAGTGCCCGGACTTTACCTCGACCAAAGCTGATCTTCCACCCGGTACGTTCCCTCAACCATCTCTTTCCTGCAACCTATGCCATCGTCGTTTCTTTGGACAGACCTGCTTCTCTTCTCATCTGAAAGAAACAGAGAAGAGCCGTTCCTTGTGCGCAACCAAGAAAAAGTGTCTTTCCTGTTGCAAGACCTACGACGCTGCCTCCAAAGAAAAGAAAAGCAGAAAGCGATACAAACACAAGTGCGGGTGGGACAGGTGCCGTTTCTGCGAAAAAGAGGTGGAGCTGGCATCCCACAAATGCTACATCCAGCCCATCGATCCAGAAAAAGACGAGCCCAAATTGATAAAGATACCCTTGGCCGAAGTGGGTACTCACGGCATCGTGAAGATGGATGAGGATGGTCAAGCGTGGGTGGAAAAACCGAAACTCTTCTTCGTGTACGTGGACTACGAAGTGTTCAGACACCCATCCTCGTGTGTGCAGAGCCGGAAGACAAAGACGACACGCTCTCCTTCTACGGTACGTCATGCACCGCGGACTTGATGGAATACCTGGACGGGTTGACGATTGACGAATACGGGGACACGCGTAAAGTCATCTGCGTCTTCCATAATTTCAAGGGGTACGATGGCATGTTCGTGTTGAAACACCTGTATGACACTCGTCGCACCGTGGAAAACCAGATCAACGTCGGGACCAAAGTGCTCTCCCTCTCCACGGGTAACATCAAGTTCGTGGACTCCCTCTGCTTTCTGCCGTTCCCGCTGTCAGCCTTTCCAGACACCTTCGGCATCACCGAACAGTGCAAGGGTTTCTTCCCGCATCTCTTCAACACCGCCAACAATCAAGATTACGAAGGACCGATGCCCCCCCCCCCCCCGCAGACACCTACGACGTTAAACGGTCCTTCATGACCTTCTCGTATGCTTTAATTGCAATACTCTCATGTTTACAACCGTGTTCTGTAGCTGCATTGCTAAACTTGAAAATGTTCGGGTAGCATATTGTTTTTATTAATGACTGTGAAGGCTGTGCTGGATTGGTGTGAGATGCTGCTTTACTAATTGATGCCCCAACTCTACCAGCTCTGTGACGATAGAAACTAGAACCTTGCGATTGATTTCGGGTATCTTCCTCTATGAGTTTCTATGACGTTAAACGCTTTTTCTTTATATTCTCAAGCCCAACTTGCTGACTTCTCCCTTTGGTTGTGATATCTTTGAATTTTCATTTTAAATGATGTGGCATGGAAAATAACAACTTTTCTGGAGAGCGAGTGTTCCGCAAGTTTTCGTTTTTGTTCCTGCCGTTTATTTAGGAACAAACTGAAAATGCACGTAGAGGAACACAAAAAGCAGTAATAGGAACAAAGGCGTCCGAATTCGGAACAAAGGGTTCCTTTTGTCATTATTGGGAAGACGAAGTTCCTTTTTGTATCGAATAAAGGGAACAGGTTGTACCGTTTTTATCGTTTTAGGAACAAATGATCCGATTTTGTTTGCTGTTCCCTTTTGTGCAATTTGTTCCTATTAACCAGAGTGCAAACTTATTAATTTCAACGCTAAGGAACAATTGTTCCCTTAAGACTCTGGGGTTTTCCAAATTTGGAACTTGTTGTTCCCAATTGTTGGTGGTCGTTCCCAAGTATTTCAAGTGGTTGCTTGTTCCTTATTGATCGGAACAAAGGGTTCCTTTTGTCATTATTGGGAACACAAAGTTCCTTTTTATATCGAATAAAGGGAACAGGTTGTACCGTTTTTATCTTTTTAGGAACAAATGATCCCTTTTTGAATAGTTCTGATTTTGTTTGCTGTTCCCTTTTGTACAATTTGTTCCTATTAACCAGAGTGCAAACTTATTAATTTCGATGCTAAGGAACTTGTTGTTCCCAATTGTTGTTGGTCGTTCCCAAGTATTTCAAGTGGTTGCTTGTTCCTTATTGATCGGAACAAAGGGTTCCTTTTGTCATTATTGGGAACACGAAGTTCCTTTTTATATCGAATAAAGGGAACACGTTGTACCGTTTTTATCGTTTTAGGAACAAATGATCCCTTTTTGAATAGTTCCGATTTTGTTTGCTGTTCCCTTTTGTGCAATTTGTTCCTATTAACCAGAGTGCAAACTTATTAATTTCGACGCTAAGGAACGATTGTTCCCTTAAGACTCTGGGGTTTTCCAAATTAGGAACTTGTTGTTCCCAATTGTTGTTGGTCGTTCCCAAGTTTTTCAAGTGGTTGCTTGTTCCTTATTGATCGGAACAAAGGGTTCCTTTTGTCATTATTGGGAACACTAAGTTCCTTTTTATATCGAATAAAGGGAACAGGTTGTACCGTTTTTATCTTTTTAGGAACAAATGATCCCTTTTTGAATAGTTCCGATTTTGATTGCTGTCCCCTTTTGTCCAATTTGTTCCTATTAACCAGAGTGCAAACTTATTAATTTCGACGCTAAGGAACGATTGTTCCCTTAAGACTCTGGGGTTTTCCAAATTAGGAACTTGTTGTTCCCAATTGTTGTTGGTCGCTCGTTCCCAAGTATTTCAAGTGGTTCCTTGTTCCTTATTGATCATGAATGTTCTTAATTCCACTGAATTAGAACCATGGTTTCCGTTTTTAAACTGCAGTAAGTTCCGCTGTAGGTTGGAGAGGAATTTGTGTTCCATTTTATCCAACTGGTTCCCTTAATGGAAACAATGGTTCCTATTAAGTGTTATTCAACAGGAACGCAAGTTCCGATGTTTGTCGGTCAATCTAAGATGCCTCATGGCAAGTTGAAATTTGAGCCTTGGCTTGCCTACACCGTGCTTGATCACGTAACCGGCAAGATCGAGCAAGTGGAGGCCTGCCCCTTTGTTCCTTTTGTTTGCTTGTTTGTTTTGTATTTTTTTGTTTAAAATCGCCCCAAATATCGAAGGGATTAACGAGCTCGCTGGTATAAATAGCCCGATCGATGAAATAAGAGATGTTAAAAGATGAACAAGTGAGCACTAGAGATCGACTGGTCAAAGTTAGCAAACGCATCACCTAAACCTAAACGACTTCACTTAGAAGAAGACGATTCTGATGGCCTTTTTCATTGCCCAGTGCAAGACTGCAATCACGATGGCTTCACCACACAAAGAGGATGCAGAAAACACGTAAAGAAAAACACCCTTGGTACTATTACTTTGACGAAAAGCCAAACGCCACCCAGATTGAATCCTGTCACAAACGAGACGATGAAAAAGAGGGCAATAACGACAAGACTCAACGTAAAATCAGAAAAGTTCTTTCTTTTGACATTTCAAGCAAAATCGCGAACGATTTTTTATTCTGGCTGACAGGCAGTGGTGGGGGATGTAAAAGTGATCGCCAAGCCCACCAAATTGTCAGCAAGTGTTTAAAGTTTCTGAAATTCTGTTGCGAGGACGAAGAAGATCTCACGTTTGAAATCGTGGACTTTAGTCTTTGTTCTCCTAATCTCCTCTTCAAATTTGTCGATACCATGCAGGATGAGTAGGCTACTTGGACGCTATTGCAGAATTAGGAGGTTTCAGAAAAGTGAATGGCACCTCAGAATCTGTGTTGAGGGGATTGTCTTCCACAGAACTGTATTTGAAAAAGGTGCACAAAACCGTTTCGAAGATGATGCATCTACAGTGGACCAGCGAAGCCCAGAATTAGGAGGTTTCAGAAAAGTGAATGGCACCTCGGAATCTGTGTTGAGGGGATTGTCTTCCACAGAACTGTATTTGAAAAAGGTGCGCAAAACCGTTTCGAAGATGATGCATCTACAGTGGACCAGCGAACTTGATATTGAAGCCTTAGAAGCGAAGGGACACTCTGGAAGAGCTCTTGGAAGTTGTGGGGCGTTACTTGCCCCGCTACGAGAGCGTATTGAAATCGTGCAAGGAAAATGCAGGCAAAATCTCGCCACTAGACCTATCATTTGCCACTAAATTTCTCGCCGTATATTTGTTTATCAAAGTCAAAGGCTCGCGCCCCATGACCTACCAGTATTTAACTGTCGAGATGGTGAACAAGGCCAAGACCAACGGTGGATTTACCGATCAAAACCTGTTCAAAACAGCGGGAAAATACGGCTTTGATTCTCTTTTTCTCAATGACACAAGCATGGAAGTGGTAGATGGCTTCATCAATTACATTCGACCTCTACTCAATCCAAACTGTGATTATGTTTTAGTGACGAGAAATGGTGGGCGACACAACAAGCTCGGAGAACTTATGAGCAAATTGGTCTTCGATGCAACGGGGAAGTATGTTCATCCGACTCGCTATCGACAAATTGTCGAGACGGCAAGTTGTAGGCAACTCGACAGCAGCGAACAAAGCACGATCTCGGAGGATCAGAAACATAGTTCAGTCGTAGCAAGGGTGCACTATCAAAAACAACGATCACGCGAGGTAGAAGGTAAAGCGCACAAGTGTTTGGAGAAATTACATGGCGAAAGGGGAACAGAACTAGAGATGGAAGTGCGCACAAGGCTTTCAGAAAATTCAAGCTCGTCGCCAGATCAAACTGTGGATAATAGAGACATTTCTTCAACAGACGAGGTCGAAACGATCGCAGAAACGCGCCCTGAGCGTCCAGCAGGCGTGCCAAGACTTGGGCGAGAAGATGCGATTAGGCGGACAGCAGTTGGCGGGAAAAGAAAAAGTTTGATGTTCTCTCCAGAAGAAGACAAATGTCTAAAAGCTGGACTAAAGCGATACGCCTTCGGGCAATGGAAAGCAATTCTACGAGATTCTGACTTCCATTTTCAGAAGGGAAGGACGGCCAGCTCTCTGCTTAGCCGGGCAGCAAGAAAATTTGGATTTGAAAGATAAAGCATTATCCCAAGCTAGCAGCTATTGGCTGTGACTGCCAGCCACAAGTGCATCCTTGGAAATGTCTCATCGCTACATATTCGGAGTATCTAGAGCATTTTGCCTCTTTATCTACTGCACTGAACGAGTAAGATGGACAGGATTACAGAAAAACATCCCGCGCTGTCTAGCGACGATCTGAAATTTGCTGGGCAATTTTTTGAGGAAATTTGTGACGGCAACTACCCTAGAGAAACGGCCATGTTGGCAGAAAGTCTCCTTTGGCGACACTTGAATAAAACGTCGAACAGGAAAGGGTCTACACTGAGGGAGCTGGTCCTGGCCTGTCTTTTTATCTCTATGAAACTGGAGGATCGCGATAGCGATAGAAATTGCCTCTTTATGGACACGATCTCTTCGCCCATAGAACGCATAGTTATGGATAGTTATGCTGACACTAGCACTCTTATTTATGAAATAAAAAAGGCGTCTTAATTATAATTCAAACATAATATATTAATTTACTATTTATCACCTTTTTCCTCTTTCGTCAAATAATGTATGCAAAATCGAGTAATTCAGGTAATTCATGTTTTACGAAAATTGAGTAATTCGTGTTTTAGTAATTTGTGTTGTATGTCCTTAACACCGCCTGCCTAGATTAGCTCGCTATTTGCAGGCGGTGCTTACTGATTGTAAAAAGATTTTCTTGCAAACTAAATAAACTTGAAACTTGAACTAGTTAGTTATCATCTAACGCGCGGACATTCTTTGAGAAGAGCTCAGTGTACTACAATCGGTGAACTGGAGGCCCTTGGAACATTGCGACTTGATTGGAAAAGATCATGTTTAGCAATTGAACTCTGCAAATGTGAACGCTAAGACTAACAGAGACACTAAGTCCATTGTAAACTCAACATTTATTTTCGGAAGTAAACTGACATTTCGACAGAAAATGTTTCACCTGTTTTCAAATCTAGCTTTATTTACAATAATTCATATCGCGTCGCGACTCGATCATTGTTGCGAGCTAAAGAACTTGGTTATTTTTGCCTGACAATTTTCTTGCTGGGAGAGTTGGCTCTTTCGTTTGCTCCGTTTCTTAGTCAGGGCCTGATGCTGTTCGGGTCTCTCCGGCACGCGTTTTGGGTGAGAGGGCACTTGCGTCAAAAACAACCGTTGTTCTTCTTCCTCCTCGTCGACTCCTTCGTTTGAGGCGTCGATGTGGACAGGCCAATTATTCATCGGCAGGGCTTCGTGCATTGTTTGTACGCCTCGCGCCACTGCAGGAGTGACAAGACCCAATTGGACACAGGCCAGTTGTCTTGCTTTCACAGCAAAGTCGCACAGGGTACCGGAATCTTCGTGTAGTTTCTTCAGCGCATCCTGCAACACCTCGATGCGGTACTTTACGGCCATTTTGTCTACACAAGGATCTTGTTCTTCCACGAACACCTTTTGCAACTCGCGCATCTCTTTCTCTTGTTGCAGAATTTGCTTGTCTTCAAACATCCGTTGGAGAGCTAATCTTTGCTCTCTTGCGCGTCTCTGTTGTTCCTCTATGCGATTCGTCAACAAAACTTCTTGCTGTCTTTCGCTGATATCTGACGGGAGGGTCATGATACGTGTCCGTTCGTCCTCTGATAACTCGCTAACTACCCTCTCTACGCAGTGAAGCAATAAGAATAAAATAGCACAATTTAACTCAAGAGCCGATATGGCGGGGCTTCTTACTTTTCGTTCTTTTTGTGTGTTAAATTTGCCAATCCTTTATGAAACATGTGCAACTTCCCATAATTTTTGTTGCCATGAAAACGGTTCGTTGACCTTTTTAAACACAAGACTGCCAATGGGCGCAACTGTGTGTTTTAGTGGACTTAAAGGAAAAATACCTCTCAATTGCCTTTTCTGCAGAGTCTTTCAGCAACCTCTCTTGCTCGCCATCTTTTCTTTGTATGAGTGCCGTAAGTTGATGGGATTCCAGACTGCCTTGTCGAGCGAGTGCAAGGTGATGCCAACGTTTCCGTCTCTGTCTCGGATTCAGTGTCGTACGAATTGTCGTAGGATGCCTGTTCCAATGGACTGGAAGGGTGATCAGCTGTCACATCATCGTTGGGATTGAACTGAAAGAGCTCATTAATCTCTTCATTATCCAGCTCTCCAGCTGAGGTCTTTGTGGTCTCTGCGCCGGTCGATTTTGGTAGATCGCTTATTTGCATGGCCGCCCAGTGGATGCAGTCCATAGGGTGTTTCTCCAGCCAGGTAATTGCTGTTGCGTCTACACTCGGGAGGGTTTTAAACTTGTACTTTCTTAGTCTTGAATCCATGGCGGCATTGTTCTCTTCACCAAAGTCCATTGGTGTCTGACAGGTGAAGTAGTAGAGCCGGCGTCAAACAAATACCACCTCGTCGTGCACCGATTGTCACAACTTCGCCGAAGTGGAACAAGCTCGCCTTTTGCTCGCTTATTCCACTTCGGCGAAGTTGTGACAACGGTGCACTCCTTGGTTGTATTTGTTTGACGCCGGCTCTACTACTTGGCAGAAGAACATTGACACGTTCAAACAATTAGATAGATGTGGCAGAGACCAAAATGGTACAAAAACGCGGAGAAAATAACTGCGGGTGGTTGCTTCGAAACCGGAAAAAGAACTGCGAAAAAAAGTGCAGCAGGCAATATTGTTATCAGCACAAATGGCAAGAGAAAAAAGGAATGCAACAGCCGTTGCCATGCCGCGGCTGCGGAATCGGAGTAATAACCGATCACCGTCTATGCGTGTATTGCGGAGGGGACACGTTGCAAAAGCGGCTGAAACGGATAGAGAAAAACGCGAAGAAAAATTATGAACATGTTTTGCGTGAGCTCCAAGAAAGATCAACCATTTGGAGACAAACACCCATTTAGAGAAAAGCCCCGAAAGAAAATGAACCAATTAGAGAAAAGCGCCAAAACAAAAATGGCAGAGCAAGTGACGATGCAGACGCAGCTGATGGAGAAAAAAGAAATGGGTTGGGACGAGGTGCATGAGGAACTGTCAGAGGCCCCTTTTTGTGAAAAACGTGGGCGGATAACAAAAATAATCTATTGCCACAAATGCAACATTTGTGGAAAAACCGGTTTATGTGCCGCCTGTTTTAAAAATGGACAAAAACACCGCCTTGAATCCATTCACTGGTCTGAAGATGACAGCGAAACCTTTATAAAAAGGGTGTAGTGCCGCTCAAAATGCACGAACGAACAGCCGATCAGAACCCACCTCGGACATAGCCTCAACAACTTGTTGGGTAATCCGTCTGACCTCGCTCTGCCAAATGGGCGTGGAAAGTTCCTTGAAAATGCAGAAAAGCGTGTGGAAAATCAGAAGCATTTTCCAAAGTTCTGCCAAGCTTCAAACGTTGGAACTTTTTTTTCGCAGATCAACCAGAGGTCAAAGAGAGAAAGATTTTTCTTTTTTTCGATTCAAAGTTTAGTTCAAATTTGCGTTGGATGCCGACATTTTTTTCAGAAACTCTTTCCGAAGTTCGACGCGAAGCTGTTTTTTTATCGTTTCCATATTCGGAGAATCGACTGGTTTATCGGCGAAATTTTCACGCAATCTATCTCTGAGTTCGCGATATTTTTCCATTTCATGAGAGATCATTTTGAATTCAGCGTTGGAAACACTTCTGTCATCGAGAGCTTGGGAAACGGAACTTTTGATAGAGTCATGTTTTGCTTGAGCCAAAGCTTGAATTTTCATGTGCTTTTTCACTTTCCTTTCAAGCTTCCTGTTTACAGCAGCAAGGCCTGTCGAAGCAAACCCAAGGAGGGCGGCAATTCCGGCGAAAGGCGCTCCGACAACAATTCCGACACCCGTGAGTGAACTTGCAAGGGCCCCGGAAGACAGAAAGGCACTTCCAACGCCAAGAAACACCACGGAATAGTGAATCACTTTGCGGGCTTTCGTGTATTTTTTCAAAACAACTCTTCGGTGTTCAACCTCATTGGAGATTTCTTTTTCAATTTTGGAGATCTCACCAAGACGGAAATTTTCGGCTCTTTCCAGCGGGGGAAGCTCAGGATAAATAGGCGGAGCACTCGGCAAGACATTTGACAAAGACATGGTACAAAAATTTCAATTTATTTCTAAAAGGAAATAAATTGGGTACCCATGAAAGTCAAACAGTTCGCCATTTTCAGTTTTGACAGAGATGTTTAAAAAATTAACTTCTCTGGTTTTATTTGTGTCTCTCAGAACAAGCTCCCCGCTCTGATAAGAAACTTTTTCATAAGGTTTGCCTTTTATGTCAAAGCTCACAAGAACAATCGAGTGCTTACCATTAAAAAGGTTATGCTCACTGTCCACTAAATCACAGTGGATAAAATAAAAGTTCTCAGTTTTTAAACCATAAAGGGTTATTTGCTTGTCATTTTTGGCGACAATATCAAAAAGTTTTTTCATTTTGTCGGAAACATCAAAATCTGTGACATTTTTTTCTTTGTTTGGAATTATGATAAGTGTTCTACCGAATGGGTCCATCTTTGCAGAAAATATTTTGTCTTTGAAACCTTCGTTGAAAAAGTTGCCAGGAAGCAAAAGAGTTTCTTCTTTTCTAGACTGCCCAAACTTTACTAACACTTTCCCCGTTTCTTCTAAGTTGTGCCACGAGTTGTAAAGCGAACAACCCAGCAGGCGTATATAACTCGGGTTCTGAATTGGATTGTCAAAGTAAACAGTGTGATTGTTTTCTGTTGTAACAATTGTAAGCACAACCATTTTATTTTGTTCCGTGCAAATTTTCAATTGAAAATAGCAGGGAAAAAAGAAAATGAACATCTGGAAAACCGCACATAAGCAAGCTTCTGTTATGTTTGACTATCTCGAAAAAAGAGCGCAGGCTGGCAGCTCCACAAATGCAAAGCTTGCGCAAGCAAAGGCGTGGGCATCTTTTTCAGCACGGTTTCCAAGGGCAGACAAAAGTCAATTTGAAGCCCAGGTATTTTTTGCACCGGACAACACAGCAACAGCATATTTTGGAAAGAGGGGCCTGGCAGTTTGGAAAGCGTATTCGGTTCAGATCCAGAATATTGGAGCGCAGAAATGAAAAAAGCGCTGGGTTTGGTTGACGTTGACGTTGATGGCTTCCCTTTCCAACTGACGCCCCGCCCAGAAAAAAGGCCGCTGGCAGTTCCAGCAGTTGATTTTCATGACGCGGCACCAAGTTTAAAGAAAATATTCAAGAAATCAAAATTTATGTCACCCCTGAAAAGTATTTTACAACAAAGTTCACAGAGGTTTTCCAAAAAGAACAACTGAAATTCGAAACGTCAAAGCCCGCGAAAAAATGGTTGTCGGGTCCCAATCTATCTTTTTGGGACCAGCAGCATAATTTCGCAGTGTGGTGTGCGACGACAGGCTGCGGAATCTCAAGAGAAGTATTTGACAGCACAATGCTGCCGCCGCAGGTGCGAGCGTTTTATGTTTTTCACGTGTATTTTAATTTTCGGTGCATACTATTCCAACTCGGCGGCATCCAAAGCGTCAGCGCGTTGCCTGGCGACCCGACATGGAGTCAGTTCGACAATCATTTCGACGAAGTCTCGTGGAAAAGATTATGTGCAGAGTTCGAAATAGACCCCTCGACGGATTTCCGGTTTACGCAAGGCCCGAACCACGGACTAGGCAGCGTTTATATTTATTGCCACGAT
>OX393565.1:10621406-10656406 GCA_947652115.1 Blastomussa wellsi | reverse complement strand
CTGATGCTAAGGAAAGTCAAGTGCATGCAACATTAAATCAACATACAATTCTGGGCCTCAGGAACTCTAATGAAACATGAATTTTGTGTTTTAATGTTGTTTAAAAGGTAGGTTTGTTAATGTCAAGAATGTCAAAACTCTCATCAGGAGTTAGATTCTACATGTAGTTTTACTTGTTGCAAGGCACCCCACTATCCTGCACTACCACATAGCGAGAAAGTCCCGGGTATAGTCTCCAGCCTTGAAAATAACCTGCGATCAGGCGTTCTTTTTTCCAAGGGAGCACAAAAGTGTAGCAACGCTTGAGTCAGTCGTCAGGAGAGGAAGAAAATAAGAACCTCTGATACTATTACTGCATGAGTCTTTTGCTTCTCAGCTTCATTCAATGCTAGCATGAAAATGGTCAGCTCCAACATTAACGTTATTATGCTGGTTGCAAATATGTGAACTTCATTGACTCCTTTAACAATAATTGTATATACGTTATATTTAACTATTTATGTAATATTTGCTGAATAATTAATTAATTTAGCAGACTATTTTAATGTAATTGTGTATATGTTACAGTGTTTATCTGTTTTGTTTATTATTTTGCGCATTTGATCATCACGTCATGTTAAAATGCGTGTTACAAGTATTAAGTATTATTAAGTATTAATTTGAATTGAAGATGAAGTCTTCAAGAGACAAAGTAAGATCAGCAGCGCTTTGCGTTTTTCCGTCTCCTGTCCGCCGCGCCTCGGTGACTTCGTCGACGAACCACGGAAAAATCTTGCCTGACTTGTAGTTGATTGTTCTGTAAACGTTTGTGATAACCGCCCTGTGGTCCAAGTACCAACGCAGCAGAGGCGCAAAGAGCAAAAGTCTCCTTGCGGACAAAGCTCCCACGAGTTTTTTCCTGTCTCCGCGATTTCTGCCTGTTTGGCGCAAGTATTCGAACATATGTTCCAGGACAACTTCGTCCGGCACCTTTTTATTGTAGAAGAATGGGCACATTTCCTCGAACTGGGTGCAGGGGCCCCGGAATCCCTATGTCGACTTCGGCGAAGCCGAACCATGTTCCTCTTTTGAGCCTGTGCGTTAAAAAAAGTGCAATGGAAAAAATTGCGCGCAGCACAAATGGCAAATTAAAAAAGGAATACAACAACCGTCGCCATGCCGCAGCTGTGGAATCGGGGTTTTAACTGACCACCGACTATGCGTGCATTGCGGCGGGCACACGCTACAAAAGCGGTTAATACGCATAGAGAAAAAAGCGAAGAAAAATTATTCCCATGTTTTCCGCGAGCTGAAGCAAATGCTGTCAAATCAACATATGTGAAATTCTATTGGTTCTGTGTGAGACGCGCTTTTTTTTTCAGTGAAATTCTATTGGTTCTGTGTGAATTCCATCGGGCAGCACCCACCTTTTGTCGTAGTAAGAGCTCAGCCCCAGTTTCTGCTGTTCGTAACTAACAATCTGGCCGTCCCTCATCCGGAAACCTCTGTTGGTTGCCATATCCTTGTTTCCTTCCAAAGCCGCCTTGAAACGCTGCCAGGTTATATCGTTTTGCCTTTTCGAAACCCCTTTCGTGCTGAACGTCTTTTTTTCACCCGCTTCGTCGACGAAGTAGCACTTTGAGCAGAGTGCGATCATCCGGGTCCCCTCTTTCTCGAGTTCGAAGAGCCCGGGCGTGCGGCCGCTCCATTTGTCCCAAGCCAGCCACTGTTTCTTTTGTGTTTAGAATTCTGCCCGCAGCTCCGGTCTTACAAGATCCTCTAGACACCCCGCGGAGATGGCCATGTAGTTGCTGTCTGTGTCCATCTGAATCAGCTCAAAATCTCTTCGGTCAAAATACCTGTCAAGGAAATCGTAGTAGAATTCCAGCATCTGCAGCTTGGCCAGTTGGTAGACGGCGATTCCAACCTGAAATGGCCGTCTGATTGTGATCCTTGGCTTCCGGCTTTCCAGCTCATACGCCTCCCCGATCTCATCAAGGTCAGAGAAATACGCGCTCCGCAGGGCTCTGTCGACCACCTTCTCATCTTTGGGGTAAATCACACTTGTCTGCCGCTCCAACGCTTCGATGAGCTTTCCGTACCTGCTATTCCCAAGCAGCTTGAAAACGTCTGCCAGCAGCGCTTTGCTTTTTTCCACATCTCCTGTCTGCCACGCCTCGGTGACTTTGTCGACGAACCACGGAAAGATCTTGCCTGACTTGTAGTTGATTGTTCTGTAAACGTTTGTGATAACCGCCCCGTGGTCCAAGTACCAATGCAGCAGAGGCGCAAAGAGCAAAAGTCTCCTTGCAGACAAAGCTCCCGCGAGTTTTTTCCCGTCTCCGCGATTTCTGCCTGTTTGGCGCAAGTATTCGAACATATGTTCTGGGACAACTTCGTCCGGCACCTTCTTATTGTAGAAGAATGGGCACATTTCCTGAAACTTTGGGTGCAGGGGCCCCGGAATCCCTATGTCGACTTTGGCGAAGCCGAACCATGTTCCTCTTTCGAGCCTGTGCATTATAAAAAATGCTGCGTCCTCTGTGTTGTTGAAGTGCCCTTTCCTTTCCGCAAGGCATTTCTCTCAACATCGTTGAAAGATAGAGGGCGTTGGCATTGTAACCTAAGATCTTTTTGCACAGACAACCGTCTTAGTGTTGGTGCGATCTTATCTTTGTCACACCGGCTTCGTGGTAGCGCGTGAAAACGATGCTCGGGCCTCCGACCACAGTGCCTTTCAACATTTGGTATGCTTCTTGCCCTGGACTACAGAGATCCGCGCCTTTCTCAATCGTTACCTGGAGTAAGTAGTGCAAACTCACTCCCGAGATGCTGACCGCGTCTTTGAAGATGTTGATTTTTTTTTCGGTGTAGAAGGCCCGCATCTTTTCCAAAGCCTCAAGGCCAGGGGCCACGTCGAGGTTGTTGTAAAAACGTAGCCAGTCCGCGAATGTGCGCATATCTTTTTCTTCGAACAGGCGCTTGCACCCCTCCCATTCTTCTGTCGAGAGCACATACTCGTTCTTCAGACGTGAGAACCACTCTGGATAGTCAGGCAGCCCTGGATAGTCGAGCTTTTCGGGTGAAGCGAACCACTCGTACGGAAGCCACGATTTCTGCTTTGTGCTTCCATAGGCTTGGACCCACTTTTCGTAGCTTGTCCCCGGCCCAAGATAATTTATTATGTTGAGGAAACGAAAGCCCCAGGTCAGCAAGAACATAACCTTTTTTCCTTTTTTCGCCACTTTGATTTTGTTGGTTGTGTCGGCAAGGTGGCCAGCGAAGTAGTTTTTGATCAGGTTCAGATCAAAAATGACAGGCACCTGGTCGCACCATTCAAAAAGTTTTAGCAACTGCTTTTTCGGCAGCAGGCAGACGTCTTCTGGCACAAACTCTTCTCGGACTTTGGACCGGATGTTTTTTCCGTGCCTCTCCAGCTCTTCCATAAACTTGCGGATCAGCTCTGCGGGGTCTCTGCGGATGTGGGTGGGCTCTCTTTTGAGCGTGTCGCCGATGCTCACCGAGATTGGCATGTGCGCATTCTCTATCGTTAGCATTGATGTGGGCTCCTTCCTCTGGTTGTTGTCGCTGTACGCCTCAAAATCGTACAGGATCGCGTGTGGGTAGCTTTTTGTTTTGGTCTGCGGGGGATCGCCGTCGATTTCCCCAACTTCACACGCCCAAGCCTCGATTGCATGGTAGCCGGCCTCCCGGAGCGTTCTTGTGCGCCTCTGCGTGGCCTTCCACCTGTCTTCGCGTGTTTGACCGAAATGGGTTATGATTTTGCCACGGTCATGAGGGTAACATTTTCGGCACCCGTGCCAGTGGCAGCCGTGGTATTGAAAGACAGTCTTTGTTTCGTGGGTGAAGCCGTCAACTGGTGGCCCCTCAACACACCTCTCGCCTCCGTGTCCACACATTGCGTGGTGGATGTGAATTTTCCGCCGCTTGGCTTCTTGGTCTAGCCACCGTAGCGATTCTGGGGAAGCGCAATGTTTTGGATAGAAAGCCTTCTCGAAAGCTGTCTGCGGGGCTTCGACTTTTTCGCCCGGGCATTCAATTATCGTCTTCCCTTGCGCACACCTTTGGTCATGCCGTTGAAGATTACAAACTTTTGTGAATCTCGCACGGCAATGAACACATGCATATATTTTCACAAGTTTTTCTATGTCTTTTATGACAAAGGCATGCCCCTCGTAAATACCGATTGTCAGAATGTTTGTCAGCTTGGCCGGCGAGTTTCTTCTAAGATGCCAAACCACTTTGCCGTCTTCTCCCCGCTCAGGCTGATAAACCTTGATGCCGAGCCAATCTGAAAAATCGACCCCCTGGTTGAGATGCCTTTCAACCTTATCTAATTCATCTGGAGATGTTTTTGGAAAGTTGATTGGAACAGCTCAGAGTTTGAGAAAACTCCTGGCAAGCTCACGAGCTGCTGCTGTACTTCGATCAGGTCGGGCTCCTCTGTGCACAGCAATGCAGCACCAGAGACACAAATCATCATGGTAGGTGTCTAGTGCCACCATTGACCTGCTATGTGCAAGGTTGCGTAGCCAGTCAGGCAAGGGACAGGCCCAACAAAGGCTGGCGGTCAAGCACAACCTTCACATAGACATCAGAATAGCCCCTGAACACCCACTTTGAGTCGGGCCTTTCGATGGAATCAACTTGGAGACGTTCCTCCTCCTTTTCATTCAACCATTTTTCTGCTTCAGAAAGTTCGCTTATCCAAGGTGATCCTCCTGAACAAGGATGGATCCATCCTGGACGTTTTCCAACCAATAAGAATAGTTGTGCCTCAGATACATGGATCTCGAATCTTTCTCGAATCTTTTCCATGAAAAACTCTCTCCTTGGACCGACCATCTTATAAATCGTCACCCTGCTACCATTCTTCCCTCAGCCTCTGGTTCGTTAAAGAACCATTCAAGAGATTGTCGGTAGTTCTCCTTCGATTTGACTTATATTCTATCCCATTTGCCTGCGGTACCAAACAAGCACGTTTATGCAATATTTACTCAGATTTACCATAGAAACAAATTTGTTTATTTGTTACAATTTTGCTTTCTTGTCAAAGAAAAACATTTGCCTCAGTTTTGCACACATTTACTCGGTTGCGAAGGGAATGCAAACACAAATGTTTGCACTTGCGGAGTTTACGTGCAAATACGAAGTAAAGATGATAAGTGCCTAAATTTACTTTAAGTTTCCTATTTAGGCAAATATGCAATTTTCACACGTTGTAGGCTAAGGTTTACCTAGCTAGTTTGCTTGCTTACTATGAGTACAAAACAGGTTAGAAAGTTATTTGTATACACTTATTGTTTTTACCCCATTTGGATTTGTAAAGCAGTTTTAAGCCGAAATGCGGGGGTGGATCATGCCTTTTTTTCAAGCAACGTCTTTTTCATGCCCATCTCTTTACTTTAAAAAATCCATTGTTACAACAGGAGTTCCCATGTAACGATAATATTTTTTATGCTCCCTTGATCAACATCTAGTTATATCAGGGTTCCACGGCACAGGGTCGGTATAATTATAAACATAAGGGGAACAACGTGATGACATACACTTATACTAAGAGTCAAGTCATGCTTTTTTTAGGCATCCCCTCACCCCTTTTGACCACTCCCTTACTTTCCTCCCCAGGGTTTTCCTCAACCTCATATGGTAGGAGGAAACACTTGAACTGCTTATCAAGGCAACCAAAGTTAGCCTTATTAATTTTAATAACATTTTTTTTTTCATTTGAAGGATGTGAAAGGGTGCTGGCACTTGGCTTCGGGGTAGTGAGCAAAGAGGCTCTTGTCCTAAAAGCAAGAGTTTCCTTGTTGGCAGGGCAGTACCCTAAGTAGATGCCATTTGATGCTGTTATGCGATTTAATTTGTGGCCATCATAATATTGGCCAGTACATGATATTGGGTTTACATGATTGCAACCAATCTGACTGATGACTAAGGGAATATATTAATTAATCAGTTATTTAAATGGCCTCTTTTTCTTCTTTTCACTAATTTTGGTGATGCTTCATATATACCCAATTTTAAAATACATGTACAGTATATACACCACTGCATTGTTCTATTGTGTGATGTAAATATTAAATTATTGTTTCAGGGCTGAGCCCGTAATTGTTTGTTGTGACCTAGCGGGGGTACTCGATATATACATCCTTAAGTGGAGAGCTGCGGCCAGGTCACTGAAACCATAACCCAGTTAAACACATTTAACCATTTGTTCAACGAAAGGACAAAAGTTAACCTGTTTAAGACAAAAGCCTTTGAAAAGTATACCAGCCTTTCCCATTGAGCTCTTATAAGGGAGAACCCCACCCCCTATAAAGGTTGTGAAGTAATCCAGGACTTGATTGCCTTGCTTGGCACGGGACCTACAATTGATAGAGATCTCTATGCTGAAAAGCAGGAATGCAGGTAATAACTGGAAGGTTGGAATAATACTCGGCTGTCAGCATGATTTTACCTAGCTGGAAATAACCTACGACCTTGGAAAAGCAACCACTTTGGCCCAACATACCAGGCTATTGAGTTTGCATAATTTCCATTTGTGATAAATACTACCTTCATCCTTGGAAAAGGGCACGTCTATTTGGAAATGAAGACACAAGAGTGGTGAGTGAAAGTCAACCCACCAAAATAATACAGTTTATTTCTTTTTGCTTTTACGTATATATCACCATCTTCTTACCTAATTTGAAACTAGAAACAATGGGATGTGATCCTTAAATTCGTTAAAAACTGTAATGTTGGGAAAGTTAAAAACAATAAATATTTTGTCTGTAACATCAGCAGAATGAATTTGGTCAATTTTTTAAGCTGCACACATGTACAATATATAAGCTAATATATAGAACCTGTATTAAGCAGCCACCCTCCATTAAGTAGACAGTCCCGAGGGTGGCTGCTTAAGTTGTTTGCTGCATCTATAACTTTGAGAAAAATCTCTTGAAGCTACAGCAAGTGCGAGGTGTTCTGCAAGCTACATTCTGCGAGCTAAAAAAATAATAAAAATATAAAATATAGTTTTAAAATAATAAAAAAAGAGTCTGGAAATTGAGCATCTTAACCTTAAGGTCTTTTTACAAGCATTTTTGTTGTTCCTCAAGAAAATAACTCTCAGATTTAACTAAACTACTGACATCAGCAATGACTTGGCAAAATGAAAATATGCATATTTCATTATTACTAAACTTGATGACACAGGTAACTCATTTGTTCTCTCTCTGTTGGCAAATTGAACCCGATACTTAAACTTAGTTATAACTGAAATGTTTCAAACAATTAATAATTTATTTGTCTATTTAAATAAGTCCTATAATAATCTTGACTGGTTTGATCCCTATGAAACTGCTATATATGCTGAAGCAATGTCAGCAGAATGATAAAAGTGATTTATTTTTCTTTACACACATACATGTACATGCCTTCTGAAGGCAACTGTTTTGGTGGGTTTCCGCATAAATTTCAGTAAAGGCTAGGATCACCAAAGGACTGACTGACAAGATGTGCCACCTTGCCACTTGCTAACATTTGATGCGCCATCAAGAAAGCTGCTCAGTACTCTGGTGAGCTACCTTGTTCAGGTAATAAACTAAACATGTAGGTACCAATACTTGTTTGGGTTCTGTCACTCTATCAACAAATTAAGAGCAGTTGCAATGGGATCTGTCTTGGTTAAATATGAAAATAAAAAACTGTATTGCTATTTTAAAACAACAAAATCTTTCCTTTTGTCAACGTGAAATTTTTTTCTTGAAAATTTGAATGTCATGCTAATGAATTTTTATCAACAATTATTTAGTAACACTGTACCAAGCAAATTAAATATTATATTTCAATTTGATTTTTTTTTCTTAGAAAATGAATGTCATGCTAAAATTGAGCTTTTACCAACAATTTCCAACAATTCAAACTATTAATATTTATTATTTGGTAACAGCACCAAGCTGCTTAATGTCATGTTATTGTGGTCTTGTATTTAGATTGAAGCCAGTGCATTTGTTCCCTATGCTTTGAAGGACAGCACTTTCATTACTAAACTTGATGATACATGTACTTATTTGTCCTCTCTCTGTTAGTAAATTGAACTTGATACTTAAAGTTAGTTATAACTGAAATGTTTCAAACAATAAATCATTCATTTGTCTATTTAATTAAGTCCTATAATAATCTTGACTGGTTTGATCCCTATGTAACTGCTATATATGCTGAAGCAATGTCAGCAGAATGATAAAAGTGATTTTTTTTCTTTGCACACATTCATGTACATGCCTTCCGTAGGGAACTCTTTTGGTGGGTTTCCGCATAAATTTCGGTAAAGGTTAGGATCACCAAAGGACTGACTGACAAGATGTGCCATCTTGCCACTTGCTAACATTTGATGTGCCATCAAGAAAGCGGCTCAGTACTCTGGTGAGCTACCTAGTTCAGGTAATAAACTAAACATGTAGGTACCAATACTTGTTTGGGTTCCGTCACTCTATCAGCAAATTAAGAGCAGTTGCAATGGGATCTGTCTTGGTTAAATATGAAAATATATAACTGTATTGCTATTTTAAAACAACAAAATCCTTCCTTTTGTCAGTGTGAAATTTTTTTCTTGAAAATTTGAATGTCATGCTAATGAATTTTTATCAACAATTATTTAGTAACACGGCACCAAGCAAATTAAATATTATATTTCAATTTGATTTTTTTTTCTTAGAAAATGAATGTCATGCTAATAAATTTTTACCAACAATACACAACAATTATTTGGTACCAGCACCAAGCTGCCTAATGATGTCATTTAAATGAGGTCTTTCATTTGGAATGAAACAAGTACATTTGTTACCGACACTTTTAAGGACATCACTCTCAACTTTTTTGCCAATAACAGAAGCTATTCTTCCAAAGGAGAAGACATCACTTGCAGCTGAAGGTTTACTAACTCCAGATACTATTTCTGGAGCTATGTGAGCATGCTTCCTGCGGTATTCTTCATGCGAGAGGTGTTTGACAGACCCAGCACCTGTTGTTATGCACTTCCCAAAATCGACCAAGACTGCTCGGTACTTATTATTCCAGAATGAAACAAGCACATTGTCCAATTTAATGTCTCGGTGAATAAACCCTCTGGAGTGCATGTAGGAAATAGCTTGTGCCAGCTGCAGTGTCATGCTACACCAAATTACTTGTGACAGATGCAGTGACTTGCTATTAAGGGCAGTGTACATTGTGTATGTTTTATTGTTTACGTCATAAAAACTCATTACCAATAGTTTAGGAGTTGATCCTGTTGAGATCCCTAAAGGAAAGGGAATGTTTTGGTGTTGCAATGACTTCATTATCATAGCTTCTCTTTTAACGTCTTCTGTAGTAGCAGAGAAAAAGCTCTTGACAGCTACAGGTGTACCCCGGAAAAACATTTTCTGGCAGGAACCAAACATACCTGAACCAAGGTAGCTTCTCTCATCTTTATTACTTGGAGTCTCTAACAGATTAAAGTCGATCTCTTCAATATTTGCGTGAATGGGCTCTCCCTTAAACACCTGTAGTTGATGAAGACAAATCAGATAAAATTAGTGTGAGAGAGTAAGAATCCTGGTTTGGCCTGGTCTGTTCTTATTGAGTCCAGGCAACACACCCAGCTCCAACTCTTATTGCAAACCACAACAATAATAAACTAATAGCTAGTAATTCCCCCACACCTTGTTTCAAGCCAGACCCTCCCCCACTCTTTTTGCAAACATAAGGGACCGGCCATTATTTATTGGGGGGGGGGGCACTATGTTTGGGAGGATCACTTTTTTAACATAATTTTGGGGAGGGCCATTTTTTTTTTCAATTGTATTTAGGGGAGGGTAATATTTATACCTCTGATTATTGGTGCTTTCCTTTGTTCAAAATGTTCATCATGTTTGGCAGGTTAAGATGTATTTTCAGTGATTTTTGACGACCTTAAATAACAATTTTCCCATGGAGCACAAAATCAGATCCCCCTAAACTTGCTTATGCTAAAACCTGCACATATAAAATTATTTTGATACAAACAATTTTAAATTTGGAAGTAGGTTGCCAGTAAAATATTTTCATGTAAATAATGATAATGATAAACATTTATAGCGTGCAAATTCCATGTGAATATGTTCAAATGCGCGTTACAAGAAATGAGAGACAAATTAAAGATAACATCATAAGAATCCCAACTGGCAGGAGGCACACCAGTTGGCTATTTACAAAGCGTGGTGGAGTTGAATTCAGGCATACTTCTTCCAACTTTTAGAGCCCCTCCTCCCAGGTAAATAATTACTGGTCCCTAACAACAAACAGTTTTTCTCCTGCCTTCTTGAAAACAAACCAACATCAAACTAAATGTAAACTCCCCCCCCCCTCCAACCCCTTCTTGCAAAGTATAAAAAAAGAAACAATGCAAGAGCACACTCTCAACTGACAACAAGCCTCCTAACACGCCATAACAACCCAATCAGACCAAACTAGGACACTACTTCTCGCAATTCCTTCACCTGATTAAAAATGGCGGCCATTACGTGAAAGAGTTATTTCACCAAGCTTTCCACGCTTATAAAACGTTTAATAAAACCCTACAAAATCGCTGCTTTCAAACACAGAAAAAAAAACCCAATAACTTGAAAGAAAGGAATGAATAGATCAGACTGAAGTAAGCTTAACCTTATTGTTCTAAACTCACAATTAATTGATACACAACACAACAGCGGCATGAACATTCAACAAGCATGTCCTCGTTATAAACGCATTAAGCGATCGATCCTTACCTTTCGCTGTTCAGGCATGTATATCGGTTTCCGGAGTTGACGATTCACCTTTGTTTTAAGGATAGAACGCCACCTATCATAATGTGTAAATTTGCCGCTGCCATTCCAATCACCTCCTTTCTTCCTGCAATTCTACCACAAGTCTTTCAACTACTCGGTTCCTTTTTTCGTTTAGCCGCAGCCGTCGCTTACGTTTCTTTTGTTCCCTAAGCATCCGCTTCCTCTCCTCCATTGTATTATCCCTGCTACGTCTTTTCATTGCAAATTAAAAGCAAGCTACACTAGACTGACTTTCTCCGAGCGAACCAAAGTTCCCGCTCCCGCCCTCGCGCCAGAAATTGGACAAAACCACTGACACAATCAACTGTCGTCCTTAGTAGTAGGAAATCGCAAAATTATTTCAATAAGCGCAAATAAGAAACTGGTGGGAGCTTTGCTTCAGGAACATACATGTAGGTTGATTTAAGATTACAGAACTTTCATTTTTATCATACCAAAGGTTGAAACACCATCTTATATTAACTTTGTCAGGCTTTTATTTGTTTATACAAAAAAATTGTACTGTCCAGATCACTGAAATGACAGCATTTGAAAAGTAATAATTATCTAATAAGAATACGAATCTGTACACCTCAAATCCTGTTTACTCAAACTTATTTAAAACTAAAATCAAAGAGTTAGAGTATAAACCCGCATGTAAGAACCTAGAAAATTAAGAACCTAGCAGAAAGCTGTTTTTTTTTTATTACTATTTTAACCACTCATATCCCTCTTAAAACAGCTGTGTATGCGGTGGGTCAAATTTTCTCTTGGTTTATATAGTTCTAACCAGTTAATTAGGTTTTTGGTTCCAGATTATGAGAAAGGCAGAGAAATAAACCTTAAACTGGTTTGAAAAATTTTATACGATGTACCAAGGAAAAATTTGAGTCACAATAATAATAAACTAATAGGCATGAACTCCCCTAATTAACAGGTACAGTAAACACCCGCATATAAGAACACATGATTGTGGAGGTCAGGCTCATCGGGTTCTTATTTATTGGGTGCTTAGTGAAAAATCAGCCTGAAGGTGTTCTTGAATTGTTCTTAAATTTTGTTGTTGGAATACAGAACTGTAACAATATAATAATTTGCTTAAGATTAAATTAGCATATTTAATGGCAAAATGAATAAATATCATGACATGAACAATGGTTCATGATCTTTATGTCTATTTGAAAATGAATTTGAGGTTGATTTGTATGCATTGTAACACCAAGAGAAAGTTCTTGTCATCCATACAAATAATTAGTCAGTAACAACAATTTTTAGTTTTTAAAAAATCATGTCTGTGTGACTCTAAAGTCCTATGATATCTTTGAATAGTATTATTGTTCAATCTTAAAGGCTTGCATTAACACTGCAGTTTCCTTGGAAGAGGGCACACCACAAGAACACGTTCCCTTTCCACAATGTCAAAGGCTGGAATGAACTTGCTGTGAATTCTTTGCACTGGAATGAAGGTAGCCTCGCCCTCCATTTCAAACAAGTCTTTGCACCATACCTCTACGGGGACGCCCAGCAAATGCCTTGCAGGATGTGGCTGAAACCAACTTACAGCTGCCATTATACATTGAACATATCTGCCATTGACAACAATGTTCTGTTTCATAAAAAAATCAATGACCCCAGGTCTGAGATCAGAGCCAAAACAGTCGATTTTCCCTCCAAGGGTGCACCACCGTGCCAGAATAAAAGAGGATCGATCCATTCTTGATTTAAGTGAGCCAAAGTGGTCTCCACTAAACCTGCAAGCAGCATACTTCTCAAAGTTCACAGTTACAGAAGATTTCTCTACTTCTGAAAAGATTTTTTTGTAACACTTCTTGAGGGAAAGTAGTAAGCTATGGTCTAAAGAATCTCTTTGAAATGGACCACAACAGGAAAATAATGAGAAACTGGATACCCATGCATCATCCTTCTTTAGAGGTCCCAGTGAAAGGAGACTTGCATGAATGTCACTTGCACAAGGCACACCAGTTTCAGTGTTTCCATCACATGAAGTTGACACCTGCTCGTGTACTGTCCCTGCTTGTATCCTGAAGGTAATGGTATGTCCTTTACAAACTGATCTGAGCAAAACGTCCGCATCAATTGCACTTCAACAGACCTTTGATTTGTACCATACTCTTCCAGGATACTGTTATAACGCTCAAAACTAAATAGCCAGAATGAATATACAGGTCCATAGTCTAAAATACAATCAAGCAGATGGGTGTGTAGATGCATATTTGGGGTGATCTTGTTTCGGCCATTATGCTGTTCAATGTTCCTGCAGAATTTCAAAATGTAAGTGTGGGCAAGTTGTGCTCTTGCTTCAGTGATTACTGTTGAGCAAAAGAAAGTACATGCCATTACAAAGTCCCGCCAAATTTCCAAATCAGTTGCTGGCAAAATTCCATGGAGTGCATAAACAGAAAATAAGATAGTAAATGACTTCCACTGGTCTGCAGTAAAGCCACCATAGCTATTTTGGATCTTCTTGGGTGTTCTCCCTACATCAGCTGGGACAGGAATTTTGTCCACTTTCTCCTGAATTTTCAGTAAATTGTTCTTGTTCAGAAGTGGTTTATCAGCATCCATCCAAATGTTCTTCAAAACATGCTTAGCTGTTCCAGTAAAGAGATTGTGCATTGGATCTATTACATGAAATCTCACACAGTCAAAATAGGGCAGCCTCATCAACTCAGTGAAACGGGTGCCATATTTTAGCTCTAAGTGATTGCGGTCAGTAGCTGATGTCTGTGCTTGTACCTCTTGTGCTTCTCTGCGGTGTTCACTGTTTGTTCTTTTAGGGCAAGCTTCAAACCCAGAGAAGTCCAGTGAGGTACTTACATTTCCTGTAAATAATTTCTTGCATTTGGAGCATCCTTGGCAAGAAGCGTGTCCAGTGAAGCCACAAACTTTCCTTGCTGCTGGAACATCACACCCAACACAAAGCAATGCTGCATGGAATAAGTGTTGGACTGATGAGCCATGTTCAACTTCATATATACCCTCATTCCAAAGGATGTTTAATTCATCAACAAGGGGGCAAAGGTATGTATTGATGTTCAGTTTCGGTTCATGAGGTCCTGGAATAACGCCTCCCAAAAACACATTCTCAGGTTTAAATCTTTCACTTCTTGGAAGGTTCATCAAAACTAGATAAAGCGCACCAACACTGTACAGGGAGTGTTTAAATGGCTGAAACCAGTCAACATTTAACATAAACGCAAAATTTCTTGGGGCAGATAAAAACGGTTCTCCGTTGACCACTTGAAATTCCTTCCAAACCCTCCCATCGAAAATGTCAGCTAGAAACCCTTCTGGTACTTTTCTGTTTCTCCACATTTCACATTTCATAAAAAATCCTGGCCTCTTTATGAAGCGGCGTAAATTATCAATAACACTGTTGTAGCAATAAACTTTGAATGGGTAAAGTTTAGTACCTCCACTTTTCAATGTTACCTCCTTCAATTGTGGTTCACTGCATTTTGTACGGCGAAACCTCTGGCGATGATTGGGAAATTCCACAAATGAACAGTTGACAGTCACGTTTCTCCCATTGGAATACTTATAACAGTCTTCAAACTTGTATAAGCTGTGACACTTAGGACAAACAACATATTTTCTAAATTTGTCTTTGTCAATTCCAATGTGTTTACGTAATAGATGGAGAGATTGTGGAAACATGGCAGCAAACCCTGCAACTACTGGGAAAACAGTTGCAAGTGAGTCAAATACTGCTCTGATGAAAAGGAGGAGGATTTCCAATGCATTATCTGAGATCGAACAAAATGATGCCCAGAGACATAGAAACAGAAGAATCCAACGAATAATGGTTCTTCCATTTTGCAATGACCTTTCAGGTTCAGTCACATTCACACTGGGAACTTCTTTTGCCTGGGAAAAATCAGCATCTACTTCTTCATTTGTTAGGTCCCAGATCTCCTCCATCATCCCTGAGGGAGCTCCAATTCTTTGCCGATACAAAGCTTCTGTTTCATTTTCATCCATTAAAGTGCACCTAACCCCAATTTTGTTGTTATCACTGAATTTTTTGTCGCAATTTCTGTTTTACAGTAGTGAAAAAATTTTTGAATTTGCTCAAATCTACGATTTTTTAGAAATTTCCAAAGTTTAAAAAATCGCGCCAAAATTGCCGCCATCTTGGTTCAAGTTCGAGTGATTGGGGGATTGGGGCTAGTATTTGCTATGACGTAGAAAGGAGAACGACAGCGTGGTTTGGTTGCAGTTAACAACAGTCAACCCGAGTGTTTTTGACATCAAAATGCCAAAGAGATGTGTCGCTGCTGGCTGCAGCAACGAAAGAAATTTAGAAGAAGGTATTTCCCTTCATAAACTGCCATTTTACGGCGACGATCGGCCCGAAGCCAAGAAAAGGAGAAAGAAATGGGTGGATTTTGTTCGGCTGAAGCGAGCGAAATGGGAACCATCTCAGTCTTCAGTGCTGTGCTCTGAGCATTTCAAAAGGGAAGATTTCGTTCGTTCAGCAGATTTGGGCGATGAGAAAAGTCACCACAGTTCAAAGAGATGGCTGAAGACGGATGACCTTGGAGTGAATGTTTTCCCGAGTGTTCATGCGAAAACACTCGTGCCAAATGCACCAAACGATAAGCCTGTGTCAAAGCGATCCAAAAGAATGGTAAGACGAGTGAGATGTACAGCACTGAAGCCATTTGTCAGTGACCTGAGCTTCTCTTCTTATAGCATGCAGATGTCTGCTGGGAACTTCCTCTTGTGTCTCAGCATTCTACTTGTTGGAGGGTCAGCCACGAAGATCTTCCAGATGTTCTCCCATATGGGTCTAGGATGAATCTCTCTGAACACATTTTTTAAGTGTCAAAAGGTCAGTGAGGATGTACATGTATCGATCAGTAGAGTATTTATCTTACAACACATCAGTTACACATTTTGTGTGATCTTATTTTGTGCCAGCTGTACACATACATGTTGATATTGTTCTGGATAACCTGATTTGATTTATTTTATTCAATGTGTACAGTACATATCTTTACATGTAATTCAATTTTTGCGCTGACTATAAAAACTATGTACACACTCTGATTGGTCAACAACATTGATCCATTAGTCCAGTGGAGAAATAAATCCATGATGTATTAATTGTTTACTAAAGTTTACATTAATGATGCAATTATTATTGTCTTACTTAGTTTTGCATGCATTGGGCAGAAAATAATATTTCTTTTTGGACAAATGAAAGCAAAGTAATGGTATTAATAAATTGATCTATTTTCAGTCAGAAGGAAACATTGCCTATATTGTTTATACTTCAAACATTTTTGAGATTTACCTTTTTTTAACTTGTCATTTTGCAGAACAAACTTTTCCCTGCTATTTACCTTTACTGGCAACACTACCAGACTTTGACGCTAGCAAAGTTAAAAGACATCAAGGATGGAATCACCATAGCAGGAGATGGTCGCCATGATTCCATGGGGCATAGTGCCAAATACTGCGCGTATACCATCTTCTGCTGTACAATTCCCATGATTATTCATTTTTCTTTGGTCCAGGTCAGCATCATTGCATTTACAACTTAATATAATGTATACAATGCAGGTTAAATTTGATTTCCTGTCTGATGCATGATCAAAAATTCCAAACTAAGGCAAATAGCAATAATTAGCCTTATTTGAAATGAAATCAAGTTTCACCTACAACATGCACATACTTTTCTCAAAGCCTTGACCTCTAGAGATTTAATGTTGTTATGAATGCAGTCACTTCCTTCCATCTTAGGTGTTTTGATACATTTATGGTCCCTTGTTTAATAACCAGTAAACTAGCTTAATGTGAGTGTCGTATACTAACTACATGTATTAAGATTCAGCCTACACCCCATTTACCTCAAGGTGCTTAGCCACATTTCTTACTACCTTTTGGCTAGCATTGGGTTTTATAACTCAATTAAATCAATTGGGTTTTGTTTCAGGGTTGCAGGAATTTGATGATATAATTGTGTTTCATTTTTTTTCTTCATGTTAACCTTAGAGAAATCAAGCTGGCAGCAGCACAGCAATGGAATTCATGGGATTTCAGGAGTGCATGCAGTATCTGATTGGCTATGGTCTGTTGATCAGCACATTCATATCTGACAGACACATATCTATTGCCAGTCACATGAATAAAGTGTTGCACCACATAAAACATTACTTTGATATCTGGCACTTGAAAAAAAGTAAGAGATTTCACTGCATCAATGTTTTTAAGTTGTGTGTTTCACAGGTGGTTTTCTCATGTTGATTAATTTATTTTTACTTTCAAATTTTTTTCACAGAAATACGCAAATCACTTACTGCCATCTCGAAATCATCGAGCGGTGAATTGCGATAACTGCAGCATGTGGTGTCACATAAAATGTGCCTCGATCAAACCAAGCGAATACAAGATCTATCAAAGCCTTCCCTCATTTTCCTGGTGGTGTCCTAGATGCCTTTGGTCCTCTTTACCTTTTGCCAATGCGACAACACTAGATTGCTCGCTTGACTCGCCCATAACTACAACATGTTACGATGATGTCCACGAACATGAAAATCTTTATCCATCACTTAAAGCGGACCTACAACTACCAGGTCTGAAGATCTCACACATTAATGTAAATGGTCTTCTAAATAAGTTACTGGATATCAAAGCTCTACTATTTTCGATAAATTTCGACATTCTAGCCATAACTGAATCCCACCTAAGCGAGGATATTTCTGATGATGAAATTGCTATTACTGGATACAAAACTGCCCGAAGCGATCGAAACGATGGCCGAAAAGGTGGTGGCACGGTTATCTACTTTGCTGAATATTTAGATGCATACGAGCGTCAAGACATTGATGTAAACAACTCTCTAGAAGCTGCCTGGATTGACGTTACGGTAGCGTCTCAGAGACTTCTAGTTGCTTCTATGTATCGCCCACCTGATAATACTACTTTTTTAAACCGATTTTCTTCTACTTTGGATCGTATATGGATGAAACGAACCAATATAATTTTACTGGGAGACTTCAATTTTAATCTTTTGCCAAATGCCCAGGACACAAGTTCTTCAATCTGGAAATTCCGTCAACTTTTGAGTAAATTTAATCTAAAGAATGTCATTAATAAAGCAACAAGGATCACTGACACCTCCACAACGTTAATTGATCTGGTAATCTGCTCAGACACTTCAAAAATTTCTCACCAAGGTGTTTGTGACTTGGGAATTTCAGATCACCACTTAATATATGCAGTTGTAAATCTCAAAAGAAAACGTCAGAAACCAACGTTCAAAACAGTCTATGATTACAAAAAAGTAGATCTAGGCTCATTAAGAGCGGACTTTGCTGCTGCCCCTTGGAGTATCTGCAATGTCTTTGACGATCTGGGCTTGGGAGTGTTTATACAAGGATATAATGAAATCTCATATTCACGCTCGACGAGTAAAGATAAGAAGTGGAAGCCTACCTTGGATGAACTCTTCCATACGTAAAGAACTGAACAAACGCTATAAACTGCTTCTTAAAGCACGGCAAACACCGAAGGGCTCACAAGCCTGGATAGATTATAAGAAGGCAAGAAACCACTGCAACAAACTCCTTAGATCAGCGGAATCAAATTACTGGCTATCAAAATTTAACGAGACAACCTCTGCTAAAGATTTTTGGAAGACATAAGATCTTTTGAGGGAAAGCGAATAACTACAAATATCGGTCCAATTAAAGATAGTTCAGGAGTGATTCATTTAGACGACACATCAAAAGCCATCGCTTTAAATTCCTTTTTTGTTAATGTTGGAAAATCCCTTTCGAAATCAACACAAAATTCCTCGGTAAACTTTCCTTGTCAGTCTGCAAGAAATAACAGTGTCTCTCTTTATGACATAGCACTTAATAAGGATCTTCTGAAATCTTCTCTGAAACGTTTGAAACCTGGCAAGGCAAGTGGACCTGATGATATATCCAGCAGGGAGCTGCGCCTCATTGGAGATGCATTTTTAGATTCCTTTATGCCACTGGCTCAAAGAAGTATTTTGGAATGCAAATTCCCAAGCCAGTGGAAACAGGCACAAGTGAAATGTCTTCACAAGAAAGGGAGTACTCTCGACTGCGGAAACTACAGGCCGATTTCCCTACTCAGCATTCCGGGCAAGCTGTTAGAGAATGTAGTCAGCCAACAACTCGACAACTTCTTATATGGCAGCAATCTAATTTCAACGAATCAATGGGGCTTCAGAAAAGGAGGCTCACCTGAACTTCTTTTACTCTCATTAACAGAACAATGGTGTTTAGCCCTGGATGAAAGCAATATTATTGGCGTAGTCTTTATCGATTTTCAAAAAGCGTTTTATTGCGTCAATCATACAGTTCTCAAGAATAAATTACACTCTATAGGCATTACTGGCTCCTTTTACGATTGGCTCCTAAATTACCTTGAAAATCGTAAACAATTTGTCACTGTGAATGGTTCTAATTCAGAATTGTTGGAAATAGATACTGGTGTCCCCCAAGGGTCTTTACTTGGTCCCAGACTTTACAGCATTTACTCAAATGATCTACCCGGAGCCACCACGAACGCTTCCGTTGAAATGTTTGCAGATGATACCACAGCTTTCTGCATAGGAAAAACTGTTGATGAAGTTTTATCTGACATTCAGAAAGCGATCGCCAACTTAAACAAATGGGCTAAGGATAACTTCATGACTATTCATCCTGCAAAAACGGAACTGATGTTATTATCCAAATCAAAATTTATCGGACCCTTACAGAAAATTTGTTTAGGGCCTAATGAGTTGTCTTTTGTTTCTAAAGCTACATGTTTAGGGATTCAAATCGACAATAAACTTTCTTGGTCGCAACATGTTAGAACTTTGAGCAAACGTTTCTCAGCAAGAGTGAAGAAACTCAAGCATTTAAAAGGCCTCGACAATCACATCTTAGAGTCAATTTATTTTAAAGGTATCATTCCAAGTATTACGTATTCAATTGCATTATGGGGATCTTCAAAGTCACTTCAGACTCTGGAGGACATTCACATCAGAGCAGCGAGATTTATTTTTAACATAAAGGAATCTACTCTCAACACTGAAGTCCTGGCAAAGACAAAATGGAAGTCCTTATCATACATTTACAAAAAGAGAATTGCAACTATATGTTATCAGGCATTTTACAATAGAGCTCCGGCTGGTATAAACTCTCTATTTACTAAAAGATCACCGTTAAGAAATCTCAGGGACGGTCTGAAACTATACGTACAACGTCCTAGAAGTGACTTCCTTCGATGTTCCTTCTCTCATCGAGCGACTCTTTTATGGAATAACTTACCCATGTACTTAAAGAGCAAACCGAACGTTTCTTCTTTTAAATCTGCTCTTAAAACCAAATCTGACATTTTAGATAAAATAACATTTGATGGTTTACAGGGAATAAACAAAGACATTGTGAATTACATATATTAATGTTATTTTTTTATTTTTATTTATTTAAACGCTAGTCTATTGACTGTTGATTATCTTACTGGTATTATAGTCTTTCTTACTCATTGTAAATAATTCTTAAGTTTGTTAACATTATTATTTGAATTGTTGTAGATATTAATACTTAAATTTGTAGGTCCACATCAGCTTTTTAGCTGCCTTCTTGTACTGACCTACATGACAAATAAAGTATGTATGTAAAGCTGAAGGGATGTGAAGTCCTAGCAGAGTGGATCAAGCCCTGTGAGCGGCACCTCTACTGGAGTGCTACCTCCACCTTCAATGGCTGTGGGCGTGTAATATGGGCCAAATTCAAGTCTTTCCTTAATCATGTGGTTAATAAGCACTCAGGATTTGATGAACCACTATTTAATAAGTGTATTCATCGGGATATTCCACCAAGAAAATGGTTGAAAGTTGGTATGGGGATACTAGTTAGTTTTCAGTGGATATTTTTTAATTGAGAAAAGTGTGTTTTGAGGAATTTTAAAACTCATTTACGCTTTCTTGGTGAAATATGACAAAGGTTCATTTTCTTACCATAGGCTGCGCTCAATTTTTTTCCCAGGGACCTTGGTTTATGATAAACTTGTTGAGACTCTTACTGAAAACTCCCTTGTTAAAGGAATCAAGCAGGCATCCCCATTATCACAGACAAGTATGTTGGAGGGATTTCACTCTGCATTGAACTACTTTGCTCCAAAAATGATTGCGTATTCCTATGTTGGCATGTATTGCAGGTAATTGAGTTCAAGTTGTTCCATGTACTAATATTAGGACCCCCGTGCTAACTTCCCATATAGTCTCCCTAGACATATTTCCCTATATGGTATTTCTAGATCACTCATGCCCATGGAAATTAATGAATGGGGAGACTATATGTGAAGTTAACATGTCTATACCAGGCTTTTAGCCAGAATTTGAACAGTGGTCATCCAAAATGAGCTTTATGGCCCGTTTGTGAAAATCATACAATTTCTTTAGAAAATGGGTGTCACAGGATGCGTGGACACCCATCTGGCTAAAACCCTGTTAGGGACTTTTTACAATGCAAAGAAAGTACTCAGTATATGATTTTAACTATTTACCACAGGCACATTTTAGCTGCAGTACATTACAACTTCAACTTGCACAGGGAAACGAAGAAAAAGAAGGCAGATGGCGAAGAAAGGATCAAAGTTTCATACCCCAAATTTAAAAATGGGGAAGCAACTGTGAGAGATGTTAGAGTTCAACCTAACTTTGGTGAGCAAGCTTGATCTTTTTTTTACTCAAGCTATTTTTGTTGTTGTTGTTGCATACATGTAGTTTGCCAGGAAAGCAAGTCGAGTAATAATCCAGTCTTCTTCATATTTTTGGCTGTTTCAACAGGTTATGTAGAGGAAATTTTTCAGACCTACCTGAATGCTAGCAAAAGTGACCTGACAGAAGCTGCTGCAAAGCTACGTGAGATGACACCTGCACCTATGAACACAATGGTTGAAAAGCAGCCAAGAGAAGAAGCTGTACAGAAAAGAATAAAAAGGCGCAGCATGGAGGTCAAGGATGTCCCTCCAACCACACCGGGTAGGTGAATGTGAAATACAGTGATCGCAAAAAATAGTAGTTTGTTGTTTCCCAGTAAGGTCCCGGGGGGGGTGGGGGGTACTCCCTTGTATGGGCTATATAGGTATGTGCGGCCCCAAAGGGTAGGGGTTTTCAGCCGTTTTGGTCAAAAATAGGGTATCAAGTTTTGCTGATTTCGGCCATTTTGGTCATAAATAGGGTATGGTTTTTGTACTCTTGCCCTAAGATTGTATGTTCTTAAACTTAGAAGCAGCTTTCTCATCATTATCGAAAATCAACAAAAGCCCTTCACAAATTATGTTTACGGTCTGAACAAGAGATCCAGTTATAAGGCAGGTCTGAAACAGGGTTTTGATGTACACCCCGACCCAATTTTCCTGGGAGTCCCCCCACCCTCCCCCCACCCCCTGGGAGTAAGGTGCAGTATTTGACATAACCATTTTTTCACTTTCAGTGTCACAGGTCCCAGATGGGAGTGAAAAGCAGAAAAAGAAAGCGGCACCCAGGTGTAAACAATGCAAGCAACCATTGAAAGGACATAAAAATGTTGTCAACTGTCCTAAGAATGGAAAAGAAAACTAACCTTAAACTTCTTTGGTTATTTTGTCATTGGGATTAATTACATTGATGATTCCTGATTTATTTTTGGGTGGGGAGGCGGGTAAGGGGGATGATGTGCAAGCTTTAGCTGAGTGTTTTTTTTCCCCTCCTGTGTGGTCTTTGAGCCGATTTATGGCCATTCTGTTAGTCTCAGTGGAACGGGTTTGCTCTCTCTATATATACTTAGAGAGAGAAAACCGGTTCCACGAAAACTAACAGAATGGCCATAAATCGGGTCTTTTAAATCGGCTAAAAGACCACACAGGAGGGGAAAAACACTCAACTAAAGTAAGCTAAGACGATTTTCATAGGTTGAAACAATCGTTATTTTCCCCATACAAATCCTTATAAATATGCAAATCGCTCAAGTCATGTAACAATAATACAAAGGTCAACATACATGTATAAAGAGCTGCTCATATATCGAGCTTGGGCTACCTGTGATTAAAGATCTATTTCTCTCTCGAAGACATAACAGAACTTTATGGGCAGTACTGGTGAGTGTGACCAGCCAAATTGACCTATCAAACCTTGCACACTATCTATTAGTAATTTATTTTAGTCTGCATCCCCAAGGTCAAATCCTGAAAATTCTTCTGACTCTGGGTTTACTGGGAATTTCCTTCTAATTTCATCATAGGCACATGCTGGCAATGGAATTCTACGGTGTCCCAAGAAACCATAAACTAATCTTGAAAATTCCCGATAGGAGACACTTCGTAAGAAACTGCAAAAAGAACAAAATCAAGAAATCATAGTTGAAATTATTTAAACCAAAACATAAAAATCATTGTATAGAAAACTAGGTACCACCCCCACCCCCACCCCCACCCCCGGTGTAACATTGCCAGCTTCATTACAATCAATATATAGCCGAGCATCAAACAAGTCCAGTAGATAGATAGATGGCCTTTATTTTAAAACGATAAGTATTAAAGCTACATGAGCTTGTGGGGTCATTTACTATTAACTAATTACAAGTAAAACTAAAAAACTAAAAGCTATACGGACAAGACATTTGAGCTTACAAATATGAAATTGTGAATATAAATAAAAATATATACAAAGTCATCTTTTCTAAAATTACAAGTGGATGCAGTAATGTAAATACAAATCTGTCCTCATTTCCTTTTTGCTTGTATTGTTGTTTGTCCTTTGTCTTATACCTGGAGGCCGCCAATCGCAAACTCCACTTCTCAAGACAGACTGGTCAAAACCCTGGATGCTCTGTTATACATTTCAATGTTTCATCATTTGAATCCTGTCGCACCATATCACTCCCCAGTGATTCGCAGCACCCTTCCAACTCCTGACAACAGTAGCATTCACTAATGTTTTGAAGATGAGTTATGCTACATTTTCCACACTTACACCTACAAAAATACATGAATAAATTGCTTCCATCCAGTTCAAGTGGATACGAGAACGACAGCAATTCGATAAGCTTATTATGAAAACAAACTTAGCCTACCATGTATCGACTCCTACGCGGCCCCCATCAACCTGTCTTTTAGTGCTTTTTCAAGCTCTTCGTCCTCTTTCATTTCCTTTTCGTATTCTGCTGTCCATGCGGGATCAGCTAGTGGATCATCGGCGTATGGAACGATGTCTTCATCACTCGAGTATGAATGATGAGTTGAACACATCGTTTCATCTTCAAACACGCTCTCCTCTGACAAACTCTCGGAGGAGTTTTGGCTTTCTTCGACAATATCTTCCTTCTGTGACATCTTTGTCTTTCATTCACTACTGTTAACAGATTAGTTTTGACAGGATCCAAGGGAAATACAGAATGCCAAGCGACTACCAAATGAGTACACGAGACTGAGAATCATGGCAAGAAGTCGCATGCCGTTATCCTTTCTATGTCACAGCTCTACTCGCCCCAGGTCCCATAAACGCGGACTTGAGCCAAATAATTCTCGGCTTTAACCGCTCATAAAAAATAGAGGAATCATTCAAATCAAAAAATTTTTGCGCCAGTTTTCTTCACATAGCATAAACATTTATTGGAGCTGCAAATATATTTGGGGGTTAGGTGCACTTTAATAAAGAGGAACCATGCAGCAATTCCATGTCTTCATCTTCCAAGTCTTTGATGTGTAAGCCTTGTGATGACTCTATAAAAGATGTTGAAATCATAAAGTCAAAAATTATTGTAATAAGTACGGCACGGCAGAATTAGCACCATGTCTGAACTGGGCCTTATTGCCTATGCCTATAGAAGGCAGGACGTGTTCAACTACAACACCTCCTCTGGGCCACCCCCAAACAATAATGTAACTCTAAAATCTTGGCAGCAAGACCAAGAAAGATACACACGATACACACGATAAGAGGGGCATACTTTCCTTGAACACTTTCTCATATTGGGAAATGAACTGAATATATAAACATACATGTAATGCAGATAAATCAGCAATCAAATATGACGTACAGTCTACTGTAGGTTGATGTAATTCCTCAAGTAAGCTGCGTGCTCTCAGCCAATCAGAACTCTTATATATAGTGAGTACAATGTATAATAATTTAAAGAATATGTAGTTTGTTTTATCTTAAATTTCTATCATACACAAAAGTATTTGATATTAAACCTCTATCTTGTGATCTTTTGCGGGAAAAAATTGAAAGCCTACCGGTCGCCAAAAATAGCTTTTTTCCATCACGAATTCAGCTCGACACATAAAAATGTAGATTCCTTTGAAAATGGCCTTTCCCCGGAAATGTTTTGTTCACGGTAGAGGCAATATATCTCTTTAGCTTTAATAACTACCACATATCGGCAGTAGTAAATTCTGTTCCTCAACAACCCAGCTTTGCCGTGTAAAATTGCAGGGAAATTTAGCAAAACCAGATTTAATTAGACTTTTATTTGTTTTCTTTGAGTCAGCCAAGGAGCTACGGTCGCCCATAGCATCGGAAAAATACACAGATAACAAGGGCCGACTTTTGGGTAAAAAATATCGAGAATTAGTGCCTGAGAGCTGACAATTGAATGGGAGCATCTTTTTCAAACCCTTTTTAACTGATAAGGACTTGAAAATGACCTTGAAGGGCTAAAAAAGAACGAAACAGTGTGAAAGCCTCTAATTCATTCAATTTGTCATCACGTTCATGTTAAAAATGCTTTCTTCTGGATAGCTAGCAACTGGTTCTGAATTACTTTCTTTATACTTACAAATGTCCTGACCTCTATCTCCGAAAATTGAAGGGATTTTTGCATAAAACTTCGGCGTATGGAATAATAACTTTCCACCAAGGGGAACAACCATCACTGCTTTTGTTTACTTGACAAAACTCTCCCTAGGGGGGCTATGACAAAAAGAGCTGCAAAATGGCCTGCAACTGGCTACGGGTGAGGTCATTTGGTGCGAATCGGAAGTAACGCCAATTTTCTGTCACGCTTCCAATGCTTGGTTGGCCAGAAATCTGTTTCACGCATGCGCAATACGATGAAAGACTTAGAAAATAACAGCAAAAAACAAGAAACAAATTTTACAGGGAATTGTATGAAAACACGAACTCGAACTAAAATTTCATGAACGTTAAGTACGTATGACAATTTGTGTCGGTTGAATATTATAGACCAAGTATTCAGGCTAAAAGTTTTTGGGAAACTGAAGATCTGTCTTCAAGACTCTGGGTTCCCAAGCGAAAATAAAAACAACACCAAACTAACCTTCAACCGCCATACTTTCTCTTTAATTTTCGGTCAAATCGGACAAAACCCTATGTCTTCTCTGGGTTTTTACAGCCACAACAAGACACGTCTTGCTATTGTGTCGGTGGATACTTAAAGAACATGCATTCAATGTCATAATAACAGTGCTTCTTTAACCGATCTTTGAATGTCCTAGGTTCCCTCGCTCATTGAAAATGACTTGTTCAAGCGAAGTCTTGAAAGTCTCTTGATCGCCATTACGCGAGTGTCCACATCTCGGCCACATCTCGGCCAAATCTGCCTCAAATATCGCTAAAAAGGCCTCGTTCAAAAGCTTATTTCGTAAATATTTGACCGCCATTGCTCATTTTTGCAATACACTAAGCCAGCGGATTTTATCCGATCAACAAGTGAATATTTCACATCACGAACTGTCCTAAGAATATGAGCCCGAAATCACTTTAACAACCAGCGGTTACCACCATAACGTGACAGTCTGAATGTAACGCGCACGGAATTGCGTGAAATGGATTTCTGGACATGAGTCGGAAGGGAAAGAGTTAAACAAAAGGTTTTGATAAAAATACACGCTAATGAGATGCAAACTCTAAATAATAAACACCACAAAGTGTCCTCACATATAAAAGTTCACCAAAACACACATGATTTTGTCAGACATGAAGTAAATATGAAAATGGCCAATGACCCAGTCATATATAAAGTAGTTTTTAAAACCCTTTCACCATCCTGAGCCTCTTTCGCGGCTTACTAGTTTTTTAATTTTTTTTTTCGGTTGATTTTATACGTGTACCTGGCACTTCATGTTCGTGTCGTTCATCGTCCTGCTCTTCCCTGAGATCCAGAACAACGTCGTTCTCTTCATGCACCAGACTTGCATCCTCGTCCGAGGATGACTGTTGGTTAACTAACTTAAGATCGCTGTGTCGTCTGTACGTTCTCTCCGAGACAAATTCTCCACAATGATCGCAAAATTTTCGTTTACCTGGCATCGTCCAAGTTGTATTCTCTCTAGCTCTGCACGTGACGTGGAGACCACAAAAAAACAAAGCTTTGTTCTTGCAAATGACCTTTGCTCGTCCCATCCCTGACTTCCGGGCAGTAGAGATCCGTCAGCCAATCAAATGTCAAGAAAAACACCAGCGGGTGCTTCGATCCGAAAGATATACTATTACCCATTCAAAATTTGAGCGCGATTTCTCTTTCGACATTTTTCGACAGAGTACCGGTAAATTATATATGTCCACCGAAATGGCAAGGCTTCCACCGAATAAGAAAAGTAAGCACAGGCAAAAAGAAACAAGAAGTTCTAATTCATCTTTATCAACCAGTTCTGTGGCCACTACAAGCAAGACAAGCAATGGTCCTGCTGTTTCACATCCAGTAAGTCAGTCAACCGAGGCTCGAAGTCGAAGTAACGAGGTTCCATCAACAACGACATCACCTCCAAGGACACCACCTTCTTGTTCTCACTCGTCGATATCGACGCCGCGATCAAGCCCCGCACTTGAAGGAAACGAAAACGATCGCGATCGAGATGTGACTTTGAGGACAGAAACGCCGCGGTCGAGAGAATTGCCTCCTTCGCCTGGCCACGGCGCGTTGCCATCATGCTCTCCTGGATCAGGTAGTCCGACAAATCCTACCGATGAGACCCCACGATCAAGCTGCGGCAGCGAAGAAATTCGTCGAGATGAGAGGAGAGCGACTCTTCCTCCTCCTTTTAGCGATGGTGGGCTGTCTTCAGGAGAAATCTTGAGGCACATCCAAGATTTTTTCCAGCGACAGGAAGCCTTTAATGCTAGGATCGAGGAGCATTTACAAACCTCAACACCAACTACTGTTGACGAAAGAGAAAGAAGAACGAGGTGGCTACCCAAAGCTGTTACGGTAAGGGTTTTTTTTTCCGATTTTAGTGGTTTTATATAATAATATTCGAAGAGAAGTAATCAGGGGCGCGTTGGATTGGAGAGGAGGGACCGAGAGAAAAAGGCGGGAAACAGGGAGAGCGGGGTCTTGTGGGTCGCAGGTCCAACATGGCGGATCAAAATAAATGTCGTACAATGTCTGGTCTGTAATTAGTTTGTGACTTTTCTCGGTCCATTTCTGAATATTCAACCGATGGATTAATTCCTAGTACATTGTTGTTGTTGTTTCCTGAACCCTCAAACAGCATGGCTGAGATCCAGCATGGCAGGTTTGTGAGTTAATTGCACTTATTTTCCATTTCATACGTATATTTATTTAAAGGCTAATGTGAGAGATGTGTATAAAACGCTTAGCACTGACGATGGGGAGCGGATACAGTGGGATTTAACAAAAAGGTATGCTAGTGTATCTCAAATGTTCCAAAATTAGTATTATTATTTATTTATTATTATCATTACATTGTATTTGTTATTATTAGAGGCGAGTGACAGTTTCACCTATATAATTTGACAGAAATGTACCTTCTGTATTTCAATAATGTTTTCAGATCAAGGCCTAAGCTTACAAAACAATTGCAATACAATCATGCAGAATGGTGGTCTGCAGGGTGACCATGATTGTGATGATCTGTTATCAAACTTTCCATGTAAATAATACATTATAAAATTCAAAATAATTGCAATTTTTAATCATTGCATTGCAGATTCACTGAAACAGAAAACCAGGCAGTAAACCGGCAGATTCTTGCTGGTGTCCGAAGTACAAATGCTGAAACTTCAACTACAGTGATCAGAGGTAAATTGTCAGATGCGTGGTTAGGTGAAATATCTTGAGTTGTCCTAAAATTCTGAAACTAAGGCCATTCCTACTGTATATGCTTTACTCCCTTCTGAACATATATTGAGCCCCCCAAAAATGGCATGCAAAAACAACTTTTCATAAGAAATCTCTCCCTAGCATGCCTGACTATTGTCATTAATGCATAGAAATACTGCTAACACAAATTAAAGAGTCCCTTTCAATATCAAATATAAACCATAACCCAAAACATAAGTCCCTCAAATTGGTCTTTTGAAAAAATCATGCAACACCCAGGGTATATTTTAGGAATTTCATAGTAGCTAGTGTATGATTAAAGCTGAAAAAAACTGATCCTGCTTTCTTGCTTATTTCAGCTGCTATGAGGGCTCATTTTAAAACCAAGCAGCGGCAGAACAATAACGCAAGAAAGAATTTGTCAAAGGAGATCCTCAGTGACCAAAGAGTTCGGAGTCGTTTGAATACAGTAAGTTGTTATATAATAATAAAATATTGTAAATAAAAACCAGATATTTAAAATATAGTTAATAGGAAATCTCTGACCTGCTATTTAATGACTGAGTGTAGATAAGTTATTCCAGGCTTCACACCTCTTTTCTCACTGTCTAATGAGAGGTAGATCACCAACAGCAGAATTTTCTATTAAACTTCTAAGGCCATAAATGACACAGTAGCTTTTTTTATCATGCTGCAAGTTTTCGTATAATAAAATATCCTAACGTAAAACCTATTGCATTTAATAATATTGTGGTAGTTCAATATCATTGGAACCATTATTTGAAACTACTTAAGCAATAGTACGCACGCTCTCATTAGTTGATAGGTGTGTTTAGATGAGAGTATATAAACTCATGGTTGTGGCATCACGCTATATGTTTACAGGTTTATAAAAGCAATAGAGGACTTTTTCCGAGTTTGCATAACTGTCGAGAATTCTCCAGGCTCCCCTAGTGTTAATATCAGGCTAAGTATATAAAAAAGTCCTTAATTGCTTTTATAAAGCTGTAAACATCTAGCCTGATGTCACAACCTTCTGTTTATATACTCTCATCTAAACACACTTATCGACCAATAAGAGCATGTACGCGTACTATCTTCAATGCTTTATAATATTGCTATTTCAACTCAAACCCATCACCCTTGAATTTGCTCTTGTTCTTTTAACTCATTTACTGATGGTTATGTGTATTTCTATCTGATTATTCCATTCCCTTGGCCAAAAGTTAGTACTGTTTGTTTTGAACTCAACTGGTAGAGTTCAAGGATGAACTCCAGGAGGACTTTACACTGTGTCAGAACACAGCTGGAATGTTACAAATTATTGGTCCTTGTATGTTTTCCTCCAGTATGTTGAATGCATATAAATTTTTATTAATTACTCCTGGTTTATTTCAAACCAATTGTAGGGGCCAATTTTCCCCGGTCCAATATGCACCACAGACAATTCACTCTAGTTAACTGTTCTCCTTTATTCTTGCTGCACACAAAGCATCACAAGAATCTCCATAAGTGTCAGAAGTATCAGAAGTATCGTTACTTCGAGTGAACGCACAAAATCACGAGTTACAAGTTCATCTACAGCCAACACAACAATATCACGTGACTTAAAAGGGCGCGAAAAAACAGGGAACCCAGTAACACCCCACCCCATGCGAAACCCAGTGAAGCATTACAACAAGCATGGGTTCCCCAAAAAATAAACAAAAGAACAAATTTACACTATAAAGTCAATGTCAGCGTTTTCTTTAACAAAGTCTCTCAATGACGGCATACATCCAGGTTTCCAGATTCTTCCAATAAGCACAGTTTCTGGATGGGTCGCACCAATGAGGTCAACGCTCCGGTCTTGACTTCCACGGTTCGGACAAGTCCATCTCTCCCGCAAACTGCTTTAACAACTCGTCCCATTCGCCACTGTCCCCTAGGCAAAGACTCATCAACCAGTAGCACCAGATCTCCGACTTCAGCATTTCTGCGGGGTCTCTGCCATTTCTGCCTCTCCTGTAAGGCTGGTATGTACTCCTTTAACCACCTTTTCCAAAAGTGGTCAGCCAAAATCTGCACCTGTCTCCACTTCTTTCTGGCAAAGATATCTTCTTTCACAAATGATCCTGGCGGCAAAGTGTAAACGGCTCTCTGCAGCAATAGGTGATTTGGTGTCAAGGGCTCGCAATCATTTGGGTCATCAGATGCAGCAGTAAGTGGCCTGGAATTCAAGATAGACTCCACTTCCGTAAGTGTAGTTGCCAATACCTCTTCATCTACCAAGCTCTTTCCGAGGGTGACTTTCAGAGCTGTACGGACACTTCGTATCAGCCTCTCCCAGACCCCACTGGCATGTGAGGCCTTTGGTGGTTGAAATTTCCACTCACATCCTTTCTGAAGCAGTTCTTCTTGAATCTGTTTCCGGTTCCAATTATCAATGGCTTCTCCAATCTCCCTTTTGGCTCCGACAAAGTTTGTTCCGTTGTCGGAGTAAATACACTTGGGTGGGCCTCTTCGACTTATAAATCTTCTGAGAACGTTAATGAAACAGTCAGACTCCAAAGAGGTGGCCACCTCGAGGTGTACTGCTCGAGAGTTCAAACAGGTAAATAAGGCACCCCATCTCTTGACCACTGACCTTCCCCTCTTAACATTTAAGGGGCCAAAGTAGTCGACTCCTGTATGAGTGAAGCATGGCTCGTAGGCTGTGGTACGGAATGCAGGTAAGGCAGCCATCATTTGCTCCATTCCAGCAGCTCTCTGTTTCTTACATGTCAGGCATGACCGCACAACTTTACGGACAGCGGACCTCCCTTTAGGAATCCAAAACTGCTCCCTTAACTGCGCCAATATGTGGTCTTGAACAGCATGAGCTAGCTTATGATGATAAGCTTGAATCAGCAACTAGGTGACGTGATGCTTCGGGGGAACAATCATCGGGAACTTGGCCTCCAGTGCAATAGGAGCTTCTGGAATGCGGCCTCCAACTCTTAACACACCGTTTACCAACACTGGCCGAAGCTTGACAATTCCGCTTGAACACTTGACGTTCCCTCGTTTCTTCAAGTCTCCAATCTCTTCTTCATAAGTTTCACTCTGTACCAGTTTCACTATGGCAATTGTCGCTCTTTCCAAATCTTCTGTTGTTAGGTACTTGGCAATACTGTTGGCGGCACCGCTCTTACGACACTGCAGGTACGCTTTGAACTTCAACAGCCAGGCTACCTTTCTCTGCAGTACTGTCCAGGAAGAGTACCTCACAAGTAATTCATGCAGCTTGCCCGACGTCGTTGAGGTAAATATGGGCTTCTCATTCTTGATCTCCATTCCGTCTTCATCCAGTTCACCAATTTCTGCCTGAGGCCATTCACTCTCTGGATCAGCCAAGAATGCTGGGCCGTTGAACCATCTCTCACTCTTTAACAGCTGGTGTGCTGAAAGCCCACGAGAAGCATCATCTGCGGGGTTAAGGGTACCTGGACAGTGTCTCCACTGACTTGGACGGGAGACATCTCTGATCTCAGAAACCCGGTTCGCAACGTACGTCTTGAATCTACGAGACTCATTGTTAATGTACTGCAGGGTGATCTTGGAATCCGTCCAGAAGAATGTTGAAGAAATGTTCAAGTCAATCTCCTTTAAGATCATGTCATGTACTTGCACTGCAATTGTGGCAGCCTGCAGCTCTAGCCTTGGAATGGAGACATACTGAAGTGGAGCAGTGCGACTCTTGGCCATGACAAAAGAACATTTAACAGTTCCGTCCTCTCCTTTCTTTCTCAAATAGGAGACAGTTCCATAACCATATTCCGATGCATCGCTGAAATGGTGCAGTTGAAATGATGCATTGTCTGGGCAACCACCATCAAAGTAACAACGAGGAATGTTAACATGACTAAGGAGCACTAATTCATCCTTCCATTTCTTCCAGCCATTCAGCAAGTCCTCCGGTAGCTTTTCATCCCAATGAAGCTTCAACTTCCAAGTCTTCTGTATGACTCTTTTAGCTGGCAACATGACTGGCCCAATCATACCAAGTGGATCAAATGTAGAGCTTATTGTTGACAAACATCCTCGCCTGGTGTCATCATTCAACTGTTTTTGCGACAGTGAAACCTTTACTCCAAATGTGTCAGTCTCAGTGTCCCACTGTAGACCAAGTGCTCTCTCGATTGGAAGCTTGTCAAGATCAAGATTCTTGATGGTTCTTTCTTCTGCTGGGATGGCAGCTAGTACCTCCTTGACATTAGACACAAATTTGGTCAGACGAAAGTTTCCTTTCTTCAACAACTCTATCAACTGCAACGACGACTTGACTGCTCGTTCAGTGGTAGGGACAGAGAATAAGCAATCATCCACATAGAAATTGTTAGATACAATGTCACACACTTCATTGCTAAAGTCAGCCTTGTTGTCAGTCGCTGTCCGCTGTAGAGCCCAGGCAGCAATACATGGAGAATCTGCTTTTCCAAACAAATGCACAGTCATCTTATGGTCACTAGGTGGCTCCTCCATGTTTTCGCTCCACCATAGGAACCGCAAGGCATCAGCATCCTCCTCTGTGCAAGCTACTCTGTGAAACATACTTTCAATGTCAGATGCTACAGCTACCTCATCCTTTCTAAATCGAAATAGCACTCCAATGAGAGAATTGTTCAGTTGCGGACCTTGCAACAGTTCCTTATTAAGTGAGGTTCCACCAAACTCTGTAGCTGCATCGTACACCACACGTATTTTAGCCTTGTTTGGATTAATCACACCATGGTGTGTGTGTCTCCCGCTTCCCCAACTTGACATTGCGTTATTCTTACTTTACTTTGCGTTACTTTTACGTTGCTAAGTTAGTGACGTCATTGCCCTAGTTGCTATGGGCCACGTGCGTGTAGAGTTCAGAGATCGAAGCGTGTGATGATGTGAACAGCTGATGTGAAGATGTGTCGAGAACATTAAAAGAGTTAAAACCGAACCAGCCGTGAAAATTTATTGTCGCCCCGCGACATTTGGTCCGCCGAGCCGGATTGTGACCGTTGTGAGCGAAGTCAAGCGAGAAAATCAGGAAAATACACCGTTGAGCTGCAGAGTGTGTATCAAAACAACAAGTTGTGAAACGTCAGCGAAACGCCGAAATGAGTCAGAGTGGTTCAAACAAACGGAGATATGAGACGCCCCGACTGTATACATCGAGTGAATCAGTGGCTTCAAGTCGAGCTTCCATTCTGCAAAAGAAATTACAAGCCGATAAGCTGGCCCTAGAAGTGAAAATAGCCGAGCAGCAGATTGCCAATGAAATCGAGTGTATACGTGCCGAACAACAACAGCGTGCGAAGCTTCTAGAGCTTAAAAAGAAAGCCGAAGAGTCAAGACTGGAGTATGAGTTCGTAGATGCCCTCGCCCAGGAGGAAGGTATGTCAAATAATGGTGATATCAGTGAAGAGTTGAGTGACTTACCTGTCGATGGTGTGAACGATCGGGTCTCGCGCTTAGACCAGGGCGCCGCTGAAAACGCTGTTGAAAAAGCTCCTATCGAGGAAATTGACATCACCAAATCAAAGTCTCAGTTGAAAGTCGAGTTAGATGATTCCCAGAAAAAAGTGACGAGTGATTCTGGTCAAGCTGATTTGAAGAAATGTGCCGAAGAGAGCCCGAACGTACAGTTGTTGAAGATGGATCAGTTGTTTGAAAAAATGCTACCAGCGTTTACCAAAATCGTGAAGCCTAGTGTGCAGAAATTCAATGGAAATCCCCTGGAATTTTCAAAATTTAAGGCAGCATTTAAGGTGGAGGTTGATAGAAGAGAGGTTTACGATGCGACGGAGAAGCTTAAATTCTTATTAGATGCTGTGGAAGGAAGTGCAAAATCGTGTTTAGCAAAATTCATGCCAGGTTCTGATAAATATGAGGAGGCATGGACTGCGCTCGAGCAGCGTTTTGGTCGTGTGGATACAGTGGTGTCAGCCGCAAAGAAGCGCATAGATCAATTCCCTATCATAGTGAAGGAAAAAAGTGAGCAAATTAGGCAGTATCAAGAGATCGTTTCTGAGCTAGTAGGCATTTTCAAGGAACACAACTTTGTTCATGAGCTTAACTCACAAGTCCCTGAAGCATGTGTTGCAAAGCTTCCCGTGCGCCTCTGCGGAAA